>CM028353.1:43913412-45113412 GCA_016618105.1 Dendrobium huoshanense | reverse complement strand
TGATCGAGAAAGTTTGGATAGTTTGAAAACTGTTTCTTACTGTTAGGGATAATATTGGCTTTAGTAGTGTTGGTGCATGTCTAATTTTTGAATTGTTTGACAATTTGTTTGGTCAAGCAATTAGCATTTTGCTTCTCTATTTATCAAGATAGTTTGAGAGATATTATGTAGGTGTTGATACTTTTAAGAAGCTGGTCAGTTGTTTCTACGTAGAGGTATAAGAGAGGATTAATATTGAGCAGTTACTACTATAAAAATATGAAAAATATTTGTTGGGATAATTGATAGTCAACACTTAATATCTTATAACAAGTACTCGACTACTTTACTGTTAGTTAGGTAACTGAAATGAATTATTCGAGCATAGCCTTGTGAAGATCATGTGGGGTTTGATTTTAATTTTTATATCCTAAACCCAAATTGTGAACAAATATATGTATTAATTATGATTGAAGATTAGTTGCCTCTACAAATTATTTGTCTATATTGGCTAGCTCTCATACTCTTTAATGGTTTCATTTTTGAACCTTGTAAGCATGGAATGATTTAGCTTTTTTACAGAGAGGCTAAATGAACTACCATTACATGTTTCATTTTCTCTTATTTCAAGTTAATTTTTTAAATGATGTTGTTTCATTTTCTCTCTTTCAATTTCTTTGAACTGAAGAGATCCTCATAGTCTTCACCGATGTTCTATGGTAATTGAAAATGTTTAAAGGATTATACGAACGATGAGTTTCATTAATATGAGCATTTCTTCTTGCTTTTATATTTCCATTACCAATAATGTAAATCCTGATAATGCATTATTGAATAAATGTTTAAAACTTTCGATAGTACTTTTCTTATGAATGCTTTTTTATTTGCTAACAGTCATTTGTTGATTATAATGTTACAATCATGTTGGTGTTCTAATTTTTTATACTGAAAAACTAAGAAGTATAAAAATAATGTCACTTCTTATTATTTTTGTTTATATGCTCTTTATTTATATCAACATAGAATTTAGAGAAACTAATAATTATTAAAAGTTTGTTTGCAGCATTTGTGTCTATTTGTAAGAAATAATTATAAAGGTGTTGTGAGAAAAATAATTATTTTAAAAGTTATGAATATTATTTTATATATATTGAAAAAAATTATACAATAATTTTATAAGAAGCAGTAGAAAAGCTGTTTTAAGAAGCAGTAGAAAAGTTGTTCCAAATGGAGCCTTATTATAACAAGCACATTGCGCTAGGACATATTATAATAGACCTACTAGGCTTTGCTTTCATAATTGGTCAAATGGACCAAACAATGCAATACCTTGGATTGGGTTAACCTTTTTATAGTGAAATGGGCCTCAGTGACCCAACCAACTCCAAATTGATCCAATTTGACTAGGCAAGCATGCCCTAATGTTAACCAATGGACCACCTCAATGCCAATAAGCTTTGTTTTGCATTACCCAATTTGGTTTACTTACTTCAATAAAAGACCAATCATTGTAATGAAATTTTGAACCAACAAATCCTAGATTAGTGGTTCTGATCACACCACTTTGGATTCATCCTAATTAAATCATAATTAATTGAATCAATAAAATTATTAAATCAGTCAGTAGCTCAGCTGGCAAGAATCAATAAAATGGGAGTAATGAATTTAATAAATTTAATTCATCCTAATTAAATCATAATTAATTGAATATAAAAAAAAATTAATGAAGTTTCTAATATTAATATTAGATGAAAATAAGTTATATATTTTTAAAATAGTAAGTTTTCGTTTGGGACGGCTTTCTTACTGTTTTTAAATAAACTTTTTAGTTAAGAAATTTATAATTAATGAAATTTTTGGACTAAAAATTTGTTTTCAAAAGCAGCAACAAAGGCGCCCCAAATGAATGCTAAATCATCTTTATGAAAGCAATATTAATTATATATGCTATTTTTCTAATATTTTAATGTTTTAAAATGCCTTTAAAGGTTAATAAAATTAGAAATAATTGGGATTTTTTATATAAAGAAATAGCATTCCATTTCAACATAAGTAACTACTGAAAATCTACAAAATCAATTTGTAATTATATTGCATAGACCACAACAATGTAATGCATTTTATATTCCATAAATCATTAAACCTAGAATAAATATTTCAATGTTTTTGCTAAATTCACCCTTTTAATTTTTAATTTAGATTATGAATTAAAATGGTATTTTATGATTGTCTAAAAAATATTTTAAATTGTTAATTACCTTCAAAAATATTGACTTAATAATTTTTAGATTTTTTTTAAAACCTAAATGCAATCCATTTCCTTAATTTAGGACAATTATCATAAATTGTTAATAAACTCAATGAATTTACTATAATTTAATTTAAATTATCAAAGTATGCAATTTCACCCACTTCATTTAATATTATGATAAATTCAAAATGTTAATCACCCCTTAAGTTTTAGATTAGAAAACTATTATATTATTTTAATGAATTAAAAATAAGAAATTTAATTATAAATTATTAAATAATTTATTGTTAATTTTAAAATCCCCATAAATATTAATTTGCTTCTAATTTGATCAATAATTAGATTTCACCAAAGTAATTTGTATTAATAATACATTGGTTAAGATGTTTGACTATGTACTATTAGTTTACATGCTTTTAGATTAGGATCTTGGAAATCTAAAGCATCTTTTAAGCCATTGATGCTTCGTGTGAAAATCATCACGTGTGTTTTAATGCCTATATATATATATATATTTCCCAATCATATCTGGCTTGATAATAATATGTCGAGCCAAACATTAGATATTCATTTTTATATTTTATATTAAGCGCGTCAAAAGCGCAGGTAAAGCGTAGTCAAAAGCGCATGTAAAGTGCAGTCAAAGCGCAACTAAAGCACAAGTCAAAAGCGCAAGTGACGTGTCAAATTTTTATTGGATGTCTGGACCTATTTTCCATGTCCGATGACCGGATGCAATAATTTGCATCCACTTAGAGATTTAGGCTACGTTTGGAACAGCTTTTTTACTGCTTTTTAAAACGGAGTTTTAGTACAAATTTTTTTATTTTTGAACTAAAACTCCGTTTTAGAAAGCAATAAAAAAGCCATCCCAAACGAAGCCTTAGGCTTTCTTTTAGACTATTTTTTGTTGCTTTTTAAAGCAGACTTAGGCTTCGTTTGGGACGGCTTTCTTGTTACTTCTTAAAGCAACTTTCTAGTACAAAAATTTTAATTATTGAACTAGAAAGCTGCTTTAAGAAACAACAAGAAAGCCGCCCCAAACAAAGCCTTAGTGTAAAAGTTTTTATACTAGAAAGTTATTTTAAGAATCAACATGAAAGTCGCCCCGACTTCATTTAGGATGATTTTTTTATTAATTCTTAAAAAATAAATTATTTTAAAAAATTTATAATAAAAAAAACTACTTCAATAATCAACAAAAAAAAGCCAGGCCCAAACTAAGCCTTAATCCAAAATTATATTTCCATCACATCCACACCCCTCTTATATATAAATATAGGCGGGCATGAATGATGAATGAATCTCTGTTGTTCTCTTCCTCCTTCAATACACCGACATCGTAATCCTTCTGCTTCAATGGCCTCTCTTCTATGCCTCAAAAAGACAATCATTCTTCCAACAGAACCCACAGGAAAATTCCGGCGAGATCAATGTGTCTCCGACCACTCTTCCGACAACCACCCTCCCTTCCCTCTCCTCCAACTCACCCCCAAAACCGATAAAAAAGCCATCTTTATCCTCGGCTCCTCCGGAACCGGCAAGTCAAAGCTCGCCGTCACCCTCGCCCTCCGCTTCGCCGGCGAGATCATAAACTCCGACAAGATGCAGGTCTACGACGACCTTCACATCATCACCAACAAAATCAAACCCGAAGAGCGCTTCAACGTTCCCCACCATCTTCTCGGCGGCGTCAACCCGGATTCCGAATTCACCGCCGTGGATTTCCGCCAAAAATCCGTCGCCGCCGTCCAAGAAATCTCCGCCCGCGGTCACCTTCCCATCGTCGCCGGCGGGTCTAATTCCTACATCAAAGAAATGGTCGCCGGCGATAACGGTTTGCTCGACCGAGGATACCAATGCTGCTTCATTTGGGTCGACGCCGACGGGAAAGCGCTGGAAGAGTTCGTTTCGGAGCGGGTGGAGAAAATGGTGGAGGAAGGACTGGTGGAAGAAGCTCGGGCGATGTTTAAACCAGAGGCGGATTACTCGAAGGGGGTTAGGAAGGCAATTGGTTTGCCGGAGATGGAGAGCTATTTCCGGCGACAGGGAAATGCTGATGAGAGGGAGAGGGCGGCGGTGCTGGCGGAGGCGATTGGTGCGATAAAGGAGAATACTTGTAGGCTTACGAGGCGGCAGAGGGAGAAGATCGGGAGGTTTGAAGCAGAGGAGGGGTGGCGATTGAACCGCGTGGATGCGACGGCGGCTTTGATGCGGCGGAGGGAGGCGTCGGCGGCGGAGGAGTTGTGGGAGAAGATGGTAGTGGAGCCGAGTGTTGACGTGGTGAAGAAGTTCGTCGGAGAAGTTGGTGGGCAGACTTAGTACTGTAGACCAGGCGGTTGCCGCCGGAGTATTATTTTAGGAAACTTTGTTTGAACGATTTTTTTTTTAAATTTTAAGTTGAGCGGTAAATTTTTTTTTTTAAATATGGAGTGATAAATCATCAAATATATAATTTTAATTGATAAATTTCAGAAAAATATTTTTTTAGCAATTATTGAATTATGAATCCTTTCATAAATTGCAATATGAGTAATTTGATTTTTTTTTATTTAAGTATTCATATAATTGAGCTTTTAGATATTTGTATATCTAATATTAAAATTTTATATTTGTTTAAATAATATTTAAGTTTCTAAATTATATATATATATAATATTTTATTTTAGATAAATTAATATAAGTTATATTTTTATAAATTTAAAGCTTTATATAATAATGAATTATATTTATATAAAAATGTGCTACAAATGCCCTAATTTTTTTTTTTAAATTAAGGGTGTGGAGAGGGAACTTTTATTACGTCCTCTGGCCGAACGTAGCTCTACATTTGGTCAGAGGATTGTTACTCGGTTTTTGCTCGGTATTTGGTCGGTATTGCTAGGTATTCTTTGGTAATAATGAGGAATACCGCTCTGTGAAGATCAATACCGAGTAATACCGAGCAATACCAAATAATCTCAAAAAAGTATTTTTTGGGATTACTCAGTAGTCAGTATTACTCGATATTTTATCTTCACATAATGATATTTCTCATTATTGTTGGTATTGCTCGTTATTTCTCGTTTTGTGCCTGTGATCTTAGTACCGGCCGAACGTAATTGTACGTACGTTCACTGGACCAAATAAAAGTTCGTGGAGAGGTCTTAGGCATCTACAATAGATTAATTAAAATAGTCATTATCTATTATGAATAAAAATGAAATCTAAAACTGTGAATATTGAATATAAACATTAATTTGATAAACTTTTTTTTTTTTTGTGCCAATTGTATTCTCAATGCTTACAATTTTTTGCTATGAATTGTCTATTGTTTAATATCCAAGTCAATGAATTTACATATATATTTAAGTAAATATAAATATTTAGGCATAATTCTTTTACCATTTTAGGTAAATCAATGGAGCGACCCGAAGCTAGTGTGGGCAAATTCGTGCCCCCATATTGATTTTATTGATATATATATATATATATATATATATAAAAATCAAATATTGATATATAAATACATAAAAATTCAATAATATGAATATAAATTTTTTTCCTTTTAGAGAAAATATAATGGAATAAATGAGGGGCCTTTTTATTATAATTAATATGGAATATCTGCCGGCAAACTAATTAATGAAGTTTGAAGGCATTTTTTTTTTGTCACGTTATTTAATATTCATTAATGATGATAAGGAAAAGCTATTTAGGGATATCACCGAAACGTGTTTTTTTAAATGATTTGCTGACTTTTTTGTTTTCAAATAACTATTGCGCCAAATATTTATAAATAAATAAATTAGAATATTTAGACCTAAATGCAGTTACAATAAGTTTTAAATTTAATGATTACTTAAGCCATAAAAAAATTACAGTAACTCTCATAATATCATTATGTTTATTTTTTTTCATGCATGTAAAGATATTCGTAGCGGTTTTAGTACTGCAAGCGAATATTTATCGTGACAGAATATTTTACTACGATTTTAAAACGATTGCAATTCTAGCATACTCGCAAGGTTAGAATAGCTACAACATAATTGAAGTGACTATATAGGACAAAATCCGGGAAAAAATGTTATTTATAACGGTTATAATTGTTGCAATTCTACAATAGATTAGTTTTGATAAACTTGAATTCTAATATGCCTAACATATATAATAGTAGGGGTGTCATAACGGGTTGTTGGGTGGGATTTAAGTCTGACTTTAGATTGACCTGTTTTGAATCCATTTGATTTGAATTCAAACTATTTAGTAAACATGTCTAAAGTCTAAGCTTGGACCTGACCTGCCTTCAACCCGATTGACCTGAATCAACCCAATAACATGTTTAGATCACAATAACTTTTGTATGGAAAGTTAAGACAACCAATGAGCAAAAGAAATTAAAGAATTTAAGCAAAGTGGAATTATAGTTATAGCTTTCAAACATATTTATATGAATTTTTTCGCTATATTATAATGAAGATTTAATTAATCTAAACTACAGTTATCATGTAATATTGTTATATACATATCAAAATTTCTAATTTATTCTTTGCATGTCAAAATCAAGTCGTTATTAGGTTGGCATGTCAACTTGAACCCAACCCGATAATGAAAAGGGTCAACAAATAAACCCAAAACCGACCCGTTTATTAAATGGGCAAACTCAAATCCAAAACTTTCAAGTCGTGACTATATCGAGTTTTCGAATCGTGTTATATATTGGCAACCCAAATATATAATCATTTCAACATAAATCTTAATAATTGTAAGAAAACATTTGCTAGAAATGTTATACAAAACACTTATGCAATGGAATATTAGAACTATGAGGTTATGATTCAATCACTCTAAATATTTTTAAGTTTTAGACTTTCATCATTAAAGTGTTTTGCATGTTTCTTAACAAAGCCAGACCTATGCAAAGTAGAAAACTTGCACAAGTTAACATACTAGGTCATGGTCTTTCCAAAGCACCAAGCATTACTAATAAACTAACTATTAGAAGAATTTTCATGCAGATTAAGCAAATATTAAACTAAGCAATGCTAAGGGTTTGTTTGGGAACGGCTTTCTGACTGCTTCTTAAACCAGCTTTTTAGTACAATTTTTATATGTTTTAACTAGAAAGCAGCTTTAAAAAACAATAAAAATGTCACGTCCCAAACGAAGCCTAAAATTCAAGTTGCAACTAATAATCATAAGCCCAACTCAAAATATATACTTAGGCTTTATTTGTGACCCCAAACACTTGTGTTTGTTCTCTTTTAGAGTATTTAGGATCTATGATTGCTTTGAATACCCTCTATTAACCTCTAAATTTTCACCTTATGGAGTAAAGCCCTTCCACTAGATTTCAATTAAATAATTTTTTATATGTATATACAATGAGGTAATATTACCCATCTTAGTCTGATATCCTCAAATGACCAGGAACCATCCTTATGTATCCTATTAATTCACCATTATTGCAATTGATCCTCTATAGACTATATAAAAAAATAAAGATTACTTGTTTAGTTTCTAAAGAAGTAATATGTGTAAATCAATTTAGGAATGGAAGTAATATATGAAAGCACCCTAAACCCTACTATGCCAATTTAGGAATGAAATTGGTGCCAATATAATGTCTCTAGCTAAAACTCATAAATATGATTCCAATAGAATGGACCATGGTATATTATATGGCATACCATTATCATTGATTTCAATGTGAATCCATATACCTAGCAACATAATCTATATGTCTGCACAAGTGGTCCATCCTCTACTCCTTATAGGTGCACCTTATTCATATGAGGAAATAGAACATATGAGTACAATAAATTTATAAAGTCTACATAAAATTCTAAATATTAAAGTTTACATAAAGCTTAAAGAATATAAAAAATCTATGAGCTATGTGCCATCATCTAGAGTGGAGCCTTCCAAGGAGACTCCTAAAATGCATGCTTAGGGGTTGTTGAGTCCCACTTGTAACAAACCCAAAAATGGTAAGTATTTTAAACTATGAATTTTCAAAATTCTGTTTGAATTGGAGCGCTGTGCAGCACTGAGATTGTGAGCACTAAGCGCTAGGCTGGAGAGCACAGCGATACCAAAAACCTCCACCGTGGTATTGGAGTCTGTGTTATACAATAAATCCTATTTTCACAAGCCGCGCGACAGTGCTAGATCAGAGCGTTGTGGCGGTATATATATATATCAAATCATAAGCACTAAAATCACCCCAGGACCTCCACCCTCCTCTATTCAGCTGTGACTTGCTCGAGAAGGAAAGGGGGAAGGGGGAGAGGAAGAGAGAGTTATATGGGGCTTCTTTTCTGTCGATTCTATTGTAAAAAGTGTTTTAATTATTATAAGTGACTAATCTCTTATTTTTGTTATCAATGATTTTGATTTCTATGGATTTTCTCTCTTATAAATTTAATAAAAAAAACAGTACCTCATGATTTTGTAAGTTTTGACCGTGTAATTTTTAATATGTTATATATTTGATCATTTTAAACAAACTAATATGACTTTATTACTACCTATGTTGCACGGATACGCCTATTTACGAGGCATGTTGTATTGGACACATGTCGGATACGGATACGCCTTCGATACGGCACGGATACGTGTCGAATACGGCTTTGCCGTATCCAATTAAAATATTATTTAAATTTGATCGGATACGTGTGTCCTATTAAAAAAACCAAAACAGAACTGCAATTTGCCCTATTCATTTCGGTTGTCCGCTTGATATCCCTATTCATTTATATGACTTAAACATTTCGGTGAGCTAGGTTTTTCGTTTCTGCACAGGTGTTCGTCTTCTTCGTTATAGTCGAAGGAGCGACTCGACGACGCTAGCATAGAAGCAAACAAGAACATCCTTCGTCGACAAAGAGGCTCGACGACGCGAGCATTAAAGCCGACAGAATCCTTCGTCGACGGAGCGGCTCGACAACACGAACAATAAAGGCGACGTGAGCATAGAAGTTCGTTTTCTTCGTTCTTCGTTTTCTTAATCGTAGGCTCGGTACCAGAACTCAGTACCGGTATCCGGTATCGCTCAGTACTGCTTGGTATCACTCGCAAACTGGCTCGGTACTCGGTATTCGATACTAGAAGTCAGTACCGCTCGGTACTCGGTACTGCTCGGTACTCAGTACTTCTCGGTATTGCTCGGTACTGCTCAATATTGCGCGGTACAGAGGGGTACCAAATGGTACCAAGCAGTACGGAGAAGGTAGAGAAAACTTTAAAGCAACTCTTACAATAAAAATTTTGTTCCTTGACACCGCGACTTGACCGGACAGGTCGAACCCAGCCAGGGGGCAGCGCCCCCTTGGACCCCCGGTATAGGCGCAACATATATACACTTTTAATTAAAATTTTTCATGTTTCAAATTCATATGAATTAATTTGTGTCAATCTTTCATAGAATAATGAGCTCTAGTGGTGTCGGAATTGGGTCTACTGATGGTCCATCATAGACCAATATTAAAGATAACAAACCTCTGTGGGGTTATGTGACAAAAATAGATAAAACGTCAGAAGGAGGAGGTGGCAACATGGTTTAAAATTGCGCAATATGAGGCTCGCCTTTGCGCAATTCCAATAAAAAACGCCTCGATGCTTACGCCTCGAGTTTTTTTTATGAGGCTTGCCTCGCCTCACTGGCATGAGGCTTACGCCTTACACTATATATATTAAAACTTACATAAATCTTGAAGTAAATGCCTGACATTGGACTCTATAGGAGAGGAGGAAGGGGAGAGAACAGTTCATCATGATGATGATTCAAATGAAGAACCCCTTAGTGATGACAATGCTAATGACTTATGAGTTTTTATGTGATATGTCATTATTTATTTTTAGAAATTGAAATTATATGTTAATAAAAAGAATACTAGAATTTGGGAAATGTAGAATTTTTAGTTGAATAATATTTCATGTTGTTTTATTATTGGGATATTTTGATTTAACTTCATATCTTTATGCTTTTTTATGTTTTATATTATTCACTCATTAGTACATAAAAAATTTATCATTTTATGTTTATGCAATCTTTTGATTTTGAGGCTTACACCTCAAAAACGCCTTGAGGCTCATGCCTCACCTCACGAATGAAAAACGCCTCAATACCCGAATACGCAATTTTAAACATTGGGTGGCAATATTGCATTCAAAAGCAATTTTTGTAATGCCACATACAAATGATCATATTATAGAGTGAAAGCTCATTTGTTGAATATTAGTGGTCATGGAATTAAAGTATGCCCGAATATAAGCTCATCATAAATTACTGAATTACAAAAAAAAATCAGTAGAGCTGAGCAAATGAGTAAAAAAGAACTTCCAAAATATATTCCACTTTCAAGCACTCATGCTTCATATCCTTCATCATCGTCTTCAATTAGAAGTGATGATAATACTGTAAATAAAGGGCCTTTTCAGATGGAGGAATTTGAACCAAAAAGAAGAAAATATGTTGTAGATAGTGCTTTGGAGACAGAGGGCATTTATGCCCATTTACAAATGAGAGAATATCCTATGATGGGGAAATCATCGCTCAAGAATGTTTTACTTAGCTGGACTTCCTTTTAACCTAACAAGGAATCCACATTACAAGAATGTCTTTACCTATGCATGCAATAATAATCATACATGATTCGTGCCACCAGGATATAATGTCATTAGAATGAATTTGTTGCAAAGAGAGAGGGATAATATTGAGAAGTTGCTCGAGCCTACTAGAGGAGTTTGGAAGGAAAAAGGAGTTACTTTAGTTTGTGATGGGTGGACAGATCTTAGTGATACACCCGACACACATTCGCTCTTTGTGAGCTGAGGTTAATTTCAAATTTATCACCCTCGACAAACAGTTGCGGGAGGCGGATGAGTTTTAGTTTTAAGTTTCTAAGATGATAGATTTTATTTTAAAAATTTGAGCTTTTGCTTGATTTGAGATTTGACCCCTTCGGTTGAGATTTCTGATCAACATGACCATCATTAGGGTGGAATTTGAGGACACTTGTATTTTTGTAAGAATTTGGGAGGCATTTTATACTTCAAGTTATGTCGACTCCAATCCTTTCGAGGAGGATGAAACTTGAATATTAGACCCGCACAACATTCTCGAATCGTTGGATTTGAGACTTAGATGTGATGATTGGAGCACATGTGGATTATTTATTTTGAAAAATAGATTCTTATATTAATAAGCATTTGACCCTACACAACATTATTTCGAACATTTGTATTTATAACTTTAACATGCTTGTCTGAGCACATGCAGGGTGGTAGCATTTGATCCTACGCGGAGCATTCTCGGACATTGGTGTTTATACTTTTAACATGTTGACCTGAACACATGCAGGGTGTATTTAGTTTAAGGAGTCATATTTAATACATAAAGAGGAATTTTAAAATATTTAAATATAATCCATTTGCGTTAGCGATTTCATTTAGCAATGCCTGAGATTTCTTTTAAGGGCCTACAAACGTCTTATGTTCGCTTGTAGACATGTTGCGGATCCGATGACGTTTTATATTATTTGCTGCTTATTGCAGATAAGTTGTAGTTCTTTCACATTTGTCTACATGCAGCATGTTGAGCATATAATGGGCCTTCTTCAATGGCTCGTAGGCTTTTAATGTTGTTGTAGTCATTTAACATCTTGTTCGTACATGATATTTTGCGTATATGGAAAGTCTCTTTTATACGATGTGTCGTGTGCATTGCAACTTATTACATTCGTTGCATGTCTGAGTTCTTTTATCTGTAGGAGACTGTTGTATAAATCAGGAGTCTTCTACACCAACTCGTTGGGACTTTCACATATACTTATAAGCTTGATACATAAAGAATTGTTGTTTGCAATCAAATTTCAATTAGCAAGGTAATTGGCACCCATCACACCATGACTAAGTGTGAATTCTTCCTCTACGTTGCTGATATCATTGTAAGGGTTATACTAAATCATGTCATCCCTTTAGTAACTAATTACAAGTGGAGACTCTTTTAAGGATAATTGTTTACATTCATCACTAATTTCTAAGTGACTCATTAAAATTTAAGTTATTATAGTCATGTTGAGTGCAAGTCTGGTTCGAGTTCGAGTCCAAGTCCAACATTATTTGATCAAATTTAATTTAAAATTAATTTTATGTTTGAATTATGTTCAAATCAATTTTCAATTTTATGTCGAAGTCCCTTATTATTTATTGAAAATTTCGACAGCCTCTCGGCGTCCCCTTCCCGGTGCCGGGAGGTAAGGAGTGGCTCAACTCGACCGGAGCAAATCAACGACGAGGAGATTGAGTCTTCAAGTCTTCAATCCCTCGGTCGAATAAGCTCGACGACTGAGGGCTTCGGGGGACCGAATTAACCCTGTGACTTCAAATTTCTTCAATTTGTTGTAGTAATAGAAAATCCTTCCACCTCTCTTCTCTCTTTCATTTTTTTTTTAATTTTAACATTAACACACACACACACACACACACACACACACATATATATATATATATATATATATATATATATATATATATATATATATATATATATATATATATATATATATATATATATATATATATATATATATATTATACAGCGAGAGGGGGACGGAGAGTAGTTACAGTCAACACCCATATCAATTCCAAATAATATATCCAACAACAAATTTGTTAAAGATTAGGTGACTCTTGACATCTTTAATTGAATGAAAGTATATATTAATACATAATTTACATGAACATAAAATTTTTCCTAATAAATTCTTAGTTTAACTTGTAAAATTCAAAAACTATTTAACTCATTTAATGTATCAACAACTCTATTTTGATTTGATAATCTAACTCTCATCCATTTCAAACAGAAATTTACATTGAGATTGGTCATATTAATCCAAGGAAATAAGATCCTAATCCCTTGAAAAGAGGACTTTCATTTTGTTTGTAAATTATGTATTTTTAATTTGTATATGATTAGATCATATTCATTTGATAATAAATATTTTTTGGTCACACTATTTGTGCTTCAATATCATTATCTTGAATGCTTGTTGCTTCTAATTTTTATTTATTCATGATTTGCAATTTCACCATATTCTTTTTTTTTTTTTCCTTCACTAAAAGCATTGTTGGCAATAGGATAATGATCAAATGGACAAAAAGTAATGAACCACTAAACATGAAAACCAATTATTTGGGCAGTATAAATCTTCCTATGGGCTATGGCCATGAAAGGCATGCCTCTGATGGAAGATACAACAGCATCATAATAAGATCTAATCTCACTGATTGGATTTGGATCTAGTAAGCATATTTATTATTGACATTTTGGAATCAAAATTTATCTTTATTTTTCATATTTTGTGTTGAGTGTAGTATCCAAATTCTATTACTAGTACAATAATAACATTAATCTTTTATCCCACTACGTGGGTTCGACCACATGAATCCTTTTTCTCCATTATGTCCTATTAAGAGTCAAATTCTTATTAAAATGTAATAAAAAAATATTCTTTCGAATATTTCCTAATAAAGTCTTTATAGATCTACCTCAACCTGTCTTAAAATAGGTCAAGTCTAATACATCTAATTCTCCTAATCGAAACATCCGAAAGCCGAAAAGTTTTATGTATCCAAACCATCTAAGGCGACACTCTCTAATCTTATCTACCACTGAAGCTACTCCAACCTTTCAACCTATATACACTGGCGTTGTCAGGTCTCAAGCCCTAGAAGAGAAAAGTGGAGGATCACGTAAGATAGTCGACAACAAACATAAAACTTGTCAAATAATCATGACATGAATCCAAATTCTATTATTAATCACATTTTATCTATTAGAAATTTTATGAAAATGTAAGTCAAGAAATGCTTACCCCTTGAATTTGAAGCTAAACTTATAAGGTGTACAAAGATCAAAATTCCTTTTTCCAATGGACATTTTGATAGTGTTAGAAATTGGTCCGGTTTTAGATTAGATTGATCTGCAAGACATCTTACTAATGTAAATCCCTATAAATAAAGTCTATAGGCTGATATATTAGACAAGCTCCATGATGAATAAATAAAGCTCCATTCCCTACAAATTCTCTCCCTCTCTCTCCCTCTCTTCCAAGAAGCTCAAGAAGAGCTCTTCTTCCTCTCAAGAAATTCTCAACAGATAGGGTGCCAATCCAAATATCATCTATAGAGCAGAAATTTCAGTGCTACTCTGATTTTGTTTGCTTCTTCTTATGACTATAGTTCAACTCATGTATGAGATGTAGGAGATTGGTAGGGATTACAAATATACCTAAAAAATAAGGCTTGCAACATGTGATTTGCACAGCTATGGTTAGCATGGCGGCACCGACATGATAGAGGCAAACACTATGACGTTGATAGTGGCAAGAGACTGGATCAAGGCAAGCAATAGAGTAGGGACGTTCATGTGTGGGAGGAAAAAAATGGAATTAGGGGGGGGGGATAAAAGACGGTGGAAAAAGAAGCGGTTATTATCGATACGAAGGCTTCATTTGAAACAGCTTTTTTATTGCATTTTAAAACAGCTTTTTAGTAAAAAATTAAAAAGCTACTTTAAGAAGCAGTAAGAAAGTCGTCTCTAACAAAGCCTGAAAAAACCTTTCTAGCTACAGTAATAACCTCGGCTGAAAAACAAAAAAAAGAAGAGTTAATTTTAATAATGCTTAAATTGCTGCTAAAGGATATTTTTTGTAGGTGTTTGAAAAAACGCTACTATATAATGCTATGAAAAGAAACGAATTTTAATCATGCGCTGCCGCACCCATTTTCTTACACCTTTGTTGCATGAACAAATAGTTTATTATACACAGCTAAATAACCTTCTTAATTAAGAAAACTCAAAAAAAAAACTAATTATTGAAGCTCGTGTCTAGTAAAACTTCAAATTTCTTACAGTTACATTCACATCAAACAAAGTTTTGAAATATTTTTCAGTGAATAAATGGAAATTTTCTATATGCTCAAGTGCATCTCAACAGCATATTAGTACTCTAAATGCTTAAAACCCAGAATAAATATAGCTACCATTTCCAATTAGAACCTGTAAGGCATAAACTTTACCTGCTTTGTTGGGGCTTCAGGCCTAGACATCATCACTGCAATAAACCTGCCATCAACAAACTATAAGGAGGTTACACGTTATAAATAGTAAGAAAATAGTGAAATAATGAAAGATAAATTGAGTTCACTGGATCTTCAAGGAGGATCTAAATATATAGAAAAGTTAAGAACACCTTGCCATTCATCTCCTTAATAGCCAATTGTGTTGATTCTGTACAGGCAAACCATATATATGCCATCCCCAAGGACTCCTTGGAACCTCTGCTTGTAATAATTTTTACTACAATGGCAAAGAGAAAATCAGTGATTTTCCTTCTTTTTCCAAAAAATATAATAGATCAAGTTGGATCTCAAAGTCCATAGATTTTCTTTTAGATGAATGTAAAAAATAACTGATTAACTAACTCATCTCAAAGCATATCTAAGGGCTTTCAACCAATCATATTCACTTTTTTGTCAAGATAATGGCTTTCTTCCCGCTTCTTAAAGTAACTTTTGTACTAAAAAGTTGCTTTAAAAAGCAGTAAGAAAGCCATCCAAAACGAAGCCATTATGACACAATTTTTCCTCTTTTTTTTCTTGGTGTCATTTGAAGGTTATTCAAAGGAATTAGGTCAAGCATAGATAAAATTTTGATCAGATTAATATATATATATATATATATATATATATATAAGTTAACTAAATTATAACCGTTATATATACAACAACAACATCAAGCCTTCATCCCACTACGTGGGGTCGGCTACATGAATCATTTTTCTCCATTGTGTTCTATTAAAGGTCAAATTCTCGTTTAAATTTAAAATAACCATTATATATATATATATATATATATATATATATATATATATATATATATATATATATATATATATATATATATATATATATAGAGAGAGAGAGAGAGAGAGAGAGAGAGAGAGAGAGAGAGAGAGAGAGAGAGAGAGAGAGAGAGAGAGAGAGAGAGAGTTGTACCTTTGCTTATTTCTCCAAATTGTGAAAATTGCTTTAACAAATATCCTTCAGAAGTAGAGCGGGACAATCCTGCATCATTCATATTCCTTAAAAAAAACTTCAAGTAGTTGAAAAGACCTGAAGTGTAATTCTCATATGCTGCTAAACATTAAAAAGCTCCGGAAAGAGAAGCTCGCACAGATGGATTTTTCAGTAATCTTACAACGACAAAAAGCACCAGAACAATTGGCTAAACATGGAATGAAATTTAATGAGAGAAGGAAGACATTGTATGGCATCGTCATAATAGTTTCATGTTGCTAATTAAGAAAATAAGTGAACTGGGAAATACTAGCTGTATATTTTTACTTGTGCAAATATGTTTTTAACAAAATATTCAATTTGTATACCCTTTAAATTTTAATTAAGTAATTAAGCTAAAAGTTAATATCAGCTCTATATGAGGCATTGTAATCTTTGTGGCCATTAATCAAGGTTGGCCACTGTTGCAAATAGATGTTAGTAACACCTTTTATGCTGACTTGAATGAGGTAATAACATATATGTAGCAACCTCTTAGGCATGTTGTTCAAGGGGAGAAGGCACCTAGAGCACATATGCCTACTCATGAAGACTATTTATTGGCTCAAGTAGATTCCATGGGTGTGGTTTGACAATTATGTACAGTTCCTACAAAAATTGGCTTTTGAAGTAACATTGTCGATTGTTCTATCTTTGTTAAACATACAACAAGGAGTTGCAATAGTTATTTGTGTAGATAATATATTACTCATTGGAAGTGGTAAAGAAGGAATACTAAAGTAATACACTACTTCAAAAATTATTTTGTGACCAAAGTTTAAGGTTTCCCTAATTACTTTCTTAGGATTGAGTTTGCTTTTGACATGAAAGGTCTCTCTTATTTCATATAAAACATGCTATTAAATCTTCTTAAAGAAACAATAATTTTTGGGTGCAAAGCACATCCACCCTCATGGATAACCAAACCTTGCATAATGAAGATGTGTTATATGATAATTGATCTCAGCATCATGCTTTTCTAATGACTAGCCTTAATCAAAAGTGCTCTCTTGTTATCGGGAGGGGTAATTAGGGCTTGTGTCTATGAGAAACCAGACCTTAGATCATAAAATTCTCATGAAATGAGGGCAAAATTTTTTGGTAGTGTCTTATTTAAAATCCAATATGCCTTCTAAAAATTTATCATGGAACCTAATTTATTAAAACTCTCCTCATCAATGAAAAAATGCGCGGAGAGATCAAGGCACAAATTTTCGGAGCCTACACCACTTTCATGCCGGCATTTGAGGATCCATTTAGCATGATACTTACATCTTCACAAATCCATTTGGCATGACCGGTACACCATACACAACTCCTTAGCCATCAAGTATTTCCACCTTAGAAGTAGATGGCATCCAGCCCAACACTGTGGGAGGTTTAATGGGAGAATTTTAGGATTTATAATTTCAATTACAATACCAAATTTGTTTAGACTTTGAATTCAAAATTGTTTGGTTTCTCTAGTTGGATGTGAGAGAATTGAAGAGACGAGGAAATTGAGAGAGGGAGAGGCAAGAAATTAAGAGAGAGTAGATCAAAAATCTCATTTTCATAATATAAATAAATAGAAGGCCTCAGATTTCATGTCTCCAATGATTGGAGAGAGAAGTCCAATTAGGAATCCCTACGGGAAGAGAGAAGGATCAAGAACTCTAGGGATCTAATTAGAGGGAGGGAGGGAGGAAAGAGAATATTAAGGAATAACCATTTGAAATTCATAGATAATGAAAATAAAATACTCTTTTTTTTTCTTTTACTTTGAGTGAATTAAACTCAAACTCACACACCACATTACCTATAAAAATAATATCATTCTAACATTATTTATAAAAATAAAGTTTACAAATATAAATTAAGATAAAATCCAAAAAAAAATTGATGGCCATTTAACTAAAAGATAAACCTAACTAAAAATAAAATAAATAAATTATGGGCCGGTTTAGGTAGGTTTAGTAATGATTTGTTAAAGCTAGGGATGTAAATGAGTTGAGCTTATCTCGAGTTACCCTTGGCTTGAACTTGAGATTGATCAATTAATTGAGTTTGAGCTCTATCTTTATTCTACAAGTTCGAGTCGACTCACGAACTAGCACTTTTACTATGAAAGACAAAAAATGAATATAATTTAAGCAATTATTATAATAAAATAATAAATATTGAGAAATCAAAAGAAAAATAATTAAAAAAAATAACATAATGCTAAAAAGTGAAATATAAATTTTAAATATTTTTAACACTTCGTACTTAAAATCCCGAATGCTAGTATATTATAAATATATTTTATATTAATATTTTTTAAACGAGCCGGCTCACAAGCTAACTAGACGAGTCAGGGTTAACTCAAACTTAGCTCATTAGCCCATAGAGCTCCGCTCACAAGCCATTTATTGAGTCAAGTTCGAGCATGCTCACAAGTTAGCTTGCCTCACTTACACTTCTAGTTGAAGTTCATTGGAGTCCCTGTTCAACCATTTTAGGTGAGTAACACGTGACAAAATCCCATCCTATTTGGGACAAATAGAGCTAGTCAGAGCCTCTTTGATTAGGCAAAACTAGCTTAATTTAACTCCCAATTCAGTCTCCCTGAGATGCATCTACTTCATGACCTATTTAGCAACCGTGCTAGATCAAATAGGGTTTTTAAAAAACCTGAGATTAATCTTATTTGTGTATCCATGTAGAAGACGCAATATAGAAGCTTCAAATGAACCTACAAAGAGTACAAATGGGAAAACATTGCCTCTAAAACAAATGCTAACTGTATTACCCTCAGAATTCCAGAACAAAAACCATACAGCCAGTCACATACCTAAGCATTTCAAAAGCCTGCAACGCAATCAAAACCCTATATTAGCTGGAGAAAAGGACTGAGACAAAACCTTCACCTTTGACAAAGATCCTGGATGAAGAAGGACTCATCTCCTCGGTAGATGCCGCATCGGCACTTGCACAGACAACGGAGATCCTATGTGCGGATCCATTGCAATCCATACTCGTCGACACAAAGTTCTTCAGAGATACGGAGAAGTGAACTCGATGGAAAAAGCCCGCCGGAAGCGGGTTGACAGGAAGATTTCTGCGCGGTCCGATCACCGAAGGAAGCGAAGGACCGGAGCAGAACGCCATTAGACGTTCTGCTCACCTTCCGGTGCTTTGCTTGCAGAGCAAGTGTCAGTAAAATGCAAATACAATAATCTATAAAGCCTTTGTTTAAAGGAATGGATAAATTATAATATTATTGTTATGAAATAATTTATTTACAATTTATAAAAAATTTTAATATTACATTATCATCACTTAATAATCATATAAAATTTTAATATCAAATATATCACTCTTATATTTCATTTTTACTAATCATACCACAGTACAAACTATAATATTTCATTCCATGCGCTCATATTTGTTATATAGGTGATAGACATGCAGTATTAAAATTTTAGATATTAAATATATAAATAGCATGAAATAAACTGGTATGCACGTAAATCTCCCAAAATTTTAATATCAAATAGAACACTCATATATTTTATTCTTATCACTCAAATCATCCTATAAACTTTAATATTTCATTTCATGCACTCATATTTGTTCTATAGGTGGTAGACATGTAATATTAAAGTTTTAGATATTAAATATGTAAATAGTATAAAATAAAGTGGTGTGTACGTAAATCTCCCAAAATTTTAATATCAAATATATCACACATATATTTTATTCTTATCACACATACCACCCAATAAACTTTAATATTTCATTCCATGCACTCATATTTGTTCTATGGGTGATATGCATGTAGTATTAAAGTTTTTTTTTTTTTAGAAAATTTTGGGGCCAAAGCCCATATATTACTATGAAAAGAAAAGGTTACAAGTAAATTGTGAAAACAGGAAAAAAACTACCCATCATAAGCAAAAACAAAAACTTATGAGGGACTGTAATAAAAAAATCACAACTATACCACCCAATACATAAAAGAAAAAAAAAAACTATATGGAGAACCAAAATGTGGTAGAAGATTCAAAATAAATTGAACTCAGGCAGCAATCCGAGCAGAAATATCGACTGGAGTAACACGTCAACAATGCTGAAGAATCCCCAGTTTGCCGATGCAAAACCTGAAACACTCGGTACTCGATGGCTTACAATTAACAAGCATCCACAAGCCAATATCAAAAACATCGGCTCCAAGCCAACTTATCAGTATTAAAGTTTTAGGTATTAGATATATAAATAACATGAAATAAAGTGGTATATATGTGGATCACATTTGATCGTGTATTATGCAAAAAATGTGATATGAGACTAACAAAGGTGTAGTTTATGTAATAAAAGCAAATAAGTGAGTTATGTAGACTATTAAGCTCACTATAAAATATTAACTCAATTGTATTAGTTATTCTAATTAATTCACTAATACTAAGTGCTACATAAGTGTCCAATATTCAAACACATAATATATGGTAATTATAAAATAATATGCTACTAGTGAAAGTAATAGTAATTTATGTATAAGTGTTGATACATCATATGAAAATTCATTTTATATGGTATGAAATCAAGATAATATTCAATATTTTAAAATTAAATTTAGGATCATCTGAATTTCAATTTCAATAAGTTTATAGTCCAACTGAATGCCTCCGCTTGACAAAGCCAACAAAATCAAATGTGATTTTTTCTCGCTCCAAATGATCTCAATTCAAGCACAAAAAGTATGATTTGAAACTTTATGATATTAAATGAAGGATCAAATGATCTCGAAATATTACGTACTTATAAACAAATTAAGCATATTGATGAGAAAATCCAATAAACTCAATATCACTCAATTCTAAGATTAATGGTAAAAGATATATATATATATATATATATATATATATATATATATATATATATATATATATATATATATATATATATATAATCAAATTTGTTCAATTGAGCATTATGATGGAGTGATATAAAATTTTAGTTAGATTTATCATAATGACTATCTCAAAATTTATAAATAGAATTGCATTCTCCATATAAAAGAGAGATTAAATTGAAATCGGAGAGGGCTTAGAAATTTGAAAAACTTTAAAGCTTTGTCTGATATTCGATGTCGAAGATTATTGCAAGTAATTATCATCATTTGACTGTTGTCCCCAGTTTGGCGTCATCCAACTATCATTGCATGTATATTGTCATTCGAATGTCATTGTCCAACTATCTTTATATTACCATTGTTATCCATATGCCATTATTCAATTATTGTCGTCTAACTCACATCATCTAATCCCCATCATTGTCCCTCTAGCACATCTATTGCAATTTATACTACAATTACAAGAGGCTAACGTTGACCTCGTTATTTTGTATTCTTGTCTTCTCCAATTAAGAGAAGAGCAAACATTTATACTCTCTATCAAATATAGTGGCTCGTATCATCTAGGCCATGCCACATAAGTTATTGCCTAATTTGAGTTTTTCACATAAAAGCTCTAATCTCTTGGGTGCTATTTTATTAGTGTGTCAATGAAATATTTGTGCAAAGCTAAATAAAATTCTATCTCTGCTACCATAATTTCTTTGGCATGCAATTATTAGATACCATTTATGGGAAACATTATAAGCATCATCCAATTTTTCAGTGGTTGTAAATCAATCCATCAATTAAGGAAAAAATAATCCAAATGGAGAAGTCCACTCAAGCCTTACTTTGGAGCATCATATGTACATAATTATCATACTACAATATCTCATTTTGCCCCAACCTCATTAAGATCTCTCAAACCTGCTAGTTCAACTTACCCATCTCATATTGCTTGGGCAACCCAAAATCTTTTGACAATCTTGATAGGCTTGAATCAACTCGATCTTATTAACACCCCTCGTGATGTTATATGAGATGAACTTTGATGCGTTTTATAGGAAGAATTCTCATTGAGGGATAGAAATTAGCTTGCTCGGACCCATAGCTTTAAAAAATCTATGCATTTGATTGATTTAATTCTCCATCATTCTATTCAAGTGGGGTTCAAGTTATTTTCAATTAATGCTTATGATGTGGAGCCTTGGATTCTTATGATTATATCGATCACTATAAGACCATCATGCACATTCATCGAGCTTATGATACAATCGTCTTCTAGGTCTTTCTCATAACTCTAAGGATAAACTCGAAACCGGTTCTACTCTCTATTGTAGAACTGTTCATAATTTTGCGATCTAAACAATACTTTCATTGAACAATTCACCGCCAATTAGAGGGTCATCAATAACTTCTCACATCTTTCTAGGATTCGCCAAAATGAGAGAGATCATTATGAAGTACTTTAAAAGATTCTCTTTTAAAGCATAGTAAACATTGAGAGTGTTTGCAAAGTTACTATGAGATATTTTTCTTAAAGTTTTTTTTCATGAATCTTTATACTCCTAATTAATGTAAAAAATAATTTATTCATATGTTGATCTTATTAATTTAGTAAAAGTACAAACAACTACTATTAAAGTCATCATCACTCATTGAAAATAGTTTGAATAATTTTTAAATAAATGCAAGAACTCACAATAAGAAACATACCAACTTCATCAACAAAGAAACTAGGAGTAATTAAAGGTGTTAGACACACTTCCACTAAATTCAATACTCTAAAAACTAGCAAAATTCCTCTATAATATACCCTATTAAACACATCCAAGATCAATATTCTATGGAGATATAAATTTTTAAATACCTCAAGTGGCCAAAACGGTAGCCTTTCGATGGCCCAGTTATGAAAGTAGATGTATTAGATTTGACTTATGTTAATAAACGTAGAGATCGACCTAAAAGACTTGGTTAGAAAATATTAGAAATGACCTTTCTTTATTAGATATAGTTGAGAATCCGACCCTCAACAGGACACAATGAAGAAAAAGGATTCATGTAGTCAACCCCACATACTGGAATAAAGGCTTATTGTTGTTATTGTAAGTGGCCAAAACCTTTAAAAAAATTCAAATGCTAGAGTTCGGTCCAAATTTTATCATTAGCACCGTTTAAGAGGGCATTTGACAAAAGTGGAAGACATTAAATTTCAAGCTCTCCTAAGATAATTTTGATTTTTTTTTATAAAGCTATTTTAATTGTACAAATACATATATCACTTTGTATATTTTCATGCTAAAATAATTATTTAAAAAGAAAAAAAATGACATTTATACAACAATGAAATGCAAGTGTTTGAAAAATTTTGTAGTCTCTAAACTTTTGTTAACAACTCATCTTCTTAAGTGAAGATAAATATACATAAAACTACTTAATTATTAGTAAAAATCAAGAAAATATAACTTCAATTTTCTATGTTTTAAAAATATATTCAATAAGCTGTAAATTATATTCCTTTGAATATCACACTTGCATGAAACTCTCATATATCAAAAGGGTAAGTAGATTTTCGACAAATTTCATGTTGATAGTTTCTTCTAGTATATGACAAGATTTTTCATGGCGAAAATCAGGGGCAGAACCAGCCCTAATTTTTAGGGGGGGCAAACTTATAAGACATATATGTCGGGGTCTAAGGGGGCAATGTCCCCTGGCGGGATTCGACCTGTTGGGAGCAATTACCTAAAGACCATAGTATTTTAAAATTTTTAGGGGGGGCAATTGCCTAAAAATTCTTGTAATAAAGACTAAAAAATAAATAAAAATGGTTAAATTAACTAAAAAATGATATAAATAATTTTTTTAAAAAAATTTTGAGGGGGGGGGGAGGGGGGGGGGGGGCAATTGCCCCCCCCTGAGAGCCATGGGGTTCCGCCCCTGGCGAAAATGATGAGAACCTCGTCCTCAAAGGATTGGGATATTACTCTATTAGCCAACTAATGGCAATAATTTCATGTCGATTGAATATATGAATAATACGCTATGAAAATTTTATGTGGATTTGTCATAGCAAATGCCTTACATGAGTTATGATTTTGTGAAGGAGGCCTTACTCACCTTTTTGTGAGTATTGGGTAGTTTAAATCTATGGAAATAAGACTTCATTTGGGGCAGTTTTTTTATTGCTTTCTAAAGCAACTTTTTGATACAAAATTTTCTATTTTGAACTAAAAAAGTTGTTTTAGAAAGCACTAATCAAGTTATCCCAAACTAAGCCTAAGTTTAGAAGATGAAAGATGTATATTAGGGTTCATTCATCCTAACTACGGTTGATTCATAAATCAATCCAAAAGCTCTCATAGCACCAACTAGTTGAAGCTACAATTTTTTTTTGCGAAAATCAAAGCTAGTTTTCATTGAAGCAATACTAATATAAATGATAGAAATTGTAAAAAGAGAAATAATACATGGATACTTGAAATTTTGTTTAGATAAATGACATAGTCAATTTCCCCTTGCTCAATAGATTTCCTTCAACCTGTTATTTTCTAGAATTCATGGATTCATTAATTTCTTCCAAGGTTTTTCCCTTGGTTTCTGGCACTATCATAGCTACAAACAAAACTGTTGCTGCATTGGCTGCTGCGTAGATGAAAAAGGTACCTGAAACGAAAATGATTTAGGTTTCGTTTGGGACAGCTTGCTTACTGCTTCTTAAAGTAGCTTTCTAGTAATTTTTGTACTAAAAAGTTGTTTTAAGAAGCAGTACGAAAGCAGTTCCAAACAAAGCCTTAGTCACAGTTTTCCTCTAAAATTTGTAAGCTGTAACCATTGGAAAAGAAATTTGAAAAAAATTATATAAAAAATTCAAATTATTAGAATCTCATGGCTTTCAATTAACAATAATCATTTTTTGCTCATATTAGAAGCATATTGGTTTAGCTTTCAGTAAAAAATGTTGTGCATTCACTGCAATTAAGTACTTAAACAGGAAGCTTTTTGTTTAACATACCTGCACGACTCCAGTCCATTAGAAAATTGAAGGAGTAGGAGATTAACCAGGAGCCAAACCAGTTAACTAAAGTTACTAAGCTTCCACCTGTTGCTTTAATGTTAATTGGAAATATCTGCAGCAAAGCACAAGTTAATCTCTTGTTAATCTTAAGCAAAAGGCTTTGAAAATGTGAAAATTGCAATGAGCCTTGCTTTCATTAGAGGCGTAAACGAGCCGAGTATGAGAGAGTTCAACTATTATTCCACTTTGCTCGTCGAGTATACAAGCAGATTTGTCTGCTCAGATCTGCAACATGAAGCTTATTTGAAAGCCTTAATGTCTGACATAAATAGAGAGAAAGGAAGAGATGATTGTATTATTGAGTTATTAACCAATCGAATATGGGGAGCTTTTGTTCTGTGAACTTTAGGTATCGTTTGAGACAGTTTTTTTTCGTTGTTTTTCATTATTTTCAAAACATTTTTGTACTGGAAAGTTGCTTTAGAAAACTATAAGAAAGTTGTCCCAAACGGAGCCTTGGTGTTATACCTCCGACATGATGACCCAAGGAACTGCTCCCATGCCAATTGAAAATGCTGAAATATATACCTGTAGAACTCTGTGAAAATTAGAATTTTTGTGAACCATAGATGAGGCAATATAAGTTATAACCTTTATATTTCATGAACTGTTTTATACTAGGAAAATAAAGAAATTCAATAGCAGTATTCAATGGTAAGAATTTGCGTACCAGTATGCCAATAAGTGCTAACATAGGAACCCATTGTAAGAGTATTCCTTGGCCCTGTTGCACAAGCATTTATATCTCTTTATACTTCCATTTCCATATAAATTTCATTTTTAACTCTTCCAATTCCTTCAGACTAAAGAGAACTTTAATGACTGCAGAAAAGTTAATAATAGCTTTCCATTTACCTTTAAAAAGAATGAAGCTCCGGCCATGAAAGTGCCAAAGCATGTTCCTGATGCAGAAACCTGTAACATCATCAACATTAGTTGACTTGAAATGTAATTTTGATGCAGAAAAAAACAAAAATCTACACATTTCCCTCTACTTACTATCAGAAGAGCTCTTCTTCCACTTCTATCCATGAGAAATGCACCCAGAACTGTTATTGGTAACTGAGAAAGTGCAGATGGTTAAGTGTTGGGAAATAAAACAGGAATTTGGCTAAGGATTTAAACCTGAATGAAACCACACAGAATTGTTCCAAGTTTGCCTGAAGAGAATCCTGAAATTTTTTTATTGAGCAAAAAGCTTACAAATTGATGATAAAAGTTAGTATAAATGTCATTATATTATTACAATTACCATTACCTGCTGCTACAAATGTTTCACTTGCATAAAACCCAATTCCATTAATCCCTCCAATTTGTTGAAATACCATAAGGCCTACTCCAACCTGCGAACCATTCACTACTTAGTCAATTTAATCTGTAATATTTTGTATATAATAAGATGAGAAGATTGGGTTTCTATGGTTCTTCTCACAATGACAGAACGGATATATCGCTTCTGAAATAGATCTAAAACTCTTGCCTTGGGAAGTTTCTGAAGTGTTTCAATGTATTCCTGTCAATTCTGATGGTTTTCAGCACTTCTATCATGCTTTCTTTGAGCTAAAACAGTTTTTTTTATGAATTTTATAAGATAAGAATATCAAACAAGAATTTCTGCTGCTTCTTGGGAGATATCAGCTTCCTTTCCATGCAGCTTCTGTAAGGAAATATTAAACTCTATGTGTCGCCCAACCTTAGCCTGTGAAGATTTACAGTGTTTCAGAAAGACATTTGCAGATTAGTTAAATATTGTTTCATTATGTTTTTTTCATACCAGCCATCTTGGTGATTCTGGAACCCAGAAGAGGCCGAAAATGAGAACAAGGCAAGGAACCAGTCCTGTATGATTAGCCCATTGATGTATCTATCATTTCACATATTGTTAATATGGACATAATTGCATTTTTAAAATACAAAAGTTGTTTGATTATATATTTGAAATTTTCATGATACATTTCAAAGTGCTTTGAAATCCGAACTAGGACAGGGGCAGTAGAAGAGAATTGGGAAGGGAAAACAACAGTGACACTGGACAGGAGGGAGAAGTGGGTGACGGACACAGCGCGAGCTGCAGGAACCGGCAGCTCAAAAAATACCCAAGAATGAGCTTCTTGGATGGGCAACACCACCTGATCTACTCAGGATACATAACCCATAGAAACAGAACCTAAACACATTTTATTGTTCAGCTCCCTCTTTTACAAGATAGCAGCCCGTTAAATATAATAATGTCTACGCTACTTAAATGGTCATAGCTCTCACAAAAACAAAAAAACCAAACTATCTAATTATATGTAGCTAAAATTAGCGCAGAAGTTTATTAGCTACTAAACAGAGCAACAACGCCGGCCTCAAACAGAAAGCAGTAGCAACAGGCAGCCTTCAGAGGAGGATTCCAAAAGTGACCAATTTGGATGATTTGCAAATGTAGGGAAACACAGCTATTGTGCTATCTCCAATCCCTCAATTTTTTTACTTTATATTTCCATCACCTTAGTACTTTCAATCCCCAATTACTTTTCATAATCATAAACATTAGTTAATTCTGAACTAAAGATTTCTACCTAGTAATACCAGCTTGCGCCAAGTGACAAATGCACCAAGTATGAAAGCAGCTGAAGCTCCAACACAGATCAATAACTGCATGGTTAGTAAGAGTTGCCATTAATGCACAAATTAGGAATCAGTAAACATTTTATGTGTATCTTTCTATATTTCATTGATCACTCTGATATAAATCACCCAACCTGGTTAAGGGTAGTGAGGCCTCCCCTTAAATTCTTTGGTGCAATTTCAGCAATGAACACTGGTACCTGTAAAATGGTAATACTAAGTTTCATACTGTAATGATGAGCAAGAACACTACAAGTATTAAACTGGAGACATACCACATAAGAGAGGACTCCAATTCCATAGCCTGAAGCAAATCTCCCGAAGTAGAGCATCAAAGCATTCTTTAGAATGTAAATTTGTTCAATCAGATTGGTTTTCTTCCTAATCAGCAATAACTAGAACTATTATATTTAGGTTTTCGTTGGGACAGCTTTCTTCATGTTTCTTAAAGCGGCTTTCTAGTACAAATATTATATTTTTATACTTGAAAGCCACTTTACGAAGCAATAAGAAAGCCGTCCCAAACAAAGCCTTATATATCAATATACATATAGGAGATGACAAACCTTGGCAAGGAGAACATAAAGCCACCCTATGATGCAGAAAGCAGCTGAGATTCTCATTGCCTTTATCAATAAAAGAACAAATTAGAAATGATTAAAGATTTGTTTGGGACAGCTTTTTTGCTGCTTTCAAAACATTTTTGCATTAGAAAATTGTTGTAGAAAATAATAAGAAAGATGTCCGAAATGGAGGCCAAGGCTTCATTTGGGGTAACTTTCTACTACTTCTTAAAGCAGCTTTTCAGTACAACAAATAAAATTTTATACTAGAAAGATGCTTTAAGAAGCAGTAAGAAAGTTGTCTCAAACGAAACCTAAAAAAGAATTTGATTATCATGATTAAGTAAAGTGCTTCTTACTCCTTTTCGGCCGAAAAAATCAGCAATACGTCCACTTGTAATAGCACCAATCATGGCACCAACTGTTAGGATTGAGCCAAAGAATGCATACTGCAAGTAACAATTGACAAATTAAGAATGTTGATGCTGCATTGTTTTCTACAATTTTCTATAGCATAGAACTTAAGACAAGAAGCAAATAAACTGATACAATAATTTCAGAATCTCTACTGGTGAATAGTGTTTAATGTGTGAAGAATCATTTAAACACATTAGAGAGAGAGAGAGACATAGAGAGAGAGAGAGAGAGAGAGAGAGAGAGAGAGAGAGAGAGAGAATAGAAAGGAATTTAGCCCCTAGGATCACCCAATTTGCACACTCAATTCATCATCTCTAGTAGATCTGATTATAAAAAATTTATTCAAACCACAAAAAATTTCTAAAAAGAGATAAAAAGCTATGGTCATAAAGAGCTGTAACAACTATGTGGAAAACACAGCTATGAGAAAGCTACCAAACTTAATTTTGACTCGAATCTAACTAACTCGAATTCAACCCCTTTGTCATAACCAGGTCAATTTCAAATTTTCGGATCAATCCGAACCGGACCCAAATATTAATCGGGTCAAGATTACCAACCCGACTCCTAAGGGAGTTGGAACCTATATTTAGGATTTAACCGAAAGTAAAATTTAGTAAATCTTATAAAAATTCAATAACTTCATGTATTTGTACTACAACAGCTAAAAAATATTTAACAAAGGCTTCGTTTGTACTAAAAAATCATTTTAGAAAACAGTAAGAAAGTTATCCCAAACGAAGTCAAAATTTAAGCTAACGCTCACTTACATTACCAAAGAATATAGGCAAAATTTTCGGAAGCAGCTTCATGCAAATGAATTTTCGTGGAAGAAGCAAATTTACGAAAAAATTTAAATTCGAGCGAATACGCCAAATGAAGTAGCGCAGTGTTAATGCGCTAATATGGTTCGCGTATTCTTAAGAATGCGCCGAACCATTAAGCGCATTCTTGAATGCGCTTAATGGTTCGGCACATTCTTAAGAATGCGCCAACCTACCCAGCGCATTCTGCAAAAATTTCAGTTTGCCTAGCTGGTTGAATGGATTGTTTGGATTTTAGCGGAAACAAGATCCGCGAAATCCGCGGACCGTTGCGGAAAATTAAACGCAAATAATTGCGGTTGGTTGGACGCTTGGGGAGTGGGTGAGGGAGTTGCCATGCAAATTTCAATTATAAATAGGAGCAGAAGAGCTGAGGGGAAATCACAAGTTTCTTCGAGTTGTTTGTTGTGTGCCTTGCTACTGTTGTGTTCATCCGGAGAGAGATCGCTGAGGTATGTTTAATTTTTTTTCTTTTTAATTTAATTCATAATTTATTTGGTTGTGATGTAAAAGTTTTGTACATATTTTTTAAGAAATTATGTATTATGAAGTTGTATTTAGCTCCGCACTTTTTGTGGGATATATTTCTTTGTGGCAGATTTATGTGTTATTACTTTAGGAGTAACTAGTATCAATTTTTATCATAATACATAATTGAGACAAATCGGGCTTTAGTTGTTTCTGATTTGAACTTGGATTTGATTAATCAATCGAATTTGCTACTACTTTATTATGTAAATAGAAAAGTTATTTAGATTGAAATATTTATTGCAATATAAATATGGTGAAAGAATGAGAAATAATTAGAAATCACTTAATATATGAAAGTGATATATAATTTTTAAATATTTTTAATAATTATGTACATAAACTTCTGAAATATAATATATTTTAATTATATTTTACAAATAACACATAAATCTGCCACAAAGAAATATATCCCACAAAAAGTGCGGAGCTAAATACAACTTCATAATACATAATTTCTTAAAAAATATGTACAAAACTTTTACATCACAACCAAATAAATTATGAATTAAATTAAAAAGAAAAAAAATTAAACATACCTCAGCGATCTCTCTCCGGATGAACACAGCAGTAGCAAGGCACACAGCAAACAACTCGAAGAAACTTGTGATTTCCCCTCAGCTCTTCTGCTCCTATTTATAATTGAAATTTGCATGGCAACTCCCTCACCCACTCCCCAAGCGTCCAACCAACCGCAATTATTTGCGTTTAATTTTCCGTAACGGTCCGCGGATTTCGCGGATCTTGTTTCCGCTAAAATCCAAACAATCCATTCAACCAGCCAGGCAAACTGAAATTTTTGCAGAATGCGCTGGGTAGGTTGGCGCATTCTTAAGAATGCGCCGAACCATTAAGCGCATTCAAGAATGGGCTTAATGGTTCGGCGCATTCTTAAGAATACGCGAACCATATTAGCGCATTAACACTGCGCTACTTCATTTGGCGTATTCGCTCGAATTTAAATTTTTTCGTAAATCTGCTTCTTCCACGAAAATTCATTTGCATGAAGCTGCTTCCGAAAATTTTGCCAAGAATATAAACCAATAAATAAAATTCTTCCGACTTCAAAAAGATAGAAAAGCTCACCTCAGACAAAGAGAGGCCAATCTCAGTTCTAATCCCTGATTGAGTTGGAGAAGAGAATCCAACCTACAATAATCACTTATGGATCATCATAATGGAATTTAAAAAAAAAATATTATATTTTTTTGGTCCATTGAAATTATTTTTCTTAAGAGAATTAAATGATTAGCTCGTCCAACTGTTCGATTAATTTAAAATATATTAAAATTTTAATTTTCAAATAGTATTATATAATTTATTTTATTTTAAAATATTTCTATTATTTTATATATATTAAAGTAAATATTCTTTAAATAAATGAAATTTTTAATTTAAAACTAAAAAATCAAGGCAAGCTTGAACTTTTCAAACAACCTCGAGCAATTGAGCCAACCAGAACCTAAAATTTTTCAAACGAGCAGAGTTCGAGCTCTGTAAATGAGCTTGAGTTGAACTAAAGCTCGAACTCGAGTTCGGGCTCAGCAAAAATTAAACGAGCTCAGTCTGATTAGTCAGATACCTGACTCGACTCGTAAACCCTAAATGTTTCTCTCTCTTTGGAACTGCATTTTCATTTTAATAATAAAAATTCTTTTTTTTTTTAAACCTGCTTAAAATATGCTGAAATATTGAAATATCAGAAGAGTTCAGCTTTACAGAAGCTTACACATGATCCGAACTCAAAGGAGCCGGATACGGCGATAGCTGTGCTGAGATAAACCATCAGAAGTGACTCCTTTGGCTCAGCCAACGGCAGGTCGCCGGCGGCGCCACCGTTTTGAAGAAGAAGAGGCTCGGCCGCAGAATTTACCCATTTGCCACTCCCTACAGCTACCTTGCTGTTCATGGAGAGAGAGCTAGAGAAGCGGTGAAGTGATTCAAAGAATAAAAAATGAAAGGAGGCCTCTCTCTCTCTCTCTCTCTCTCTCTCTCTCTCTCTCTCTCGATCGAGCAGCTAAGAAGAGATATAATTGTCACGGTTTATATAAAGCTGAGGGGAAATTAATAAAAGGAACGTTTAGGCTTCTTTGATAGTTAGGGGTGTGAATTTCAAGTCCAGGGTCGGGTTTGAGTCGAATCCGAAACTTATTTGGCACTATTCGGGTTCGGATCAACCCGAACCATTTTTTGAAAACGGATCAATTTTTCGGACACGAACCAGACCCTCTTCGGATTCGGGTCAACCCGACCGGACCCGCTTCTGTGCAGACAACAGGAGACGGCCGTAGGCAGGGTAGCGGGAGACGGCCGCGGGCGGATTGACAACTGACCCATTGATTTATGATAAGATATTTTCAAAAAATTTTGGCCCCACCATGATTTTATTTTATTTTATTATCATTTTCTTAGGATTCCAATGGATCACCGACCAAATTTATTAAATAATAACAGCTCAGAGTGAAAGCTATAAATCAATGGGTCAGTTGTCAGAGCTATTTAAGCAAATATAAAACATAAGAACTTCATTATCAACATTCTACCCATTTGAACTATGGACAAATTTACATATAAATCATAAATGTTTTATATATTTACATATCTAATATATAAATCTTTATCACATTCAGAGTGAAAGCTATATATTTGGTATATATGTAGATGTCCTTAGAACTATTGAAGGGTTGATAATTATATTAGAAGTTTAAATTTTGTTTTAGAATTATTTAAACTTTATTTAATAATTTAATTTAGATAAAATTAATGACTCTCTTAAAATAAAGTAAAATTAATACAACTCAAATTTAACATATATATATATATATATATATATATATATATATATATATATATATATATATATATATATATATATATATATATATATATATAATTGCATAAAAGATAAATATGAAACAAATATGCATATTTACATTTAATCATTTATTTTTAAATGTATGTTTATAATAATATGCTTGATTAGTGATTTTAAAATATTTTATAAAATTAATAACATTTATTCAAATTAGCTGCAAACTCGTTTGAATCAATCACTTTTGATTCAAATCTAATTTGACTCGAGACGAAATTGCAATATTCAATCTCGAATATAAGTCAGCTCGTTCCAACTCGACTCGATACAACCCGTAATATAGCTGAAAAAAATTGTGTTAGGATCTGTTAACCTAATTTCTGGTCAATATAAGCTTTCCAGCCTTTGGATTTACTTTTAGATAGATGCGATATAAATTATTTTTGCATTGCACTCATCTTAAAAGAATATCATAGGAAATTTAAACTTATTATCATTATTTTCGTATCAGAATATACAACAGCAACAACAAGTCTTTATCTGACCATGTGGTCTCATAAAGTCATGATAGATTTTTTTTTTAAGACCTCCTTAATTAATTACCTAGGGGTGTCAATTTCGGGTCACGGGTCGGGTTCGGGTCGAACCCGGAACTGACTCGAGTTCAAACGGGTCGACCCTAACCCGACCCGGCGGGTTGCCGGGTTGACCCGACCCGACCCGGTTTTGGGGTTGCCGGCGCCGGAACGGCGGCAGGCAGACGGCGGGGGCGGAGGCAAGCGGGCGGACGCCAGAGCGGGCGCGGTTGGGCGAGCTAGGCACGCGGGCGCGGGCAGGCGTGCTGGGGAACGCGGGCGTGGTCGAGTTCGTTGGGCACGCGGGCGCGGTCGGGCGCGCTGGGCACGCGGGGGGGGGGGGGGGGGCAGCGAGCGAGCGCGGGCAGCGCGGCGGGCAACGGGCAGAGGCTGGAAATTTGAATTTTTTTTTTAAGTTAAACGGGTTGGCGGGTTGACCCGGCAACCCGCCGGGTCAACCCAAACCCGACCTGTTTTTTAAATGAGTCGATTTCTAGAACCCGAACCCGACCCGTTTTGAAATCGGGTCGGGTTCAACCCGGATTTTCCTGGTTGGATCCTGATCGGGTTTTCGTGTTGTGTCAAATATTGACACCCCTATAATTACCAATAAAAAACCAAAAATCAGATTAGAATTTTCAAAGAGGTCCTATTGAAAAGCATTAATTGTTTTGATAAAATATAAGAAAAAGTTAAGATTATGTTAATATAAAATGATCAAATTGCATGGAGCTCCTTTTGAAAAGCTTTTATTATTTTGATAAATTAATGGTGAGGTTGAATGTGTGGATCCTTGTCATCATCATACACCAAGAAAGCGACATGAAAGAAGTTTTCTATATTTAGATTTTTTATTTTATTAAAAAAAAAATTATGTAAGCAAGTCCCTATTAAATGAATGATTAGGATGAGTTTTAAAGGTCTTGGATCTCCTTTGAGATGAGTGCAATATATAATTAATTTAAATTGCACTAATCTCAAAGCAACATATTTTTTAAATTTTTAATATCACTCAAATCCTAAATAGCACAGCAAAACTATAGCTCATATTGGTTTGTAGAAAGTTTCGTTTGGGACAGCTTTTTTAATGTTTTATGAAGTATTTTTTTAGTACAAAACTTTTTTGAATTTGAAATTTTTATAATAAAAAATAACTTTATAAATCAATAAAAAAACTGTCTCGAATAAAACCTAAGTGCAATGATGGCAAATTTGTAATTTTGCTTAAAGCATATGAAATTCAAAGTTACAATTATTATTACCATTTATTTTGAGAGTTATATTTGTTCTAATTTCAAAAATAGCTATAGAATTGAAATGGGCAACAACAATAAATATAAATGGGCCATAGGTTTTATGATTGGTCCCATTTAATGTTCATATCACCACCACTATTTGTTTTAATTTTAGAATATAGTTTGGGATTAGACCTTTAGTGAAGATTGGAAGGTATGATGGTCAAATTCATTTTATATATATATATATATATATATATATTGGCTCTTTGATATTAAATGATGCGTTATAGATCAAGAAAATCAACATCAAAATTCTTTTTTTTTTTTTAATAAGTTATATAGTTTTTAGCATTTAAGATTCATGAGAATAAAAAAATGTTAAAATTATTAATTCTTAGTTATTGAATTCAGTATTGGGTTATAAGTTATAAACTTTAAAAGCAATCGAGGAAGGGTGGAAGGCCGACTAGTAAAACCTTGTCACTAAAAGATCAACCTATGGTAGGGGTGTAAGTGAGTTCAGTTGACACACGAGCCAACTCGAACTCTACCTGTTAACGAGCTCAAAAGTATAGCTTATTCAAGCACAAGTTAGAGCTCAAGCTTATACTCGAGCTCCTGTATCATACTAGCTCAAACTCAAGACCAACTTAGCTTAGCTCCTAAGCTTTTGGAGCATCTCAATTAACTTCAAAAATAATTAAAAATAAATTTTAAATTAACATTAAATAATATAGTTTAAACTTTTTAAATTATTTCTATATTAAAAGTATAAAAAATTAAATTTTAATTTTAATACAACTCGGTTATTAAGTCAAGCACATGCTTTCTAAATGAGCTCAGCCTAAATTTTTTTATTGAGTGGAGTTTGATCTTTAAGTAAATGAGCACAAGTCGAGCTCGATTAGAATCAAACAAGCTCGATTAAGCAAATACTCGACTCGATTTAACTTGTTTACATCCCTTACCTATGTTGTATGTTAATGCCAATCATAAGAAAAAAACATCTTTATGTCTTCTCAATCAATCATAATTGTTGCATGCCGGAACATTCGCAATAGTAGAGAAATATAAGTTTAGTGTTCTAGCTTTGTGCGAAGATCCAACACGCACATATATAAGAGAGGGGTCCAAGACTCATAAGAGACACCAAAATTTTTACATGAAAAATCCTATAAAAAGGAAAAAACCACAGGATCAGGCCCAGCTAAAATGATTATACTAGTGTTTGTAATCAATTACAAATGATGCCCTTCCTCGAAAGAAGACCTTGGTTCAATGTATCAAATATACATCATAAAGAGTACACTACATGGTGAGTTGAAAGAATCCAACAATATGAGAGATGTTCTCAAAAGAATGTTAGCATGTTCATTTGGTCTGTAGAACCGTAGTCGGATGACTGAGGTAGAGGGGACCGTCATCAAATGACAGAAGTAGAGGAGATTGTTGTCAAGTGACAGAGATCGTAGTCAACGGGCGACGATGGTTGGGGTAACTGTAATCGATGGGCAACAGAGGTCAAATGGCCTGTAGTCGAGCAACAATGGTCGAAGGGACGATAGTTAGCGAGTGATGGTGGTCGAAGGGACCGTAGTCGGCAAACGATAAAGGTTGAAGGGACTTTAATTGGAGGCAACCATGATCGGAGGGATCATAGTCAACAATCAACAACAGACAATAGTGGTCGAATAAAGGCACGGCGATGGCTACTAGACAAAGGCCCTACAGTGATGGTCAGTCAGAAAAACCAATAGCAACAACTTAGTGGCAAGGGTTAGTCGACAGTGGTGTTGGGGTGGAGCTCCATGATGCTTCCTCTCATCAAGTCGCTCAATTTGATTACAAAAATGCAATATTTAAATATCATTTGATCATCGAATCAATACTTTGAAGCTTCTAAAGAAGCTTAAACCCCTTGATTTAATCCCATTTAAACTCCAATTGAACCAATTATAACTTCATTAACTTCGTCATATTAATATAAATTTGTTAAAATTAGAGTACGGATGGTCCCAAATTTAATTTCAAAAGTTTCCAATTTAGTTATACCATGAGATTCGTGCATGATCAAGATGATTTTTTGATAGCATATCAATAACATATATTTTAAAAAATAATAAATAAATCTACCCTCTTTATAAAATTATTATTCATCAAAATAAATATTATCAAATTTATAAATGTCAAATCAACACAATTTCATGCATACCTCCAAATCTTAACAATTTACAAACCTAACCCTCTTATACATTCATTTACAACAAGTCAAAATATTTCGCCTATTATGCAGTCACTGCTACAGTAAAAAAAGAAGCAGTGAGCTTAGCAATTGTTGTTGAAGCAAATGCAAGAAAGATAAATTACTTCATAACAATAAAATAATAAGCTACTTCTCATTCTGAAGTACCTTACAATACAGAATGATTTAACATCTGAAGCAATTATTGATTTACTATTAACTTTGCAAGAAAAATCAAATGAATTTAATAGGTGCTACTAACCAATTTCAATGCTACATAAATAACAAGTATCAATAGAACAGATTTGTGTCAGCAAATCTCAATAATTTGAATCGGTAGTGAAGCTACCAGTTTCTACTTTGAGGCCTGATAGTTTGGATCAATTATAAAATCAACAAATATCTTCCATCCTTGTATATTTCCCGAAAAAGCTATATATATCAACATTTTCCTCATGACAAATTATCAGTAAGGTGTATTCTGTGTTCTCTCTTGAGTTGTACTTTCAGCTTCTTACCACCTAACTGGTAGCCATTCATCACATTAATGGCATCTTGTGCAGCTGATGGTGAATCAAAGCTTACAAAACCTATCAAAAGAAGGTTCAATATGTTAAATTGAAGAAATGAGGATTTACAAGAACACTAGTAAAATCTTATCTATTTACATATCTAAAACCTAAATCCCCCTTCAAAATTTACATATTATATTATCTATTTGCATATCCTAAAAATAAATATAAATATTTAATTGTTAGATATGAAAATACATAAGAATATAGTGGTATGTATGTAAATCCCCCTTCAAAATTTGATCCTGCAGAAGAAATGGAAGTATAGGTTGCATACCGAAGCATTTACTAAAACCAGTTGCTTTGTCAAGGAAGACTTTTGCACTTAAAACTCTACCAAATCCTTGAAAAGCATCTGAAAGCTCTTGATCTCCATATTCTTGTGGAATATGATAAATAAACAAATTAGCTCCAGGAGGACCTGCTTATTATTAAAAAGAAAGTAAAATGTCTATCAAAGAAAAATGATAAACTGTTTTGTGGCTATGTCAAAGAAACAATAACATAGGAAATAAATTATATTTGACCTTCAATCTGACCCACAGAACTAGTACTAGTAATTGAAGCCTGTATTAAATTATTGTTCACATGGGAGTTGCCCGAAGGCCTGGGGCTCATCATGCTTCCTTGGTAGGTCAGAGGATATTGAAGACCATGAACTCTCGGATAATCTGACCCCGGATATCCAGAGCCCACATAACCAGCAGATTGCATGGTCGCAAAATTTCTAGGCCTTGTAAACATGGACAAATCATGGCTTATCCCGCGAAATGCATTTTCTACATAAGCAGCTTCATTCTGCAAGGAAGCTAAAGGGTATTGTACAAGACCATAAGTTCCTGAACCCTATAAGAATAACAAAAAAAAATGAAGGGTTATAATTTAATTCAAGGGCATTCGACGATCATGCAACTATGAATGTCAACTCAAATAAATATGTCACATGGATAGACACAATAAATGTATCTAGTAGTAACAACGCATCACAAGAACACACAAGTTTTCACAATGTTTAAAGATCAAATACTTAAACTTCTAATTGCAAGCATAGTGAAAATACCAATAACAAGTAGTAATTGAAGATGTATGCATACACACAACATACAGACACAAAAAAAAATCAATCAAATTCATACATAGATATAAAGAACAAGCACAACAACGAGCCTTACAAAAATGCATGAAGAGCCTTGCAAAAATGCATGAAAAGAAATGCAGATGGTGTTATTGGGCCCACTATATAGGAATGAATTGGCTTTGATGTTAGGGGCCCACATGTTTAACTTTAAAAGAATTATATTTTACTTTTTTTTAAATAATTTCATATGCAACATATTTTTTAATATTTTTAAAAATATTATCTTTATTCATGTTTCTATTTATAGTACTATCACTCAAATCATAAAGAGCACAACAAAACTATAACTCATATTGGTTTGTAGAATGTTGTTTGGGACAACTTTTTTATTGTTTTATGAAGTATTTTTTTAGTACAAAAAATGTTTTAATTTGAAATTTTTGTACTAAAATTTTCTTTCATAAAGCAATATGAAAGTTGTCCCAAACAATGCCTAAGTGCAAAGGTGGCAAATTTGTAATTTTGCTACCAGCTTAGGAAATTCAAAGTTACAATTATTATTACCATTTATTTTGAGAGCAATATTTGCTCTAATTTCAAAAATAACTATAGGATTAAAATGAGCAACAACAAAAAATACAAATGGGCCATAAGTTTTATGATTGGCTCCATTTAATGTTCATATAGAATATAGTTTGGGATTAGTCCTTTAGTGAAGATTGGATAGGTAGGTATGATGGTCAAAATCATTTCATAATTGTATTTTTTTTATTTGACTCTTTGATATTAAATGATGCATTATAAATCAAAGAAATCACCATAAGTTCTATAGTTATTTGATTTAGTATTTAAGATTCATGAGAAAAAAAATCTTAAAATTATTAAATCTTAGTTATTTAATTCAGTATTGGGTTATAAGTTATAACATTTAAAAGCATGAGGAAGGGTGGAAGGGCAACTAGTAAAACTTTGTCACTAGCTAAAAGATTAACTTATGCTAGGGGTGTAAGTGCGCTAAGTTGACAATGAGCTAACTCGAACTCTACTTGTTAACGAGCTCAAAAGTAAAGCTTTTTCAAGCACAAGTTGGAGCTCAAGCTTATACTCGAGCTCCCATATCATACTAGCTCTAACTCGAGCTCAATTTAGCTCAGCTCGTAAGCTTTTTGAGCATCTCAATTAACTTCAAATATATTTAAAAAATACATTTTAAATTAATATTATAAAATATAGTTTAAACTATTTAAATTATTTCTATATTTTAAAAAGTTTAAATTTTTTTTTAATTTTAATTTTAATACAACTCAATTATTAAGTCAAGCACATGCTCTCTAAACGAGCTCAGTCTAAATTTTTTGAATGAGCAGAGTTTGATCTCAGTAAATAAGCTCAAGTCAAGCTCGATAAGAATTAAACAAGCTCGATTAAGCAGATACTTGACGTGATTCAACTTGTTTATATCCCTAACATATGTCGTATGTTAATGTCAATCATAAGAAAAAAGCATCGTGATGTTCTCTCAATCAATCATAATTGTTGCATGCCGGAACATTCGCGGTGGAAGAGGGATATAAGTTTAGTATCCTAACTTTGTATGAAGATCCAACACACACACACTAATAAGAGAGGGGTTCAAGACTCATAGCATACACCCAAATTTTTATGTGAAAACCCCTGCAAAAGGGGAAAAACCATAGTATCAGACCCAGCTAAAATGATTCTACTAGTGTTTGTAGTCAATTACACATGACGCCCTTCCTTGGGGGAAGACATTAGCTTATGAAGCAAGCATACATCATATAGAGTATATTACATTGTGAGAGTTGAAAGAATCTAACAATATGAGAGCTATTCTCAAAAGAATGTTAGCATATTCATTTGATCAGTAGAACTGTAATAGGGCGACTGAGGTAGAAGGGACCATTATCAAACGACAGAAGTAGAGGAGATCGTTCTTGGGTGAGAGAGATCGAAGGGATCATAGTCGGCGGGCGACGGTGGTCAGGGGACTGTAGTCAGGCTACAATGGTCGCATGGACCACAATTGGCGAGCAACGGTTGCCAGAGGGACCGTAGTCGACTGACAATGGAGGTTAGAGGGACCGTAATTGGAGTGAAATGATGGTCAGAGTGATCATAGTCGATAGGCAACGACAAGTAGCAGTGGTCGAATGAAGGTGCGGCGATGGCTGCTAAACAGAGGCCCTATGGTGATGGTTAGCCAAAAAAACCAGTAGCGACGTCTTTGAGACAAGGGTTAGTTGGCGTTCGTGTTAGGGTGGAGCTTAATGATACTTCAAGCCTCATAGCTCTCTTGAGCCTCTAGCCCAAGGTCTAGAACACACAAGTTTCCAAAATGTTTAAGATTAAATACTCAAACTTCTAATTGCAAGCACAGTGCAAATAAAAAGAAACACAGCTCTACAAGATTTCAACCATAGTAGTAATTGAAGATGTATGCATACACGCAACATACATACACAAAAAAAAAAAATAATCAAAGCCATACATAGATATAAAGAACAAACACAACAACGAGCCTTGCAAAAATGTATGAAGAGAAGTGCAGCTAACAATCCCAAAAAAACTTGTTAGGAAACCAGCAAGACAAGAATATTACCTGGTAGCCAAAACCATTGTATGGTGAGATATAGCCCATTGGTAATGCACCATACATTGAAGGTTGTTGCCAGGAATTGGTATGAGACGCACCAGAGGCTTTAGATTGAGCTTTTTGAGCTCTTCGGGCTAGCCTCTCTTTTTCAGTATCAGCCCACTTGACAACCAACGGTATATTTGATCCCTATAAGAATGAAAAAACATAACATGTAAATGTAATCTCAAATGTTATCACCAATATATTACAATTCCAAATTTAAATAACAATTTTTTTCTAAAACGTATCACCAAATGCACTTCCACACATACAAGAGAGAGAGAGAGAGAGAGAGAGAGAGAGAGAGAGAGAGAGAGAGAGAGAGAGAGAGAGAGAGGTATCTTGTAGACTTTCTTGGTAGTGCAGTAAAAGTTGACCACTATGCGAAATTTTGTGGATTGGGAAATTGAGAGAAGTTCAAGAGAGAACACAAATATCTAGTCCAATATACAAAATTTCCGAACTATAAAAACACATGACTAAAATGCCGGTAATGTAAGTGCCTAAATTGCTTCCAGCCAGTGCTCTAACTTTTAAACACAATGCTCCAAGTTTAAACCTAAGATTATTCAAATGGAAAATCCGTCGCAAATAAGATTAAAATAAAATCAAATTTCATCATTTAAATAAAAAAAATAAAGAACCAGTTTAGCACATCTAGACTTGGACCCATTCTTCATTCTTGATTTGGGCTCATTTGCTACAACAACTTTACTTTTCTTGTTGCCCTCAATCACATTAACCATTTCATTCTGCCATTTGCAAAGATTTTCAACATCAACCAAGAGTTCTATTTCCCTTTGACTTGCCAACCCTGATGTTCCACTTTTTATTGAATTTGTTTTTCCTTTCAACAATATAATACTATAACGGCTACAATCTGACCTCATTTGGGTAATGGGAGTGGCTATATTATACATTGTCATACGTAACCTCTAAAGCCAGAACAAGTACTCCCTATTGTATAGGGGTATCTAAAAAACTTGATGTTTCTAGAAATACTTCCAAGCTAAAAGCATTTCAAGGACAATAAATCTCTAATGAAAAAACGAAGTTACTTATACACATAATAAATCTTATGAAAATTTTCTTGAATAATTGAATTGGTCTTCAGGAACTATAAGAAATTCGTGACTGGAGTGATTTTCAAGATAGTAATGAAGTTTTAGGAAGAAATATGAACCGAGTATGAAATGATGTTAGTGATAACTATAAGAAAAAATGTTAAGAATGCTCCAAAAGGTTGTGATTAACTATGTGAAATACAAAAAAAGTTTACACATGATCATCATTATAGTATGTTACCAATTATTTGGGGTGGCTTTATAAATCTATCTGACCATTTATTCCGATTTAAAGTTTTATATGCGAATATCTGTGTCATTTATGTGCTAGAATAAGTAAGTTGCTAAGCATACTAAAAGCAATATTTTTGCCGCTTATATCATAAATATTAAAAATAGAGATGATCATGTGTTAGAGCATATTCTTCTAAAAATCTGTGCAATAAATGCTCAAACCTCCATATCATACAAAATTATTTGAAATTAGAACAATGCACATATTATTGAATTTTTTGTATGATATGAATATTAGTTCAACTTTTAATGTTGAGGATATAGCCATCTTGAAGTGCAATTACATGTACTTCTTAATGGTGTATCTTCTAATGGGATTATTGTCAGAAGTTGTTAAATCTTTTCTAAAACCAACTTTAGCATCATAAAAAATATTAAATAATCATTAAAAAAGAATCCATTAACTTTTTTAGAAAATAGATGCACATTTTTTATTGCCATGAACATTTATCTTCAAATGATTCCATATTAGCATATAAGAAACTTTAAAAAGTCTCAAAAAATTTCTGACGTAACAACCGTTAGTAATACTCTCCAAAGGAAAGTTTAATCTACTTTTGCAAAAAAGAAGAGGATCATCCCCAGTTTATATAGTATAATTGCAATATTAGTTCCATTTTTTTTCAACTTTATCTTTGATCATATAGATCATAGTATATTTCATTTCATGAACTGAGGATGGTTTATTAATTATTTTGATATTTTGTTCCCATATCTTGATTAGCTCGGCTCTTTTAAATAATTGTAAGGGTTCTTTCTTACAAAAAAACATAAATTAGTGAAGAAATCATATGAGCAATTATTGACTATACAAAATGCATTATTCAGTCATTTTCTCCCCATTACTTTAACTTATTGTTACTTTAACTAATTCTCATGATTATCTCGCATCTTCATCTATCTCTCACTTCCTCAATATTATCAGATGTTCTCTCTCTAACAAACTCTCTCTATTCTAATTTCATCTCTCTCCAATATTATTTCTCTCTAGTCCTATCCCTTTCTTACATTGATCTATCCCCCTTCTATTATTTCTTTCATCTCAACTCTTTCCATTAATCTATCCTTCACTCATCCCTCTATTAACACACTTCCCTTGCACCCTCTATCTCCCCCAATCAACTTTCATTCTCTATAACCTTTACCTACCGCATCACAATCAATCTCTCTATAGCTCTCTCCTATTATCCTTTTATACACCGCATCACAGCAAAATTCTAAACAAGATCCATCAATCATTGATTAAACACGGCTTTTTCACTATTCTTAAGAATCAATCTCTCTATAGCTCGCTCCTATTATCCTTTTATACACGGCTTTTTCACTATTCTTAAGAATCTTATCATCTTTGTTTTTTAAAGGCCATTCTCTTATAAACTTTATTTTAAATTCCATCCATTCAATTAATTTGAAAATAATCTCTTACTAGGATGATGCTACCAACATACACTAAGTTAAATCTCATTTTGAATGTGTTGTATTGCCAGTTCATATAAGACCATAAAAAAAATAAAAATAAAAAAATTGGATAAGAATATCTTGGCCAGAATTTTCTCCTATGAAGATATGAACTTAATGTTGATCCTTACTATAATTCTAAGGTGATTGGAACTTTTTAATCACTCCTAAATCTATTCTAATTAGTCATTACTCCATCACAAGTATATGGGATAGCTTCAACAAAATGTAATTCTATGTTATTAGAATTTTTTAATCACACTTATAACTACTCTAACCTGCCCCATCACAACTATTTATGATAGCTTCAACAAATCCTTTATGTAAATTTTCTTGGTGCCAACGAGATAAATTGTCATAGGACTCAATCATATTACCTTTTAAAATCAATAAAATATTACATGAATATTCTACCCCATATTTTTACTTATTACCATAAAGCTATCATCGCCAATAGTCTTATCCTAACTATTTGGGACCGATGTTATGAATCCTCATTTTTTTAATTGTTCCTATTGAGCATCGTCTGAGTTGATAAACATGCTATTATTTGCAAATCATTTAAATAACGTTAATATATAACCTTACATCTACCCATTTTCTTATTTCATCTGATTACACTAATTTTATCAACCCATCTAATAAGTATATTTTCTAAGCTTCATTGCACATATTCATATTCATTCTTTTATATCAACATGAATTTTCTTATCGTTTAGTTTATCATTTGATCCCATAATTCATTCCAAAACTTGTAACTTGATTTTACTAAATATATATCACAATTATGTACACTATCTATCATTAAATTTGAAACTAAAAATATATTTCTGTAATCATTTAGCATCCTCATATTCAGTAAGTTTTTGTTTAAAGATATGTCAACAATACCATTCAAATCTCTCTCTTGACTCTCCAAGTAGATAAGCTTTAAATTTATGGTTCATCTAATAAAAGCTTAGTCCAGTTCCCTTCTTTCCAAATAATATATATGTAGAATACTTAATAATTTTCTTAATTTTTCTCTTCCATCCTTACTAAATTTCTCGCTTAGTAATTATTACAAGATGATTGATAAGACAAATTTCAAAAGACCCGCAATGCTTAAAAGGTTCGCAAAAACACATAATCATCATAACATGGTTAGAAAGAGATATAGCAAATAATGTAATATTTACAGGTGGAAGGCAAGAAAGAGTTAAATAATAATTATCATTGTGATCATTTTGTATGACCAATGACTCCTATTCACCTGCTTAGCCACTCATACATAATGCACAGAGCCCACCTGCTGCCTACTATTCATGTAATTAATAAAACTCCAAAAATTAAGTTAAACCAAAGGAAGAACTTTTTTTTTTTTTTTTTTTGCATTTCACTAAAGAAACCAGATATATAATCCTTGCTTCCCAAGGATAAGCTATATGTCTCTCTGTGGGGAAGTGAATATAAATAAGTAGTTTAAAACAGGGGGGTAAGATAGCGAGAAAAGGGAAATAAAGAGAAATAGGTGTAAATTTAAAGTAACAGAAAACACATTTTTTAGTTGCCTGAAGCCTTATAAAAGGCAGCAATCCAGGCATGCAATATAAATTACCAACTGAAAATGTTAGCCAGAGTCTATACCAAGGTGCAGAATATGGACAGCATAAATTAGGGGATTTTCAACGCCATAGCATAAGAAACTTCAGAAAAAAAGTCCATTTTTAAGCAACAAATGAAACTTTACGTGTTTACCTCATCTAATTCATTAGGAACCATATTGAGCATATCAGAAACGGTTCTAACATGCCAGTTTTGTGTTTATAAGGCTAAAGTGAATTTCTTATTAAGGAAACAAATCATTGTCTCCTATAAATAGATTTAACTAAAGAACCTGGTATCTCCCTTCATGTAGTGGAATTCTTTGTGACAAGCAAATCATTTATTGTGATGCAGGAAGCAGGAAATACTTATAAATTTGAATATGTAGACAGGAAATATATTTGCATAAATACATACATTCATCTTATGCTTCCCATTTAGAGCGTCAAGAGCTGCAAGAGCTTGTTCTTTGGTCTCATACTTCAAAAAGGCACAACCTGCTACATGTAATGAATGTAAGGGAGTAAGCCACACTTGCTGCACATAGGTGGGACAGAAGAAAAATACTAAAGCAATATGTTAAGGAGCAAACCATACCTTTGCTTGTTTGTGGAGAACCTCGAAGGATATGCAGTTCCATAATATTACCATAATTGGAAAACAAAGTACTAATTTCTGCATCTGTAACATTCTTTGGAAGCATGCCAATGAAAAGCTTACGTTCTGTGTAGAAGGATCATTAGATAAATCAGGAGATGAATCAGAACAGAACTATCATTGACATTACATAATGAATTTAGATGTTTAAGATACAAGTGGATGTTATGTTGCGCAAATTTAACCCCGAGGAAATAAAAAAGACGGGTAAGTTATAATCATAATAGTTAAAATAACACTACAGGGCGATATACCCTACCAAGTCTTTCCAACTCTCCGTCAGCATACTTCACTTGCAAAGGACTAGAAGCCTGAATCAAAAAAAGAAAATGCATTACAGTTTACTCAAAACTCAGACAAGGAAAACCGTTAATAAACTTGTAAGTTCCAGTTGACACACAAAGTATAGGAAGTAGTGCTGGGAAATAATGCTCATTGTACACAATAAGCAAAGAAACGCAAAAATGATAGCATTGTCAAAAACGAAGGCCACTGAATGTACATAAATCACAGAAATTAATTAGAGAAAGAAAAAAGATGACAGTAAAGAAAACAGAAAAAGATATGAAGCTAAATTTTTCCTTGCTCATGTAAGAAGTTCTATTTGGTATATATGATATAAATAGAATTTATATATATACATATATATATATATATATATATATATATATATATATATATATATATATATATATATATATATATATAAAGAGAGAGAGAGAGAGAGAGAGAGAGAGAGAGAGAGAATTGTATCATGGGAATTAGACAGCTAGTAGTAGTTACGAATCATTGCACCCTGATTGAGAGACTATAAAGATGCAACAGTTAAGGGGAAAAAAACATTTTGTATGATATATACGTATAGTGTATGTACACGATGCTCAATTAATATAAAGTATAGGAATAAGTTCAGAAACCATGAAAGAATAGCAAATGTGTGGAATCTATTCAAAAGCAAACTAACTAGAATTCCAAAACTATTTTGTTAAATTATAATAGATTTTAATAAAATGTTTGCAGAAGAAGATTAAAACTAAAGTTAGAATGAGCAGTAAACTGCCATAGATGATACAACAACAAATCACAAAGAATAAATGACAAACAAGCAGAGTGAGATTCCCCACTTACTATGGTTATACTATTATTTCATGATCTAAACTAAACCTATTTTGCCAATATAAGTGGCTAAAGCGATCTCTCTCATGACATGTCCAAAAGCCTAAAAGTGAATGACAAATTAAGTCAAGGATAAAAAAAGAAAATTTATAAATGTGTTGATATGATCCTAAACCGGCAGGTTGACATTTGATATCCTTGGAAACACAAAGTCAAGCTTCAGATTAAAAAAAAAAAAAATCAAGCTTCATATAGGCCTATGCGAGATCACAGCTCATATAAATTAAGTGAAACTACAACAGAGAATACATCTGAGTTTTAAATTAAGGATGGCCTCATTGCATTCCAAGTTCTGGAAAGTTACTAGTTTTTAGCAAAAAAAAAAACATTACAAATGAGACTATTATTGACGCAGTAAAAGTCAAAGTAAGAAATTAGCCACTGAACTCATTCAAGAAAACTTCAATCATCAAAATTTGCAGAGGATATTATAGGAAAGTATCTAGCACAAATAACAATAGACAAACCAGGAAAAGGTAAAGCCAATAGTACATCCAAAATAAAATTGTGGAGTTTTCTCCTTTTTAAGGGAACTTTGACGCTCCACAGTTCCTTTAAAAATATTGCACTAGTAGTTAAGTTTACGAAGTGTTACTTGCAAAAAAGACAAACAGAAATCACAAGCACTTCTCCATAAGCATCAAAGCTACAATTTTTGAGAGGTTACATGTGATGAAACACAAGTTGCTAAACAAATATTAAGCTTCTGTTAAGGAAGAGTCTTTTGCAGCTTATTAAGATACATCCCAAATAAAAAATAATTAGCATGCATAAACACTAGTTTGGTAAATAAGAATTTGAGAAGCAAACTTAAATAATTCAGCATGCTATATAAGTATATTTTTAAAAAGATACAAACTTTCTACAGCTCTTTAAAAAAAAAGAACAAACTACTTCACTCAAGATCATTATTTTAGGCATCACCAAAGAAATGTCTTCGTTTCTACCAATCCAAAATTGCTGAAAAAAAGCACTGGCCAATCAAGGCAGTTTGGCCGGGTAGAAAATACAAATTCACTGGCAAAACAGCAATAAATAGGATTGCAATCATAATGTGAGTAATGTAAGCATTGCTAGGTCAAAAAGAATGCAGAAACAGAATTACATGGAGAAATGAGTTTGGAATTTGCACAGAAAAAATCCAAGCGTTGTGATGAACAATGCCATATAGCAACAAATAGAAAACCATTAGCAATCATGAGAAAGTACTATCAATGAGTCAAAGTACATTCCATTTCGTAATTCGTCATAATCTAGTAGATATTCTTTTACTCATGTCCTTCAAAACAATTTTAATAGTTTCGTTTGACTTCCTTAAAGTAGAACATTTAAAACGGTTAGCACAGTTGAACAAAATAACTAAACTTCCTAAATTAAAACTATGTTTTGCAAAGATAAAGCTTTCCAAAACAAAAATTTTCAATATAAATAATTCCTAGCCCTAACTGGACACCCACGCATCAAAACTGCAACCCAATCAAGTTTCAAACTGTCCTAACGATATTCCAATTACGCAGAAAAAATTCACAGAACCTTCCGACTCAACCAACTGCTCATTACAATGTCGGAACTGTCATAAGAAATCAGACGGTTTAACGCACTTGAAAGTCTGATCCATGCCCTCATTAACACCAAAAGCAAAAAAGATCTGACAGTCAAACCAGCCATACCTACCGGCATTTCCCGTCACAAAGCCCAATTGAAACAAGCCAAATAATAAAAATTTAATCAAGAGCCGCGAGCTCACCCCAGGGAGCGTTCTCTTATTATGGCAGGCACTGACCGCCTTGTCCGCCTCCTGCCTCGACGGGCAGATCAAGAAGCAGCATCCTGCAAGGAACCACAACAAACCAAACCATAAAACTATCAACCAATCAGTTCACCCACCGGCATTCCCAAGATCCAACCAAAGCAAACAGATTCCAATTCGGAGAAACAAACAACGAGAATTAATAAAAGAATACAAATTAGATGAACAGTATAAAATCGATAACCTCGAGACGCCTTCGTAACCTTGTCCTTGATTATGTTGACCTCGTCCACCAGAGCCACCTCCCTGAACAAAGCCAAAAGCTGCGCCTCCGTCATGTGCCTCGGCACCTGCCCCACAAACAGCTTCAATCTCTCCCCTTCGCCGCCATTCCCACCTCCTCCTCCACTCTTCTCCTCTCCTTCCCCCGCCATTCCCTACTCTCTCTCTCTCTTCCGCCTGGTTAACTCCTCGTTGGCTTCGGTGCAGTTGTTGAATTAAAGAATAATGATAACATAAAAGACCAGTAGTAATATTTAATGCGGGTAAAGACAATTGGGGGGAACGGAGGTTTTATAATTTGGGATCAAATTTGCCCTCGAGAACTTCAAGCGAAGATTGGCTCCACCCACGATGTTAGATTCACCCTCTTTTACTTCGAAGATCTACCCCATGATCATGATTTTATAACAAACTACTAATGATGCTTTTGATAATAAACGTGCGCGGCATACTTTGGTGGTTAGAGCATCTCCAACCGAAAATGTCATTTTTCACTCCAAAATGCAGGGAAATCAAAAAATGCCGTATTTCATCTCCAATCCAACGCCATTTTGCCGCTAAAATGGTCGTTTTCGTTCGCGCCTTTATTCCCAAGCTGTCCGGTAGAGAGAAAAAAATGCCGCAGATGAACAGTGCAACGCCAATATTGGCGTCGCACTGTTCATCCGCGATCAAATGGCGTGAAAAATGGAGATTGGTTGGAGCAAAGCAAGAACGGCAAACAAGTGTTTGTCGTTCGGTTGGAGATGCCCTTATGAGCCCATCGCCTCCCAAATGTACCGATGGCTTTTTTTTTTTATTTTTTTTATAAGATGGTTGGAATGGGAAAATTATTAAGTTCGAAGTTCGGATTCGTCCAGAGGTGAATACGGATGCGTCACATCACCCTTATCCGGTGCATCCAGGTGGATCCGGGTGACGTGGCGCATCCGGATTCGTCTCCGAACGGTTCGGACGTTGGACGTAATAATTTGTCGTTGGAATGATAGTAATATTATGGTCCTTTTATTGGTGGTGGCTATCGGGGTGGGGTGGCCTGTGGCGGTGGTGGTGGAAGCTGTGACGATAATGGCAGTAGGCAATGAAGTTCCGATGTATTTATAGATTGTTTATATCGGTTGAATTTCAAATACATCAAATATGAACTAGACGGTAAATTATTTCAAATACCGCAAAACTTTACATTGCATTTGGTTTACTTCAAGCTGAAGAAAAAATTATTATGTGCGGTCATAAGCGGAGGGAAGGGGGGCACGTGTCCCACCTAAAAAAATGAAAAGAATAAAAAATAAAAAATCTAGAGATAAAATCAAGTTGGAAACTTCAAAAATTGAGACCATATGAACTCCAATTTTAGCAAACTTACAATCGAACTGAACGTCTCAAAAAATGCGAACCCAACGGCACCAAATTCGACGCAATCCGAACCCAAATGACTCCAAATCAAAGACTCAAAGCATATTTGGAAGGTTTAAACCATAATTTGGATTACCAAATGGTTTCCAAACATGACATGCTTATAATCGAATTGAGCGACTAGACGAGACGAAACCAACGAGCCTAAGATCGTTGAATTTTGATATCTCTAAGACATTTAAATGTCCAATAAATGGTCCACGATCAAGAGATTTAAGATTGACCGTCCATTCAAATCACTACAAATTTAATTTTCTATTCATTTACATTTTTTTTCTGGTTTGATATTAGCTTAATCCTGTATTGATTCGATCTTAAAGAGATTTTATGATTTATTTTTGTGTGATGAGATTTTTAATATCACGTATTTAGTTAATATATTGAACTCGTTCTATCAATAACCAAGTGATTTGATGATTGGAAGTCATTTTGTGAAGAAAATAAAATAAAATAATTAAATATCAAAGTTTTATCATTTTTAAAACTGACTATTTTGGTCTCAAGTCCGGATGTAAAAAGTTAAAGGAAAATTTTAAAAAAATAATTTAGGCCCCCCCCCTAAATACATTTTCTGGCTTCGTCACTGGGTGCGGCTGCAGACAATCCGGAGGCCAATCAGGACACGCCGCATCATTAGAAACACAACGGTACACAGTATATTGGTATATGTCACATCCTGATTGGCCTCTGAATGACATCCCGTGAACAATTTTCTCAAAGCAGGATTAAATTTGGATAATAATTACCCTAAACCCATTAGGAGAAAATTAGAGCTTAAAAGTAGGATGAAATAATTTTCAAATCATAGTCTCCCCAAAATGGAGTAAGTCAAATCTTCTTCAAGAGGCTATGCCGCAAAGATTGGAAATCTTTTTTAAAAAAAGATTAAAAAAGAAATTAAAAAGTTAATAAGAAAAAAAGTTCTCAAATACCATTGGTGCCGGCTGGCTAGCTTGGCCTAATCTAGTCCTGATCTTTGGTCTGGACATGTCTTTTTTGCATTATTTAGGCTCTCAAAACAAAATATGATGATAAGGTATAAGCATGAGCTCTTACTACTCTTGGTCCTTGCCTCTTTAATTCTTGGTTCCAAGGGTACTTATTTAGTTCTTGATTATGCATACATTAATTCATTTATTAGGCTTTTCAAAACTAGAAAAATATAAGAATTTACTAATAATTTTAATTAGCACTATTATAGTAGTGTGTTTATTTGTGTTGACCCGAATTAAACATGGTAAGATGTCTAAATTCATTTAGCACTCAATGAAATTTAAGAAAGTGTCTATTGTCGTTTTATACTTAGTTTTGCGAGAAAAAGATTTAAGTTAAATTTAGAAAAGAAAATATTATAAGCAAAATAATTCTCCTTAAGAGCGTTACGACACTGCAATAGTGATGCTACCATTTATGTTAGTTGGGCATCTGAAGAAATAGCGCAACAACGCTATGGAAAGGAGGGTTGTGGTGCTGATATCTTTTTTTTAAATATCTAAAAATTCCTTTGGGAGCACTACATCATTGAGAAGGGGGTGTTTCGGCACTGACCATTAAGCTCTATGTCTAGGTGTTTGGAAACTTTCAGTGGGAGTGTTGTAACGCTGCAGTGTTAGATCTATAAATATCAAAAATCATTTATGAAAATATTTATCATTTGATGTATTCAATTGGAGAGAAAAAAAAAGAGGGATTTGAGAGAGAGAGAGAGAGAGAGAGAGAGAGGTTGCATTTAGAGGTCTTGGAGCCAATTTTATCCGACTGGCTAGTTGGGAAAGTTTGAGGTAGGTTACCCGTACCCTCCTTCAGAATTAAGTTTCATCACTTTTATGGGTATTTTTTGTATTTTATTTTATTTGAGTTATACAAACACGAACTTATGAAAATTTAACTAGTTTTCATCTTGTAACTTTTGTTCTATGGTAAAATACAATTATTGTCATGTTGATAAGAAGAATGTAAATTTTTCACTGACATTTTGAGCTGCACACTATTTTAAGTTTAAATGGGTGCGTCGATATTTTAAAAAAAAAATACCACATAACAATAAATGCATTAAAACAGTATTGTGAATATTATCCATGAATTATTTTTCTAAGTGGTCATTGTTGAATGTTTGCACATGTTTATCTGTGCATATTGCAATTCTATTGTATCTCTGAAATTTCATGTATTGATCATTTGTCATGTTAAATGTTTCCCATATAGGTTGAATATATTGATGCTTCTATATTCATGTGATGAGATTGGTGTTTTATATTCATTTTGATGGAGGATATGTGGAGGAGAAGAGAAAAAGGAGGAAGTGTATGTGGCAATCATATACATTTATGTGCAATGCAAGTGAATTTATAAGGGCATGTGCACATATATAATTTTTTCATCTATGTGATTGATATGCATGAACATATGTGAGATAATCAAGTGGAGTTGAAGTGAAAGTGAAGTTATGAGGGGCTTGAAAATATATACAAGTGAAGGTATAAGGGGAAGTGGAAGTATAATGACGCATATGAAAAATGGGAGGCATAAGTGTGGAGATACGATGAGGGATCAAAAGATCTTCATGTGTTTTGCATTAATATATTAATTGTTAAGTTCTGTTATGCTTTTAATTTCTGATATTATGTTCAAGTGAATACTCATGTTATCTCTATTGACATGTTCTTATTGTCATTTGACATGTGACACTAATTATGTCGATATAGTTACATTAGTAATGACATCTAATACAAATATCAATGTTGCTTTTACAACATTCAATCGTTAAACAAATTTATGTTAATGCGAATATAAATTTTTTAGAAGTTGTGTGTAGCCTACTAAGCAAGTGTTGTTCAACCATGTTACGAGTAATAACCTAATAATTATGAAAATAAATTTAAAATAAAAATATGAAATTCTACTTGAATTGTGTCGCTATGGTGTTCTGCCTGTTAATGCTGCAGTGTTGTCCATGAGAGAACAGCGGTGCCAAAAATCTTTGCAGAGAGTTAAAGGCTCAGTTCTATAATAATTTTGGATTTAACATGCAACTGGGTCATGGCGCTGCAACGTTGAGCATTAAAATAAGTTTTTTTTTTTTATATTTTTTTTTTCTCTCCACTCAACCCTCTCTTTATCTCTCATTTTTGGTTTGTCGGGTAAGGAAGGAAAGAAGAAGGATAGGGGAGAAGGAGAGAGGAAAGAGGAAATTGAGTTTTTTGTTGTCTGTTCATTTCGTCGCTTTTACGACAACTCTTCATATCACTATAGGTAACTTCTTTCTTATTTTTATTTTAAAATATTTTGATTTCAACCTTTTGATTCCTCCCTTAATGATTTTAATTGCATTTTCTTTGAATTTAGTGAACTTTTATGGCGCAATGTTTTATATGTTATAACACTAATTATTTTTTGACACTTTGACTAGTTGATTTTATAATTTCACTAGTTAAAAGTATAGTTTTTGCATTTTGTATGATTTAATCAGAATAATGATTTTGACATTTTAATTTTATTATATTGATATTGTAACCATAGTGAATGAATACAGATATGTGATTGGGTGATAGTTGGTCACTATTACTTTTATAAAATTATAATAAACATGTATGAAAATAAGTAAAGGCTTCTTACTCACTAAGCTTGGCTGAAGACTGATTATCCTATATAGGATGATGGATTAACTGGCTTTTCTTTAAATAGTGTGGTTTTGCGTTATCCTCTATTATTTCAAGTGATTCACTAATTGGGAGTTATAAGGAGATGATTACTTTGCCGATGGACAAAGAGGATGCATGACTATATTTATTGAGATAATGGTTACTGATTTATTAATTACTAAAAAATACTACTTAAGCTAAAACTCTTTTCTTGATTAGTGTGATTATTTAGTAGTAATTTATTGTCACTATACTAATTTATTGTTACTGTATTGTTTATTGTTATTGCTACATATTTTACTGATACGGATACGATATTATTATTGATCCATTATTATTATTTTTATATATCATTATTAGTTCATTGTTACTATTATTGTTATTGATATATTATTTACTATTATTGAGTGCGTGATTCCTAGTATTGAGCATATGATAGAAGATACTAATTTGACATTGATATAGAATGACTGAATATTTTGCTTATACTGAGTTGATAGTACTGCCTTGTTATGGATTGTAACAGTTTTTATATATGCTTCAGTTTTACTAATTCATATGATTTTTTTTTTGTTATATATCATTGTTACAACATTTGATTTATGAATAATTGTTTATTGTTTTATTGTTCGATGAGCCATACCAGTTCATTGGTTTACAAATTTTATTATTTCCTCAATGCACTATCTTATTAACATGTGTATCCTATTGGTTTACTATATTATAGATTTTTCAACTACAATATGTTTTTTTACTATTTTTGCACATATTCAACATTATATTGACTTGTATTATTATAAATTGAATGATTACGTGTATTTTATTTCTTTACCATACTTTAAGTTCAGTTGTAGGATTATAGTGACTTGTTGAGTTTTTTTGCTCATTATATGTGATTTAAATAATTTTAAGTCAGGGACTAAGAAGATTTGGATTATGAGACTAATCAGTTACAAGATTCCTTAGGTTTTACTATTGTTTTGTTTCTTTTTGTTTTTTAGATATTCTTTTATAGTCAATAGTGAGTGGATAGTATATTGTAATTGTAAGACTCATGACTATTGTATACCTTTTTTATAGTGATTATATATTCATATTAATATTTTGATCAATAGATTTTAGTTTCATTAATATTTTATTATTGAAAAGAAATTAGGCAGTTATGATTGCTATTTAAAATATAAAAGAAATAATACTTTCAAATTAGATTATGGGGTGTGACAATATCTATGTGTCATTTCAAGAAAATATAAGGCCTTCATCGAGTATGACTAGTTGATGAGGGATGTAGTATACATTGTATGTATATTTTTCTACATAAGTGTATTCTTTTGGAAATCCAATTAATATATGCATACTTGGGTTTATGTAAAAAGAATTGTATTAAGATTGTTATCCATTATTCTTTTAGTGATATGAATGAAATGAAACATTTATGTTTATATTATTTGATGATTTTAGATGATTGTTTGTTGTTAACATTTAAGATATAAGAATAGTTTTTCCTTCTTAGGATGTGACGATAATATTGCTTAGCATCAATTAAACACACAAATTGCTCTTGACAATCTCTCTTTTTTTTCTTAAGCTTGGAATAATTTTGTGCAAAGCAACTTATAATGCCTTCAGGGGTCCTCTTATTATTGTCTTCCGATTATGATCCTCCAACCACTATCATTTGACTGCAATCCTTTGACCTTATCACTTGACTATGATTCTTCGACCCTCATTGCTCGACAATGGACCTCTAACTACTATCTCTCGACTTTAGTCATTCAACCACTATCGCCCAAGTATGATTATCTAATCGTTGTTTCTCAATTATGCACTCAGACCGCCATCTAAATTGTGGTCCTTTGATTACAATCACTTGGTTGCAGTCCTCCAATCACCTTCTCTCGATTACAATCCTTTGATAAGCTCGCCTAACTACAACCCTTCGATCACTATCACCCTCCTCACTCGATACGGTCCTCCATGCATTGTTAACCCTATTATATCAAAACCCACTGACTTCATTGCCCTTTGCATATATATATATATATATATATATATATATATATATATATATATATATATATATATATATATATATATATATATATATATATATATATATATATATATATATATATATATATTATCATCAACATCATCAAAAATTTATCTTGGTCAGGCACGAATGTTGAGGAAATTTTAGTTGAAATCTTCCATAATTAAATTAGGGACCATCGGAACTCTAATTTAAGCAAACTTACAGTCAACTGAATAACTCAAAAATACAAACCGAATGACACCAAGTTTGACTCGATCCGAGCCCAAATAAGTTCAAATTGAAGACCCGAAACACATTTAGAAAGTTCAAACAATAAATTAGACGGCCAAACAATTTCTAAATGTGACATGCTTATGGTTCGATCGAGCAGCTCAACGAGACAAATTCAACGAGCCCAAGATTGCCAAATTATGATATCATTAATACATTCAAATGCCCACTAAATAATTCACGATCAAGGGGATCAACATCGGCCATCAATTCAAACCACTCCCAACATACCCATGATCTCCCTCCTATTTACTGATCATGACACTATTAAAAAATCATAAATAATCTCCTCATTCCTCATGAAAAGGTACCAAAGCAAGGAGGGAGGAAGCGGAGGAAACAAGGATGAAGCAAGGAGGGAGGAAGCAAGGATGAGCCAGGGGAAGAAGCAAGGAGTAAGCAAGAGAGGCCCAGGGGAGGAAAAAGGGGAGTAAGTAAGAGAAAGAAGAAAGGAGAGCAAGAGAAATCTAAGATCTCTCTTGCCACCAAGCTCCTCCTCAACCACCGCCCAACCATTGAATGTCGTCGTACCACTACCACTTTCGTCAGACTTATGCCAGACCACTAATTATCGTCAGACTTATGCCCGGTGACCAACTGATGCCAGGTTTACTCATCCACCGACGGTCGTCAAACGTTAAGCCCTTCTGACCTCCATAGTTAGGCAATGATCTTTCCAACCTCGTCGCCAGACTACTATCTATTTGACCTTCGCGCTCACTGACTATGGTCCTTCCAACATCCATCATCAGATAATGGTCTTTCTGACCACTATCAACCACCGATTACAGTCATTTCGACCTCCGTCACTAAATTATAGTTCTTATGACCTTCGTCGCTCGTCGACTATGGTCCTTCTAACCCCCGTCATTAGATAATAGTATTTTTGAACACTATCACCTGCCGACTAAGATCCTTTGACCTCCGTCATCATATTACATTCTTTCTAATCATAACACCTTCCAACTATGGTTCTTCCTCCCTCCATCTCTAGACTACGGTCTTTATAACCTCCATCGCATGGCGACTACAGTTTTTTTAACAACTGTCGTTATACTACAATTTTTCTAACCACCTTCGTCTGCTGACCACGGTCCACCTATGTCGTCAAAATACGATTATTTCGACCTCCATTGCTAGAAAATGATCTTTATGATCATTATCGCCCGTCAACTATGATCCTTTATACCCGTGTCGCTAGACAACATTCTTTCTAACCACTGTCATCATCGACTACGGTCTTTTTGACTTTCATCACTTGCCAATAACAGTCCTTCCGACCTCCGTTGCCTAATAACAGTCTTTATAACCTTTATCAAATACCGATCCTTTATCAAATATCGATTATGATCTATCCGACCTCCAGCACCTGACAACAGTTTTTTGACCTCCATCGCCCACCAACTACGATCCTTTCGACCACCGCCACCCGACTACGATCTTTTCGACCTCAATTGTCTGCCGACTATGGTGATCATGCCTACCAAACAAATATATAAATACTAATTTTGAAAGTTTATATAGGTTGGCAGACCTTATAGAACTGTCCTAAGGCTAACTAAGAGGGGGATGAATTGATTATTTTAAAAAATTATTGGGCATTTAAAAAAAAAAAATTAGATCTTCTTAAAAGTTATATCACTAATCCTGAAACATTTAATTTTTTTATAGAAATGATTACCACAAATAATTTTTAATCACAAAATTTTAAGTGTAGTAAAATAAAAATGCAGGAAAAAATTAAAGGTAATAAAAGAACATCAAATTTTATAGTGATTTGGTCGAACTAGACCTATATTCACTCCTTGGAAACTTCTTCTCAAGGTATTGTATTAAACAAAAGTGAATCTCCTTTTGCCCCTACAGCAAGGTGGAAAAGCCTTTACAAACTCTCTTCCACCAACCCAGTGGGGCAGAGAACCATCACCTTTTACACTCTTCAAGTGATGATAGTGTACATTCTCATCCTTTTTCACCCTCCTAGTGAAGGCAGAGTACATTCACGTTCCTTTTTACCATGCTGGTGAAGACATAGAACTTTGATCTAGTCTTAGAGATCTTCTCTCAAGAGCCTCAAAAGAAATTGGGTAGAAACTTGAAGAAGAAAAAATAGATCCTCACTTTGGGCAACCTTGTGAATCCCTCACAACTTCGCTTCACTATATCTCTCACTCTTCACTCAGAAAATTTCTCCCAAACACACTCTCCAAAAGGTTTATCTCAAGAGAAACTCGAAGCTAAAGGATAATATGATAACTTTTAAGACTTTCTATAGAAATCACATGAAAAACTATCCAAAAATTAAAAATTTTAAATGAATTGACTTATATTTGTATTGTACAATCATAGATTGTATGGTACTATCAATTTAAAAAATCAGGGCTTTATTTGGTATGAACTAGGACGAACTTAGTTTCATACGCTATTAGTCATCTATATGAATTCATGAAAGTTTGTTAGGGTTGTTAAGCCCTTATGAGCTAGCCTGAGGCTAATCAAGAGGGGGTATTGGTGTTTTCAAAATTTTAATTTAAACAACAAAGAAAATCTTTTTGAGATTTCTGATATTTTAAAATAAAATACTTTTATCACAAGGCGGAAGCAAAACAATCTCATAGAAATAGAATTATGATATTTCAACCACACAAATAATCAAGATTAAATAATGTGAAAATTAAGTGCAGAAATAAAAATAAATATAATACATCATATTTTTAGTGTGGTTCGGTCAACCTGACCTATATCCACTCTCTAGAGCCTCCCTTCAAAGTATTACACTAAAACTATAATGTCTCTTCTTTTGCTCCCACAGTAAAGCGGTGAAGCCCTTATAAAATATTTTCACCGACCCCGATGAGTCAGAGAACTTAGACTCCTTTTGCTTCCTCCTAAAGCAGGCAGAGAACCTTGATCTAGTGTTGATGAAGATATCCCAAGAGCCACCAATGAGTAAAGGATGACGATTGGAGAAGACGACTTGAATCCTTGCTTGGAGCAACCTTTGTGAACACCTCATAAACTCCCCCTTACAAGATTCTATCTCTCTCTCCCAAGCTCTCCTTCTCTTTCTTTAAGCTCTCTCAGTTAGGACAATAATAAAAGATTTAATCATCAGCAATTGAGAGAGCTTAAATAGAAGGCCTTAAAAATGTCCTAATTTTCAACTTGTCGTCAAAGATCGTCCAGGATGATCTGATCGTCCTGTACGATTAGTTTAAATCAACCGATCCAGTTAGGATGATCTAGGTTTCCTGGATGATTATGACATAAAATTTATTCTGATCATCTAGGATGATGTGAATATCGTCTTATACGATTAGTTTAAAATCAGACATTATCGTCTAACAGAATGTTTGGGGCATCCACGAGATAAATCGGTATGATTTAAAAATATAACTGATCATATAAGATGATGTTAAAATCATCATATACGATTAGTGCAAAATCAAACTTTATTATCGAGCAGATAGTTTGGGATGTCCAGAAGATTTAGGAGAAAATTAAGGTTTTTCTTGCAGATCACCAAGTACGATTATGTGATTGTCCTATATGATATAATCGATTAATCTAACATTAATTACTCTCCTAAACCCTTGATTAACTTAGGCATGATTTGTACAAATCGTCCTGTATGATTAGTATAAATTTAAGAGTTTTAAAATCTTGCTTAAATGAGTATGGTGGTTGGTTTTTATGATTTAAGCATATCGACTAGGACGATTGGAGTGCCGTCCTGAATTATTTGCTTAATCAGATTAAATGACCCATATGCCCTAATTAGAGTTTCTATTTTTAATTGATCATCTAGTACAATTTTAAATCATTTTGTACATTATGATAAATAAAAAAAACTTTAACTCACCAAATTTCTCTCCATAAGTGTGTGTGTGAAAGGTTACTTAGCTTTAGGATCCATCATAATACATTTGAATTAAGAAAAGGTAAAAGATGCATTTGAATAGAAATTACAGATTAACTCAATCATAGTCTACCTAATCTTAAGCTGATTGACGTTCCAAGTGGTTTTGTGGACCTGAAAGGTTAGTGAGCTGGGCAAATAAAATAGATATATAAGAATAATAATAATGATCAAGAAATAATAATGTTTGTTATCATCAAAATCACACTACTTGGGTCCAGATTTGTAACAATCTCCTTTTTGATGGTGACAAACATTATTGTTAAAAAATTTCAAAGGAAAATTTTTGTTTTGTTTGTTTTTCTTTGTTTGTTTTTTTTAAAAGAGACATAAAAAATAGAACAAAATAAATTTCACTAAACCATAAGCAACAAACTAAGTAGATAACATATTACTCCTCCTTTAGACATCACTAAAAGGAGGAAGAAAGAAAAACATAAAAAATAGATGAAGGTACAAAAAAAAAAAAAAAAACAAACAAACAAAAGACCAATACAACCATAGAAACATAAGCACTAACAGACTAGAAGGAAGAACTCAGATCATTTAGAGGAGGTGGTGGTGGCTGAAAGTATTGGGAAGAACTCTAATTATTTTTTTATCAAACAACACTAAAAAAATGATAATTTTCCCTTATGATTGGATTAAAAATTAGTAATAAATGAATTAACATTGCTGAAATCCAAAAAATGGTATAACAATAAATTATGTTAACCCCAGCTCAGACTCCTTATAGGATAAAAAATCTTTTGAAAAAAAATAATCTGTCTCATAAAAGAAATCAGATAAGAAAAGTGATATGTTCAAAACTTTATTTTAGAAAGATATATTATATAATAATATAGCAAAGTAATTATTCATGATCATAAATTTTAAAAATCAAGTCTTTGAAGATATCAAGTGACACATGAGCTCTTCTAAGATTTAAATGTTTGAAAGAGAATGAAGCTTATTTTTTATGGGCTCGTTTTTTATCTCTTATCAATTATTTGGCGCACTTTACATATCTTTTGATACACTTTGTATATCTTTCAATTTTTTGGTGATCATTGTACACAATTTTAGTTTTTTTAGGCTCATTTTATGCCTCTTATCATTTTTGTGAGCTAACTCTCTTTTAAAATCTTTAAAGACTCTCAATTGTGAGAATATCTTCCATATATAAGAGAAGAAAAACTCGCTCTCTAATATAAGAAAGAGTAAAATACAAATCAGAATCATATTCATATGATAATGCAACAATCTGATAAAAAAAACTTAAAAGTGATTTAATAACTTTAAATATTATTTATATGAGGTAGATTATTGTAAGAATATTAAAAGATCTTAATTTCAAAGTCCAATGTTTAATTTGAAAAAGATTTTTTCCTTCAAAAAGAAAATTGCATTGGTAAAGAAGTTAGAGGAAGATAACCAATCAATTATATTTTTTCCTTTAACTAATTTAGGGAGGTCAATCATTATTTACAAATTTTTAAAACAAAAAATAAGGCAAAAAAGTCAATTAAGAAATCAATACTAGTAATAACCATTGATTTGATTAAAAAAGACTGAAGGGGAAGATGGAGAAAAAAATAACATACAAATGAAAAATGAAAAATAGAAGCACATAAATAGAAACAAACATGTAAGAAATAAAAGAAAAATTAGAAATAGAATGCAACAATTTTAAGTATTAATATCTATGACATCTAATTTGGTCCTTAAGATGCTGAAAATTTCAAAGGCTAGTGGTTTAATAAAGATGTCAGCTAGTTGGTTTTTAGTTACTACATGATGTTGCTCAATGTCTCCATTAGTAACAGTGTCCTTAATAAGGTGATGTCTTATGTCAATGTATTTAGTTCTATAATATTGTATAAGATTTTTAGAGATGCAAAAGGCACAAGTGCTATCACAGAGGATTTATATTGTGCATACATGTAATCCTAAATATAGAATATGTTGTTTTAACTAAAGGACTTAGACCACATAACTTCCTAAGGCTATATATTAAACTTCAACAGTGGAAAGTGCAACTAAGTTTTATTTTTTATTGGACTATGAGACTAAGGATTATCCTATAAATTAATATGTTCTAGAGGTGCTCTTTCTATCCCCCCTACACCCTACAAAGTCTGAATCAGAATATCTTATAATATCAAAAGAAGTGTTATGCCTTAGATACCAAATTTCTAAGTTTTAGATTCAAAAGAGATATCTAAGGATTCTCTTAACTGCAGTCAGGTGGGACTCCTTTGGATTAGCTTGAAATCTAGTACAAAGAAAAACACTAAATATTATATCATATCTGATAGCTATCAAGTAAAGGAGTGATCCAATTATTCCTCTGTATTTCTTTTGATCAACTAATTTTTTATTTGAGCCTTTATCTAATTGAACACTGGAGCTCATAGGAGTGTTTGTTGGCTTGATTTTATTCATTTTATATTTCTTCAAGATGTTCTTAATATATTTTGATTGATTAAAAAAAGTTCTATCATCCATTTACCTTATGCTAAACTCCAAAAAATATGAAAATTCTCCTAGTATACACATCTCAAATTCATTACTTATTATTTTTAAAAATCATCACATAAATTTTTATCAAAAGATCCAAAAAGTATATCATCAATATAGATCTAAATAATGAGTAATTTATCTCCTACTATCCTTAGAAAAAGGGTGGTATATATGTGCCCCTTAACATTCCCTTTCTAGTCTGAATAAGCTAAGCATCTCATACCATGCCCTGGGTGCCTATTTTAATCCATAAAAAACTTTTTTTAATTTTAAAATATAATTTAGAAATTAGAAATTCTCAAAGCCTATGCGTTGCTCTACAAACACTTCTTCTTTTATTATCTCATTTAAAAAGGCACTCATGACATCCATTTGGAAAAGTTTAAATCCTTTATAATATGAAAAGGCAAGTAGCACTATAATATCTTTCAATCTAGTTACATGGGTAAAAGTCACATCAAAATTAATCTCTTCTATTTAATTATACCCCTTAACCACTAATCTTACCTTATTCCTCACTATTGCTCTCTAATCATTCATTTTATTTTTGAAAACCCATTTTATTCTAACCACAATCTGTTCCTTAGGTCTTTCTATTAGTTTCTAGATATCATCACTAATAAATTAATTTAGTTCTTATTGCATAGCTAGGATCTAAAATTCATCAGAAAGGATTTGATTAATATTGGCGGGTTTTGTCATTGAAATAAAGGCATAGTGGTTTACTTCTTTTCTAAGTCTATGCCTAGTTTTAATACCTTCAGATGAGTCTCTTAAGATCAGGTTTTTAGGATGACTTGAAGAATATTTCCATTCTCTAGACAAAGTGTTTTGAGATTCTACCCTTTCCTCCATATTTGTAGTTTCAACACCTTGGGTAATCTCTCATACTTCAGCTTCTTTCTCAACCCTAGACTTCTTAGAATCAAATTTATCAAACACTACATGAGTAGTCTCCTCCATCACTAATATTCTCTTATTAAACACTCTATAGGATTTCCCAACACTTGAATAGCCTAAGAACACTCAATCAGATTTTGGGTCAAATTTTTTTAAGAGTGATTTCTTATTATTTAGAATGAAAATCTTACATCCAAAGATATGGAGGTGAGAAAGGTTGGGTTTTCTACCTTTGATGATCTCATAGGATGTCTTATTTAGGTTGGATCTAACATTCACCCTATTCAACACATAACATGTTGTGTTCACCTCTTCTGCTCAAAAGTATTTTGTAAGTTAATACTCAATAAGCATGACTGTAGCAGCTTCCACTAAGGTCTTGTTCTTTCTTTTAGCTATCTCGTTGTATTGAGGGGTCCTAGGAGCTGAGAAGTTGTGACTAATCCCTTGCTCCTCACAATAAGTTTTAAATCTTTCATTTTCAAACTCTCCACCGTGGTCACTATAGATGGTCAAGATATCACAACCTAGCTTTTTTTGAATCTAAGTGGAGAATGATTTAAATTCATTGAATGACTCACATTTATGTGACAAAAATCTAGTCCAAGCGAACTTAGAGTATTCATTGACTATTACAAACCCAAAGACCTTTCCCCTTAAGCTTGTAATGCTAATGGGTTCAAATAAATCTATGTGAGGACTTCTAAAGGTTTAGAGGTGCTAATGACCTTAATAGAATGGAAAGAGGATTTAACTTCTTTCATTAATTGATAGACATCACACAGGTGGTCCTTAGTGAATTCAAGCTTGGGGATCCCTCTTACTAAGTCTTTTTTGGGTTATTTTTCTAAGTATTTTCATGCTAGCATGACAGAACATCTTATGCCACAACCAAGACTCATCAACAATAATTTTCATACAAAGGGTGTTATTAGAATTAACAGAATTTAAATCTAGCATGTAAACATTATTCAATATTTTTCCATGCAGTATAATTTTTCCATTTAGGCATATGATGCAACTAGCAGTTAGAAATTTAATTATGCAGCCTTTGTCACACAACTAGCTTATGCTTACCATATTATATTTCAAGCCATCAACAAGTAAAATATTTTCAATCAAAAGGTTCTTGGAGTTTTTGCTTATACCCGTGCAACCACTTCCCTAGTAGTGTTATCTCTAAGAGTGACCCTGCCTCTAGCAAAATGAATTCATTAACATCTTTAATCATATGGCATAAACATCAACTGTCTAGATACCACATACTCTCACAAGGTCTTATGTGAGAGCACTCCTATAAAAGTTATCAAATGTTAGATTTGGGAACCCAAATAGGTTTGGGCCCTTCTTATGGAAAAAAGATTATAAAGTATGCATGCTATGCCGTGAGTTTTAAACTTTAGGTCTCCACACGCAATGTGTACTATGGTGAACAGTGCAAGTATGGGTAATATGTTCTAACATGCTACAAAAAAAAATCTAACACCAGAAAAAGAATTTACTAATCTACTTGGGTTATAGTGTCTTTTCTTAGGTTTGAATGATGTATGTTGATTTGATGGATTATGAAACTCAAGTATAATGGGTGATTTTTTATTTTCTTTGAAAGTAGTTAATTTAGCTTCTAAAAACATATTTATATTTTCAAGAATTGAATTTTCTATTGTCAAAACATACTCCTTAATATCTAAATTAGTTGCAAGAGTAAATAAGTCCTTATATCCATTTTCTAGCTCAACATGTAAACTTTTCAAATAATCATACTCATTTGTTAAATCAAGATGCTTTGTATTCAACGAATCAAATTCATCCAAAAAAGTCATAAGATTGTTATCAAGTGTAGAATGCTCTTTAATCAAAACTTCACGCTCTTTTTGTAAGTTCAAAATTTCCAATTTCAAGCTAACATGTGATTTTTTAAGCTTTCTATAAGATGAATAACTTTTTTTTAGAAACTTCAAGCAATTGATCATATGTTAATTCACATACCTCTTCTTAGTCAGAGTAACCAAGATGATCATCTTCCATCAAACATAAGTTTGTTATCTCCTCTTCAACTTCATTTTTAGAGGAGTCAGATGCATAATCCGCCTAAAAAACCTTTTGAGTTCTTAGCTTGCCCTTCTTGAATTCTCCCCACGCTTCTCTTTGCTTGGGTGAACCTTAAGTATAGGGCAATCAGATTTTACATGTCCTACCTTCCTAAATTCAAAGCAAATCACATCAGAAGAACCTTTAAAATTCTTATTATTCTTACATTTGTTCCATTTCTGATGGTACTTTTGCATCTTTCTCAAAAAATTTTTGAATTGCCTTATAATTAAGGAAATATCGTCATTCTCAGAACATGAAGTATCAATGTCGGAACCATCATCTATTAAAGCTACAATTTTGTCCTTCTTTTTCTCCCATGTACGTATCAAGTTGTCTTTGATTCACTTCTTACTCGTAAGCAATGAGTGATCCAAGTAAGTTATCTATTAAATAAATATTTAAATCCTTGGATTTAGTTATAGCAATAATATCAAAGGAAGAAGGTGAACATTTCAAAATTTTGTTAACTTTCTCATAGTTTGTTTTATCTTTTCCTAAGACATACATGGAGGTGACTATTTATGTAAACCTATTATACATTTTAGTTTTTGACTCTCTAAGTTTCATGCGAAAATGTTCACAGTCATGAAGTAAAATGTTTAACCTAAATTTTCTTAACTTCACTTGTGCCTTCATAAGTAATGCATAATCTATCTCAAATCTCTTTACCAGTTGCACATGTTGAAACACACATGTAATCTTCAGATTTTAATGCATAGAAAAAATAGTTTAAAATTTTGCATTAAGTTATATTAGATCTCTATTATCAAAAGTTCATTCAAAAAAAGAGAGTTCAATTTTTACACCATTAACTTCACGTGTTGGTGCAAAATAACCTTCTTTTATAAGTATCTATATATGATAATCTATAGATTACAAAAAGGTGGATATGCGAGTTTTTCAAAAATCAAATGATATATTATTAAATAAGGCTGGTTGAGTAATAGAATACCCTTCCATCGTGTTCCAGTTACCAAAGTTAGCCTTGGATCTTTAATTCAAAGTTTTCTGAAACTTAATATTTTGAATCCCGCTCTGATACCATTAGAAAGTTTGTTAGGATTGTTAAGCCTTTATGAACTAGCTCGAGGCTAATCAAGAGAGGGGTGAATTTATTTTTTTAAAAATTTAACTTAAACAATAAAGAAAATCTTTTTGAGATTTTAGATATAAAAAAAACTACTTTTATCCCAAGGCGGAAGCATAATGATTTCATAGAAATAGAATTATGATATTTTAACCACATAAATAATCAAGAGTAAATAATACATAAATTAAGTGCAGGAATAAAAATAAAAAGAAAAATCAAATTTTTATAGTGGTTTAGTCAACCTGACTTACGTTCACTCTCTGGAGCCTCCTCTCTAGATATTATACTAAAACTATAGTGTCTCTCATTTTGCTCTTATAGTAAGGAGGATAAGCCCTTACAAAATCTTTTCACCGACCCCGATGAGGCAGAGAGCCTAAACTCCTTTTACTTCCTCTTGAAGCAGGCAAAGAACCCCAACCCTTTTTTATTCCTCCTGAAATAAGTAGAGAACCTTGATCTAATGCTGATGAAGACCTCCATAGATCCACCAAAGAGCCAAGGATGACAATTAGAGAATACGACTTAAATCTTTGCTTAGAGCAACCTTTATGAACACATCATAAACTCCCCCTTATAAGATTCTATCTCTCTCTCTCTCTCTCTCTCTCTCTCTCTCTCTCTCTCTCTCTCTCTCTCTCTCTCTCTCTCTCTCTCTCTCTCTCTCTCTCTCTCTCTCTCTCTCTCTCTCTCTCCCAGGCCTCCTTCCCTTAACCCTCTCAGGTTAGGACAACAACAAAAGATTTAATCATCAAGAATTGAGAGAGCTTAAATAGAATGCCTTAAAAAATGCTATAATTTTTAAGTTATCATCAAAGATCGTCCAGCATGATCTGCCGATCATCATGTATAATTAGTTTAAATCAGTCCTTCCAGTTAGGATAATCTTGGATTCCTAGACGATTAGAACCCAAAGTTTATTCTGATCATCTAGGATAATGTGGACATTATCCTATACGATTAGTTAAAAATCAAACATTATCATCCAGCATACAGTTCAAGACGTCTAAGAGATAAATCAGGATGATGTAGAAATATAATTGATCATCTAGGATGATGTTGAGATCATCCTATACTATTAGTTCAAAATTAGACTTTAGATAGTCCCATCCAAGAGATTTAGGAGAAAACAGATCGTCAAATACGATCCTGCGATCATCCCAGATGATATGATCGATCAATCTAACCTTAATTACTCTCCTAATCACCTGATCAACTTAGGCATGATTGGTATGAATTGTCCAAGATGATCAAAATCGTCTTATACGATTAGTGCAAATTTAAGAGTTTAAAATCTTGCCTGAATGAGTTTGGCAGCTAGTTTTTGTGATTTAAGCATATCGTACAAGACAATGAAAGAATCATCCAGGATGATTTGTTTAATCAGGTTACATGACCCAGATGCCCTAATTAGATTTTTTGTTTTTAATTGATTGTTCAGGACGATTTTAAATCATCATGTACGATATGATCAAAAAATAAAAAAATTCTAACTCGCCAAATTGCTCCCCTTGAGTGTGTATGTGCAAGGTTACTTAGCTTTAGGATCCATCATAGTATATTTGACTCAATAAAAAGTAAGAGATGCATTCAAATAGAAATTACAGACTAACTCTCCTAGTCTACTTGCTCTTAAGCTAATTGACTTTTCAAGTGAACTTGTGAATATGAAAGGTTAGTGAGCTGGACAAATAAAATAGATATGTAAGAATAGGAGCAGTCAAAAAATACTAATACTTATTATCATCAAAATCACACTATTTAGGTCCATATTTGTAACATCTCAGATCATACTATACGAACAATTTAAAAATAAATTTATTCATATGGTATGATTTTGTATGAACCTAATTTCATACACTATTAGTCGCTATATGATCTGACATCATACTATATGAATACTTCAAAAATGAATATATTCATATGGTACGATCCAGTACATAAGAAATTTCATACTCTATTAGTCGTCTGTATTACTTGACATCGTATAGTACAAACAATTCAAAATGAACAAGTTTATTTGGTACGATCCGATACAAAAGGAATTTCATACTCTGTTAGTCGTCTGTACTAATTAACATCGTACAATACGAACAATTCAAAATTTTTGGCATTGATTTGATTAATTGTATTTTGGAAGAAAAAATTGTCAACTCATAAAGTATGATTAAATATTATACAATATGGTCAGACTTAAAAAAAATTTACAACTCTCCCCTTGTGTGTGTGCACGATTACTCAATTATAATCACTCTTGCTCAGACTCAAGAAATAAAAAATAGAGACATACAGACTCTGTTAGATGAAATCATATTATATCCTTTCTTGAAGTCTTCAACAAAATGGAGTAGTAAATAATTTTTCTGAAATATTAGTACAAAAAAAAATATTCAATATATGCTAGGTAAAAAAATAAAATGATTAGAATAATAATATTTTGCTATCATCAAAAATCATAATCTCAAACTTGATTCCTGAGTTACAACAAATTATTCCAATTCCCAATGAGCCAGGTTGAGTGGTTCCCCCCCCCCCCCCCCCCCTTTCAGGGGTTTCCACGTAAAAAATTATGCTGTCTATTATGAACGCTACACCATCTCTTTATTTGATTGTGTGTTTAATTTTTATACAAAACTAAGAAGTTAAATTATATAAAAAAACAAATAAATAAATAAATAAATAAAATAAATATATATATATATATATATATATATATATATATATATATATATATATATATATATATATATATATATATATATATATATATATATATATATATATATATATATATATATATATATATATATATATATATATATATATATTAGGGGTGTCAATATTTGACACGACACGAAAACCCGACCCGGAAAATCCGGGTTGGACACGACCCGATTTCAAAACGGGTTGGGTTCGGGTTCCAGAAATTGACCCGTTTAAAAAACGGGTCGGGTTCGGGTTGACCCGGCGAGTTGCCGGGTCAACCCGCCAACCTATTTAATTTAAAAAAAAATTCAAATTCCGGCTCTCTGCCCGCTTCCCCGCTGCCACGCGTGCTGCGCTGCCGCGCTCGCGCTGCCGCGTGCCGTGCCGCGCTTGAGCTCGCGCTCGCCCGCTGCCGCGTGCTGCCGCGGTCGCTGCCTTGCCGCGCTCACCCGCTGCCGCGTGCCTTGCCGCGCTTGCCCGCTGCCGTGGTCGCTGCCTTGTCGCGCTCGCCCGCTGCCGCGTGCCTTGCCGCGCTCGCCCGCTGCCGCGTGCTACCGAGGTCGCTGCCTTGCCGCGCTCGCCCGCTGCCACGTGCCGTGCCGCGCTCGAGCTCGGGCTCGCCCGCTGCCACGTGCTGCCCCAGTCGGGTTCTCTGCTTCGCGGGTCGTGTCGGGTCAACCCGGCAACCCACCGGGTCGGGTCCCGGGTTCGGATTTTCGACCCGTTTCTCTACTCGGGTCGGGTTAGGGTTGACCCGTTTTCCACCCGGGTCAGTTCGGGTTCGACCCGAACCCGACCCGTGACCCGAAATTGACACCCCTGATATATATATACTCATTTTTTTGTCTATATTAGAACATCATTTAATATTAAAGTGTTAAAACCCTTTTATGGCCGTGAATTTTCAAGCAATAATTAATTGAATGTAGAGATTATTAATATTGTTGGTATCAAATCTCATGTATTAACTCTTTTGTTCAACATATACATTCATTATCTTTGCTTTAAAACTATTTTTCTCTACATGCAACCATTGCTTAGTCTATTTCCATTTTCTTAAATCCATACATTCATCAAATTTTTCCCCTTTAGCAGTAGCCAATTGTTTACCTTTCCCTTTCACAATAAGGGCACTTAAAAAAAGATAGGATATAAAATTTTTAATTTCAAATTAAGCCAAAGTCATTCCAATTCAACACATTATAAACACAAATTATTACAAATATATTTCTATCATGCTAAATTTTTTATCAAATTTATTCTAGCTTAACTAGTTTTCTTTTTGCATCTCTATTTCACTAACAAATGTCATGGCCAAAAGGATGAGCATGCAGCTTCTCTCTTAGGCTGTGTTTGAGACAACTTTTTTACTGCTTTCTAAAGAGTAAAAAAGATGTCCCGAACAAAGACTTATAATCAAAATGTAATTCTAAATGTCTATGAAGTCTTAAATAATGGAAGGTTGATTAATTTTTTTGGGATAGTTTATATGATATGAATACTTAAATTTTAATTTTTATTTATATTATAACAAAATTTTAAATCTCATTTAAATTATAATTAGTATTAATTTTTATAAAGTAACATTAGGGACGTGAATAAATGGCTTGATCCGAATTTGGCTTTATGTAATAAATATATTAATCATATAACGTGTATTATATGATAAGACTTGAGAGAATCAATATTAATATGTTTGCTTGGTCGATAGAACCATAGTTGACATGTGACGGAGGATAAAAAGAAGATTTAGCGATGGAGGTCGGAAGGACTGTAGTCGGAGGGCGACGAAGGTCAAAAGGACCGTTGTTTAACGACGATGGTCAGAAGGACCGTAGTCGGCGGGCGACAGTGATTAGAAAAACTATTGTTTGTTGAAAGGTGATCATAAAGGACCGTACTCGATTGGCAACAGTGGTCAGAAAGATTGTTGTACAATGATGGATGTCAGAAGGACCATAGTCTGGTTACAGAGGTCAGCAGGATCGTTGACATACGGAAGTTTGACATTAGGCAGAAATCCGTCAAAGTGCGAAATTCTGGCAACGCGTGAAATTTTGGCATCGGCTAAAAATTTGACATAAGTCCGACAACTGGCATAGATTTGGCAATAGACAGAAGTTCTGTGTTGGGTAGAAGTCCGACGATGAGCAAAAGTCCGACGTTAGGTAGAAGTTCATTGAATGTCTGATGACGGGTTAAAGTCTAACGATATGCAGAAGTTCGGCCTCAAGTATAAGTCAGACGAAAGTCCTGTGACAGATAGAAGCCCGGTGATGGGCGGAAGTTAGAAGTCGGGTAAAAATCAGACGACGGGCGAAAGTTCGGTGTCTGGTAGAAGTCTGTTGAAAGTCTGACAATGGGTAGAGGTTCGACGACGAGCGGAAGTCTAATGTCATGTAGAAATTTGACGACGGGTAAAAGTTTGGCGTTAAGTAAAAGTTTGGCAAAAGTCTGACAAAGGGTAGAAGTCTAGCGATGGGTGAAAGTCCGATGTTGGACAGAGGTCCACCATTGAGCAGAAGTTCGACGACGGGTGAAAGTCTTACATCTAGTATAAATCTGGCAACAGGCGGAAGTCCGACGACGGGTGGAAGTTTGGTGTCGGGTAGCAATCAGGAGACGGGCAGAAATCCGATGTCGGGTAGAAGTCCACTAAAAGTTCAGTGAAAGGTAGATGTCCAACAACAGGCAGAACTTCGGTGTCGGGTTGAAGTCCGATGAAAGTCGGCGGACGGGCAGAACTTTGGCGTTAGTCGACGGTCGGGCAGAACATCGACGTCGGTTGGCGGTTAGACATAACTACGGCGTTAGTAGGTTGTCGGATGGAAATCCAGCGGTGGTCGAGAAAGAGTCTGGTGGCAAGAGAGCTCTCTTCATTTTATCATTATCTTCTTGCTTCCTTGCTTACTTTTCCTCTCTTCTTGCTTGAGGTTCTTTCCTCCCCCTCAATGAAGAATGAGGGGCCTATTTCCCCCTCAATGAAGAATGAGGGGCCTATTTATAATTTTCTGAGAGTGGCATGACAAGTAAATAGAAGGAAGATTAAGGGTAAATTGGAAGTGACTTGAATGGATGGTCGATATTGAATCTCTCGATCATGGACCTTTTATTGGATATTTGAATGTCTTAATGATGTCAAAATTTGATAATCTTTGGCTCATTGGATTCGTCTCATCGAGCCGCTGGATTCGACTACAAGCATGTCACGTCACGTTTGGAATCTGTTTGGTAATCCAAATTATGGTTTGACCCTTCCAAATATGCTTCGAGTCTTCAATTTGGACCCATTTGGGTTCAGATTGAGTTGAATTTGGTGTCATTGGGTTTGTATTTCTGAGACACTCAGCTCAGCTAAATTTGTTAAAATCGGAGTAAAGATAATCCCAAATTTAATTTTTGAAATTTCCAACTTGATTTTACTTCGAGATTCGTGCCCGATCATTATAGTTTTTTTGAAGATATATCAAACATATTGAGTTTTTTTTACCCTAATCGAGTTGGCGCAAAGTAGGGTCAAATCCGTACCCTCATCTTCAACTCTAAATTAACTACATCTTTTCATGAATTTCTTTTGATATAATTAAATTATTAAAATATTACATATAAATATTAAAATCTAAAAATAATATGTATATACACAAAAAATTATGCCATGTAAACCGTTTTTTTTTTTTTGGGTTTTTTTTTGAAAATATTAAGGATAAAGTGTGCCGTAGAACAAATTCACCCACGTAGAATGGAGGGGGACGAGCCCACTAAAAGCGGGAGGCAGTGCGATTTTCAGTTTAAATAAATTCCATCGGGCCCACACCCAATCACCCATTTATATAAATATATATAATTATTTAAGAGGGAAGGAGCCGTAGGGGTAAAACTGAGAAGAAAACCCTTTCGTCCAAGTCGCTTCGGTTACCGGTCCCTCGTGAGTCCAAGGAGGAGGAGAAGTCCTCTTCGTCTACTATGCTTTGACGCGCGCCGGGAACTCTGATCTGTATTTCTCTCATCGAGCTCCAGCATGGCACCGGACTCGGACATGGAGGCGGTCATGGAGGTATCGGCTGAGCTGCTCAAGACGCTTGCTTTGTCGGGCTTGCGTAAGATTGGATGCTGATTCCTTTTTTTGTTGTTAGGGTTTTACTGTGTTGTCTGCTTGTTGTTGGTCGGGCCGCGTTTTCTGGTGGCTTGGCTGTGGAGTCGGCTCTTTGCTGAGGTTTGGAGATGTGTCTTAGAGTCAGATAGATGGGGCGAATCTGGTGCTGATGGTGGGGGCTGGGTCGGGATGCGGCTGACGATGCTGCAAAATTTTATGACCCTTGAATGGACTTGGCTTGAAACTTGTGTCGGAGCTGTCTTGAAGGTTGGAAACATGGAACACATCCCCGTTGAAGATCTGGGATGGGCTGATTGCCTTTTTTCTGTTTGTATGCAGGGTTGATTCCACTGCTGGCGTTTTGTCTGCTTGTCCTGTGCTGGGTAGTGGCTTTCGGGCTCTTATAATGCGTTATGGGTTCATACGGGCCTGTGTTGGCTTCAAAGTTGGCCATCTGTGCTACTGCTGTGGATATTGGTTTCTTTGGTCGTCGAAGTTCTTGGATAATATGAAGAAATTCCTAATCTCATGTATAATTAATAAGCTTGTAAATCGGTAAGCATCTTGTGATGATATAGTCCGTTGCTACCAGAGTAAGAGAATCAAATCAGAGCGTAGCTGTTGAGCATCAAGTGTCAGTTTTTCTCAGTAGTCAGTAATCAGTTGAGTGATGTGACGTGGGCTTGATGGCATAGCCTTGGCTAGGGCTTGTGCCGCGATTATGATGATGGAATACAGTCACATTCACTGCAGCTTTTAAAAAATGCTGATAGCATTCCCTCGACCCACTTCCATCCTGTTGATTCGGTATCCCTGGCTGGTTCCGTGGCTTTGTGGCTCTGGGTTATGGTCAACGGGAATGTCTCTTGGCTCTTTATTTCTTCTTGAAAACATGGGAATGGCCTTGTAGGCTTTGAGATGAGAACTGTTTTCTGTGCAGACTGCAATCCTCTGACCTTATGAAGTCGTGAAGTAATGTATTTTCTATGCTCTTTCTGCATGTATCTTTCGTCTCTGAATAAGATATGTAATATTCTTTATGATATAGATTCAGTAGCTAGGAAAGTATCAGTGGGATGCAAAGGAAGATTTGTTTGATGTATAATAATAGCTTAAATTTGTCTAGAGTTTTCTCCTGAATGTGTTTGCATCTTATTACAAAATGCTGGGATATCATAAAAAAATGTTGTCATTGTGTCTTATAGCATAAGTTTGCAAAATCATGAGAGTTGTGCGACATAGCTCTTTATTTTCTTTGCTCAAGGTTACTGTGTAACGTTAATTTTATTCACTTTTTCTCGGACAGATCCTGAATTTATGGTTTTTGTTGCATGAAATTCCTGTTCTATATGTATTTCTGTGCTCGGGAGAACATGAGTGTGTTTTATCTCTATTCATTAGATGTGCATTTTCTTAAACATTTAGCAATCCTTTAAACTTCTGATTCTTCCAGATTGACATGGACACAATTGAAGTGAGCAATCTAAATAGGCAATTTTTGTTCCGCCAGTGTCATGTGGGCCAATCAAAGGCTAAGGTATGTTTCTTTACAGTTTGCTACATTATTATTTCATGATCCTTTCCATGTCAATGATGCAGATCTTATATTTTTATTCATGCTATGCTTATCAGGTTGCTCGAGATGCTGTCCTTAAATTTAGGCCTCACATAAACATAAAACCATACCATGCAAATGTCAAAAATCCTGAGTTCAATATTGAATTTTTCAAGCAATTTAGTGTGGTCGTGAATGGACTTGATAACTTAGATGCCCGAAGACATGTCAATCGTCTATGCTTAGCTGCGGAGGTCCCTTTAATTGAAAGTGGAACAACTGGTTTTTTAGGGCAGGTGAGGTGAATGATATCTTGCTTTTATTTGGTGTCTTAACTTAGTTTTTTTTTGAAGATTCTTTGATCTAAGTAGAAACTTAATCACTTGGCATACAATTTTGAGATTTCTCAAATTTACTTTTCCGTGTAAACAAAAGTTTTCACTTATGTTTGTACCCACCATAAATTAATGGAGAAAAATTCAAAAATAGTTGAGAAAAGATTAATATGGTATGCATATGCATGTACTCCACATGTATATGTGCTTGCCGTATGTTGGTTATTTATACATTAGACTTTTCTCTTCCTCCTCAGAAGATGAACATATAGATTCTTTTATTATATTAGTTTTGTGAAAAAGATTGAATTGATCTCCTAAAATTTTTTTGAAGGATCAAAATAGTCATCGACTATATAAAAGTACTAATTTGATCTATTGACTCTTTCAATAATGGTGCAACCCAGGAATCATAAGCCAAGTAAGAGAACACTAGGTATGCAAAAGAAAAAAAAAAACACCAAACACAAATTAGAATTGCAATAAAAAAAAGACATTCCTTTCAATATGACAAATACAAACACTAAACAGAATACAACAAAGCTTTCAACTTCTAATAGAAATTACTTACAAATTATATTAGAACAAGGCACGACACAACTTATGACTTACATTAATTTAAGAGAAGAAAGATACATGTGGGGTGGGAATCATAGAGAGAGAAGAAGAGATAGAAAACCGTTTGATGAGATAGATATATTTAAGAATAATTTCAGCTTAAAAAGAGTGAATATCCCATCAAGAATAAAACTTAGTGATATTTTCAAATTGACATTCACTCTTGTTAAGATTAAATTATTCTTGAATTCATCTACCTCGTCACATGGATGCAAATTCATTCTTAAATAATCTTCCGTCAGTAAGGATGTGATACATTTACTATAACTGATGGTTTGGCCCAATGACTCCGTATAATGAACGGTTACGATCAGGGCTCTCTAACGGGGTGATTTTGTTGCATATAACTATATAAGCACCACTATATTTCGATTACGGCCAACGCTTGCATGCTACCCAATGCCTAATCCTTTTTGAGTAATGAATCATATGGTAGACTTGATAGGGCACAACGCTTTCTGTTAGCGTTTTGAAGACTGGATCAGACAGGTCGGTTCGGTCGTGAATTGGTCAAGTTGTTGGTCCGATTAGGCTGGCAAATTGGATTCGCATTGAATTGATGCGAATCGGTTGAGCAGCTGGTTGAATCTAAAAATCGTCAAAATTGTATGATTTAGCTGAACCAGCCTATTCAATAAAATTATTTTTCATTTTGATAAAAATTTAATATTTAAATTTTATTTTATTAAAAATTTAAATTCTAAATATCTATTTAAATGCTACAAATAAATTTAACCAGAATATATAGCTTCATGCAACTTTGTTTGCTGCTTGTAGTTTTTGTTTTATTCTATATAAAGATAACCATTTAAAATTCTTCTACGATGCGGGACTTAAAAATAGCGAGAATTTTGGATGAGAGTTAAATTGTGAAATTGGCTTGGGCTGCGAATTTGGTTTGAGAATATGTATAATTTATAAAAATTAAAAATATATATTTTGCAACAACAAAAACAACATTTATCCTTTATCTCACTATGTGGGGTCGGCTACATGAATCCTTTTTCTCCATTGTGCTTGTTAAGAGTCAAATTATCATTTAAATATAATAAAGAAATATCATTTCTAATCTATTATATTAAATATTATATCATATCCTTATTAAAAATTATATTTATATTATTAAACTTTTGTATTTTAAATTTTTTTAATATGCATATAATTATATTTGTACTATGCATATACTTAAATTCACATTATTGGTCAATTGAGCTTTGTAACGAGCTTTATATTAAGCCTTAATCGAGCTTGTTCACGAGTTTTAATTAAAGGAGTCATGTATTCATTTAAAAAAAAATAATTATCACGTAATTTATATTATTTTCGAATAATTTTAATATTTATTACGTCATCCGGTTCAACCCCAATCTAACCATCAAACTGTAAACCTCTCCTTATTCAGGTTTGTTGTCCAGCACAATTTTCACAACCTTGTATTATGTTATTTAAGATTAAATTGGATTTATCTCTTAAACAGACATTCATCCAAGTTCATGAGATACCGTTGGACGAAGCAACTCATGACTCCTGACAAGGATCATTGAGACCATGACAACGAAATTGTGAGATCTTGATTGGGTTCATCATTATTCCACCCACCCACATAGTGGGATAAATGCTTGATGATGATGATGTTGTTGTTGTTGTGGTGGTGGTGGTAAATTTCTATTCTTAAATATTAAAACTACTGTTATTATATGCCAAGTTGATGGGGACATCAGATCATCTTGGAGAGTTTATCAGAGACGCAGCCGGCAATCTACGGCCACGATTGAGTCTTTATACTTTTGAGTCGTTGATGTATTTTTTCATGTAGCTTGCTTATGTGGCATTTATGAGTCGTTGTATTTTTATTTTATTTTATTTAGTTGCTTATGTGTTTTCTTTCCCGTTGTACCCCTCTTATGGGAGTTATCGTATGTGAGCCCAAAGGGCGTTTGTGTCTTTTGTTTCGAGTCATGTTGTAGGAGGCTATTTAAAGCCCCATTTTATTCTATTATGGCTAATGAATGATCATGAGAAAATTTTCCTGCACTTGTGTTTGAGAGCCTTTGAGAGTTCTTGGAGAGTTTTGGAGAGATCCCGTGGAGAGGGAGATTGGCGTATCACCCACCAACCTTGGAGACGGCCGGGTTCGTGGTTTTATCTTCTTTATCTTATCATCGCCTCCTCGTCGAGCTTCCAAAACTCTCCACCCATCCTCCTCCCCTTCACGGTCAAAGCCCCACACCCGATCCATCATCCACTTCCCAACACCCCACGGCCAAGCATCCCCAATCCACATTGCCGTCAACCAAGGCCCCATTGCCGCCGGCCAAGGCCATAGCCGCCGGCCACTAATCCCCTAGCCTCTTTTATTTTGTTTCCTAATTGGGTTGGGCTTAGTTGGGATCAATTTGAAATTCAAATTCATCTAAATTTGAACTCAAATTATTTCCTAAATTAATTCTTCTATTTTAGGAAAGTATTTGATTTAGATCTAAATTTGAATTTTAAATTCAAAAAGATCTTAATTAAATATTCCCTAATTTTGAAACCTAAATTAGGAATCTTCCATTGCTTTCTTCAATCAAATCCCAACCTTACCTGCCGGTGGCTCCATGCCATCTCCCATTAATCCCTCCTCAAATTATTTCCTAACTTCAACACAATACTTAGGAAATAATTTGAAAACCACTTAATTCCTGTTACCGAATTTTCCTCTCACCTGGAGTGGATTATTTTATTGCCTAAGTGGTCATATTCCTTTTGGAAATAAAGTAATTTTCATGTTTCCACTTCTCTGTTTTGCCGCCCAACACTTGTCTTCCCGCTATTACCCGTATCTTCCCTCCCTTTCACAATTTCTCTCCACATCTCATCTCTTTTTGTTCACAGCCATACCGTGATCCCCTCTAACCTTCTTCTCCCATCCTTAGAGAGCTAAATTTCTTACCAGATTATGAGGGGAAGACCTGAAACCGTTTTCTAGAATTTTCTGAAAGGGATATTCAGATTTTGTGGAAGGAAAAGTGGAGCTAGTTATTGCCCCCACTTGCGAGACGGATCAGAGACCGAGGAGGTTCTACTTCCAAGCATCAAGGACTGACGGAAGCCATTGAAGAGCATTTCGAAGGACTTGAGTGGAGGATTTCAAAGTCTTCTCGACGAAAGGTTTCTTTTCTCTCTACTTGTCTTCAAATTCTTCTAACTCCAAATTCTCGCTTGGTTAAGATTGTACTCGCCAAAGGCTACTCCGAATGCTCTCGCTAAAGCTTAGTAAATCATATGAATTGAGTGCGCTTTCTATGCATCCTAGATCTCATTGTTAGATTAGGGATTACGTTTGAAACTACTATTCTGTGTTGTTGTTATTTTCTTAATTATTCTTGAATGTTCAAAATTTGGCGCATGTAATTTAGCCTATGCAATATTAACTTCCTCTTTGTTTGACTCGCCGTGGATAATTGCTCGTAATTTTTATCCGAACTTATTTTAATCAACAAGTTGTGCAAAGCCTAAGTGAAACTCATAACATTGCATCTAAGTAGTCCTGCATCATCTGGTATCAGAGCATGGTTTGCTCTTGCTTGTTTTAGGATTCCTGGTAGTTTCTACTTCTTGCATTGTCGCATCTAGAAACTTGTTAGGTTGCTGCCCTTTATTTTTATTCTGCATTTGGCATCATTTTGTGGGTGTCTTCATATTAAAATTGCTGTCCTTTACATCCTAGTCTAGTTAGGTGTCTTGTAGTAACTTCCTAATGGACCCGGAACAATTAGGAAGGACCCTAGACTTGTTGGTAGGCCAAATGAACACTATTAGCCAGCAACTCAAGGAAAACCAGTCGGATCTAGCTGAGCTCCGTAGGAACACCACCGAGAGATTTGATACACTTGAGCGAGCTAGAGACCACCCTACTCCCTACACCCCATCTAGACCACCTTCTATGTATGGGGATGAAACCTACCCGGATGAGAGGCCACATCGGGCTAATCATCGAGCTCACTATCATGGACATGATCCACGTCATGATCCTGATTTGGATGAGAGGCATCACCGTGCCAATCATCGTGCTACTTACCACGGCCATGATCCCGATGCACCACTTATGAAGAACATTAAGGTTGATGCTCCTACCTTTGATGGCACCCTCGATCCCCAGCTCTTCTGGACTGGGTCAAAGGTATGGATAGTTTCTTTAAGTGGTACGATATTTCTGAGGCCAGGAAGGTTAGTTTTGCTGCCATGAAGCTTACGGGTAGGGCGAGCCAGTTTTGGGCGAATTTAGAGAGTCTTAGGGAGGATAGGAATGAGTACCCTATTGTAGACTGGTTGTCCATGAAGCGGGAACTTAAACAGAAGTACTTGCCCTCGTCGTACTTCCCCCGCTTATTGGACAGGTGGAATAGGTTGACCCAAGGCAACAAACCAATGAAGGAGTACATCGCCTCGTTTGATGACTTCTTGATTAGATGCGAAGGGGAGACTTCTACCACCCCCGCGCAAATCTTATCTATGTTTCGAACCGGGTTACGTGAGGATCTACGCAATGAGTTATTTGCCCGGAACGTCACTACACTGGAGAATGCCTACAGCTTAGTGCTTGATCTAGAGGAGTCCCGTTCTCAACACCCGAGTCGTTCCCATGATTCTAGACCCTCGTATAGATCAGCCGGTAATTCCACCCCGCACACTCCTGCTTCACGACCCACTCCGGGGAGCACGACCCGACCACCTCACAGGTCCACCTGCACCTAGATCTGATTTTAGAAGTAAACCTCCCACCCCGGATGCCCTTCGGTCCAGTCCCGGGACCAAGTGCTTTCGATGCCAGGGGTATGGGCATATTGCTTCTCAGTGCTCCAGTCCTTATAAGGTTTTGATTGTTAAGGAGATGACTGAGGACGATCTCGAGCCTGAGGTTGATCAGATCCATCAAGTCGAGGAAGAAGGCGAATACTTCGAGGAGGAGGACGACACTACGGTCCTCAATTGCCTTCAAAAGCTAGATACCTCTCCCATCTGCGTGGTGAGATGTGCACTATCACACCCGACACCCACTGATGACTGGCATAGGACTACGATTTTTCACACCTACACCAAAATCAAAGATAAGAACTGCAAAGTCATAGTGGATAGTGGTAGTTGCATTAATGCTGTTTCCTCCAGCATGGTATCCCAGTTAGGTCTGTCTGCCGTTCCTCACCCCAATCCGTATAAGGTATCGTGGGTCAACTCCAATACTTTGGAAGTGAAGGAACGAAGCCACGTATCCATCTCCTTTGCCACTTATAAGGAGAATGTCTGGTGCGATGTGTTGGCTATGAATGTTGGACAAATTTTACTAGGTCGCCCCTGGATCTACGATAACGATGTCCACATTTATGGGCGTTCGAACACCTGCGTGTTTGAACATGTTGGCAAAAAGATTAAGCTTTTGCCATCACAACCCCGGGTTACGGATGCCACGAAATCCAACCCAGCCAAATCTAAAAAGGGCGTGAACCTTGTCACCGCCAAGGTTCTGATTACTGAGTTTGCCCTAAGGCTCCCCTCTGTTTGCCTTAGTTGGCCGTGAGATTTCCACTGAATCTGACGAGTCCATTCCTGAGGAGGTACAGCCTATTTTAGGACAGTATGCTGATGTCTTTCCCGATGATCTCCCCGATCAGTTACCACCACTTAGAGATATCCAGCATGCTATAGACTTCGTCCCTGGAGCCTCCCTTCCAAACCTGCCACACTATCGCATGAACCCCACGGAACATGTTGAGCTTAAAAAGCAGGTTGACGAATTACTGCAGCGAGGTTTCATTAAGGAGAGTCTTAGTCCCTGTGCGGTGCCGGCCCTTCTCACATCGAAGAAGGACAGAACTTGGAGAATGTGCGTTGATAGCCGTGCTATCAACAAGATCACCGTCAAATATCGATTCCCCATTCCGAGGCTCGATGACATGCTCGATATGATGACGGGTGCAACATTGTTCTCCAAAATTGATCTTAAAAGTGGGTACCACCAGATCCGGATCCGACCCGGTGATGAGTGGAAAACTGCCTTCAAGACTAAGGATGGTTTTTATGAGTGGTTAGTCATGCCATTTGGGCTCAGTAATGCCCCTAGCACCTTTATGCGAATCATGACTCAAGTGCTGCGTCCGTTTATGGGAAAGTTTGTCGTCGTCTACTTTGACGACATTCTTATTTACAGTCATTTCATTAGTCAGCACTTGGACCACTTAAGGCAAGTTTGTGAGGTCTTAAGGAAGGAGCAATTATATGCCAATCCTAAGAAATGCACCTTCCTAGTAGATCGCGTCATCTTCCTGGGCTTCATCGTATCAGCCCAAGGGGTTTTCGCAGACCCCGAGAAGGTGAGGGCCATTGTAGAGTGGCCTATCCCTCAGACTATCCGGGAAGTCCGCAGCTTCCACGGATTAGCCACCTTCTATAGGAGATTCATACGGAACTTCAGCACGATTGTTTCTCCTATCACTGACTGCCTAAAGAAGGGTGATTTCCACTGGACCCCGGCCGCCACTAGAGTTTTTGATGAGATTAAGCAGAAAATGGTGGAGGCCCCACTGATGCGACTTCCTGATTTCTCCAAAGTCTTCGAAGTGACTTGCGATGCTTCGAGGGTCGGAATTGGAGGAGTCCTCTCCTAGGAAGGTCACCCAGTAGCCTACTTCAGTGAGAAATTGAACGATATCCGGCAGCGTTATTCTACATATGACAAAGAGTTCTACGCCGTGATCCAATCACTTCGTTATTGGCGACATTACTTGCTCCCGCAAGAATTCGTCATCTTTTCGGATCACGAAGCTCTGCGTTACATCAACTCCCAGAAGAAATTGAATGCGTGCCATGGTCGATGGGTTGAGTTCCTTCAGGAGTACACGTATACCCTTAGACATAAGGCGGGAGTTGAAAATAAAGCTGCCGATGCTCTCAAGTCGTCGTATGATGACCACCACTGAGATGAGAGCAGAAGTTGTGGGTTTTTACCAAATAAAGAGGGATTATTTGGAATGCCCCGACTTCAAGGAGACCTACACTCTCTTGTCCACTGGACAGCACGCGCTTTGTGGACGATTTCCTACTGGAGGATGATTATCTTTTCAAAGCCCAGAGGCTTTGCATCCCGAGCACCTCCCTTAGGGAATTTTTGGTCTGGGAACTCCACGCTGGAGGCCTCACTGGGCACTTCGGACGGGACAAGACTATCGAAGCCGTGGAGTACCGTTTCTTTTGGCCCAGCCTTAAGAGAGATGTTGGTCGGCTGGTCAGTCGGTGTCACACCTGCCAACTGGCCAAGCAACGAAAGCAGAACACTGGTCTTTACACTCCTTTACCTGTCCCCAGTTGTCCTTGGCAGGATGTTAGTATGGACTTTGTTTTAGGCCTGCCCAAGACACTCCGTAGGCACGATGCTATTTGTGTAGTAGTTGATCGATTTTCCAAAATGGCCCACTTCATTCCATGTTCTAAAACATCCGATGCCTCCCACATCGCGAAGTTGTACTTCAATGAGGTCGTCCATTTACATGGTTTGCCCAAAACCATTGTTTCGGATAGGGATGTGAAATTCACTAGCTATTTCTGGAAAACCCTGTGGATGAAAATGGGCACCAAACTTCAATTTTCTACTGCCTTTCACCCACAGACAGATGGTCAGACCGAGGTAGTTAATAGGAGTCTGGGTAATTTGTTGCGATCCCTGGTTGGTGAACACATTAAAGATTGGGATTCCATTCTACCTACTGCTGAGTTTGCTTATAATAATTCGATTAACCGAACCACGGGTTTAAGTCCTTCTGAAATTGTATACGGGTTCAAACCTAGACAGCCGTTAGATCTAATACCCATGAGTTCTAGGTATAGGATTTCTGAGTCTGCATCAGCATTTGCATCTCATTTGCATGAACTTCATAAAGACATTGCACAACAAATTGAAAAGAATAATCAGGAATACAAATTACATGCAGATTTAAAACGTCGATTTAAAACTTTTGAGGTTGGTGATTTTGTTATGGTACGGATTCGTCCGGAGCAGTTCCCTCCAGGAACAGTTAAGAAATTGCATGCAAAGAGTGCTGGACCTTTCAAGATTCTTAAGAAAATTAATGACAATGCTTATATAGTAGATCTGCCTGCAGATTTCAATATAAATCCCTCTTTTAACATAGAAGACTTAGTGGCATATGAAGGTCCTGACTTTAACCCACAAAATCCACTATCAAAACAGCCTTGTGTGAACCCACCCTGTGAGATCCCAAGCCTACCCCCACTACCAAATATTCCCAATTTTCCTATGGCAGAGCAAGTGGAGGCAGTCTTAAGTGATGAGATCATATCCACAAGAGAAGGAGGACGAAGAAGATATTTGATCAGGTGGAAAGGAAAGCCCGAGTCAGAGGACACATGGCTAGATCGTGAGGAGCTGCAGCAGATTGACCCAGATGCACTAGAGATCTACGAGAGCGCCAGAGATTCCTACTCGACGGAGTCGAGTTTTCTCCCACCCCGGGAGAATGATGGGGACATCAGATCATCTTGGAGAGTTTATCAGAGACGCGGTCGGCGATCTACGGCCACGATTGAGTCTTTATACTTTTGAGTCGTTGATGTATTTTTTCATGTAGCTTGCTTATGTGGCATTTATGAGTCGTTGTATTTTTATTTTATTTTATTTAGTTGCTTATGTGTTTTCTTTCCCGTTGTACCCCTCTTATGGGAGTTATCGTATGTGAGCCCAAAGGGCGTTTGTGTCTTTTGTTTCGAGTCATGTTGTAGGAGGCTATTTAAAGCCCCATTTTATTCTATTATGGCTAATGAATGATCATGAGAAAATTTTCCTGCACTTGTGTTTGAGAGCCTTTGAGAGTTCTTGGAGAGTTTTGGAGAGATCCCGTGGAGAGGGAGATTGGCGTATCACCCACCAACCTTGGAGACGGCCGGGTTCATGGTTTTATCTTCTTTATCTTATCATCGCCTCCTCGTCGAGCTTCCAAAACCCTCCACCCATCCTCCTCCCCTTCACGGTCAAAGCCCCACACCCGATCCATCATCCACTTCCCAACACCCCACGGCCAAGCATCCCCAATCCACATTGCCGTCGGCCAAGGCCCCATTGCCACCGGCCACTAATCCCCTAGCCTCTTTTATTTTGTTTCCTAATTGGGTTGGGCTTAGTTGGGATCAATTTGAAATTCAAATTCATCTAAATTTGAACTCAAATTATTTCCTAAATTAATTCTTCTATTTTAGGAAAGTATTTGATTTAGATCTAAATTTGAATTTTAAATTAAAAAAGATCTTAATTAAATATTCCCTAATTTTGAAACCTAAATTATGAATCTTCCATTGCTTTCTTCAATCAAATCCCAACCTTACCTGCCGCTGGCTCCATGCCATCTCCCATTAATCCCTCCTCAAATTATTTCCTAACTTCAACACAATACTTAGGAAATAATTTGAAAACCACTTAATTCCTGTTACCGAATTTTCCTCTCACCTGGAGTGGATTATTTTATTGCTTAAGTGGTCATATTCCTTTTGGAAATAAAGTAATTTTCCTGTTTCCACTTCTCTGTTTTGCCGCCCAACACTTGTCTTCCCGCTATTACCCGTATCTTCCCTCCCCTTCACAATTTCTCTCCACATCTCATCTCTTTTTGTTCACAGCCATACCGTGATCCCCTCTAATCTTCTTCTCCCATCCTTGAGAGCTAAATTTCTTACCAGATTATGAGGGGAAGACCTGAAACCATTTTCTAGAATTTCTGAAAGGGATATTCAGATTTTGTGGAAGGACAAGTGGAGCTAGTTATTGCCCCCACTTGCGAGACGGATCAGAGACCGAGGAGGTTCTACTTCCAAGCATCAAGGACTGACGGAAGCCATTGAAGAGCATTTCGAAGGACTTGAGTGGAGGATTTCAAAGTCTTCTCGACGAAAGGTTTCTTTTCTCTCTACTTGTCTTCAAATTCTTCTAACTCCAAATTCTCGCTTGGTTAAGATTGTACTCGCCAAAGGCTACTCCGAATGCTCTCGCTAAAGCTTAGTAAATCATAGGAATTGAATGCGCTTTCTATGCATCCTAGATCTCATTGTTAGATTAGGGATTACGTTGGAAACTACTATTCTGTGTTGTTGTTATTTTCTTAATTATTCTTGAATGTTCAAAATTTGGCGCATGTAATTTAGCCTATGCAATATTAACTTCCTCTTTGTTTGACTCGCCGTGGATAATTGCTCGTAATTTTAATCCGAACTTATTCTAATCAACAAGTTGTGCAAAGCCTAAGTGAAACTCATAACATTGCATCTAAGTAGTCCTGCATCACAAGTACTAAGTGCCTATTTAATGAGTTGTCTTAATCGAAAGTGCTCTCTCATTACCAGAAGGGTAATTAATCATTGGACGCCGATGAGAAATTTGAACTCAGATCTTAAAGTCTTCACTAAATGAAAATGAAATATCTGGGTAGTATCTTATCTTAATCAATTTGCCTTCCAAAAATTTACCTTTAGAACTTAATCCTCCTTATCTCTAATTAACCTACCTTCCAAAAATTTACCTTAGAACTTAATCCTTTATACTCTCTACGAATCATGCAGAGAGGCTGGGGTATCAAAAAATATCAAATGCCTCATTGGTCAAATTATAATTGATCGTATGGTCCAACTCGTGTTGAACAATATAATTAATTTTGCAATTTTAATTTAAAAATTTATGTTAAATTATTTAATTAATCACTATTTTTTTTATTTTAAGCAAAGCATAGCATAAATATAACCCTCGTGTGTGTGCACTTAGTTGTTTCATAAACTTTATGTCATATATAATAAGACTCAATAAAATGAAATATTTAAGATTTTGCTCATTGACGATTTTCTTCTTCAGTTAAGGCTGAGTGCACTTATGTGATTGCCATCCAAGTCGTATGTCTAATACCATTTGACTTTCAACACTTGATTTTTCAATACTTGATTTACCTGATATTTTAAGATCAATAACCTCTATAGGCTCATGGGGTTAAACAAAAGAAGTTTGAGTAACTACTTAAAATGCTTCATTCTTAGATAGGGCCTTTAATTGATTAATGATAGGGAAATAACTGAAACTAATCCCCCAACTATTAATATGTAACCAATTTAATCACATTTCTCCTATGTATTACCAAATTGATCCCAAATGGTGCCTCAATGACTAAATTAAAATTAAATATGTATTGTCGAGTGACTAAATTGGAATTGAAGGGATTTCTTGCGTATAACTACATTGGTTTATCTCTATGGATTTTAAGGGACATGTGTTTATGATTATTTTTGTAGCCCATGACTTTTCTCCTTTCCTCTTGCTATTGTAGTGTCTCGACAAATGCACACCATATCTTCCTGTGAAGAAACGTCAATTTTCCATTTTATATTTTATAGAAATTTCTGAATAATCAGCTTATAGATTTGATCACGTTATTTCTGAGATGAGATTAACAAGAAATGTCTTTCTGAGATTAAATTTATAATTCTACAAGTCTACACTTAGATGAACCTTTATTTATTCCTCATAGTTATCTTAATATATTTATTTTCTTCCAACCATATTGCAGGTAACTGTCCATGTCAAAGGTAAAACAGAATGCTACGAGTGTCAGGGAAAACCAACTCCAAAGACGTATCCTGTTTGCACTATAACTAATACTCCTTCAAAGGTTTGATCATTGTGGATAGTAAAATTTTGCATGCATTTTTCATTTAATTATTTTTAGAGAAAATAATCAAAATGATCCTTTAGCTTTTTATGAAGGGCTAAAATGATCACCAATTATATTAAATGATCATTTTAGGCACTCAAGCTTTTAAAAAAGAATCAAAATAGTCCTATTGTGGGATTATTTTGGTTCCGCTTTAAGGAGTTTAGGGACCAAAATGATCTTTTAATATAATTGGGGATTATTTTAATCTTTCATAATATGTCAAGGGATCATTTTGGTCCTTTTCTCATTTATTATTATTATTTTTTTCAGTTATTGTGATTGAATTCGATTCCCTCTTGCAATATTAAAACAGTCCCTAAAAATTAAACTATCTATGTGTCTAATTGATCATATAGGAATACAAGAGTTTGTTGGGATTACAATGCTGTCACTTCACGTTTCCTCTTGCCACATCAAATTCTCTGGGCTTGTTTGGTTCTAGAACATTTTCATGAAGTTTTATCTTTGCCGCATCGTAAAGTGTAGTGCACAAAGTGCAATTGTGGGTTCTTGGGGTGAGTTAATATATGTGACTTTATCCCTGATTAGCAAAAAAAATGTTGGTTCTTGAATTCATACTTTTGACTCTAGGTTCTTCTACAGGGACAACCTAATTTTGCCCACCCCCTCTCTTGGGGCACTCATTTTTATTTAACTTGAGGAACTTTATAGTTTTTACTCGTGGCTGTTTATGGCTATAGAATTTTTAGCTTATTTAAGTAATATCTCTCTTTTTTTTACTGTTATTTAGTTATTCAAAAACGTTTGTTGATATTATATTAAGCCGCACAAACGTTCACTATGTTTTTATTTTTGTGCTCACAACTCTCATTGGAAAGAAATTATTGATATATTTTTGGGATGAAAATAAGGAAAGTGGTAATTCCATACATAATATCAAAATCTTGCCTATTTTTAAGCCTAATACCTAACTAACTTCATTTATGATAATATCACTTAAATCTCCAAGAGCACGACAAATCCCCTACTCTTATTTTTTTAATTACATTAAGTTCTCAATGTGTTGGTAGTAGCATGTGTAAATAGACTGATTTGGTAGTTCATTTTGAAAACTGAGGTGTTAATTTTGTAAATAATTATGCGATCGGCTCCCAAAAATATGTCTGATTTAGCATTTTAGCCAATTGGCAGTTATTGTTTTTAATGTTTTAAAACTAAAGTTTGTTTCAGTCTTATCATTTTTATTTATTTTCTTAGTTTTGTAGGTTTCCGTGCTTAGTTTCAAATATTATTTGTTATTTCTTTTTGATGCAAATTAACAAGTATTAAATATTACTTTCACAGTATGTGTGTTTTTAATTTTGAATTAAAAGTAATAACTAAAATTTAAAATTGAGGGGTTCAAGTTCACTATTAAGTTATTAACTCTATAGATAAGAAATCATATGCAATATAGTAATATTATTACTAATACCTTGCAAGAAAAAAAAAATAATATTAAAAGGGTTTGATAACATGCAAATTATGTTATTTTTTTATTTCCAATTCTCTTTAATAGTTAGTTACCAACGTTGTTGATGTGAAACATGTATGAAAACAAGAATTGTTTTGAGAAATTAATAATAATTTGAACAAAACTTTGCCAATTGTGAACCGTATGTTTCACCAAGTTAGATTTCTGAATTTTCGATTAGAAGTTATGTAATAGCATACGGTTACAAACAAGATTAAAAGGATACTTGCAAATAACAACAAAATAAATAAGTAAAACTAACGGTAATGAATAACAAAAATCCACGGCTTAACAATTAGAAATGTTCACTTTGAGTTTCCTCACTCTCGCTTCTGAAAGTGGTGTTTAGCGGAGAAAGATTAAAAGTAGCCCTAGTGATGCTACCACGAGACAAGTGACGCTTAAGGTATTGTTTGCCGGAGAAGTAGCCGGAGGAGGGGAATTTGATGGTCGTCTGATGATTTGCCATTGTCCTGTTGGTTGTTGTTCGTCGATCGTCTCGGCAAGATGATAGAGTATGCGATCCACGTAGCTTTCCACAAAATCTTCGAATTCCCAGTGGGGATCAAAGAAGGGCGATTGAAGAATGTTGATTTGTCTTTGAGAGTTGTATGCAAATCCGTGATCGGATCGGCCATTCAAGGAGGCGACGTTGGCTTGTCGGACTTGATCCTTGAGAGGATTTGTTTTGGAGGACATAAGGGGAGGGAGTTTGGAGAAGATGGGAATTTCGGCTAGGGTTGGGGGGGGGGGGGGGTGGGGTTGCTCTTTGGAATTTGTAAGGGAAGTGGAGATGATTAGCTTTTGGAAAATCTGAATATTAATTTCAGATTTTATAGACAAGGAATGACTAATTTTGAAATTTAAAATTATCCCTAAATTGGGCTATAGTAGGGGATGGCGGTTTAGGGAGATTAAGTGGGGAGAATTTAATTAGAAGTTTTGGTTTAAATGGAGAGAGAGGCGGCATGGGCAGGGGGGGGGGGGGGGGGGGCAGCATATAGAGAGAGGAAGAGGGATTTTGGGGAGAAATTAAAAGATTCCAAAACAAGCTATTTAATTTAGGAAGTGGGACATTCAATCAAATCTAATTTAAATTTAAATTAGACCTAGATTTAGGAACTTTCTTAAATTAGAATTTGTAATGAAGGAAAGTATTTGAAATTCAAACTTGAATTTCAAACAATTTTAAATTCTTTCATTTCTTGCTTGAAGTAATTTTGGGAAGTAATTATGATGATTGGACTCATCATTATGGCGGTGGAGATGGGGTTTGGACCGGCGGCAATGGGGGAAGGGGTAAGGGTGGCGTTGGGTAGGAAAAGGGAGGGGTGGATTGGGTTTGCCGGCAGCTTGGGATGATATGGATTGGGCCGGCGGGTTATGGGGGGAATGGAAAAGGCTAGGGAGGCCTTTGGCCGGCGGCAAGGAGGGAGGCCTATGGGTGGTGGCAGGTTTGGGAGGAAGGTCAAGAAAAGAAAAGAAAAATAGAGAAAACCAAAAGCTCACCCGAAGGGGCTGTTGGGTGCTTTGTTTGAGCCTCTCCTAGGCTTCACCTCTCCTCTCAAGAGCTCACAAACAAGAACTCAAAATTTGAAAATTTAATTAATTCATCATCTCTCATACAAAGCAAAAGACCTCTATATACATGCCTCAATAATAAAGAAAAGAAGAAAGACTCAAATGCCCTCGGGACTACAATAAGAACTCACTATCCATGGGGGTAAAATAGGAAAACTTAAATGCAAAATAAGCAAAAGGCTTCGAATCGTAGCCGTCGATCTACGATTCCATTGATTGTACACATGTCGAAATCTCTGGCTGATGTCCTCATCAGTTACCTTATGAATACCCGTCTAACATGACAAGTCAGCATTTCATTATCTTTTTTTTTAATGGCATTATTATTTTCCTAAATTTAAATGTGTAACAATGGCTTATATGGCTTGCTAGAATTAGCAGGTAATTGTTCTTATTAACATTGAAGGAACAAGTTTATCTGAGACATTCATCTAGTGGTAAAAACTTTGTTTTTCTTTGCTGTTGACAGCAAAAGCTGGCCAAAACGCTACTGTTTCTGTTGAAACTTCGGACCAAATGGTCAGAATTCTTGTGTTGGCTGTTCTGGTTGAAAACTGAAAACAAGAAGGATTGTAATGTAGGTTCAAGTGGAAACCATTAGGAAGCCCCTTTCTCGGATTGGTTTCTGGCATACTATAAGCCATGCTTGCTTCCCCTCAAAAGCGGACTTTCTTAACAGTTATACATCATTGAATTTATTATGACACTTAACTGTCAGCTGTTTATTTCTTGATGGTACAACAAAGAGAATTAAAAATATCGACTCTCCCCCTGATTCATTGTTTCTGTGAGCCCACAGTATGTTTATTGCATCGTTGATTAAGTTTACTAAGGCCTCGAGTGGTACGGCTTTTTTACTGCTTCTTAAAAAAGCTTTCTAGTACAAAAATTAAAATTTTTGTACTAGAAAGCTGTTTTTAGAAGCAGTAAGAAAGCCGTCCCAAACGAAGCCTAAGAAAATATCATTTACATTGTTATTGCAATTTGATCTTGTTTCTTATCTAATGTTGCTTTTACCTCTAAAGGCCTGGAGTGGTGCGACAGGACAGTAATTTTATTTTGCGACCCAAAATATTTGGGATGAGGCTAATGATTTTGATGCTGATGATATGGTCTTTGCTTGTGTACCCTTGTGGCAGGGTTTTGAACTTTTGTTTTGCCTTTTTAAAAGAAAATCAAAGATTTTGTTCCCCTAAGCTGAAATCTTTGTTTGACTCCTAATCAAGGCATGCATTCCGATCTGTATGGCAGTACTCATTTAGGAGTTGTTGAGGATAAGAACCTTAACAACACGTTTTTGATAATAGATGAGAGTGGTATTCTTCCTCTATCTATTTCAGACTTTCTTTTTCTTCATTCTTTGAACTTATTAATGGGCTTGTATTGCATTTTGTTTCCAAATTGTCAAAAGTGGATATATTTGCATGAATTTTACCTGTACGCTCATGATTAACTGCTTTCTTGTTTTTATCACTGTGCTTGTCTTGCTTCATTTCATCCATAATGAAAAAAAAAACAACTCTTCTATGAGGAGTTGGAAGGTGACTTTGGTAATGGAGGTAGAATTGGCTTGTCTGCAACTCTAACCATACCCGCAAGTATGTAAGCATTTTAATCAATGGTCGTGGAGAGGAAGTGATCAACTATTATCGACCAATGGGATTTAATGACTGAAGAATATGTGAGAAATATGGAGGTTCTGAAGCTACACTGCTTGACCTATTATGAATCAGATGTCTTGAAATGGGGTGGCAATAAAGTTAAAAAAAAAGGGGTTGCAATAAAGTCAACGTGTTTGGATGAATAGTTCAGTAATAATATTAGGAACTTAGTGATATTCTTTTTAATGATTTTAACTTTTGCTGGGCAATCTGTGTATCTCTTTCCATTATACCTCTGTTTATGAACACCCATATCTTGATAATCTAAAGATGGAAGTTGTGGAAAGGCTAGGTCAACTAATAGCAGCAATAGTAGCTAGGTAATAGCTTGTGTCTTTATTTGTATAGGTTGTGGAGTAATATTAGAGATTGAAGGCTCTTCAACATATATGCAATATTAACCTATAATAAGAACGCCTGTGCAAGTTCTAGCTCAAATTTATCTCAGATATAAATTTAAGCTCAAGATTAACTTCATCATTGTACAAGGGCACAGGTACACAAGGAGGGGGAGATTGAGATTCGTAGAGTTTAGATTGGAGTGATTGGACAGAGTTAACTTCATATTTTTTATTTTCTCAAGGTACCAATTTAAATTAGCATTGAATTTTTCATCAGGATGCTTGGGATGATTGAGGACTTGATGAGATTCAGTAGAAGGCCAATTAAAATGGCTTGGCTTTGGATAGTGATAAAAAATACTTGAGTTCGCAAGCAACCCTAACGATAAATTGGTAAAAACAGCGAGAAAGAACACAAGAACGCCAACGAAATCAACCCAAAACAGTAGATTTTATTAGGGAAATCAAAGCAAAGCAAACATAAAGCAAAGATATAATTGACCTTCAATTCGAGAGGAGGATCGTTCTCTTCCAATCTCTAGACGATGAGTCTAGAGCCCAAGACGTCAAGGAAAAACTCCAAGAGAACAACTAAAATCATGCATAAACCCTAACCCTAACCTCTCATGCCTATTTAAAGCTTAATTTAATTGAATTTAAATATCCTTTCCCTCCTAACCTAGCCGCCTCCCTTAATTATTAGCCATGTGTGGCCCACGACTTGGGCGGCAAACCCCGCCTCCTGTAGACTAGGGCCGACCAATGTGGGGCCGGTTGAGTCGGTTCAGTAACCGACTCAACAATACCGCCTTCCCAAAGAACCTCCTTGTCCTCAAGGTGGAAAGAGGGAAACTGATGTTTTACCCTCTCATAAGGGCTCCCATATCGCCTCATAATCTGGAAGATCATTCTACTTGATTAATACCTCCTTTACTCCTCCCCCTCCTTGGCGTACCCCTTGTAAGTCAAACGGTGTATTTCAGAACTCATGGCATGCTCCCCAATTGCCCTTCTAAGTTATGAAACATGAAAAACAGGATGTATGGTTGTTGTGGCTAGCAATTTCAGTTATATGCTACCTTTCCATTCTTCTCCAAAACTTCAAATGGTCCAAAATATCATGGGGTAAGCTTCTCATTCATTTTGTTGGCAATAGTCTTCTGCCAGTATGGTCGGAGCTTAAAAAACACATTCTCTCTTACTTCAAAATGGATGTCCTTCCTTTGTCCATCAGCTTGTTTCTTCATAATCTGTTGGGCTCTCAACAGATGCTTCTTCAACTCTTCTAACATGCTGTCCCTCTCTTGCAAATATTCCTCCACTGAAGAAACTGGAGTGCTGCTTCTCCCAAAGTGCATCAAGTGAAGTGGGTCCCTTCCGTACAGCACCTTAAACGGGGTCATCTAAGAAGCAAAATGATAAAAGATGTTTTACCAATACTTAGCCCATGATAACCACTTAGCTCATATCCTGGGTGTCTCCGACACAAAGCATTTGAGATAGGTCTCCAAGCTCCTATTGACCACTTTTGTTTGGCCATCCGTCTGTGGGTAGTAGGCGGTGCTCTTTTTCAAAACTGTTCCCTGCAATCTGAATAGCTCCCTTAAAAAATGGCTGAGAAACACCTTATCCCTGTCGGATGCTATCGCCTCTGGTACCTCATGCAATATAACTACCTCTATGATGAAGGTTGATGCTACTTTCACTGCCGTGTAGGGATGTCGTAGGGGAATGAAGTGAGCATACTTGCTTAATCTATCCACTACTACCAAAATCATCGTGAAACCTTCTGAACGGGGCAACCCATCTATGAAGTCCATAGATATCTCCTCCCATACTCAATCTGGTAAAGCCAATGGCTGTAGAGTTCATCATGTTGACATGGCCAAATACTTATTTCTCTGACATATCTCACATTCGGACACAATCTCTTCCACATCCTTATGCATTCCCTTCTAGTACAACTCCGAGGCTAGCCTCATGTAGGTCTTCTGTACCTTGAGTGACCCCCAAATGCACTCCCACAGAACTCCTGAAGCAAGTGTAGAATGTGAATTTATGTCCTGTGCATCACAAACCTTCCCTGATACAGTAGCCTCTCCCCCTTCCAAAGAGTACCTCGGGTGGCTACTACATTCTCTCAGTAAGTCGGCCCTAATATTTTCCAACTCCTCATCCCTGTCACTCTCCTCCTTGATGGCCTCCCAATCTAACATCAATGGGATAGACACTGCCATCGCCTGTAACGCCCCCATGCATTTGGACAAGGCATTTGCCGCCTTGTTCTCTAATTCTTGCTTGTACTGGATTTCGAAATCATATCACAGCAATTTGGACAGCCACCTTTGATGCTCATCTGTCACCATTTACTGCTCCAACAAGTATTTCAGGCTTTGCTGGTCTGTCATGATAATGAAATGCCTATCCAGTAGGTAGGGCCGCCACTTTTGGATGGATAAAACGATGGCTATCAACTCCCGCTCATAGACAAATTTCAGCCTAGCTGTAGCAGTCAACACCTGGTTGTAATAGGCAATGGTTCGATGATTCTGCATAAGCACCACCCCAACTCATACCCAGAAGCATCTGTCTCCAGTCTCCACTATGAAGACGTGAGTGAAGTCTGACAAGGCTAAGGCCGGTATCGTAGTCATAGCCTTTTTCAAGCACTCAAAGGCTGCCGTAGCCGTCTCCTCCCATAGGAATCCGTCTTTCTTCAATTGCTCTGTGAGCGGCCATGCTATGATGTTGTATCCCTCCACAAATCTCCTGTAGTATCCTGTCAGTCCTAGGAATCCCCTCAACTCCTTCATATTCCTAAGCACTGGCCACCTCAACATAGCCTCAATTTTTGACCGATCTACTGCCACCCCTTCTTTGGAAACAATATGACCCAAGTACTCTACACTGTCTTGTGCAAAACAACACTTCTTCAAGTTGACCCTCAGCTGGTTGTCCTGCAACACTTCTAACATCCTCCTCAGATGCTCCTAGTGCTACCCTTCTATCTTGCTCTAAACTAGGATGTCGCCAAAGAATACTAGGACAAATCACTGAGATAAGTTTTGAAAACCTTATTCATGAGTGACTGAAAGTGACTGGAGCATTGATGAGGTCAAAAGGCATCACCAGGAGCTCATCGTCAGGAACTCATAATGCCCCTCATGATTTTTGAAAGCAGTCTTGAGCACATTTCTTCTTCATTCTGATCTGATGATATCCTGACTTTAGATCTATCTTGCTGAAAATCACTGCCTCATTCAACTCTTCTAACAACTCATTAATCACTGGTTTGGGAAACTTATCCGACACTGTTTCCTTGTTGATCGCCCTGTAGTACACAAAATATCCAACTGCCATCCTTTTTCTTCACCAGTAAAACTGGACTAGAGAAAGGACTATTGCTGGGTCTGATGATTCCTGCCTCCAGAATCTCTCTATTCCACTTCTCAATTTCATCATTCTGAAATTGAGGATAGCGATAGGGCTAAACAATGATGGGTGACACACCATCCCTTAAAGTGATAGCGTTCTCCTGCTCCTTGGGCGATGGCAATCTTTGAGGTGGCTAAAAAACCTCATGGAATTGTTGGATCAACGTCTGTACTGAGAGAGGTATGTCTCTTCCCTCCTCCAGTCTCACTCCCTCCAGCTTGTGTAGTTTCACCAAAAACCCTTCCCCCACCTCCTTTATACTCCTCACCATGGTTTTAAGAGAAACCATGGATTTGGATAGCCCTACATCTCCCATGATCATCACCTTCCTTCCATCTACCATTAGTTCCATCGTGAGTGCTCCCCAATTAACCTTGGTGTCTCCCAAGGTCTGCAGCCACTTTATCCCCAGGATGACATCTGTGCTCTCTAACTCCAGTGGAAGAAAATCTCCCTTACCTGAATCCCCTGGATAATCAGTAGCACTCTACAAATCCCCTGACCTTTCTCCACCTTCCCCGTACCCATCATCACCCCATAACAACTGGTATCCACCAATTTCACTCTCAATTGGTCGACGACCTGAGTGGAAATGAAATTATGGGTAGCCCCATTATTAATCATCACCACCGCCTCCCTGTCCTCTATCTCCCCCTTCACCTTCATGGTATGATTCGTAGTGAATCCTACCACTGAGTTCAAGGAAATCTCGGTCATATCCAGATGTAGCTTCTCCTCCATCTCCTCCTCTAACTCTCCCTCACATCCCTCAGTTTTCTTGTCATCATAGATGTTGAGAACCTGAAGAGTTCGGCCCCTACACCTATTCCCTGGAGTATACTTCTCATTACACCTGAAACACAACCCCTTTGCCATCTTATCATGCATCTTTTTCTTTGTCAGCCTCTTGAAGTTTCCCCCACTCCCTCCTAGTGGTTTCCCGAATTCCTCCTGTTGCAGGACCCTTAGGTGTTAAATGAGTAGTCATCATCCTGTAAGTACCTCCTAAGTTGCTACTCCTGGCTCCCCTCTCTAGATTCCTCTAATTTTCAACTAGCTGTGCTAACTTCATGGCCTCCCCCAAGTCACGAGGCATTAGAACTTTCACTGTCTTTTTGATCTCTGCCTTTAGCCCCTTCATGAAGTTCTCCAATACAGTATCTGATAACCGCTCCACCCTACTGGCCAGGTGCTCAAACCGCTCACGATAGTCTGCTACTGATCCCTCCTGCACCAGAGCAAAGAATTGCTCATAGAAATCCCATCCCCAGTCGGATTGGAAATGTTTTTTATGCAGTCCTTGAATTCTCCCCAACTCCTGATGGGTCTCATCTGGTCTTTTCATTGGTACCATGACACTGCATTCCCTTCCAAACATAAGCTTGTTGCTGTCAGCTTATCCTCCTCTGTTAGCCCATTGATGGCGAAGTTTCTCTCCAACTTATAAATCCACCCATACGCATCCTCCCCTTTGAATATGGACATCTTTAACTTCTTCATCTTCTGATCTCCCCCATTTCCCCTTATTCTTCCATAGCTTCCCCTCTCCCAAGTGCTTGGCCCTTCCCACATCTCCCGGTCTTCCCTTGCCATGTCATAACCCAAACCCTCTTCAAAATCCCCTCTCCTTCCTTCAAATTTAGCACCTCGGCGGCCATAATATCCCTCCTGACATTCCCAATCAGCACCCCTTTGCTCCGCATCCCCATACCCATACCTTGTTTATCCTCCATCTGGAAAGACTCCATATAGGGTTTTCTTCTTTCTCCCTCCACAATTTCCACCTTATCTTCCTCCCTATGAATTTCAGAATTCATGTTCTTCCCTTCTAACCTTTTTGCCACTGAAGCTGCCGTTTGGTTGTGGATTTCAAACATTTTCTTCATCATGTCCCAGAGATCGGCTGCTTATCCTTCTATGGAGGAAATCCTATCCTCCACCGTTCTCTTGATTTGGTTCATCTCCCCTTCAAGTATTTGTTCCAGTGCATCCACTTTCTTGGATGTTATTTTTATCCGGATTTTTGAAGATTCAAAAAATCTGAATTTGGATCACAAAAACAGCAACTTTATCCTTCACAGGCCAAAATTCAGCCGCTGAAATATGCCAAAATCAGCCCACCAATGGTTCTAAGACTTGCTTTGATACTATTTTGATTGGAAATACTTGAGTTCGCAAGTAATCCTATCGGAATTACTTGAGTTCACAAGCAACCCTAACAATAAATTGGTAAAAACAGCGAGAAAGAACACAAGAACGCCAACAAAATCAACCCAAAACAGTAGGTTTTATTAGGGAAATCAAAGCAAAGCAAACATAAATCAAATATACAATTGACCCTCAATTCGAGAGGAATATCATTCTCTCCCAATCTCTAGACGATGAGTCTAGAGCCCAAGACGCCAAGGAGAAACTCCAAGAGAACAACTCAAATCATGCATAAACCCTAACCTCTCATGCTTAAAGCTTAATTTACTTGAATTCAAATATTCTTTCCCTCCTAACCTAGCAGCCTCCCTTAATTAGCCTTGTGGGGCCCACAATTTGGGTGGCAAACCCCGCCTCTTGCAGACTAGGGCCGACCCATGTGGGCCTGGCTGGGTCGGTTCAGGAACCGACCCAATAGACAGCTATGATGAAAAAGATGAGTGGGAATGACTATCATGGTATCTCATGATATGATAGATTAAGATCATGATGAAAGTGTGCAAGATCTGCAAGATTGTCATGTTATGATTTAGTAGGCTCATGATATTGATGATAGAATATGCATGATCGATAATGATCATGATATGAATGATGTGATTTGCACTTTTGATGCTTTGAAGAATATGCCATGAGGACCATGATGAGAGGAGCAAGATCTACAATTCCTCTTAGCATAATAATATTTTTTGGAATGATCTTAAAATGAAGTATGAGAGTCATGTCTATAATACATGAGCTTATGAATGGTAACAAAAATTGGAAGAGTGAAAACAACTGAGTAAACGAACATGAGAACTTTTTGTAGCCTATAATCTTAGATTGACTTGGTCATTAGAGAAAGAAGGGTAGCAGGAAGAATGCATCGTCTAGGGTTGCGAGCAAATTAAGTGAAGCTACAGCGAGATAGATGCTAGCAAAAGAGTAAATACAATGTTGCAACTGCTTGCAATGGCAAGTGCTAGATTTCATTCCAATGACATTGCATGTGTGAGTGAGCAAATACCTATGATTTATTGAAGTCAAAATGGGTAGCGTGGATCATGGTTTAAAGGCATTTGAGGCGAACGCCTCAATGTTTGCCTCACCATGAGCCTATAAAATGCCTCGAGGCTCGCTTCACCATGAGGCTTTATGGTTTAAGTGAGGCTTACACTTTTTAATTTGAGACCATGCCTTAGATTAATACCTAATAATTAAAAAAAAAACATTTATATAATGAGTGGAGTTTGCAAGTAGTGGGCATGCGATATGGATCATGATCCTTATGGTACATTTAAATTTTGAGTGATTGCTTATTTTGAATTTTTTTTGATACTTTACATTAAGATTGAGATTTACTTTTGTTTTCTTATTATGTGATTTTGTGGTTTGTGAGGAAGAACTAAGTTAACCTTTTAGTGGTTTATGACTTAATTTTGAATTCTTTTAATTTTAAGTTTTTTTTAATTTTTTATTTTTTTATTTTTTTATTTGAGGCTTATGCCTTGATCCATTTTTAATTTTGCCTTTTTAAACTTTGGTGTAGCATTGATGAGAGGAGTATGCGTAGTATTTGATTAATGGTAGAGGTCACATGCAGGCAAACACATATGGACTTATAATAGGCTTTGTGGATACAACAAAGAGCGGTGAGGACTATGGAGGGTGTATAGTGGCTCATGCAGGTGAGCGAATAGGGAAGGTCACATGTCTATGTGTAGGCAAGAGGTGTTGTGTGTGGTGTTTGACAGTTGCAATTGTTCGAGGAAAGGTGTGAACGGAGATGAAGGCGATGGATGATGGAGTAGCAGAGTTGGTGGTGTGTGAGTACATGTGTCTACATGAAGTGAGGATATGTGTGATTCATGTAGGTAGTGTGGGGTGTAGAGCGAGGAGAGAGCTTTCGACCTGGTGGTCACAGAGCAAGGTGAGCAAGGTGAGCAACTGGCACTTGTGGAGTTGGTGTCCAACATGGTCTCGAAGATCTCGTATGAGAATGGGATCAATGAGCAAGGTAGATAGTGATGTAGGCTTGTCTTTGATACTATTCAATACAGTGCACAATAGATGAAAGAGATGAGAGGAAAGACAACGAGAAAAAATCTAATACCAAGAGAGAGTATTGTAAAACTTTATTCCAAGAAAATATTGTGAAGTTTTATTCCAATTCATCATCATACAACCCCAAGGCACTTTGTATTGCGTAGGGTCCTCAATATTTACTAGAAGTACATCAAATCATTAATGCAAGAAATAATGTGTATTTATTACATAATCATAATATGTGCAAAAACTAAATGAACACAAGCTTAAAACTTAATATTGACAAATAATTTGATTACCATTATTGTCTGCATCTGATTGATTGCAGTAATTTCAGTAGTTAAATAGAGAAATAAACAATGCACACTGAGAGAGGAAATGAATCAGATGCATGGAAATTTATACAGTTGTCGAAGGTTAAAAAAAAGGAGAAAAATTATGTATTTTTTTTAATGCTGTGCTGCAAGATAATGTTATTTTATCTTATTTATTCTGATTTTTAACATAAAAAAGTGATCATTTTTTGCTGGTCCTCTATTATCCATGCAGCTTGTTAACTTTTTATTTTAGGATTTTCATTTTGTTTCAATTTTATGCTGATGGTATTCATTATTTTTCGTTGCTTATTTTCAGTTTGTTCATTGTGTTGTCTGGGCAAAGGACTTGCTATTTGCAAAGTTGTTTGGCGATAGAAGTCAGGAGAATGATTTGAATGTTCAATCTAGTGACAGTGTCGATGCATCAAAAAATACTGAAGATGTATTTGAGCGAAATCCAGATGAGGATCTTGAAAACTATGGTCAGAGAATATATGATCATGTTTTTGGATATAATATTGAACTCGCACTATCTAATGAGGAGACATGGAGACAGAGAGAGAAACCTAGGCCTATCTATATAAATGACGTTCTCCCAGAAAAGTCTTTTCAGAAGAATGGATACTTGGAGAACAGTATAGATGTGAACATGGCAATCTCTGCAATGCCAGCTCTTGGTCTTAAAAGTCCACAAGATATATGGAGTCTTGCAGAAAATACAAAAGTGTTTTTGGAGGCTTTAAGTCTATTTATTAAGAAACGGGTTAAGGTTTGCCTTCTCTATTTAATTATGGAATAAAAATTTTCCTTTTCTTTAAGTTAATACTATTTGTTCGTTTCTATTGTTTACCTTTTTATATTTTATTTTATTTATAAATACCTTTCAGGATATTGGGAACCTCATGTTCGACAAAGATGACCAGTTAGCCGTAGAATTTGTGACTGCTGCGGCAAATATCAGGGCATCTTCTTTTGGAATTCCCATGCACAGCCTTTTTGAAACAAAAGGTATTGCAGGGAACATTGTTCATGCTGTTGCAACGACAAATGCCATTATTGCTGGTCTTATAGTTATTGAAGCAATTAAGGTTCTTCAGGGTGATTTTAACAACTATAGGTATGTGCTAAGCATTCTGAATGCTTTCTTCACTGCCCCTAGAAACAATCTTCCTCAAATTAAAAAAACTAGGCGCTATGTTATTTTTTTATTTAATACTTGTTTTATAGTTGCAGTGGATTTACTTTCATGATCATCAATCTCTAAAGTCTAATCCTATCCCAACTGTTTGGATCCAGCTGTATAAGTCAGTAGCTGTAACTTTCTGCTAGAAACTTTATACATATAACAAGTTATTGACAAATATGGTAATTCTCGAGCTTATTCTGAACCATACCATTGCACATTAGGAATCTCTAATCCTTTAAAACTCATCATTTTCATAATTTTCAATCTGTAGCTATAATTTCTTGTGCCTTATGCATTAAAATCTGTTCCTCCGAATTCACTTGACATTATCAACTGGTTATGACTTTCTATACTGTCTAGTTAACAATATGTATCCAGTGTGCCAAAAAGAGAAGGGGAACAGGAGATGTTGGTTGTGGACATTTGGTTGGAGAAATCTTTATTCTGCATGAATTTGTGATACTGTAAAAAGACAAAAAGGTGGAACAAGAAGTTCTTTCTTAAAGTGCCATGTTACCATCTTTAAGGTTGCATTACATGATTGTATTTAGATTTCATTAGTTAAACTAAACAGGGTGGTGGAATGAGGGAGGGGAGAGAGATGGATAATCTGATTGTTCCATAACCCATAACCATATTTTGAAAACTCTTGGCATTTTATGGTTTTCTTTCAACATTATTAGTTAATCTGTATCGTGGATGATGATTGATGGATAAAAGATATCATTTAAATAAAACTCGGTTAAATGATGCAGGACAGAGGTAACATTACATGCAATATGGAAGTTTACATTGTTAACTCATTTAATTTTTATAATTGAACTTTGCTAAAGCACACAGACACAACCTATATTGAATTACAAGTACGAAAAGAAGAACTCAATGTTTGAAATACGATTCTTGTTCTAGTTATGTTAACCTAATAAAATGCCTAACCTTAAGTAGAAATCATGATGGGCTTATGAAAGATCCAATATGTGAAAAACTTAACACAAACTGTGGCTAAGCAAGGATAATTGAAATTGATCTCATCGAACTATTGTTTGTTGCATTGATCTTTTTTCATTGGAAATACTTCACCAAGGGTTGTGAACTCATACACTTATAAAGTCCTCTTGGTGGTGGAAATCACACAATAGAGAGTAAAATATTGAAGGAGGCAATGTCATTCACTAGCATCAATCATCATCTTTTCATATAATAAGTACCTTGATATTTATAGACAAGAACATTAAGTGATCCACATCATGGAAAGGGAGGGAAAGGGGGCCATCTAAGCATAGGGAATGGGATAAATGAATGGCATCAAGGGTTTTAAAGAGCCATTCATGATTTCCAAGCGCTTCAAGGAGGTTCCAAAGTAACCACCTAACATTAATTCGAAAGCTTATTTGACTTTGAATTAAATGCAAGAGATGGAAAATATGGACCAGCCAAGCCAAATAAAATGGTAGGTAGCAAGTTAAATGGTGAGTGGTGGTCAATATGTATGATGACAGTTAATGGGTTGTTAAAAGCTGTCAAAATTGGTCCATGAGCTAGCTTAAGGCAAGGAAATGCTAGGCTAGCTCGATGCTCATATCAACACATATATGTGGCTATGTTTATCACATGACTACTCACGAAGCCGAAAACACAAATGGCCCAACAACACATGCCTAAAATGCAGCGTGACATAGTGGTCTGACAACACAAATGTCCAATAAAATAAATATACTTTAGAAATAAAAAGTACAACCATAATGTCTTAGATACAAAAGATCTAGACTCTGTATTGACATTGTTGAATGAGATGCATTGAATTGTTAAACATATAGTTATTATTAACAGCAAAAGATGGCCACTGGGTGTCTGCTTGTACAAAACCATGTAATTTAGAGGAGCTGAGTCTTTCTCAATTATTTCAATTTGATCCTTGAGGTACTACCACAACAACAACAACAACAACAACGTCAAGCCTTTGTCCCACTACGTGGGGTCGGCTACATGAATCCTTTTTCACCATTGTGTCTGGTTAAAAGTCAAATTCTCATTTAAATCTAATAAAGAAAGATCATTTCTAATATTTTCTAACCAAGTATTTTTATGTCTACCTCTACATTTCTTAACATAAGTCAAATCTAATACCTCAACTTTCCTAACCAGGTCATCATAAGGCCTCCGTTTAATGTGACCAAACCATCTAAGGCGACTCTATCTAATCTTATCTTCCACTGGAGCTACCAATTGTTTTGTTTCACTCAAGTGTTGATTTATTTAGAATCCTCTCTTATGTGTATGAATATGATCAATAGATGTACTTACATATGTCTTTTGATTTTCTTTTCTTCTATTATAGTTATTCCTATGTAATATGTTGCTATTAAACTCAGATACAAATAATCATATAATGGCTATATCCTTAGCATGCAATCTGCTTCATTGACTTGCTTTTACTTTTTATTTAACTTTATTTCGCAAAACCATCTCATACAGCATAGAATCTTTCTTACATATTCCATCAGCATCATTTGGTCTTTTAATTCTTGTTCAGGATGACATATTGTCTAGAGTTTCCAAAGAGAAAGATGCTTTTGATGCCTATTGAGCCATTTGAAGCTAATAAATCATGTTATGTGTGTTCTGAGGTAGAGTCATCTTTCGTTGCATCAAACTATAGAAAGCTAATATCATGATTCTCCACATACTCTAATGTGTGATATGTTATCATGACTTTTTACATTTTTTGAATGAACCAGACACCTCTCATTCTGGAGATTAACACCAGGACATCAAAATTGCGAGACTTTGTTGAGAAGATTGTGAGAAACAAACTAGGCATGAATCTGCCCTTGATAATGCATGGAGCAAATCTTATTTTCGAGGATGGTGATGATATAGAGGAAGATGTTGCCTCTAACTATGCTCGTAACCTAGACAAGGTTTTTTTTTTGTTTTTTTTTTTTCTATATGTATATTTTTCTTTTCGTGTTGTCACATGGTGTGCATATTTAAATTCCTGAAGATTGTTTAATATTTATTACTGCAGGTCTTAGCTGAACTTCCTTCTCCAGTTACAAGTGGAACAGTTCTCACAGTTGAGGATCTTCAGCAAGAGTTGACGTGCAATATTATCATCAAACACAGGTTTTTCCCTTGGTGGCTTGTTTGCATCGTCTTCTGTTTCCATTCTAGTCATTTTACCTTTCTCCTTTTCTTCCTGTTAAATTACACAATCTTGATCTTTTCATGGTTTATTATTACCTTTTTTGTGTGTTGGGATTAAATTCTGCTCCAATTTGGAGCGCCTTTTACGAATTTTCCATATAATTATAAATATTGGTGCTAGTATAACTGGCAGTGGATTTTGTCATCAAGTGGCATTGGAGAAAGGGTGAGGATTTTGTTTGAAACGGATTCCAAAACACGGGATGATTGAAAAGAAAGGAAAGAAAAATACTTGGTGCCAGAATGATTATAAAGACAAAGTCTCTCTCAAATAAGATGATATAAATCTCAACTCAAAATATCCTAATCAATATAGAGGCAGAAATTCCTATAATGAACTCAGGAGTATTCTTGGTAATTTGATTCTGGCAAGGTTTTACTGCATCAATTTCCAAATTCCTGTAGGTTGCATTAGCTTGCGTTTTTGGAAGAAAATTAGCATCTCTTAATAGTGTTCTTGCTTAATCCGTGGTTGGAATTGTCCAGCCCCCAACTGATGACCAACGTCTTTCTTGAATAAGAAATAGTGGGCTTTAAGAAGAACCGGCATTCTTGACTAGGTAATGATTTCCGCAATGTAGCAAAAAATGAGATGAATAACAAGGTAGATCACTGTTTTCAAGAAAAGAAATTAATTAAGAACAAAAATAGAAACAAGTGGATGATTTGGAGACTTTCTTGAATCACTAGCTGTTGAAATCTGCAGCCAGATGAACTTATGCATTAGAAAACGTCAGATTGCCACTGGGTTCCATGGCCAATTTGTCCTGCCCAATGATTCTACCAGCTGGAATTCCAACCCTAATTTGGTAAAAATAGGAAAACACCCTTTTCTGGTCACTAGAACATCACGCCAACTCAAGAAAACATGATTTCTTGGTACTTGGAGAATCCTGCCAGCCTTGATACGAAAGCAGAAACACAATCTGAGAACTTCTTCCTCCTAGCCTCCCACACCTCGTTGTTGCTTGGAACCCGCTGACAAGGAGACCAACTACCACTAGGTAGGGGTGCAAACGAGTCGAATCGAGCTCGAGTCAGGGGGTGTTCGAGTTGAGCTCAACTGTCAAATACCGAGCTTGAGCTCGAACTCTAGTGGAGCTCAAAACTCGAGCTCGACTCATTCCACATAAAGTAAGTTCGAGCCGCTCGTCGAGCCTCCGATGCGGTCCGGTTCACCTTCCTACACGTGTGGCCCTTGAAAAATTAATTCATGGTTTTTTACAACTACAGTGGGAGGAAGATAGAGAGAGAGAGAGGAGAGAGAGAATGAGAGAGAGATTTAAGAATCCAGCGAGATTTTTGAATCAGGCGGGATTTGAGAATCAAGCGAGATTTTGAAATTACAACAGGGATTATTATTAATTTTTATAAAATATTTATATTTAATAATTTCGAGCCGGATTGCGAGCTCGCGAGTCGAGCCTCGTCAAGCTCGAACTTGAGCTCATTTAATAAACGAGCTTGAGTTTTAGCTCGAGCTCTTGCTCCGATGAGCTTGGCTCGCGAGCTCATAAACGAGTTGTGCTTGAGCTGGCTCGGCTCACTGACACCCCTACCACTAGGAAGGGCTAGGGGATTTTGGCAATCAATCTTAGTAAAATTTTGGACTCCATTATGATTGCCTCACCACCATGCCTTACATAACCTAGGGAATCCATCCTAAATCTCAGGATAATCGGAAAATAACTCTAAAACAACTTGCTCCTCTCAAAAGAATGAGGTATTTATAGACAACCAAAGGGCGCAAAGAGGCAACAAATTACTATACTATGCCTTTTGAAGGAAAGAAGAAAATTAGAAATAAAATAAAATTAAAAAAAGAAACCTAACTAATTAAAAATGTTTAAAGGCTAAATAAATAAAATCCTATTATGCTCCTTAAGAAGGGGAAGACTCATCCTCGTTGTCTAGATCCTGATCAAAACCATAGTAGGGTGAGAGTTAATATACATTGAAGGTTGCAGAAATGTTGATATCCTCGGGTAGCTCAATCTTATAAGTATTCTCCCCTATAGGATTGACCATTTGGAAATGTTCGTCAGCTTTTGGTTTAAATTTAGAAAAAGGACAAGGAAGAAAACCAAACCCTATCTCCCTCTTTAAAGGAAGCTGAAATATGAGATTTGTTGGAATGATTTATGTATTAGTAGCTGTTGAGTTGAGTGATATAGTGCTTAAGGGTATGACTTTGCTTGGTGATGTTAATAAATTATAGATTGATTTTAAATATCTTTGTCTTAATGAGCTTCTTAATGAATAACCATCATTTTAGGATATACAACATGATATTAACTTAGTTTATCATTGTCTAATTGTCTTCATTAGAGCATGAATCCATCTTAACATGCTGAACTTAAGAGACAAGTTGACGAGTTGCTTAAGAAATGATCTGTTAGAGAAAGTATAAGTCTTGGCTTTGTACCTGGTTTGCTTACTCATACAAGAAATATAGGAGTTGATATATGTTTGTGGACGATAGAGCTATTAACAAAATTGACATTAAATATAGGTTTTTTAATATATTGTTTAGATGTTATATTTGTTATGATGAATGATGTTGTAATGTTTCTTAAATGGATTTTAAAAGTGGCCTTTATCAGGTTAGAATGAGAGAAGGTGATGAGTGGGAAATCATTTTTGAGGCCATAAATGTATCTTATAAATGATTGGTGGTGCCTTTTGGATTAACAATGTACTTAGTACTTTCATAAAAGTAATGAACCATATTTGTTTACTTTTTTATTAGAAAATTTATTATAAGGTATAAGATAATCATTTGATGCATCCTAGTAGAGTGTATGAGGTTTTATAAGAGGACAATTATATTTGAATTTAAATAAATATTTTCTTTGCGACTCCATTATCTTAGAATTTATTGTGTTTGGAGATGGGTTATCTATTAATTCTAATAAGATTAAAGTGATTAATGAACGACCAAAACATACAAATATATAAGTTATTTAGAGCTTTTTTTAGTTTGGCTATTTTTTTATAGATAATTCATTGAAGAGTTTAGTGCTAATTACTTCTTTTATAACTAATTGTTTGAAGAAAGTAGAATTATGATGGATTAGCTCTGCTAATTGTGCTTTCATTGAGATAAAAGAAATGTTTAAAAATGCACTTATGTCTAAATTACCTGAGTGAGTTTAATAAAATGTTTGAAATTTTTTGTTATGTGTTCGGTGTGATTTTAGAGGAGTTTTAAGTTAGGAAGGACATCATATATATATATATATATATATATATATATATATATATATATATATATATATATATATATATATATATATGCGCAAAATTGAGTGTTGCCAATGAAAAATATTCAAACTTTGATAGGGATATCAATATTATTGTGGAGGATTTTTTAAAAGGCATTATCTGTTAAAAGTTTTTTCTTTACCCCAATCATCAAGCTTTGCTATATGTTAGTTCATAAAAGAACCTCAGATATAGACATATGAAGTTGGTTAGAATTTTTTTTAAGAATATTCTTTGTCCTTGAATATTGCGTTGGAACTGAGCATAAATTTGTCGATTCTTTTAAGTAGAGTTGTGCATTCAATCCAGGTTAAGATAGTTGATTTTGATCGTATAAAAGAACAATATGGTAAATTTAAGGATTTTCGAGTGATTTATCAATACTTAAATAATAATTCATCTTTGCTTAACAAAGATTACATGCTTAAAGATTTTTTTTTTTTTTTTTTTGAATTTAAGGGTACTTGTTTTTGTATTCTTGATTCATCTTTAAAGAAATTTGATTTAAAACTACAGTGCTAGTGACATTGTTGGATATTATGGTAGAGATATGATCATTGCAATGATTTAGGATATATATTTTGACCAAGTCTTAAAAAGGATATAGCACATTATTTCACAATTCAAGACTTGTTAGTTTGCTAAGGATAGGAAACATAACACAAGGATCTAACACCTTCAACAATTTCATATAAACCATTAGTGGATATTAGTATGAAATTTTATTTGTTTTATCGTGAGATTGATAAAACAATAATATTTTTTATTTTAAATTGTGATGGATCATTTTTAAGTGGCTCATTTCGTAAACGTCATAAAACTAATTTTGTATCTAGCATTGCTAAACTTTATTTTAATTAAGTGGTTAAATTAAATTTGTGGATTAAAATATTTACTTTTTCACTGATACGTTAAATTCACGAGTTATTTAGAAAACTTTTCAAAAGGAAATAAGAGGGCACACTCAAAAGTGATGGATAAATTGAAATGTTAAATATGAAATTTGGAGATTTATTACATTGCTTGATAAAAGACCATCCTATTTGATAGGATTGGTATTATTTATGATTGAGTTTGCATATAATATATTTGTTAATAAGTTTAATGTTATTAGTTTATTTGTGATTGTCACAGGGTTTCAATCTTGAAATTTTATAAATCCCGTCAACATTCCTATTAAATCTAGGCTTATTAAATTTGTACAATCATTCAAACAACGTATCCATGACTTAAAAGGGAAACTTTGGTTCTCAGTTTGCACAAGAAGGATTATGAGGCCAATAGAGGGAGCTTGTAGAGGAAGTTGTCACGGGAGCTTGCTTGAAAAGGATCCATGAGACTAGCAGAGTGAGACTAACAGTGGCAGCTCGTTAGAGAAGGATCTATAAGGTCGTGGCAGTAGCTCGCTGGAGAAGGGTAAACGAGACCAGCATTTTTTAAAGAAAAGAAGTTGTGATATGAATCAAGAGCTGGACATTTAATCTAAAGTGATTAATAGGATTTAGGTTTAACCCAAAACCATAATAGAGCTAGATTGTGAGCCAACTAGTTGAGGCTTCACTATGCTCAAACTCGAGCTTGCTTAATAAATGAGCGGCAATTTAAAATTGAGCTTGTGACTCAACAATTTCAAATTGTGAGTCATTGGGGAGTCAAGTTTGAGCCAGATTTGCTCACTTATACCCCAAGTTCCATGCCTTGACAATTGAGGTCAACTAAATGCCACCCTTCAACTGCATATTTAAAGTCATTTATCCAGCCGCATGGCACTCAGAACAAGATGATTTCAGCTGAGTTATAATAGATGAATTTGAATTGATTTCTTGGAAATGTAATTTATCACAACTTTCTATACACACCTTGGTTTGCTCAGTTGAAGGAATGGTGGTCAAACCTACACGCAGGGGTTTGAAGCAGTGTAGGTTAAAGAACATCCTGATGTGTTGGGTGCGGTGTATCTAAACTCTTTCATGCCCCATTATATGCTAATATGACTCTAATCCGTGGTTAACAGTTCTCCCACACCAGTTCCAGTATTCATAGCAGGTTTATCTACCATTTGAATTCTATATGAATTAGATTTTCTATCTTGATTCATAGAGATCATGATCGAAAGTACTGAGATACATATTAGTATGTGTCTTGACTTGATATGGAATGGATGAGGTTTCCATATTGGTTTGGTTTTAAGATTTAAAATGCACTTAAACAGCGATTCACTTGAAGTTTATATCCTTCAAATTATTTATTCGATTTGAATTTTAGGAGATAACTTTTTGGACAATTAATTCTTCTTACAAAGCTTGTTCATGTGTAGGATAGGATAAACGATGCGATTGCAAATACCGAGTAGGCTATAATCTTGATAACCTACAGATACTTAAAGTGAACTTGAAAATTTTGAAATAAACTAAGAAAACACTAGTGCTTACCAACTAATTAATGGCTTTTACTTGTGGCTATTTCTACTTCCATATCCTTGCAGGACCACTTACAACTACATTGTATTTCTTTTTGATGCCACTTAAACCTTTAACATTGCATCAACACTAGTAAATTTTACCAATGATATCATATTCAGGGAAGAGTTCAATGAGGAAAAAGAACCTGATGGGATGGTTCTGTCTGGATGGACAGAACGTGCTAATGATAAGCAGTCAAGCAATGGTGAAAGCACATCAAGTGTACTGACCAATGGGCCCTATGTGGCTTCAGGAAAACCACTTGTCAGTGGTACAAAGAGAAAACTATCTGAAATGGAAGAAGCTTCTGACAACTCTTGCAACCCTTCTTCAAAATCTAACTCCGCTGATCGAGAAAATCCTCAACAGGTCGACGACAATGATGTTTTGGATGATCTTGTCATACTGGAGGTTCCACCTGAAGTTCCCAAGAAAAAAAAGGTCCAATTATCAGTTTGAAATATATCCATTCTTATTATGCTTATTGGACAGAGGATGTCTATGACTGCTTTACGGGGAGCTATATATATATATCATCACTAACACATTTTGTTTGATACAACCCTTTTGATATTTTTATTTCTCCAACAAGGTCAAGTGCTTTGTCACATTGAGGAAAGCATTCACATATCTCATGTCGGCTCTTCAGGTGAAGCGTTGGAGTCATTTTAGTGTATATCTTTTGTAGCTCTTATTTCCAGAACGCCCGTTAACTAACTTTTTTTTTCTCTTTTTTTTTTTTTTATTGTTCTGTTTACCGGTCAAATCTCATGTAATGACTAGCTGTATTTTTTTTTTTTTTTAATGAATGCATTTTAGAGTAACTCATGGTTTATGATAATACTGTTCTGCTTATGACATTTTCTAACAATGTTTTACCTTATGGCTCAAGAACCTTATGCATCCAATGTAGTTTTTGATATATTTATAAATTAATAGATTAATCAAGTCCTTGTATTAGTTAATTCTTAATTATTAATATAATAGATCATGGTTTAAAATTGCGCAATATGAGGCTCGCCTTGAGGCCCGCCTTTGCGCAATTCTAGTGAAAAGCGCCTTGAGGCTTAAGCCTCAAGTTTTTTTAATGAGGCTTGCGCCTCAACTTGGTTGAGGCCCGCCTTAAGGGGCGCCTCGCCTCACTGGCGTGAGGCTTACGCCTCACCCGATATATATTAAAACTTACATAAATCCTGAAGTAAAGCCGCAAACAAATCACACTTCGTGTACCCCCTAGTCGCAACAACTTTCTCTCAACTTCCTTAACCTCTAACCCGTTGCCGTTTTTTAACATATTATTTGAGCATTATATAAAAATTTACTTTTAACATTTATTTACACTTAACACAATTTTTTTATTATAAGGCTCATGCCTCAAAATGCCTTGAGGCTTACACCTTGCCTTACAAAAAAAAAAAGCCTCAATACCTAATTGCACATTTTTAAACATGGTGATGACAGTGCTGATGACTTATGAGTTCTTATGTGATATGTCATTGCTATTTATTTTTGGAATTATATGTTAATGAAAAGAATACTGTGATTTGGGAAAGATGGAGTTTGAGTTGGACTATATTTCATGTTGTCATATTATTGAGATATTTTGATTTCACTTCATATCTTGTACATTTTTATGTTTTATATATTATTTATTCATTAGTATATACAAAATTTATCATTTTATGTTTACGCAATTTTTTAATTTTGAGGCTTACGCCTCAAAACGCCTCGCCTCATGAACGAAAAATGCCTCAATACCTGATTACGCAATTTTAAACATTGTAATAGATATGTATTTTTTAATTTGGTGAATACAAATTTATTCATGTGCAACATTAGGATCTTATTGATAAGGCTCATAAGGCATACATATTGAAAAGTTAAAGATAGAAAAATAGACTTAGACTTCGTTTAGGAAGACTTTCTTACTGCTTCTTAAAATAGCTTTTCAGTACAAAAATCATAAGGCATATATATTAAGAAGTTAAAAAGAGAAAAAGAGACGGGCTTCGTTTGGGATGACTTTCTTACTGCTTCTTAAAACAGCTTTCTAGTACAAAAATAAAAAATTTTGTACTAAAAAGCTGCTTTAAGATGCAGTAACAAAGCCGTTCCAAATGAAGCCTTGGAGCGAAAAAGTTTAGAAATTTAATATATTGCTAAAATTACAAGAATAAAGACTTTTTATCACGGGCCTGTCTCCAACTCCTTATTTGTAGGTTCAAGTTAAGAGTTTATCATTATATGATAAGCTATATGTAAGCTAAAGCAAAAGACATGATAAATCTTTTCATATTTAGCCTAAACTATAAAAATACTTCGAAGAAGTCGTTAATGGACTGCGTGAAGTCGTTGACTTGATTTGTTCTAGTCGTCCATTAGTTTAATGGAATCTGACTAGTAACTTTTGGGCTAAGATGAGTAGTTAGGACTTAGGAGCTAGGATGAATGACTTCCCTATGGCCAAGTATGTTCTTAAGATGAGCTTGTAATAACCGGTGAGTTCATCGTGATTCTGGCAAGTTCAATTGTAACTTCGACAAGTTCACTATCTTTACCACTGTTTTGCGTAGATGCCTTGAATTGAACTGATTTGGACTGGATTCTTGAGATATATATTTAGTCCCTCGATTTCCTTCTATCTTTGAAAAATGACTTGCAAAACATTAGGGGACATCTTTTTATTGAGAATTAAACTAGATAGAATTTCTTACTTTGATAAGCTGTCACATTTGTAGTAACGTCAATTTATCACTTTAATGATATTGATTTGAATGGTGTACAAATCAACATCGATGATGGCCTATAAATATGAGCAGAGTTTAGTTATTCGAGAGGTAGTATGCTTCATCGTCTTCTTCCCTAGAAGTACTCTGCATTTCCTTTGCCAAGCTCAAATGGTTGATATTCCCATTAAAAAAGTTAATTACATATCCAACCAAGAAGTGCTTTAAAGCATTCTTCAGAAACATGTACAAGGCAAGTCAAAGCGATCAATGGAGAAAGAGCAAAGATGCAAGTCTAGCATGCTATCAATGAAGCAGGCAATATTAGTTGAGGGTGAATGAGTAAAATAATGGAGAATGTGTTAGACTAGTCCATATGGGACCGGCTCATGCGTAACAGGCAGAACTTCTCCGCCTCCTGTATGCGTCGATCAAATCTACAAGGCCAACAGAGTTGTTTAGGAAGGATTTTTGAGTGAGGAGGAAATTTCAAAGTAGGGACTATTTAGGAATTTTCTTTTGAATTTTATGTTTTAAGTTGTGTGTTTTGCTAGGGTTAGAACATCTTGAATTTGGCTGAAATTGGAGATCTCTCAGAGATTTTGGGCTCTAGCGGCGTCTAGAGATTAGATTTGGGAGAGCCCGATCTTCCTCTCCAATTGAAGACGCACTTGTATCTTGTTTTTTCATTCATAAAACTTTCAATAAAAAAAGTGTTCGTGTTTTATTCTTAATTTTCTTGTGGTTGGTTTTCTAAAACTGTTGAAATCATATTTCGGCCAAGGCTTTTCCTAAATTTCTACAAGTACTTCTTATCAAATTGGTATCAGAATGGTCTTTGGGCTATTTTTGGAGAATTCCTGTAGCATATTTTTCTACTTACCAAGGTTTTTGTTGTTTTTAGGGGGGAAATTCGGATTTTTAAGCCTAACAAAGAGCCGGGGATATATGGTGGGAAGAAAGGTTGGAGTATTGGAAGGTGAGACCGAACAAATGAAATCTGAAATTTCATATCTTCAAACTTAAGTTTCAGATTTTAAAAAAAAAAAATTTCAGTCATCCATCATACGATCGATTCGAATTTCTCCATCCCGGAGGAGATGTTGAAGAAAGTGCTTGGGGGCAAAAAAAAAAAATGTCGTCAGAGGTAAGGGAAGTCACCGACAGTTTGGGAAGTGGGGAAAATCCTAAATCAATCAAAAGAAGGGAAGATCAGGAGGTAGAGATTCCGGAAGGAACAAAAAAAAAAAAAAAACCTCCCTTAGGGCCTATTCCAAGGGAAGAGTCTGGTAGAGGTTATGTGGAGAGCGTGAGGGGGTTGGGCATGAGTGGAGGGGTGTTGAATTTAAAAGAAGAGGGACTGAATTTTAAAGGCGATGACTTAATTATGATCAAAGAGGTGACGAATTTGAAAGGAGATGGGCTGAATATAATTGAAGGGGTGCTGAATTTTGAAGGGGGAAGGTGGGCTTGTGATGAAAGGTTTGAGTGTGAGCGGAGGAGGGATGATTGACACAATTGGGGGGAACCACCCCCTTGGGGAATGAGAAATTTTGGAGGAACCACCCCCTTGGGGAATGAGAAATTTTGGAGGAAGCAGGGTTGACGGAGGAGATCTGAGAGTGATGAAATGGAAGATGCCTATTTTTGAGGGAGAGGATGCACATGAATGTATCTATAGGGTGGAAATGTACTTTAGTGTCAATAGGTTGATGGAGGAGGAGAGACTAACAGCAGTTAGGATGTGCTCGGAAGGGAAAGCTTTAGCATGGTACTAATGGAGAGTACTTTAGGGGAACTTTATGAAGGGACTGAAACCAAAGATCCGTGCAGCAGTTAGAGTGAGTGGCCTCGTGACTTGGGAGAGGCTATGGAGTTAGCTTAGTTGGTGGAGGATCAGAGGCCCCTGGAGAGAGGAATGAGAGGCAGAAGCTCAGGAGGCTCGTACAGGATGACCACCATTTTTTTGGCACCCAAGAAGCCAACACCGAATAATCTTCGGGAGACTTCGAAAGAGAAGATTGTAGGAGGACATGTGGACAACTTTAAGAAGCTCACAGAAATTGAATTACAGGAGAAAAATGCAAATAAGCTCTGTTTCAGATGTGATGAGAGATATACACCGAGGCATAGGTGTAACTATGGAACTCTTTAAGTTCTTATCATTTGTGATGAAGAGGGAATGTAGGAGGGTGTTGTCTTTCAACCTTGCGGACAACATAGGTCTTTGGGAGGGGAGTATTGTTAGATCGGTCAATACGGGGGACCGGCTTATGTATAACATGCGGAACTTCTCTGCCTCCTGTACGTGCCGATCAAACCGCCAAAGCCAACAAAGTTTTTAGGAAGGATTTTTTAGGGAGTTATGTTCAAAATAATGGCTGTTTAGGGATTTCCTATTGAATTTTATGTATTAGGTAGTATGTTTTGCTAGGGTTAGGACATCTTGATTTTGGCTGAAATTTGAGATATCTCTTAGGTTTGGGCTCTAGCGGCGTCTAGAGATTTGGGAGAGTCTGATATTCCTCTTCAATTGAAGATTCACTTGTATCTTGTCTTTTTTTTCATAAATCTTTTAATAAAAAAGTGTTCGTTTTATTCTTGATTTTCTTATCATTGGTTTTCTGAAATTGTTAAGATCAGATTTCAGCCAAGACTTTTCCTAAATTTCTACGAGCACTTCCTATCAAAATGCTGGCACCAAGAGGGGGAGAGTACTCTAGCCTTAGTTCTTCCTGGATGTAATCATGAAGCGCATAGCTCAGCTACTCTCTTGCCAAAAAATCTTAGTGATTTCTTTTTTGTACAACAAAATTGAAAACTTAATTGCTGATACCACTAACCTGAATTTTTCTTTGACCTCTATTCAGATTCACATATATTTAGATATAGATTCATTCAAGGATTAGCTTGCTATGATAGGAGCCTTTCTTGAAGAAGGGCAGGAAAAAAATTATTTTGTTGGAGTACAAAGTCAGCTCTTGATCATTCTGCTGTAATTTTTTATGATTTCGTGCATTCTCTACGTAAGTTCAAGTTTTGTAAATTTGAAGTTTCCACCTCCAATTTTTTGGATGCATATGAGGATTGCTTTTTAAAATAATTTTTTAGTACAAAATTTTTTTTTTCAATTTTTTTTTTTTGTATTTATAAAGCATTATAAAAGTTGTCTCAAATAAAATCTTAGGCATCGTTTGGGGTGGCTTTCTTACTGCTTCTTAAAGTAATTTTTTAGTTAAAAATTAAATTTTTTTATACTAAAAAGTTGCATTAAGAAGCAGTAAGAAAGCTGTTACAAATGAGATAAATTATTCTATGTGGATACAAATGTCATCCAGAGGCGAATCTGTATGCGTCACACCACTTTTTTATTGTGTACTGCTATATTGATGTAGGCAAATGTTTCAATTTTTTTAATGGGCATTTATTGGTAGGCTGTTTTTACTTTTATCGGGATTGGCCCATTTGTCCTTGGCTGCTTGGTGTTTGGAGGTCACGGTTGATGTGTTTCTTTGGCTGTTTGGTTCTTGGGCTGGCTGTTGGGTTGCTTGGCTTCTTGGTTCCTGGGCTGGCCGTGTCTTTCCCTTGGTGTCTGTTGGGTTTCTTGGATTTCGTTCCTGGGTTGGCGGTTGGGATGTCTGGCTGCTCGGTTTCTGGGCTGACCATGCCTTGTTCTTTGGGTTTTTTCCCCTGTTTTAATTGGTTGCTTGCGTGGCACTTGTGGGAGGCTGTTTGGATTTCATTTTCTCTATATATATATGGATGTTTGTTGTTGTTTTAAAAAGGTTTTTTAGATGAATATTTGAAATATATAACCTGCGGGTCATTTAGCTTGCAAGCTATCTTCCTCTTCTCTACTTCTATTTCGTCTTGGATTTTTACCTACTTCTACCTACTTCTCTCCACGGTTTCCACTTCACATGTATCATTCTTCTTAAGTTTTTATAAGTTGTAGTGTCTTGGTTTTTAATAATATTATTATATTGTTCATGTTTGTCTACGTTTTAAGGAAGAAAGTTCTCTCTTAATTTACAATCTTGGCATTATATTTATCTATGTTGTAAGAAAGGAAGATTCATGTCTTTGCACTATTTATTGTTTCATCATATATATATTGAGTGATTTGGTACGTTCTGATTCACCTCCGAATAATTTGATATTCGTACCGAATAAATTCTCCCAAACGAAATCTTAGTCAAATAAATTCTTGGCTGGAGGCGAGTTCTTCCTTCCGAAACTAATAAAAAATGGAACATATTCTCATGATGTGATGTGTGATACTACCTTTTTTTTTTTTTTTAATAGCAAATAGTAGAGAAACAGCCTTTCACAGTATTTCATCTAATATAGATGTTTGTTATCGATTTTATTTAATAAATATTTTGAATGAGAAGTTTCTGTTAAAAGTTTTTTGTTTATTGTATGTTCACTTTTTAGGAAATTGGGAATCTTTTGTGCTTTCATTTGCTCTGTAGCACTCACTTTTCATTCTTAGGGCTCTGCTTCCGCACTCCTTTGCTCTATTATCATCTTCAATCTTCACTCTCCAAGCTTGCTTCTTTGACATCTCCAATCAAAAAATCTATTTTTTTCTTCAAAATATAATAACAGTCGTATCAAATAGTAATTCGTCTTAAATCGAACTATATTTCTAACTCTAAAAAGAATATTTTGTTTATATTCTTTCTCTATTTATTATAATAAAATAGATAAAAAATGGATTTATGTGAATGGTGAGACTTAAATAATGGTGTCGCACTATTCACAAGCGAGATAAAATGCAAAATGTGTTTATATTTGTAGTTCGGTTGGATGTAAGGGTGTCAATATTTGACACGCTAAAAAATCTGACCCAAAAAATTTGGGTTAGGGTCAAATTGTTTCACAAATGGGTTGAGTTTGGGTTCTAGGATTCGACCAGTTTGAAAAAAATGAGTTGAGTTCGGGTCAACTCGCTAACCCGATAGTTTGAAAAAATAGGTTGTGTCGTGCCAGTGTGCTGTCTGTGTTTAGTCTCTCGAGTCGTCTCTTCTTGTCGCGTCGTGCCTGCTGTCCTCCCCAGTCCGCTAGACCATCTACGTGCCGTCCTCCACCAGGCATATCGTTTGCTTTGTCGTGTCAATTGCCCTCCACCATCTACCATCCGCCCAAGCTGTTCGAGTCGTGTCGGGTTGACCCAGGTTTGAACTTGGTTGGTTCGGATTTGAAAAAGTGACCCTGTTTGCAAAAACGGGTCGGGTCAACTTCTGTCAAGTCAGTTCTGGTTGGACCTGAAGCCGAATTGTGGCCCGATTTTGACAGCCCTAGTTGCCTGCTTATGAGAGCTACAAATGGACAAATGATTAAAAAATAAAAAATAAAATGGAGGAATGATTGTTCGGTTGGAGATGCCCTTAGCCTTTCAAGGAGTTTGAGTACACTCACACCTTCACAATAATAGCTATGTTCGTGAAGATGATACATTTAGGCTTGGTTTAGAATAGTTTTCTTCTTTTTAAAACAACTTTTCAAGAGAGATCTAACAATCATATATACCATTTGATACTATTCTATTTACATATTTAACGCTTAAAACTTTAATATTACATACATATCTCCCATAGTTCATTTTCATATCAAATATGAGTCGTAGAAATGAAATATATGAGTGATAGGAAGGAATATGAGTGATATATTTGATATTAAAATAGTATAGAGTGGTATATATGTAATATTAAAATTTTAGGTGTTAGATATGTAAATAGAATGTTATAAAGTGGTATGTATATAAATTTCCCTTTAAACTTTTTAGTGCTCGTCTCAGCCAATATTTTTCGCCAAATTCATTCGTGAATATTATAACCGCAGTTTCATGCATGAGGGAAAAAGGAAATTTGAAGGAGTATTAATCTTTTTTTTAATAACATTTCATGACCATTAAGATTTTGAAGGATGATTGTGTTATATTTTTATGAATGGTTTAGAGAATAAGTTTTTTTTTTTTTTTTTTTTTTTTCTTTTTTTTGTGGAATATTGATATTTTCCATCAACGAACAGTTCATGTCGAATTTATCGAGCCATGTGTTCAAGCTCGAGCTCAACATGGTTCGACTCTTAATTTCATTGAGCTGCTTATTTAATTTAAAATTACTTGAAATTTGCAATATATAATATATCTTAACTATTTTAAATTAATTTAAATTTCAAATAAAAATTTTTTAAATTTTTTGAAAATTTTAATTTGAATCTAAGAAATCAAGTCAAGTTTGAGTTTTTAAAACGAGCTCGAGTTGATAAATATTTTAACGAATCGAGCTTGAGTTTAGTAAACAAGCTTGAGTTGAGCTCGAGCTCAATAAAAATTAAATAAGCTTAACCTGATTAGACACACTCGACTTAGACTCATTTACACTTGTAGCTGCGGTTGACATCCTCACTTATTCTTGAATATGTTGGGTGATTGTTGTTAGACTTTTGCTATTTGACTGCCACCATCAAACCCTTTCCCTAAGACCTCTACTCTGTAGCAACTGATGGACCTTTGCATCATAGCCATCATTAGACCTTTGCCGACCGACGACGATAGTTCTTAGACCACCTTTGCCTGGTTATGGTAATTCGAAAAATGTTGCCTTGACTATGATCCTTCAAACATCCATTGCTTGACGACCATGACATCCAACCTCCGTCACACATCGAGTATAGTCTTTTGATCTATATTGCTAGCCGATTATAGTTCTCAGACCACCATCGCCTAATAATAGTCCTCCAACCTCTGTCGCCCACAGACTATGGTCATCGAATTACTATTGCCCGACTGAGACCCTCTGATCATTGTCACCAAATTATGATCCTTTCGACCTTAATTACCTACCGACTATGATTTGCCAACCTCTGTCACTTTTCAAACAAAGTCTTTTGACATCCATCACCCGTCAATTACAGTCCTTTGGCCATCATCATCTAGCTACGCTCCTTTAGACCTTCATCACCTACTAGTAATGGTCCTCCAACATTCGTTGCCCACTAACCATAGTCCTTTGACCACCGTCGTCTGACTATTGTCCTTCATACCTCTATTGTCCGCCAACCTCAATCCTCAAATCATCGTCGCCTAACAATGATCCTGAGACCACTATCACCAGACTATGATATTTTTGACCTCTATAGCCCGCAAGTCCTCATATCACTGTTGCCTAACTATGGTCCTCCGACCTTTATCACCCGACTACGGTCCTTCCCACCTCTGTCGCTTGCTGACCTTGGTCCTCAGACCCTTGTCACCCAATTATGATTATGATCATTCCAACCTTCATCACCTGCCAACTACGATCCATCAATAATAGCTTATTAATTAAATATAGAATTTATTTTAACTATTCTATGGTAGTGATGGATGAGATGCAAGCTGGATGCTCCTTACCTTCAATTCACATAACACAAATGCACAACAAATACACAAATATGCAACTTTCTTTGCTGGATGCTCCTTACCTTGTGCAACAAAGCTCACTTGATATAGATTCATCAATAACAACTCTACTTTTTTACTTGGAAGCCATAAAGAAAAATATAAAAGCCAAGAAAAAGAAATTTATCATACCCTCCCTATACACATTATTTATTATTTCTAAATTTAAATAATTTAAACTCATATTATATATAAATTAATTTCCCTTCCTCAATTATTTTAGAGTATAATGTTAAATTAATAAATTTTTAATTTTTTTTTTCATTTATAATTTACTTTACAATAATTTTTTAATTTTAATTTTAATAATTTTAAAAGTATACATATTCTAATTAATTTAATTTTTTATTATTTCAAAATATTTAAAAAAAAAAAAAATATATATTCCTACCCAGCAGAGTATATAATATATAAATAGTTCTTGAGATTATAATGATCTCCAAATAGATGCCTTTTTTATTTAACCAAAATAATTGTGTTGGAATGGTTTATAAAATGAAATACATGTCCCTAAAAAATTGTGAAGATATCTGAACAAAAAATACCTACCATGAATTTTAAAACCTTTAGATCTGCTTTAAGATGTGTGTAATATAAATAATTTATACATTATATTCATCTTCAAATAGATCTAAAGATTTAAAAGTCCATTATAATAAAAAAATCGATTAGATATACTGAAATAAATTTCCCCCATAAAAAATCCTATTTTTTCCTTTATATAATGGCTAATGAGCATTTAAAACTCATGAAATCTCATCAACTTAAGGCAGGGCTCACAAGCAATTTCTAAGAAATTCTCATTATAGTTCTCAGCAAGAAGACAAAGTTTAGGCTTCATTTGAGACGGCTTTTTTATTGCTTTTTAAAACAGAGTTTTAGTTAAAAAATAAAAAAATTTGTACTAAAACTCCGTTTTATAAAGCAGTAAAAAAACCGTCCCAAACGAAGCCTTAGTTTCATTGCATGAAGATTAATGTTTCATTTGGGACAACTTTTTTGTTAATTTCTAAAACAGCTTTATAGTACAAAAATTTCTTGAATTAGAAAATTTTATACTAAAAAGTTGTTTTAAGCAGCAGTGTGAAAGCTGCCCCAAACGAAGCCTAAAGGTTCATTTGAGAGGCTTTCTTACTACTTTTTAAATTTTGTACTAAAAAACTACTGAAAGAAGTAATAAAAAAGCCATCCCAAACAATTTATGAACTAACATAAATTGCCTCTCATATGTTAGCAAGATGTAAGGGAGCCTAATGCATTACAACACCAGATTCTTTTAAGAACATTAAGGCTGTGTTTGTGACGGCTTTCTTTTTGCTTCTTAAAGCAATTTTTTAGTACAAAAATTAAATCTAACAGGAACCAAAAAGCAAAATGTACATAACCAGGCAGCAGATTTGCATTTGTTAATAGTTGGTGCAAACTTTTTTAGCACATTCAAATTGGAGCTAATTCAAATATCAATAAAATTATATGCAATCATAAAGACAAGAAAAAAAGGGCTTAGAAGAGGAAGAGATTGTTCAATAGAACATTTTGGCTCAGTTCACAACATACAAGAACATAGAAGCTATGATAAGAGAAAGGCCTTGCAACCACATTTCTAGCAGATAATAGCCTAAAATATTTGTCAAAATGAAGGTTTTGTCACAGCTTTCTTAATGCCTCATGAAGCAGCTTTCTAGTATAATTTATATACATACCACTTTATTTTGTGCTATTTACATATCTAACACCCCCAAACTTTAATATTACATCCTATCATTCATATAAAATTTTAATATCAAATATAAAATTTTAATATCAAATATACAACTCCTATATTTCATTCTTACCACCCATACCACCTTATAAACTTTAATATTTCATTCCATGCACCCATATTTGTTCTATGGATGATATGCATGCAATATTAAAATTTTAAGTATTAGATATGTAAATAGTATGAAATAAAATGGTATGTATATAAATCCCCCAAATTTTAAATTATTATATTAAAGTTTTATACTAAGAAATTATTTCATAAAACAGGAAGAAAGCAATCCCAAATGAAGCCGAAGATTTTTATCAAAATATAATAATCAATTTAATCAAAATGAGTCTCAAAATTGATAGATTTATTTTAAAATGAGTGCAACATGTATGAAGAAAAATCTCAAAATCAATCTAAAAAACTTCCATCTTAAGATATTTGAGCCATTAATATGTTGATGGGGTGAAGATTATAGAAATGTTCATGAAAGAAGTCACAAAGCGCTATGTTATTTAAGATTTAAGGCTCGTTTGGGAGTTGGGACGGCTTTTGTGTTGCTTCATAAAACAATTTTTTAGTACAAAATTTTTAATTTTTATACTAGAAAAATATTTTAAGAAGCAACAAAAAAGCCGTCCCAAATGAAGCCTTAGCATATTTTGAAAAAAACATCATTATTCTTACAAGGATATTATAGAGCTATTAGAGAAACTTAAGATTCTAATGGGGCTATGGTGGTGGGGAGGGGGGATCTTGATAGCAAAAGACACTCCATTGTGGTGGTTTTAGATGATATAGGAGGATCTTTGAGTAAATGTAGACTAAACAAAGCGAGAGTAATAAGGAGTTTTCAAGAGTGGCCAAGCACTTGAAGAGATTTGGGAAGTTGTGAAGGTAGATAACTAAAGAAAGTTAATGTATCAAGTTGAGAGTGAAAGGAGATGGAAGAATAAAAAATTTAAGTAGATAACTAAAGAACTCACCTAAGTTCTTTTGAAGAAATCTGACTCCAAACTTCATCAAGTTTTGTAAGTAATCGAACATAAATAAATATTGAAATATCATTATATTCATTGAAAGATAAATTACACTAAAGAGAAATAAAAAAAACAAATAATAATGTATGGGTTGGCTAATTATGCTAATTATGGAAAGATAGCGTTTTCACTTGGGCTTACTTTCTACTTTAAGTAGTCGGAGTTCTGGAGGAAAGGAATTTGATCCCATGTTACTTGAGGGCCGGCCAGGCACTTTGAAAAGGTGGGTAGCCTGATTCATAATACATGTTAGAATACAATCCATAAAGTATCTTGCTTTGGTGTTTGTGCCATTGATAATTATGATTTTCAATCTAGATGCACTGCTCTAATCTGGGATTTGATCACTGGTTAGTGTAAATGTATTGGTGTTGCATCAGATTCTCTCTTGCACATCTCTAATTCCTGATCATATCAATACTCACATAGTGTTTTAATCTCTATAATGAACTACATTTGTCTTCGAAATGAAAACATTTAAATAAAAATTTCTTAAAACCACTAAAGATACTTCAGTGTTTAGAACTCATACCAGGATATGCTATCAGGATGTTAGCCACATTGTTAGTAATTGCTCCTGCACCTTTAGATAGAACTTGTCAAACAGCTTAGTGTGCCAATTACAAGCACTACCAAAACATATAGCACATAATCAAGTATCTGAACTTGTTGAGAGTAAAAAGATGCACTCTCTTCTATCCATTCCTTTGGCCAGAAGGTGCTTTCGGAATTTGATCCTCCTGCACTTGTAACATTCATCAGAATCCTAAATAAGTAAAACTTGCTACAAAATATTGCCTGTTATTGGTTTAGCCTCAGAAAAAGACAGTTAAAACAGGGACCTGGTACAATTGGTGATAAAGCCATGGCATCCTTGTTGGTGTGCTTAATCCCTGCTGTTCATATTGAACCTGTGATAGAAAATGTTGTTAAGTTCCCAGAAAACTAAATGAAGAACAGTATGGTCTGTAGAGGGGCTTGGTACAAACTTCAAAATGCAAGTTCTTTTATGCACAGTGAACAAATACAAATGGATCATCACGAAGTTTCTTAAAATATGAAACCTGAAACAAATTACTAGGCTGCATCCTCACTTGACCAACAATTTGATCTTGGTTCACATGCATCCCAAAATGTGGGCCAAATGAAAGCTCATTTTGGTTAACTTCCTCCTGGGACAAGGAAAAGTTTGTCAAAAAATGGTTTCATTTTTTTTCAAATTTCTGGAAAGGATAAACAGAAGACAAACCATCAAATCAATGCCGCCTTGTGATCCAATATGAGCATCCTGATGTAAACTAGTTGAGGCAGCTTGTAGTACAGGGTTCTCATTCTGAATGAGAGATGACCTTAGAAAGTCCTAGTTAAGCAATAACAAACGCTGCTGAAACCAAAAAACACAAAATAAGAAAAAGGTTAACTGCAAGGATGCTAAGTAGTTGGCTACCTGCTCCTTGTTTGCCCGGACCAATGCCTCTATATTAGATTCTTCTAGCTTTTTTTGGGGCCTTCCTCTTCGTTTTGCTTGCAAAGAACTCTGGCTCTTATTACACTCTGAGATAACAAATCGTGAAGCTAAAAGATCCTGTACACATTGACCGGGCTGGGTTTCGAAAGAAAGAAGCCTAGATTGCCTGTCTCTGCATCCTGGCTCATCTAAAAGAAACTTCTCCAGCTCTCTTATTAGCTTTACTGCAAGCTGGTACCTGTCTTCAGATAAAAATCCAACTTCAACAAGTTGAAGGAAACGCATTGATAAGTAATCATGGCGGTCCACTAGGCTGTCAGGAACTATATCATCAGCATAATTAGCTAAAGTATGTAATCTCTTAAAATCCTTTTTCCAGCGATTAAGAATATAATGAGATGGTATCTCAAAAATTTGTTGCAACTTAAATACTGATAATGAATGTCTACATAAAATTCCATGAAACTGAAAAAAGCCACATATGCATTGCACAGCTAGTTCTTCTGCATTGTAGAAAACCTCATGATCCTTACTCTCTGTTCTCTTGCCATTTTCGATATAAGAACATTCTTTCACCTCAAAGATTTGAATAGATCCATCTATCTTCATTGGTGAGGCATGACAATACATGGTGGCTTTTAGCTCATCTTGGAATTTTTGGAACATGTTAATGGTGTAGAGCTTGGATAGTTGTTCTTCCATGTAAAATTTTGATGCTATCAGAGGTGTCTTGTGGAATGATTCAGAGTCAGCTTGTGCTTCCTTCTTGCACTTACTTTGAATGATAGTTTCGTATTTACTGAAAAAGTGCTTTATAGTAGTCCTTGGATACACAAATCCATCAAAGTAGGTGCTTAAACTCTCCCCACGTTGGGCAACAGACATGCCTGCCCAAAAAGCATCTTTAAGAAAGAGTGGAACCCATGAATGTCGATTTTCATACAATTCTGTAAGCCAATCATTACCTTCCAGTCCAAACTTTTTTATCATTTTCTTCCATTCATGTTCAAACTCATAAGCTCGTAATGAATCGTAGACAAGTTTCTTCAATTCTTTCTTAATTGCTTTCAACTCCTCATGCCCCCTTAGCTTTTCTGGTACCTTCTTCATTACATTATGTAAACATAGACGATGTCGGGTTCCTTGAAAAACCTCGGCAACTGCATCCTGAATAGGTTTACACAGGTCAGTGATGATAGCATTTGGGTAGCAATTCATCATGCATGTTAGCCATGTCTTAAAGAACCAAACAAAAGTTTCAACAGTTTCATTTGAAAGCAATCCACAACCCAAAAGCACACTTTGACCATGATGGTTCACACCAACAAAAGAAACAAGTGGCAAATCTTGCTTTTCAGTCAAGCAGGTTGAATCAAATGCAACAACATCACCAAAATACCGGTTTGCTGCTCTTGACCTTGCATCAGCCCAAAACAAGTTCCTCATTCGACCATTTTGGTCCAGATCCACCGAGTAAAAGAACTTCGGATTCTTATTCTGCATCCGGGCAAAAAATTGATGAATGGCTTCATCATCTCCTTCCCCAAGCTTCAATCTCCCTATTTCAGTCATGCTTACACAATCCTTGTCAACCACATGAGAATTTCTATGCCCACCTTGTTGTACAATATTCATTGTATGTGCCATCTTTTGGTAGCATCTCAGGAATTGTGCAGTTGAAGGACTGACCGGATGATTGTGTTCAAGTTTAGCATCAACAACATGCAACAAGCCATCACCCCAAAGCTTCACTGCTATCATAGCCTCGCAATTCGTCTTCGCAGTCTGCCTAGCTAGGTAACAAGCATCTGCTCGTCCTCTCCCTCCTTTAGAGCATCCGAGTATCAACCTCCTACATACTCCAGATTTTGAGAAAGATGACTTCTTGACAGCCACACCGAACCCCACTCGCAAAGCATACTGTTTATAGAAGTTAGAAGCTTCTTCATATGTTCTAAATGCCATTCCTATGCCAGGTATCTTATCATCGCTATTTTGTCCAACCTTATCAACCTTTTCCTCATCATCAACAATATCAGTAGTGGTAACCATCTCCTTTACCTCATCCTTTTTGGAAAGATCCTTCATCATCACCTAACAAATGAATGAAAAGTATGTAATCAAGAACCACTTAAGCATCCTAAAGACCAAAAATATTCTTTGAAATTCTTTTTGAAAATTTATGTGTGGTTATACCTGGGGATCGTTGGCATCTGAAGGCACCATGTCATTAAATTCAACATCCTTCATCTCATCAATCTCATCAGCAACAAATGGTGCTTCCATTGCAGATTCATTAGTCGTCATAAGCTGACAAAGCTAACACAAAGAAAATATAACCAAAAGTGTAAGAGTTACTTCAGTTGGAATTATTGTAACTTAGCTTGGAAAAGATAAAAGATGCGCTAGTTGGGATTATTAAAATCATTATTTGATCTAGCAATATTTTTTACGGTATGCATGAATCCCAAGGTGCATACAAAACATTGAATTAGAATCAAATTTTACAGACATGCTTCAAAAGATCGAATGAGGTCAATGCACGATTGAAATGACAAATTTAGAGCTTAAATGTATTTGATTCGACTTGAGTCAGCTACAAATTGAACTGAGAAGGTGACTTCCACATCGCATTGGCATGTGCCATCATGAGGAGCATAAGGGTGTTAGAAGCCACTACTGTTAACTTTGGTTGCTTGCGATTAAAGCATAGGCCACCAAGCATTGACAGTCAATAAGGAGCAACTAATAACCTTGATTGCCGTTGATGTGCATTAGTTTTGATTGCAAAAACATATTAAATATGATCTCACATGAATTATCGAGGTCACTACGCTCGCTTTTCTAGTGAGTTTTTTGTATCAAAACATTCCTCTTGGGATGGAGAAAGTTGCCCCATTTTCATAAGCATGTTGGCCTTCGAAGATAAATTTTGAGTGGGCCAAATTAGGCCAATGGCAAGTTCAGCCAATCAGGTTCTACAAAAAAATTGATAAATAGGTGTGTGATTTGTATTTACTTCGAATAAAAATTAGCAATTAATCCAAATATTCCTAATTTAACCATGAACACAGAGGCGGAACCCATGTTATTGAGGGGTTTTTTATTATATGACTTTTTAGGTTGTTTATAGAAGTTTTTACGCAATTGCCCCCCCCCCCCTAATACTATGATCTTTAGGTGATTGCCCCCCAAGAAAAATTATACACATTGTGTGGAAGTGTTATTATAAGGGTTTTTACGCAATTGCCCATATAAACATTTTAAAATACTATGGTCTTTAGGCAATTGTCAAATACAAAGAGAAATAATAAAGAGAATCCAAAAATATCCTTACAACCAAAATCTGCGGGCTGCCCCCAGAAACACCCGCAGGGGCGCTGCCCCTTGACCCCTCGACCTGACCGGCCCGTCAGGGGGTGCTACCCCTTTGGACCCCGACATATCTGAGAAGCCGGAAGCGTACAAAGATCAAAGATATGAATAAATAGAGGTCGAGCCAAATTCAAGGCAACTCCAACATACATTTTGTAGAAATTGAATGATTAATCAATTACACCATTTTAATTTTTTTTTTGCAAACAAATCATCCATACTTCAACCTAATTTTGTTTAAGATTAATTCTCATATATATATATATATATAATATATATATATATATATATATATATATATATATATATATATATATATATATATATATATATATACTTCTAAGTTTGCCCCCCCTGAAAATTAAGGCCGGTTCCGCCCCTGCATGAACAAAGTCTATAAATAGGTCACTCAGTCAATTCATTTGGAGGATTTTTACTTGGAATCATCAACAAGAAGCTCAAAAACTTTGAGAAAAATCTTCTTTTGCCTAAATCTCCTCCCATCATTAGTTGAACTATCCTCCCAATTTTTTGTCGAATCCAGTACTTTGCCAAACCAAACATCCTCTACACATACTTGAATTTGTTTCAGACCGATTATCTTCCGAGTCAACTCCCTCTATGGTGCGTGTTTGACATCCGGTGCTAATCACCATGCCATTCAAGCTCTCTTATCGTCCATCATCATTAACATCTCATAGGCCACCTTCATCACATAAAGTTATATTTCTCATGGGTACTCAAATAAGCCATTCTGGTTTCCACCACCAAACAATGAATACATGATCATTCTCTATTTATTGTAAATGTTAATTGACATTCCTATAAAAATTCAAAGAGGGGTCAAATATTTACTTGCAAATTATTGATACTAGAAGTTAGTCATCTAGGCTAGGGCCGGGTTTTCCTTTTGGATTTCCACTTAAAAAATTCGATCTTTTGGATGCTAGTGCGCTAGAAAATTTTGAAGAAAAGACATCAATAACACCAAGTTTATTGTTCAGTTTATTAAAACTGAGGCGAAAATACATTCAAGGACGCATCAAGAACACAAAGGCATCCTAGTAGCTTATGAATGGATACTTGCTAATCCATAAAGACCAGTGAGTGAAGTTTTGTATAACTGATTACACTTACAAAATAACTCTAAAACTTCCCGTAAATGTCTTTTTCCATCCAAAACATGCACAATAAGCGAAAAAAAAACCCTAATAGAAAATCAATGAATGAAAAATCAAGATAAAAGACGGCAACACATACCAAAAAGAAAAGAAAAAAGAGATAAACTACTCCTGCACGCATTGTACTTTCCCAAATAACAAATTTGGCATCAGAAATCCAGTAAATAATCAGGAAATCGAGGCTTCAAATTTCGGAAAGGTGATCAGAAAAAGATCTCACCGAGTTGGGATCAAATCAAAATGAGCTTCTCCAAAGATATCCGGTTCACAAGGAAGTGTGGTTAGAATCGATCATTGCTGCGAGGGAAATAAGAAAAGAAAAGAAAAGAGGAGATTTACTAATTTATTAGGGTTCCAAAAGCATGAGAGCAAGAGTAGTAAGATCATATTTACTTATATAATATTTAAAATTTAAATTATATTAAAAATATTACTAATATTAATCTTAATAAACATAAAAATATGATTTTTTATGAATATGTGCTTATATGATTGAGACATATAATGTTATATAAATAAATATTAAGGATTAAGTATTATATATATAAATGCATAAAAATTGTGTGATATACATTAACCTCCTGCTTAAGTATGCATCTGTTTAAGTACGTATCTTAGTTAAGTACAATTTTTTTTTTAAAAAAAATTAGGATTTAACATTTATAATTTAAATATAACATGAATGATCATTTGATATAAGTTTTATAATTCCTTACATCTTATATTGAGGGTTGTTGCTCAAATATTTCTTTGAAATAATTCAAATGATTTTTTAAGATCACCAAATGCTACTCATTCAATCATTTTATGTTTGGTTACTTTGACATCTTCTAAAATATAGGCGAGAGGTCGTACCTGACGTGTGGACTGAGCTGGGCTTGAGGTCGTGGACATAGCTGGGTGTGAGGTTCTGAACGGCGCTCGGTGTATGAACAAGGCTAGGTGTTCGGATGTGGACATGGCCTTTGAACGTGAACGGGGTAGGGCGTGAGGTTGCTGATGGAACTCGGCATGTGAATGGCATGGGGTGTTCGAATGCAGATAGGACCTTCGAATATGGATGGGCACTGGGTGTGAGGTCTCGCACGGAGCTCGACGTGCGAACGGGGTGGGGAGTTCAGAGGCAGACAGAGCCTTTGGACGCGGATGAGCGCTGGGCATGAGGTTGAAAATGGAGCTCATCGTGCGAACATGGCATAGCCTATGAACGGGAGCAGAACCCTCGATAATATCTAAGTACACACCTACCGATTATAAACACTCAAAAATTTCCTATTTAACATGCATACCTTTTCGGGAGGTAGTAGTACATGTGTGTGTGTGTTTTTGGCTCAATCCCATTTTATTTCTCACATCTAATTAAAATTCATGATCTTGTTGTTATTCTACATATAATTTTAATCATTTTGGGGCTATTTGTTATGCTGATAATTGTAGCATTAATAATACTTTTGAGTTATTTGGTAATTACACTATAAATACAGAAGTTCAATTTTTTATGTTTTGTTTGAAGTAAAATTTATAGAGTTAAAAGGTTGATGGCTATTTCAAGTGGTGGATATTGGCGACAATATTGGTAGCGAGTAAGAGTTGGGGGTAGCAACGACTATAGCTCGTGGTGAGCGGTGATGGCCATGGGGGAGATGATAGCATTGGCCATGCTAGTGACAGTGGTGGGTGGTTGAGCTGCTAGTGGTGGCCAACGGTAGAAGGCAGTAGGCAGTAGATAGTTGCTTGGGCAAGCATCACTTCTCACACACTAAGTTTTTAGAATTTGACTAAAATTAGCAAAATCTAAATATATTGAAAATGAAATACAAGTTGAATTCTAAATTTTGGTCTGCAAGGTTTGTTGGAAAAGGAATGCATAGTAGAATTGACTACAGTGTAAATGAAATCGATGTAATTGAAATTTTTAAGCTTTTAATTAAGTATAAAATAAAGGTATGGGCCTTTTTATTTGCCTAAAAGTAGAATGAATGCAATTTAAAGCCCAAAGATGATGGTAGCGGTGGCCAACGAAAGACGACAGGGTGGGGTTGGTGGGCGACACTACAATAATGTTAGTTGTGATTGAGGGCAATAGTGGTTGGCTATGGTAAAGGGTGGAGCTGCCCGAGTGAGACAACAGTGGATGATGATGATCAACGTTAGTGGGTGACAGTGGCGGGTGGCAATAATAGTAGATAATTTATAGTGTATTTTAAAATCAGTGAAATCTAACTATGTCCAAATAAATCAAAATTAAACTCGATGGTACACTCTAAATACTTTAAAAATTCACTTTGAATTTCTTTTACTTTAAACCAAATACCAATATTTTCAAAAAAAAAAAAAAAAATTATATTTGAAATACTTCACACTTTTTTTACTTCAAACCAAATAACTGTTTACTCCAAAAATGCCTTGCATTTAAAATGTAGTCATCCAAACGATCGAATTTTCAAAGCTCCTATGTTTGCTGAACTTTACATTCAAAATATAGTTATTCAAATAACCATTAAGTGAAGAATAATAACTATAGCTTTATTTAAGGCCTCATACATTCTATCTTAAAAATAGTAGAATAATTAGCACTCCAAAAATGTCACTTGTCTCAATATGAACCATTCATCAATGGTCATTCTTTATGGTTAGGGCCACTCATCTATGTTGACATTCATAATTCAACAACATAAAATACACATAGACCTGTAAATATTGGACCCGACCCGAAAACTTGACTCGAACTTGACCCAACAATTTTGGTTTTGGGTTGACCCGAACTCGAAGCGGGTCGGTTTCGGGTCCGAAAAACTGGCCCGTTTGAAAAACCAGGTTGGGTTTGGGTTGACTCGGAAACCCGAAAACCCGGGAATGACTCGAACTGACCCGAAAAAACACATAAATCGTCTGCCCGAAGGACCTCGCCCCGACTGCCCTGTGTCAGTTCCGCATAAGGTTCAGCATCGCACACTCGAGTGTGCCCTGTGTCCCGAGTTGAGCCCTCTCGCTCGCCCCGTGCGGCCGCTCCCTCGCACGTGCCCCGCCCTCGCCCTCACCCGCGTCCCGCATCCATAGTGAAAGGATTCGTCGACAGTCACGATCAACCATCATTTCCTGCTCCCTTGCTCTAACCTGAAATTGTTAACCACATATAATGAGCTTCAAAAAGCCCATCAGGTCACCTATTACCTACAACTGAAATCAAAGTACGGTATTGAACAATATGCATGTTAATCAGTCAAATCCATAACAATCACTTGCACATGATCATTGAATCGATGTAGATACGAAAATCAGTAATCAATGCATGCTCGGCAGAATCCCAAAATCATCAAAAGAGGGATCAATAAACAGTAGAGAAATCCATAGTGCTCAATAAATCAATACATACGTCAATTCCATCATATCTGAAATATCGGTCAAATCCATAGGGAAAATATCGTATCAGTAATATTAGTTAAATCAATATCGTATCGATAGAATCAATCAAATCATTAATAAAAAAATCATCTCCAGTCAGTACTATCAATCGGTATGAAATCATATAAAACAATCAATCAATACATCGTAAGAACAATTGAAATCAATTCAATACAATAAAAACATATTCTATATCACATGGTTAATGTATCACATGTAGCAGATCAATATTCGGTGTATCAATGAATCAATTAGGTATCAATAAATCTATAGTATCAATGAATCAATCATATAAGTGTCCGCAGTATCAATGAATCAATGCAATAACAATATCCATATTAGTATCAGTATTTAGTGACATTAGTATGGAATATCAATGAAATCGTATAGTAACAGTAAACCCATAAATCCGTCAGAAAATCCATTCAATAGCAATAAATTAATTCCATATCAATAAATCAGTCAATCGATAAATCCATAAAGAAAGTATAAGAACAATACTTTACACATGCATTCAATACAGTAGTCTTACTGAACAAGTATAATCACTGGCTATTAAGGCATTTTTCGGACTTGGAATATCGATGAATCGTTGTATATCCGTTGGCTCAATGATAGAGTTGTCACTCTTTGCCCGTCGGCCTCCCGTTGGCACAATAATCTCCTTATGACTCACAATCGTTATATCAATGATCAATAGAGGATAACACCAAACCCTTTTTAAAGGAAAGCCTATCGGCCCACCATCATGTACAGGTCAAATCAATCTCCAACCAACGGTTCAACCAGTCTTTACTTGTCTTTCAATAATATAATAGTAATTCAATCATATATCTACATTCGTATACATATCATAAATGCATTGCGATCAATAAACATGATTTGACCCAATTTAGAAAACTCCTTAAAATATCGTATAGTAGACAGAAGTCATTATAAAATACACAGTTTTAGAAAATTACCAAATTACCATAAATCAAATAAAATAACATTTCAAAGCTTTACTTGTACCGAATCAATAATTTTCAATGACCAGATAATTTCCTATTCGATAAAAAGCACACAGAACTCAAAATATCCGGTGAAAACTTTTTAGAAAATACTTAAATCGTGTAAAAACATTATTTCTATAATATACCAAAAGTTACGCGGCAAAAGTTTCGTCAATACAAAGATATGCACATTTTTTGGTAACAGAAACACAAAACGGAGCAGTGAAATACCAAAACTCAAAATCTTTGAAATCAAAAATAAGATTCGGAGTCCTTACTACGAGACGAACAAATCTTCCAACTGCGTCGTCGGACGAAAATCACTCCGCGGCCTCCGAAATCAAGCTTCTTCTTTCTCTTTCCTTCTCTTTCTCTCTCCAGCTTTTTCTCTCTCTTCAAAATTATTCCAAAATATCTTAAATCCGATACTTATCAAACAGGATCGTCCCAGGACAATTTTCCCTATGGACAAATCTCGTCTAGACGAAATGGATTCGTCCCTGGACGACTTGCTCTCTGGACAAATTTCGTCCCAACGGTTCATTCCGACTCGTACAGGTTCGTCCAGACGAATCAGGCAGATTCTTCACAATTTTCTTAAGTTCGTCCGGACTAACAACACTCACAAAAATGAACTTTTTAGGGGTTTTACAATCTACACACCTTCAGAAAAATGTCGTCCTCGACATTTCCCTTAAGGGTTCGAATGCAAAATCAATACAAAACAAATCCGTCCAATCAAAACTCAAATCAAATCGAATCAAAATCCAGACTAGTCAAAAACCATACAGTCATACAATTCATTTATTCACATGTCATTCACTATGTATGCAAAATGATGCACTTGAAACTATTCATTCTATCAAACTATCAATCAAATCCTTTCACTACACTTGCTCTGATACCAATCTGTGACATCCCAGGCATTCATAGTGAAAGGATTCGTCAACAGTCTCGATCAACCATCACTTCCTACTCCCTTGCTCTGACCTGAAATTGTTAACCACATATAATGAGCTTCAAAAAGCCCAGTAGGTCACCTATTACCTACAACTGAAATCAAAGCACGGTATTAAATAATATGCATGTCAATCAATCAAATCCATAATAATCACTTGCACATGATCATTGAATCGATGTAGATACGAAAATCAATAATCAATGCATGCTCGGTGGAATCCCAAAATCATCAGAAGAGGGATCAATAAACAGTAGAGAAATCCATAATGCTCAATAAATCAATACATACGTCAATTCCATCATATCTGAAATATCGGTCAAATCTATAGGGAAAATATCGTATCAGTAATATTAGTTAAATCAATGTCGTATCGATAAAATCAATCAAATCATTAATAATGAAATCATCTACAATCAGTACTATCAATCAGTATGAAATCATATAAAACAATCAATCAATACATCGTAAGAACAATTGAAATCAAATCAATATAGTAAAAACATATTCTATATCACATGGTTAATGTATCACATGTAGCAGATCAATATTCGGTGTATCAATGAATCAATTAGGTATCAATAAATCTATAGTATCAATGAATCAATCATATCAGTGTCCGCAGTATCAATGAATTAATGCAATAACAATATCCATATCAGTATCAGTATTCAGTGACATGAGTATGCAAGATCAATGAAATCGTACAGTAACAGTAAACCCATAAATCCGTCAGAAAATCCATTCAATAGCAATAAATCAATTCCATATCAATAAATCAGTCAATCGATAAATCCATAAAGAAAGTATAAGAACAATACTTTACACATGCATTCAATACAGTAGTCTTACTGAATAAGTACAATTACTGGCTATTAAGGCGTTTTTTGATCTTGGAATATTGATGAATCGTTGTATATCCGTTGGCTCAATGATAGAGTCGTCACACTTTGCCCGTCAGCCGCCCGTCGGCATAATAATCTCCTTATGACTCCCAATCGTTGTATCAATGACACTACAGGAAAAATGCCCAATACTGGCGGTTCTAACCGGCGATTTATGGACCGCCGGTTTTACCGGCGGCATGGCCGGCGGTCTGGCCGTCGGCTTTTAACGACATCCGAACCGGTGATTTTGCTACGTTAAGCCGCTGGTAATAGCGGCGGTCCCTAAATCAACGGTAAACCACCGGACATCAATACGAACTGGCGGTTTATCGGCGGTAGGACCGCCGTTGATAAGTGACTTTACCGGCGGTCCAGAGCGCCGGAAAACCGCCGGTAGAAGCCCTAATATGACCAGCCCCGTGCTTGGTATTTCATTTTTACTCTTTCCTTCTCTCTCTCGGTCGCTCGCTCTCCCGTCGCCTACGCTCGCCTCTGCTCGTCCGATCGCCGCTGACGAATCTCCTCTGACCGTCGCCCCCAATCCAATCGCCGCCGACGAAGTTTATCCGACCCCCGACGGTTTAACTCCGACGTCCGACCGCCGACCTAGTCCGACCCCAAACTGTCCGATTTCTATTTAAAGGTTATTTTTTATGATTTTTCTTTGATTATTTGTTCTCACTACACTTTTGCAAGTATTAGAAATATTTTGGATGATTTAGGTAGTAAGCAAAGATGTAATGTTGTAATCATTTTGTTAGATCTAAATTTTTTTTATTAAGTGTTATTTTAGTTTAGGTGGAATCAATTTTGTTGATTGTTACTTTTAGTTAGAGCAAGATAGGAAGAGAGAGATTGAGGGAGAGAAAAGAGAGGGAGAGGACCATCTAGAGATAATTAAGGGTATAAGTGCTAACACAAAACTAAGAGTGTTTAACCATTAGAGATAATTGAATAATGGAATGACCAAATCATTAGCATGAGATCCAATGCAAAAAGTTAAAACTTGACCAATATATATAGTGAATGGGTTCAGAGCATGTCTAAGTCCTAAAAAGGCTCTAACCTTTTTAAGGTGAGGATGCTCTAACCTTTTCACGGATATGCTCTAACCTTTTTAAATGACCAAATTATTTAAGGTGGTTCTCTTTAATATTAGTCATGCTCTCTAATCGTCGAAAGGCCACCTTTTTCGTAAGCAATTTGCCTTTGACAGATTCAACGGATATTGAGCAAGCTGTTGCAAATGAATTTCCAACTTGGTTCAGATCATATGTGAGCACATTTTTTTTTATAAATTTAAATCTTATTTATTATCAAAAATATTAAAATTTGAAAATGTTTTTTTAGGTACAAAACCTTGATAACAAATGTTTCGATAAAGGTTTGCAAGCATTAGCATGGGGTCCAATGCAAAAAGTTAAAACTTGACCAATATATATAGTGAATGGGTTCAGATTTCATATCAAATCGTGGAGTGAAGGAAGAAAAATTGAAAATTGTGGAGTATGTGTTAGAGGAAACACTCATGAAGAAGATGAGTGTGATTATTATGGTATTCTGAATGAGGTCCTTGACTTGGAATACCCAGGCGAAGATGAGAACTTTGTATGCTTATTTAACTGTCAATGGTATGATCCAGTACAGAATAGAGGCACAAGGGTTCATCCTGTATATGGTTTAATAGATGTTAAATATAGTAGAAGATACGGAAAGTTTGATCCATTTGTGTTAGCAAGTCAAGCTATTCAAGTTTATTTCAACAAATATCTCAGTGGTCGTAGAGACAAACAAGATTGGATAGCTATCATAAAAACAAAAGCACGGAGAATAATTGATCAACAATACATTGTAGAAACTGCACATCAAGAGGATGAGATGTCAAGTTGTATGCCTGTTGAAATTGAGGAGATGACAACTACAACCTCTACTATTGAAATGGAGTTAGAAGATGTGAATAGTTCAACTAGTTCAGGCGAAGAAGAGAACGAGGATGAAAGTGAAGATACCCTTGAGAGTGATGAAAATAGTTTTGATGATTCTGATTAGTTTTTGTAATTTAGAATTATAGAATTTTAATATTTTGTAATATTTTAACTGCTTAGAAATAAAATTGTTATTTGCCAGCTTGTATTTTATTAACTGCTTTTTGTAATTCATTAACTACTTTATTAACTACTTATCGTAATTCATTACCTGCTTCATTAACTGCTTTATTAACTGCTTTATTAAATGATTTTCAATGCTTTAGTAATTGTTTTTTTTAATTTTGCAGATGGCTTCAGGCGACGATCCTCCTCGTAAATCATTTGCCTCAAAGTTCTGCCAGAAGAAGATTACTTCTAGCAGACCCACACAGGCTGAGGTAGGTGAGGGGCCTTCAATTCCACCAGATCTACCTACACCACCATCGCCACCACCTGCCAGGAGCCAGCAGCATTCACCAGAGCAGGGTCAAGGACATTTAAATCCACCTCCTGTTGTACCTCCATACTTCCCTGGCCACTTCCCTCCTCCCAGCTCGACGAGTCCTCGATTCCCCTCTCCATATCAGACACATGCTTCTCCATTCTATCCATATTACCCCCCACCATCATCACAGGCAGCTGATCCATCCACTAGTCCTCACCCTCCTTACCCTTACCCATATTACTACCCCTATCCGGTGCAGCATGAACAGGATGGACCATCAAGACCACCAGAGGTTGGCGCTAGCGATCATGTAGCAGCAACAGATAAGCGTCAATACATCGAGCCTGATGGCGATAAGTAAGTTCAATTTAAGTTATTAAGTTGTTTTTATTTTGATATATTACATGTTATTGATAAAAAAGTCACTTGCAGCTTCAATCCTTCAATGCCACCTATACATATGATCCGGGATATAATAAAGAATAAATATGATGCTCCTTACTTATCCTGGAAGAAGTTCCCAAAGCCAGTTAGAGATATGTGGTTTGGAGAATTTCAGGTATGTTTTTTTTTGTATGATTTCAAATATATGATTTAATTTGTACTAATCTTTTTGATATTGCCTAAATTTTTACAGAAAGAATTTAGGTGGTTGCCTGAGTACAGCACGAGGATCAGATCAAATTTTGAGAGGAGATGAGCGACCCGTCTCAGAGACATGTTCACGGACATTAGAAAGTCCGGGCAGCGTCCTAATTGGATTGGAGAGTGCGTTTGGGCTGATTTGAGTGGTGCTTAGGCTACCCCTGAGTTTATAAAAATGAGAGAGTAGAATAAATAGAACAGAGCCTCTGACTGCGGCGGTTTAGGAAGCTCTCTTCATACTGGTGGATCTGTACCTCAAACAAACATAGGCAACGACTGGTAAGTGTTTTGAATTGGTTTATTACTTATATTTATGTTAGTATAACTAAGCATCAAATTTTTAGAAAGAACACCTTGGTCGGGAGCCAACACCATTAGAGTTGCCTATAAGAACTCATCAACATCAAGCTGACCATCAGTGGATTGATGAGAAGTCTAAGAAGGCTCATGTGAGTAAATTTTTTTGGAGTTTTAAAATAAAAATTTATTTTAATAAAACTAATTGTAACTCGCAGGATGATTTCGTACGAGCTAGAGAAAGTCGACAGTCCACTGGCGAGGGATCATCTTCTGGATCGGCCCACATTTCTGAGTTTCAGACATGGTCAGAAGTTGTTGGTGGAAGACAGAGGGGGAGGGTATATGGCATGGGTTCACATGCTTTTGCTATTGAGGGCAGTTCATACACCTCTGCATTTCATAATCCAAGTGGAGCTGAAGAATCTGTAAGCGAGAGGGTTGCAGCGCTTACTAGAGAGATTGAAGAGATGAAAAGGGTTCAATCTAGAGAGATTGAAGAAATGAGAAAGGTTCAAAATGAAATGCAAGCAGAGTTACAATCATACAGAGCTGAAAAACAGAGGAAGAAGGACCAACAGGAGCACCAATCTGCAGACAGTGAGGATACAGATGATGATTAGATATTTTTTATGTTTGATGATTATATTAATTAGAACTTGTGAACTTTTGAACTTGTGATTGTAACATTATCATGAATTTACTTGTGAACTTTGTGATTGTAATCTTATGATGAGCTTGTGATTGTATTTATAATTTATGGTTATGATGAATATAGCGGCGTGTTACCCAACATATCTTGCTTTTTTTACAGGTTTAGACTTTAGGGTGAACCTACCTCAAATAGAGGGGATGCTGTCAATTTTTTTTTGCAGGTGCTACAGGTTTCCGGCGGCTTACCGGCGGTTTGGCCGACGGAAACTACGATGCCAGACGGCCAATAATCAGCCGCCGGTAAAGGCATTACACCGCCGATTTATTACCGGCGGTTACCGAGACGGCCACCGGCGATGTTACGGTGGACATCCGGCGGTTTAGATCGTCGGTACTACTGACGGCTCGACCGCCGGCTATCGCCGATAAACGAACCGGTGGTCTACCGGCGCTTGCCGGCGGTTTAAAAAACAAACGACGCCCAACTAAACCGCCGGAGGACCGTCGGTAAATTGACCGTCGGTAAGCCGTCGGTCAAATAACCTGCGGCGTCACGGCTGGAAAACCGCCGGTTCAAATTCCGGTTGTAACCGGCGGCCTGCCGGTTCAAATTCCGGTTGTAACCGGCGGCCTAGGCCGCCGGAAAACCACCGCAAAAAAAACCGCCGGTACAAGTTTCTTACGCGATTTTTTCCGGCGGCCAAAAAACTGCCGTAAAGCCGCCGGTAGTCCAAAAAACCGCCGGTTAATATAGAGTAACTGCCGGAAAAAACCACCGGATTTCGACGTTTTTCCTGTAGTGTGATCAATAGAGGATAACACCAAACCCTTTTTAAAGGAAAGCTCGTCGGCCCACCATCTTGTACATGTCAAATAAATCTCCAACCAACGGTTCAACCAGTCTTTACTTGTCTTTCAGTAATATAATAGTAATTCAATCATATATCCACATTCGTATACATATCATAAATGCATTGCGATCAATAAACATGATTTGGCCCAATTTAGAAAACTCCTTAAAATATTATATAGTAGACAGAAGTCGTTATAAAATACACAGTTTTAGAAAATGATCTTTATGGTTAATTAATTTGTATCTTAATACTTCTCTTTTTTGTTTCAAAATGATCTTTATGTGTTGAGCTAAACTTTATGAATATTTGATTTTATATGTGGAGCCAAAAAGAAACCTACAACTCCAAAATGATGAGATAATAGATTTTCATTAAAAGTTATATTATCATTTTGAATTTAACTCTCTTGATTGAATTAGCAACCTCATTAAATTGTCAAAAATGCTCACAACTTTAATTTTGGAAGATATATTTCATTGTCTTCTGTATCTAGATGTAGTTAAGTTCCAATTCCATTATTATTCTCACAATTTATTAAGTAATTACATAAATCAAGCATTTTTTTTTATATTATAAATATGAGCAGGAAGCCTATTCAAACCTCTGAACCAGAGCAACCATGGCTAGAAAGAAAGTAACCCTCGCCTACATCAGCAACGACGCCACCCGCCGTGCCACACTGAAGAAACGTCGCCGCGAGCTTCTGAAGAAGGTGAATGAACTGTCGATCCTCTGCGGCGTCTCTGTCTGCGCCGTCGTGTATTCCCCGCAAATCGAGCAACCAGAAGTCTTTCCTTCCGTGGAAGAAGCGAAGAAGATACTGACGGACTTAGCAAACATGCCAGAGATAGACAAGAATAAGAAAAAGGTCAACCAAAGAAGCTTTCTTGAGCAACGGGTGGTGAAACTAAGCCAGCAAGTGCATCGGTTGGAGAACGAGAATAAGGAGTTGAGCACTACACAGCGGTTTGTCTTCGGCAGTGTTTGGCGGGGCGATCAGTGGATAGTCTGAGCAAAGAAGAGGCGGATGATATGCTGGACTTGGTGGACAGGAGGTCGAAGGCTTTGCAGGTGAGGATGCATCAATTGGGGCCATTGATGTTGTCGCCGATCATGATGGAGGACATGGATATAAAGGTTGGTGGGATTGGCTATGAAGGGGTGGAGATTAAGGGGATGATGGAGTATGAGTGGATTGCAGGGAATGGTGGTGTGGGGGTCGGAGGGGGGGAGGAGGTGATGGGAGGTGGCGGAGGAAGTGGTGTTGGTGGTGGTGAGGGAGCAGAACTAATGGAGGTCTTAATAGAACGATTAAGTGGCAGTAGGTCTGCTTGGGAAGAAAGCTTATTACCTTTACCTACTCCTTACTATTGATGATTGATTTAATTTTTGATCACTGGGTAATCAATTTATTATAGCTGGTTGGTTGATAGCTATCTATCTTGTTTGATATTTCTTGGCTTATAATTTTTTTTCTTCATAAATTTTTACATTTTATTATAATTTATAATATATTGATCGCAAAAATTATTCAATGATTTAGCTTTATCATGCAAGGTGATTTCTTATTATTAAAAAAATTGGTTTTATTTAGGGTAACTTTCTTATTACTAGGTTTAAATGCAAGTGCACAATGTTCACGTTAATAGAACTTTAAAAAATAATACAAATTTAATAAAATTAAAAAAATGTTAATATGAAAAATAATAATTACTAATCACATTAATACTAATATTTTGCCGAAATTTTTTTAAGCAAAGCTAACAAAAACATGAAAATCAGACCGGACAACTGATCGGAAGGAGAGGTTCACGATTCGACCGATTCGACCCCGATTTGACCGGTCGAACTGGGGTCGAATCGGATGACATAATAAATAGTAATATTATTAAAACAAATATAAAATAAATGATAAATTTTCTTCTAATGCATTCATTCTGCATTCTATTTTCATATCAAACTAATCTAATAACATAAATATGACATAAATTAAGTTTATAAAATGAAAAAAAACATATAATATAAATGTCGCATCAAATAAGTCAATAATACATAAACAAATACATAACTTTTTGGCATCAAACAAAATTAGAATTAATTGTTCAAACATAAATATACAAATAAATCTAGAAGTCATCTGCTAGATTTGAAACATCAAAAGTTATATCTCTAAATCATTGTTCATCAAAACATTCCCCTCCAAATGCATCAATATCATCATTATCAATTATTTCAGGGTCATTTCCAACCTCATCCAAGACATCATCATCTGCATATTAGATATATATATATATATATATATATATATATATATATATATATATATATATATATATATATATATATATATATATATCTTTCAAATGATCTAACTTAAATCAATTAAGAACTTTGAGGTTCTATAGCAAGAGGGATAACATTTTCTGCATAAATTTCAGTATCTAAATTCTATAAAATGAGCTCTGAAACTGATTCTTCATCAAGCACCAAAAAATCCACAATCTCTATGTATGCTTGCATAATCCGAAGGGTCATAATTTCTTTTTTTTTTTTTTTTGAAATCTAAAGATAATTAAAAGATCATTAAGTCATATAATCATACATAAATTACATCTTTATACTTGTATACACCCAAAAATAGTCATAATTTGCCTCAAATTGAGGTTGTATCGAACAAATACAAGATCATTAAGCCTTTGATGCTCTAAATGATTTATTCTCTTTGTATGAATTTGTTCAAATACATTCTAATTTATTTCACATCCAGAAGATGAAGATGTTTGGCTAAGGATTCTAACAGTTAATTTCTACAAATTTGGTGCACTTGATCTGAACATCTTTCACCATTCATCTATAAATAGATAAATATTAGTAACGAAATACATCAATATCATTATATGCATGAAAGAATAAATGCATACTAAAATATTTATTTTACTTACCGGGCTGCATTTCTGTGGCCATCGTTAGTGCAATTGGTTTGCTAAAGCTTTCCAAATTATCACGAAAAAACCTAACTTTATTCATTGTTGCTGATAGTTTATGACATACATCTTTATTTTCAATTAAATCAATTAAACATTGCATTACTTTAGGTTTGTGGCAAAAAAAAATTTATCATATTGAAAATGTGGATTAAGAAAGTAGGCTGTATAATGTATGCCTCGTCTTAACTAACCATCTCATTTCCTCTTTATAATGCTTGTGTGCGATTTGTACATTCTTTTGACATTTTTAAACATTAACTTAATTGTTCTCCTTACTCTGTACATCCCATCATGAAGAAATCCTAGAGATGGTTTTTCATCAGAATTAACAATTCTCAATAGCTGGATTAAAGGCCCAGATAATTTGGAAGTTACCAAGCAGTTATTCCAAAATTTATTATTTAATATGATAGATGATACTTCTTTCCCTTTTACTGTTTTGCAGATCTTTGAATCAAAGAAAAATTTGCTTGTTATAAAAGCTTGTAAATTAATCTTGTGATCATATACGCTTTTCAAAGTAATGAAAGTTGTAGCAAATCTTGTAGATCTAGGCCTAATAATTTCTTTCCAACCAGCTCTTTTTCTTAGTCAAGCTAAATAAAGACATGGTTTTACACAAAAATTGTAACTTTCGAAGCTCTTTTTACAAGATCATGAATATGAGGGATGTTTCCAAAATCTCTAAGAATAAAATTTAAATAGTGAGCAGAACATGGAGATCAATATGTGTTGCCAAACCTTTCATGTAGTAATTCCCACGCCTTCTTATAATTTGTAATATTATCTATTATAAGCTGCACAACATTCTTTGGCCCTACCCATTCAACAACTTCACAAAATAATAAACATAATATCTTGGCATCCTTTGTAATATTAGAAGCATCTACAGATTTCAAGAATTTTACACCCCTCAGACAATAAATAAGAAAATTAATTAAGGTTTCATTCATGTTATATGTTCAACCATCTGCCTTGAGTGTGCAACCTATTTCTTTCTATGATCTTCTGTATGAATCTATCAACAGCTTACATTCCTCTTTATAATCTAGTAAAAGATTAACTCTCAATTTGTGGTAGGATTGCAACTTATACCTAGGCCCAATTGAAGTTATAGCATCAACTGTCTTTTGCGGAAAAGCATAGTTTATGGTATTAAATGGGATGCAATTATCGTAGAACCACCTCTTAACAACCAAATCAGCACGGTATATGACTTCTTTGGATGTCACCACACTTTTCAATGATGGTTGAGAACTTGCTTTAATTCTTGGTGCAAAAAAGTTGTATATATCTTTTTTCTTTCTCTTCCCTTTATCAAATCTTTCATGGTGTGCATCAGATGTTTGTGACTTGGGAAGCGATGAAGAGCCCTTTCTTCATCCAAATATTCATCAACAAAAATAGTTGTGTTATGCTCTAACTCCTCCTGGGTCTGTTGTTATTTCTTGCTTTTATCTTTCAGATTTTCTTGCATTTGGTGACGAACATCATGTGAGACTTTTTTGCATGAAGATATGTTACCTCTAATTTCTGCTAGATGTTGTTTTATCATATTAATTCCTCCATCTTTATAAATTATCCCACAATGTAAGCATCTATATTATTTTTTTCCATTTGAACATTTACTTTCACTATAATGATTCCAAGCAATATCAAGTTTTTCACGTACACTATGAGACGAAATTGTTGGTGGATCCATTCTGGAGTAAACAAAAAAATCAAGATTTTATATCTAAACATAAATCAAGATGTTAATATTTATTAATGAAAGTAAAAGGGATATAGAAAAGAACTTATTCTATTATACAGTAATTTATTAGTCGAAATTCGAAAATACTTCCAAGTATTTATTACACACAAAATAATTCCTACACAAGGTGGATCCATTATGGAGTAAACCATTAAGTCCTTTATGTGGAGACCATCATGAAGTTTTACTCTTATCTTACCTATTACATTGTTAACAAATTAAGCAAACCAACATCAACTTAAAATATCATTTCTTTTCATCATAAGAGTACTTATGGAATACTAAACATAGAATTTGAAGAGAGAAGAAGGGGGCCATGATTATAGAAGCTTAGATCAAACTTTAAGGATTTAAGGTAGCTCTCTGGAATTTCCTTAAGAAAGCAAAATTGTAATCAAATAGATTAATTCTAAATAAAAGAGTAGCAAGAAAATAGGTAAATGTTTTACATACACAACATATAAAACATGCCTATTTGCAAAACCAACAACCATGTCATTTTCTTAAATTATCAAATTGATGTAGTTGTGCATGACACGATTAAACAATTGGGAATTAAAAAAAAAAAAGCAAAAAATTCCAGTTAGGATTTTGTTGTGAACTTCAATATTTGGGCGATCCTTTGAAAAAATGGAGGTAGGAGTGTGTTAGTTTTGAATGTTACATAAGTAGCTGCCTAGTGATAAAATCACTCTATTTTCTATCAGTGTAATGAATTGAGATAAGTTAGGGAACATAAGATAGTAGTTGGACAAGAAACTGTACTTTGGAGACAACATAAGTGAAGGTATCCTATTTGTAATGCTACCAGGTCAATAGTAATATGAAGAGCAACTGTTATCCGATAGTGTTTTTTCAAACTTTGGTAAAACTGTAAAGATGGTATTCAAAGAAGTGAAGATAAACAGATAACAAATTCCAATAATTAAAATGAAGAGAGTCCACAAGTCCATATCTAAATCAAGAGCATAAATAATAACTAAGAAAAGAAAGCTGAAACATCAAGATTTAGGTTTGTAGATGACAGGAAGAACACAATATTTGTATCATACAAGATTGAGCTAACTTCAACCATTGGTGAATAAAATAAAATAAGGATTCAGACCATCTCTCTGTAATTTTAAGGCTTCTGAAAAAGTGATGATTTTCAAAGATAAAAATCATCATCCAAATATGCATGTGCCGACTACCGAATGCAAAAAAGGAGAAATTGAAAAACTTACTGTGGGTAGGAGGGGAGTAAAGAGAAGAAAGCCTTCAGTCACTTTGACGCTTCACAAATCGCAATGCAGCAGACAGTACCAGCTACAGATGGCAGGGTGAGAAGAGGAGTCGTGACTCGCGAAGGGTTGGAGGCGAACCGTGAATAAAAGATGAAATGAATGAATATTAGGGCTTCTCTATTTTTATTAACTTCCCTTAATCTCTGCCATTAGATTAAATCAAATGGTTCAAAAGCGTCATAGTTCGAACCGACCGATTATTCTGAACGAGTCATGGTTCGTTGGTTCGCCGGTCGAACTGGTGGTTAGAACAGTCTGAGCCTGATTCCCTGCGGAGGAGGTTTTTAGCTGGCCCGTAACCGATCGGTTCACGGTTCAATCGGTTGAACCAGCCGGTTCGGTCCGATTTTAAAAGTCTGAATCTGAATATCCAATAATTTTAAATGAAGAGTTATAGTTAGGATATCAAATCCCTAAGTTCTGAGTCCCTAAGAGATATCTCAAAATCCTTTTACTGCTGTCAAATGTGATTCTTTTGGATCTGATAGAAATATAGCACACAAACAAACATTAAATATAATATCGGGTCTGCTAGAAGGCAAATAAAGCAAATATCCAATAATTCCTCTAAATTTCTTTCAATCAACATATTTTTTCTTAGGTTCCTTATCCAATTGAACTAAGAAACTCATAGGTGTACTAACTGATTTAGCATTGTCTATTTCATACTTTTTGAGGATATCCTTAATATGCTTTGACTAACTAAGAAATATTCTCTCCTCAAATTGTTTAATGCTAAAATTTAGAAAGTAACTTAGATCTCTCATTAGGCTCATTTCAAATTCACAACTCATTGTCTTAGAAAAATTATCACAAAGAGTTTTATTTGTAGATCCAAAATTAATAGCATCAACATAAATTTGAATAATGAGTATGTTGTCCGCTAATTTCTTCAAAAAGATAGTGTCCACACTTCCTTTTTCAAAGGATGTCTTAAGTAGGAAAGTGCTCAACATCTCATATCAAGCCATAGGTGCCTGTTTCAATTCATATAATGTCTTTTTCAATTTAAAAATATGATTTTGATATTTTAAAACCTGGAGGTTGTTTAACATAAACATCCCCTTATATCACCTCATTCAAAAAGATACTTTTAACATTCATTTGATACAATTTAAATCTTCTAAAACAGGTAAAGGTTAATAAAATTCTAATTGCTTCAAGATTCGTTACAAGGGCAAAAGTCTCCTCAAAATCAATCTCTTTAATTTGATTATACCCCTTAGCCACCAATCTAACCTTATTTATATCAACAACTCCTGAGTCATTCATTTTATTTTTAAATACCCACTTAGTTTCAAGTACACTTTATTCTTTTGGCCTTGCAATCAATTCTCAAACATCATTCCTTATAAATTGATTTAATTCTTCTTGTATTGCCAAAATCCAAAATTCTTCCTAAAGTGCTTGATTTATATTTATGGATTCTATTGATTAAATAAAGGTAAAATGATTAACTTCTTTGCTAAGTCCACGTCTAGTCCTAACACCCTCATTAGGTTCTCCTAAATTCAATTCCTTAGGGTGGTTTTTAGAAAATTTTAAATCTTTAGGTAAAGGGTTTTCTTTTTTCAAAATTTCATTCCAATTAATTTTACTAATCTTTTGGGAGTTATTTTTTATTTCATTCTCTTCCAAATTTGACTCTTCCAAAATTTCAGATTCATCAAATACAACATATGTGGTCTCCTCAACTACCAAAGTTCTTTTGTTAAACACTCTATATGATTTTCCAACACTAGAGTATTCAAGAAAAATTACTTCATCTGATTTTTGATCAAATTTTCCTAAGAAAATTTTTTTCATTATTATGTATGAACACCTTATATCCAAAAATATGCAAATATGATAAATTAGGTATTCTACCCTTAAGAATCTCATAGGATGTTTTATTCAATTTTGATCTAATGTTCACCCTATTTAGAATATAATATGCACTACTAATCGCTTCAGACCAAAAATATTTAAGAAGCAAATATTCAGCCAATATAACTCTAGCAACTTTAATTAATGTTCAGTTTTTTCTTTTGACTACCCCATTCTATTAAGGGGTTTTAGGTACAAAAAAATTGTGATCAATTCATTTTTCTTTACAAAAATCCTCAAATCTTTTATTTTCAAATTCTCCTTTGTTATAACTTTGAATTGTTAAAATCTCACATCCTAATTTTTTTGAATCCAAAATAAAAAGTTTTAAATTCATCAAAAGATTTATTCTTATGAAATAAAAATTTAACCCACATAAATATTGAGAAGTCATTTAATATCACAAATTCGTATATCTTCCCTCCTATACTAAAAATGCTAACCAATCAAAAAAGATCCATATGAATAATCTCCAATGGTTTATTAGTTCTAAGATCCATATTAGAATGAAAAGAAAACTTCACATATTTTCCTAATTGACATGTATCGCAAATGTGATACTTAGTAAAGTTTAATTTTGGTATACCTCTAACCAAATTCTTTTGGGTAAAATTTTTAAGGTTTTTCATGCTAGCGTGACAAAGTCTCCTATGTCGTAACCATGATTCATCAAAAATAATTTTCAAACAAAAAACATTAGGAGTTTTAATACAATTCAAATCTAGCATATAAACATTGTTTACTCTTATTCCATGTAAAACATCATTTTCATTTAGGCTTAATATGCAGCTAGTGAAAAAAAATTTACACTATATCATTTATCACATAGCTGACTAATACTTAACAAATTATGTTTTAAGCTTTCGACAAGTAAAACATTTCCTATATTTTTTTTTCAAGTTTCTGATCATACATATGCCAACCACTTTCCTAGTGGTGTTATCTCCCAGTGTAACCCTGCCTCTATTCCTGGCTTCCAGCTATATGAATTATTTAGTATATCCATTCATATGCTTCGAGCAACCGCTGTCCAAGTACCAAATGCTCTCACGATGCCTTGTATGAGAGCGTTCCTACAAAATAATCAAATGTTAGACTTGGGAATCCAAACAAGTTTGGGTTCTACTTTTTGACAAAATAAAACTAGATGCATGTATGATATGATTAGATTTATGCATCTTAGGTCTCCACACTAAATGAGTTTTTTTATCTAAGGTACAAGTGTGTGAAATATATCCAATCATCTTACAAGTATAACATTTAACTCCAGGAAATGAGTTTCTTAATTTTTTATAATAAGTCTGTCTCTTTACGAGTTTTAAATTTTTTTGACCTCAAAATAGGATTATTAAAATATTTAAGTGTTGGGGGTATCCTCTTTTCTTCAAGAGCTTTCACTGTTATTCTAAGAAATGAATTTGCATCCTCTAACACAGTGTTATCGTATATCAAATAGTGCTATCTATTTTCAGATTCATCTTTAAAATTTTTGTCCAATTGAGCATATGATGATTTTAAAATATTATTCTTTTTATTCAAGTCATCAAACTCATCAAGTAAGCTCATGTGATTATTATTTATCAATGCGTGATCTTTCCTAAGGATTTCATGCTCTTTTTGTAATTCTTATATTTCTAGTTTTATACTAGCATGCATTTTCTTAAGTTTTCTATATGCATCATAAATTCTTTCAAAAACTTATAATAATTCATTATAAGTTAAATCACATACCTCTTCTTGATCTGACTGATCAAGATTATCGGCCATTAAACACAAGTTAGTGACTTCCTCCTTTTCTATTTCTAACGAATCTGAAGCCGAGTCTGCACAAAAAGCTCTCTGAAATCTCTTCTTGCCCTTATTCACATTTACTTTCTCTTCTATCTTCTCCTTGCTATGAGTGGCTTTTAGATTTGGGCAATCTAATTTTATATGTCCATATTTTCTGCATTCGTAGCAAATCACATCATTAAAAATTTTAACATTCTTATTAAACTTACCTCTGTTCCATTACTCACGTCTCCTCTACTTCCTTTTAAGAAAACTTCTGAATTGCCTAATCATCAAGACAATGTCATTCTCATCGTCAGATTGTGACTGATCACTCTTCGAGTCCACTTTCAGTGCAATGTTCTTCTCCTTTCGTTGTTTACTTGCATCAATCTTCCTTTGACTCTCCTTGCTCGTAAGCAATTAGTGATCTAAGAATATTATTAATAGAGTAAACATTTAAATCCTTAGATTATGTAATAGCAGTTATTTTAGCATCATAAGCAGTAGGCAAACAACGAAGAATTTTATTAACCATTTCAGCATTCGTTAGTTCCCTACCTAATGCATTCATAGAAGTGAATATCTGAGCGAATCTTATATATAAGTCAGAAATAGATTCATTGAGTTTCATGCAAAATAATTTATAGTCATGTAATAAGATATTTAATCTAGATTGATTTACTTCATTAATCCCTTCGTAAGTAATATAAAGTCTATCATAAATGTCTTTTTTCACTTTTATAAGTGGAAACCCGCTTGTAATCTTCTGACTTAAGTGCACAAAAAAAAAAAACTATTTAAACATTTTGTGTTTAATTGTGTTAAGTTACGTTCTTCTATTATACAGTCAGTAAATGGTGTTTCAACTCTAATGTCATCAACTAATCTAGTTGGCTTAGTATACCCTTCTTGAATTAGGATCCACATGAGATAATCAAGTGATTGCAAAAATGTAGATATGTGTGTTTTCCAAAAATCAAAAGGGATATTGTCAAATAACGGAGTTCTAGTGATCGAATACCCTTCTGGTGTTTCAGTTTCAAAAAATAGTCATTCTTATTATTCAAAAAGTAGTATAAACTTATGTTTTTGAAATAAAGCTCTGATACTATTTGTTGATTCTTGATTAGATTGTTAAACCTAAACTAATGTCCCAAGGCTAACTAAGAGGGGGGTGAATTGATAATTTAAAATTTTATCTTCAATTTTAAATTTAAAAATTGTTGATTCTCGTATAAAGTTAATTAAAGTTTTAAAATAACTTTTCAACCACAGAAAAAATAACTTGCAGTAAATAAATACAAAAATTAAAAGACAGAAAGATTTATAGTGGTTCAATCAAACACGACATATATCCACTCTCTGAAGACTCTCTCTTCAGGTAGAACTATTACCAAAGTGTCTCTCCTTTTGCCCCCACAGCAAGGAGGAGAAGCCTTTACAAATCCTCTCTTCCACCAATCCCCGGTGCGGCAGAGAACTATCGTCCTTTCACACTCTCCAAGTGTCGGTAGAGAACCGTCGTCTGTTCACACCCTCCAAGTGTCGGCATAGAATTGTCTTCTATTCACACCCTCTAAGTGTCAGCAGAGAACCGTTGTCTGTTCACACCCTCAAAGTGTCGACATAGTATCGGATCTTCTTCAAAGATTTTCTCACGAGCAACTAGAAAGATAAAAAGAAGAGTGATTACCAAAATCACAAAGAGATCCTTACCTTTGAGTAACCTTTTGAATCCTTCACACTTCATTTGTAAGAAATATCTCTCAAACACTCTCTCACACTCTTTTTTTCAATTGCTCCTAAAAAATAACAAAAAGCAAGATTTTTTTCACGTAACTTTTAGTGGATCTTTTATACCAAAAACACGAAAAATCGTCTAGAAAATTGAAATTTTCAATTTCAAGCGTACAAGATCGTACAATACAATCGTATGTTCGTACATACGAATAGTTTAAAAACTATTGCGTATGAACCTTATGTGAATCAGTACGAAATGATTTTGAACACGATGATCATCCCGTACGAATCCAGTTCGTATGGTACGAACAGTTAGAAAATTTTTCTTCTTCGTCGAGACAAAGAGGGACCCGTCCATTTCGTACCCTGGATGGCGTACGTACAATGATGACATCATGTAGTATAAACCGTTCAGAATTTTTTTGGGTTCGTCTGGACAAAAAGGGTCTCATCCAATTCGTACTCTGGAAGGTATGTACGAATGGTATTTCGTATAGTATGATTTATACTTAGAAAAAAATTTTACTTTTTGTTTGATTGCTCGTAGGGAAAAATAACTGAACAAATCGTCCCGTACGAAATTCCTTCATACAGTACGATTAGTTTTAAAAATTACAAATTTTAAACTCTCCCCTGGTGTGTGTGTGCACAGTTACTCAAGTACAATCACACTCTCTCAGACTCAATAAAATAAAAATACATACTTCATTTACAATAAACTCTAAACTGATCTGATTTGAAGTCTTCAACAATTCGGAGTATGATTTTTCTGAAATGTTAGTACACACAAAACAACAAAAACAATGCATCCAAAATGCATACCAAGCTTTATTTGATATGTCACAAATCTTTTTAAAAATTTCATCATAAATGCATACCAGGCTTTATTAATGATTGTTCTTAGCTTCCATTGCATATATTTACTTATCTTTTTACAGGTTTTAGTTGCATTTCTTTGTCAAGATCTGTGAGGCTGGCTTATTTTGATGTATATAAGCATATGATTTGTTGTATTAATATTTATACTAAGTACTACAATAATAAGATCTAATATAAATTTTGATGTATATTCTAGCAAATTAGCAATATTTGGCAAGCTAATATAATTGAAGACAAGAAGAATAGATTTAATTACATTTTAAATCATTATGTGTATCATGTTGTAGATTATAGATTTGGATTAATGGTTCAAGACTTAAGCCCGTTTGGGACGGCTTTTTTATTGCTTCTTAAAGCAGCTTTTTAGTACAAAAAAAAATTAATTTTTGTACTAGAAAGCTGTTTTAAGAAGCAATAAGAAAACCATCACAAACAAAACCTTAGGCTTTGTTTCAGGTAGCTTTTTTATTACTTTATGAAGCAATTTTCTAGTTCAAAATTTTCAAATTAAAAAAAAAAATTCATACTAAAAAATTGCTTCATAAAGTAATAAGAAAACTATCTCAAATAAAGCCTTAATTAAAAACATGAAAACTTTAATCATGATATTTTACTAAAAAAATAATCAAATTATATCTTATAGATGCTTATAAAATTGCTAAAAACATACTAATGATTATATACTTTAATGAATTTCTTGCCTTTGGGATATTTATCTTAGGATTTCTTTATGGTTGTTGAAACTATTTTGTGTCCCCTTCATTGCTTACAAATACTACTTTAAATTGAGCCTAATATTCTAACATATATGATCTCCACATTTAAAGGCTTCAAAATCTATTAAAGTAATTTTCGATTGAATTTCTTAACTTTTGGATATTTTTTTCGAGATGGTTTTATAACAAATGAAATATTATCACAACCTGATCCAATATAGCCTTTATATCTCTCAATAAATATCATAATTTAAATGTCTAAGATTCAAATCAATGGCTATAAATTCATAATCAAATCATAACTAAATGATTTTTCATTTCATTTTTTTTTTCCATTTTCTCTCCAATACAAACAAAAGCCTGAAGGTGTAAACAATGGCTTTTTAATCATAACAAAACTGCTTCAAATGAAGCCATTATTTGGCTTTGAAGTAAACAAGAGCTAGTTTGTAAAACTCTTTAATGAGAATAATTATTTTGCTCAGTGAGATTATCAGTAGCACTGTCACAGGAGAGTCTCCAAATGATAGCAAGATCGTATAAAATTGATGGTGAGCAGCTACAGGCTTTCTAGAACCTCAGAGACCTTCCTGGAAATCCTGTCATGGATAGATTCCTGAAGAAATTCAAGCAAAATGAGAAGTTTGTTCAATGAAATTGTCCATTTTCCCATGTAATATCAATATACCTCCAACGTTGGTATCTGAAACTTCGAGTTTGTGATGGTCTCGTAGAGAAAAATGTACCTGCCATGGATGGCACATGATGATCAGTTCCTTGAAAATATTTAGGCCTTGTTTGAGCGGGTTTCTTTCTGCTTCTTAAAGTGACTTTTTAGTAATAAAAATAAAATTTTTATACTAAAAAGCCGCTTTACGAAGTAGTAAGAAAGCCGTCCCAAACGAAGCCTTAATGACATAATGTGATAAAAAAAAAACCAAGAACAGTACAAGGAGATGAATTGAAAGGCGACAATAGAATTAAAAAAAAAAAAAAAAACTATGGAAGGAATCAAGTTTCATGTTAAGTGAAAAAATGTGGTAAAGAAAATATAGAAGAGAATAATGGCTGCATTGCAGAAGTTGAAGAACAAGATACCATCATATCGGTTATTTCTAGCAGAAAACAATAAGCAACAAAATTGAAAACCTGCTTTAAATTTATCAGGCCAAAGAAGAGGTAACAGCTCCAAGCATAATTAATGGAGCAGAAAATAAACTGATGAAGTAATCTATTCTCCACATACTGCTTGTCCTTGGGAATATTTGTGATTAAGAAGACAATAAATATTCATTCCCAATAGGCTATTGAGTTCCTCCTGCGTTTCTTTGCCCTTAGTTGAGGGGTCTGATTAGTGATTAGATTCCCAAAACCTTAAGCTTCTTTCAGATGTCCATTAAAAAACAATAAGCGTTGGAGTTAATAAAAAGCTCATTTGTTTAAAGCTCGATAAGCATAAACGAATCAAATATGAACCAAACACAATCTAAACATGCACATCTATTCTTTTAAATGATTTAATCTTGAACACAAACAAAAAATCTCTAATCGTGCTCTAACCAAGCTTGACCAAGCTAATAATAAACAAGCTAAAACATGAACAAGCACCTACTCAGCTTGGCTTGGTTCATTTGCAGCCCTATTTAGATGTAAAGGCTCGAAAAATATTGGGAAATATAAATATCCATAGGGACTCTAAAAAATAAGAATGGTTAAAGATACTAAGAATGGTTAAAGTCTACAAAAAGCAATACATAATGTAAAGAATTTAGTTTTTAATAATTTATATAATAAACGAGATACTAAGATACTAAGAATGGTTATATATATATATATATATATATATATATATATATATATATATATATATATATATATATATATATATATATATATATATATATATATATATATATAATTCAAATAAAAAGTACTAAGGATAAATATCAAAAAATACTTTTATTAGAAGAGGATATTCAATATAGGTGGATAAGATATTTTGATACAAGCTAGTCGTGACTCGACTCGATTATAGCTCGTTCATGATCGTTTATTTTAGTAATCAAACAAATTTAAACAAATTTGAAATACTTGACTGTTAAACAAACAAACTTGATTAGCTATGTGTTTTGCTTATTTATGTTCATGAACAATATCAATTAAACTTCGTGAACAAGCTTGATAAGAAGCTCGCTAAGAAGCTTCATCAAATCTTTATTTTATATATTTTCACATAATTTTTAGTTTTATTATAATAAATTATTCTTATTATATAAAAATTAATTATATTTTTTATATTATACTATTTCAATATAATGACTTTGTTCATAAACAAAATATATTTATTCATGTTTGCAGTATTTTTTTATTTAAGTGTTCATGAACAAACTTGTTTATAAAGAGAATCATTTTATGAGCATGTTTGTTTGTGAAAGGGCTCATTTGGTAGGTCAAAAACACTCTCTATATATGTTTCCAAATAAGCTCTAGATGATTATTTGTTAGTAGGCTCAATAAAATTCATTTGTTTAAAGCTCGATAAGCTTAAATGAACCAAACACAATCCAAACATGAACATATATTCTTTTAATGAACCAAGCTTGAACACAAACAAAAAAGCTATAATCGAGCTCTAACCAAGCTTGAACAAGCTAATAATAAACAAGCTCAAACATGAACAAACACCTACTCGGCTCGACTTAGTTCATTTGCAGCCCTATTTATATGTAAAGGCATGAAAAATTGCAAACTATATAGAGGCCCATAGAGAATCTAAAAAAACAATACATTATGCAAAGAATTTAGCTTTTAATGATTTATATAATAAACTAGATACTCAGATGGATGAAAGATATATGTATAAATTAGTCAAACAAAGAGATATGAGAAGGATTTAATTCAAATAAAATGTATTAAGGATGTAAATCAAAATGTACTTTTTTTAGAAGAGGATATTCAATATAGGTGGATGATATATTTTGATAAACTTAGCACCACAAATGTAAATAGAAATTTTTATTTTTATCGTTATATTAGTAAAATCAAAATTGAAGATGTTTTAAAAAAGAATGAAGTATGAAAAAATAATAGGACCTAATAATATTCCAACATAAATGTGAAAATGCTTAGAAAATCAAGGAATTTCTTGCCTTACTAATTTCTTTAATATAATTTTTAAGACTAAAATATATTAGAAGACTGAAGAAAGTGTTTGTTGATTGATATTTTTAGGAGTAAAATTGATGCATAAGGCTATGAATCATAGAGGAATTAAGTTAATGTGCCATACATTAAAATTATTGGAGTAATTGAGCATAAATTATGATGTGTAACTAACATTTCTCAAAATTAGTTTGGATTCATGCCGGTAGGGGGATTAATGGAGAAGTATAGAGAATCAACAAATGATATTTATTGATTTGGAGAAAACATATAATAAAATTTCAAGAGAAGTTTCTGGAGGGTTCAAGGAAAAAAAGTGAGTTAATAATGTTTATATTCAAGTCATTAAGGATATGCATATCCGAGTTTTACTAGAGCTCGAAAACAAGGTGGTTTGACCAAATATTTTCATTAATTTAGTTGGATTGCATCAGTGATCTGCTTAAAGCTCATATCTTTTTGCTTTAGTCATGGATATTCTTACTAGACATTAACAAGATGATGTACCTTGGTGTATGCTTTTTGCTGATGATATTCTTGTTGATAAGATTAAAGAGGGAGTTGACAAAAAACATGAATTATTGAGATCAACCATATAGTATAAAGATTTTCGTTTGAGTAGATCTAAAAATGAATACATGGAGTGTAATTTTAATAGTAATAGATCTAGTGGAATGATTGTGACATTGGGTGATCAAGTCATTAAAAGAGCACATGTTTTAGATATCTCGAGTTTATTGTTCAAAGTGATTGTGAAATAAATGAGGATATTATTAGTATAATTCAAGTTGAAAGGTTAAAGTAGAGGAATATATCGAACTTTTGTGATGGAAAATAACTTCTCAAACTAAGGATAAAACTTTATAAGATGGTGATACCTGTAATGCTTTATGGTGCATAATGTTGGCTACTAAAAGATAAGCATAAAATTAAGTTAGGTGTTGCAGAGATAGGTGTGGGCTCCGAAAATTCGGCCCCGACCTCCGCTCGCTTTTCTTATTCTTCGGCGAGGGAGTTTTAACGAACTAAGTTCCGAGGTAAATTTTGGAAGGCAGATGGGTTTGTAGATAAGACACTACCCAGAGATTTCGCCCTCATTTTGTGAGGACTTTATGATCTGAGTTCTGGTTTCCTATAGGCGCAAGCCCCTATAGTTAATTACCCCTCCCGATAACGAGAGAGAACTTTCGATTAAGGCTAGTCGTCAATCAGATACGTAGAATATACGTGTTATCTGGCATATAGTAGCAGCAATGGATTTTGATATTGGTAGAAATTGGATTTGGATTTGGGTATTTGGCAAGGTTTGAAAAGTTTGGAAGATTTGATATTTAAAATAGAAATTTCACCATCGTGCACTTAAAGCGGATGGTGGGGGAATGGATGATGGACCCGATCAAGATCCCATGGTTCCGTCGTCCCGGGCCATCGTGGTCCCTGGTCTACTTAGTCAGAGGAGGTAGTCGACCCAACCTGACAGAAGGATCCTTGTCGGCAGCCATGGGTTGCTTCGTCCAAGGGGACCTTGTAGACCGGGGTTGAATGTTTGTCTAAGGGGACAAATTTGAATCCACCTTAGCTTACAGAGGGCTTTATGCCCTATCGATCATATCCTATTGATTCATATCTCAAGGATTTAACGCCATTAAGGAGCGTATTGGCTCTGGCCATAACCGCTATCTGTGGTGCCATTTGGCGGCAAAACCACTCGGTTCAGAGGGCCCCGGGTCATAATCGTTTACCTGCAGTGCCATTTGGCGGCGAAACTGCCGGTTAGAGGACACGTACCACGTCCTTACTGGCAAGAGATTGTTTGAGAATGGATCCTAGTGATATTTTCGACTAGGCATTTGGCTCTTTGTGAGCTATAGTTGATTTGAATTTGTCCACCCCGACAGACTGTTGCGGAGGGTGGATGGATTTTGCTTTAACTGCGTTGAACGATTGATTTCAAATTTTAAATATTTTGGGATTTTGGAATTTTTTTTGAGATTTTCTAGAATTTTGGGTGGAGCCTTGGATTTTGGGATTTTTTGGAAGATATTTGGGAACCCCTCCGGTTGAGATCTGCATTCAACACGGCCATCATCGGGGTGTTTGGGGGTCATTTCTTTCTATGGATTGAACCTTGTCAACTCTGTCGGGCTGTCGACAGAGGATCGGGTTTCGTAGGCTTCGTGTCTTTATTAGTGAATTCATATTATTATAGACCTTAAATGCCTAATATGAATGTTTTGAGACAAATATAACGGTCGTCACAACCGTATATTTATTTGTTGGTTCGAACCCTGTCGACTTCTATTGACTCGTATAGAAGGATCGGTTTCGAACCTGAATTCACTTGTTAACCCGCGCAGCATCCCTAGACGTCACGTGTGTACCAATAACACGCTCGCCGGGGCCCATGCGGGTTTTATAATTATTTATACCCCTTTTAGTGTACCTATGTGTATACAATTTATAGTGCACGTGCAGGGGTACTTTGAAATCATTTGTAGACAATCTTTCACAGTAGCATGTAGAAACTTGTGCTTGGTCCGTAGTTCTATGTATTTTGTTTGTGGGATACACATTGAATACATATTAGAGTAGCTTATAGGAGCTTGTTGATTTACCACCCTTGCCTTTAGATGATATCTCATATGCATATCTATGCTCGTAGATAATTTATTACTTGTGCAACACATCTGCTATCACTGATTGTAAGGATTTTGTATCTTCATATCTTTACTTATATGCATATTACTGCACTTTCCAAATCATCATCAGTGAGTAATTTGTCATTAGAACTCCTTTAGGTTTGTTTGTGGATAGCACGTTAGATACACAGAGATTTTCTATAGTAACTCGTAGGAGCTCCTATGCTTGTATCTCTTTGTTACACTTGTTGTATATCTTTCATACTCTCTTAATGAGTGTATTAATGTACTTGTCGCAACTGACTTATTCTTTCAAAAGCATAAGTATTATGAATGTTGTGTATCGACTGCCACCATTCATCTGTGAAATGTTCATTCAGGATCTCATATATTTTTCTTGCAGTTGAGTGCCGACCAATCATGTCTCATACAACATTCCATATCATTGATTATGATAACTTATGCATCAACTTACGTTGAATGTAATAGGACCACTTTTAACTTTCAAATTGACATATCTTTAATGAACAAGTACCCCCATCTAGAATTCCTTATCTGTAGCATTTACAAATCGATTCAGTGAAGAGATCATCACATTTATTGCATGCTTCATTCATGTACTTGAGGATGCCTAAGTTCATTACAAATCATTGGCCTTCATTTGCAAACTCATCTTGATCATTTGCCACTTAAAAGTCCTCCATGTATTCCTTACACATGCTTGTGGGTGAGTTATGCTTGTTAGCATTTTTACTTCAAGTGACATAATCGTTATGAATGAGTTATAACATTGAGAAAGTCTTTGTGTTATGATTTTTGAGCAAGTTATGTTGAAATCCACAAGTCTTTGTACATTTGCTTGCATGGTTGACACTTGTTATCATTTTGAAGGTCCGATCCACTGCTTAGTGACTTATGTCATGCCCCTCTATATGAATTACCCATTTGATCTTGATTGAGAACTCATGATTGTTAATTAGTGTTTGCATATCACAAATGATCATTTGCTATTTGATTGCACTTTCGCTTGATTTTTGCTTGCATGTTAATCATGCTTGGATGCCCTCCTTTACAAGTCCTTTGTCATATGTTGAGATTTATTTCAAAATTCTCCACAAATCTATTTGGCACTTGCTTATAAATTGAAATGATTCTTTAATTGAAGTGATTCTTTTGGAAACATTGTCCACCACCAGTTATTGTAGTTCATTTCAATTAGATTCATGAATCATTTTGGAGAAATAGAAGTTCAAGTCTTTATAAACTCCGGTCCACATTCAAGTTCGCCTTTGCTTGTTCAATGTCAAAGTTTCTTCATCACTTGAGTTTAAGTCCAAGTGTTGTCAACTTGGTTCAAGTTCTGAGAACAATTCCAAATAGTCGCCCTGTATCTTTATTTAAGCTTGGATTCGTTTTAGAATTGAGTTCAAGTTCCAAGTTCAAGTGATCCTTGTAGTTGTCTAAACTACAATCTCGAGTACAAGTTCTTAGCATTCGTTCTTTTGAGTTCAATCAAATCCATTTGCAAGCTCATTTTTTTTTTGTTTAAGTCCTTGGATCTTCGATCCAAAATTCGGCAGCCTCCCGGCGTCTCCCCCGTTTAGGGGAAAAACCAAAAGGCAACCATTCCCCTCGACGCTACGTGAGCGCTTCAGGTAGGTGTCAAAAATGACACCGCGGTCGCATATGAAATTTTTTTTATCCCCGCCTGCTACGTGAGCATTTAAGGGTGTTTTGTTTGTTGATTATAGGAAGAAAACATACGTTAGAGAAAAAAACTCAGATTTCCCCCCTCTGCACCACGTGGGCGTTCGGGGGTACTTATATAAAAATAAAGAAAATAAATAAAACACATTTTTTTTATCCCCTTCGCCGCAAGCGTCGCACTGGTTTCCCATCCTAAACGCTACTTGAGCGCCTCGGGGGTTTGCCAGCTCGTTGCAAGCTTTGAAGAGGGATTCTTAAATCGTCGCGAGCCTCGCACCGGTTTCCCACCCTAAACGCTACGTGAGCGCCTCGGGGGTTTGCCGGTTCGTTGCAAGCGTCGAGAAAAGAATCATTCTCTTATCTTAGTAAATTAGTTTTTTTTTTTTTAAGATTAATTATAATTAATTATAATTAATAATTATTAATTATAATTTAAGAATAATTATTATAATTAAAATAATTAACCATATTTAATTATAAAATGATGATAATCAATTTAAATTAAAATTTAATTATAATTAATTTTAATAAATTATGATTAATTATTATCATTAATTATATAATAATTAATCATAATAATTACAAATTAATCATAACATAATTTTAATTAAAACTAATCATTATTTATAATAATTAAATATAGTTAAAATATTTAATTATAATAATTATAATTAATTATAACTAACTGTTATTAAAAATAACTAAATATAATTAGATATTAATACTAATAATAATACTAATATAATATACCTTAAAAAAAAACAAAACAATGGCTTGCGGCTACAGGAGGCGACGGGCAGAGGAGTTAGGGTGGAGTTTCGGGATTTGGCCGAAGGAGGGAAGGTAGCGTGCGGCTAGAGAGGTAGATCGGGCAGAGGAAGACGCCGGCCAGGTAAGGTTCTTCTTCTTCTTCTTTTCTCTCTCTCTCTCTCTCTCTCTCTCTCTCTCTCTCTCTCTCTCTCTCTCTCTCTCTCTCTCGGCTTGTGTGGGGAGTCGGCAAAATGCAGGGGTTGGGACGGAGATCCCGTCGGGTTAAGCTTCGGTACAGTGGAGCTAGGTCGGAGTTGTGGTCGGACAGGGAGAGGAGACGAGGTCTGTGGGAGGAGCTCGGAGCTTTTCGGAGTGTGGAAGTCAGAGGTCGTCCGAGCGGGAGAGAGCTCGTGGATTTTAGGATGAGAAGCAGAGAGCGTCGTGTACGAGAGGGAGTAGCGACTGGAGCTCGATCGCGTGGTAGGAGCTTCGTGTGAGCTTGGCTTCTATTTAACGACTCGAATAGGAGCGGGATCGAGGCGAGCCCATACGCGAATGGACGTTTTCGGCGCCGTTGCAGACTATGTCACTGTAGTAAGCGGCGGGATCTTAACTGGATTTGCGGCATGGGGTGATACAGAGGTATGATTTCAAGCCATTTTTTTATTTTCTTTATCTAACGTGGAGGTCAACAATAGGATGCTCAGGTGGATGAGCGACTTTACACAAAGAGACAGAATGTGAAATAAGTATATACGTGAAAAGTTAGAAAGGTTCAGTGGCAGATAAGATTAGAAAGAGTCACTTTAGATGGTTTTGTCATAAATCCAATGACTCTATTAGGAGAGTGGATGTATTAGATTCGGCATATATTAAGAAAGGTAGAGGTAGAGCTAAAAAGATTTGTTTAGAAAGTATTAAAAATGATCTTTTTAATTAGATTTAAATAAAAAATGTTTTTTAATAAAACAAAATAGGAAAAAAAAAATTTCATGTAGCTCACACCACGTAGTGAGATAAATGCTTAATGTTGTTGATATTATTGTTGTTGTTGTTGCGTTCCTACTTCTAGAAATAAAAGATACACTATATGAGCATGTGTTTTCAAATGATAAGATAGACTAACAGTGCATGAATAAAATCATATAGTAGTTTTCAACATCTGTTCAGAAACAGACAATTTGAATAAATATTTTCATTTGACTACATAATTTGGTCTCATTACGCTTTTAAGAATATCAACACTCAAAACCCAATCTAGACCAGAAAAGAATCGTTTGAGGACCTTCCACTATCTGGGAACCAACTAACAATTCTAAAAATATGTAATAACCGGTTTAACTGGCCGATTCAATTTAGCGGAACAACAGAGGTGGAACTGAGCGGAGACAGACGCGACCAGGAGCAAGTTGAATGCAAGCGCGGGCGGGTCTAGAGGGTTTGGTTCACAGTTTTGAGCGAAGGATCGCGTTCGCAGAAGTAAAGTAACTACTCCTTATGTGAGATATAGCATTCCATTTGTTCCTAGAGAAGAAAAATGCGAGAGAGTTCTGTGGAGAGGAAGAAGAAGATTTGTTGATTTTTCCCATTTTTTGAGTAAATCCTTCCGTATTATCTCTTCTAACAGAGAGGGATGTTTAATTAAAGGCAAATGAAGAGATTGAAAGCGGAAGAAAGAAATTTGGAAAGAAAGAAGAAAGATGAAAGAATTTGAGAATTTTCTTCTAAAGTTTAGTTGATTATCTGATAATGGAATAAAGAGTAAGTGAATTATTAATTTCTTTTGATTTAGATACGAATTTATATTCTCATTTTCTAAATGAAGAAATTCTAATTATAGGAAGAATTCAATTAAATTAAGCATTGGTTCGATGGTTCAATAATGAAAGAAGGAGATTGGAGGTAAAAATTTATTAAAGTAGAAATTATATGGGAATAGTGAAAATGAAAAGTTGATAATAATATGTTGTATTTGAATTTAGATTGTAGTAAGGAAGATCGTCTCAAGAGTTGAAGGTTTGAAAGAAGTTGAAGTCAAAACATTCAACGTGGGTAATTACAATTGTTTAACATTCCTTATTGTATTTCCATTCCAATTCTGTATAATTGTTGTAACTTATTTTTGGAAACTATTATGAGTAAAGCAATGTAAATTCAATTTCATAAATGATGATAAATTAGACAAATATAGATTGTTATGATTGAAAATATACATTGACTATCTTAATAAATGAAGGTATATAGAATTAATGATATAGAAGGTATATGAAAATGATGATATAAGAAGCATATATATATATATATATATATATATATATATATATATATATATATAAGAAGCATAAATAAATGAATAAGAATAAATGAAAAAGGGAAAAGAAAATGAATGCAAATTTCAAGAGTTCACCCCCGTATGGTACTGACTGGTGAAGCAACGTACCCGTGCACGTTAAATGAAAATGAAAATGGTTATACCTTTATTGATACATTTAGATGTTGCTCCTGTACAAATTGAATTGGAAAATAAATAAATGATAAAATTTTATGAAATGTATTGTATATGAACGGCATAAAGGAATGAATGAATGAAATGCAAATGAAATGTATCTAAATGTTATATGACTGTTTATATAAGTTCTAATATTATATACTAAATGAGAAAAAGAATATGCATTGTATTTTGTGCATGTTTAAATGTTATATTATATAAAGATTACCCATTTAGTTTACTTTGTAAACTCAACATATCCAACTAATAATTTCAGGTTAAGTCTCAAGAAAAATAGATATAACTGAAAGAGAAGAGGAATACGTCTACAGAAGACGATGCACAAATGCAAACAGGTAATATATAATTGATGTAGTGATTTTAGTTAAGTTATATTAATAGTTTATGAAAATTTTGTAATAGCGGCTTTTTAGAATTTTTGAGAAGTTGCATGTTAATTTGCTTATGTAATTTAATGAAATGTTTCAACCTTCCAACTGTTTGTCCTCGCCTCATTAATTCGCGTCTCCGAGCCCGGTCGTGACAAAATATATATTTAGTAACGGAATTTGTTCCACGTTTCAAAAGTTAAAAATATTATGAAGACAATTATGGTATAATAATGAAAGATGCTTTTAAGTGTTATCTTCATTTCTACTCAAATTAATATAGGTTCTAGTTTATTTCACCACACTTATCCAATTTATTTATTATTTTAGTTTTCTCATTAATTTTAGTTAGCAATCTAATTAGATGCTTACCATACATAATTATCCATTCAAAAAGATGATGCATTTCTACGAACTAATTTATAAAAAAAAAAAAAAAAATCTTAGGATTTATCATACCATCAAAATATAGATGCTTCGAATTTTACACTCCTGCTTATTTCATCATCCATATCATGTATTTTTCAACTATTATGACCATAAACCTCACCAATATGAACTCAATAAAGGCTATTATTTTGAATATTTCTACCATGCTGCTGTTTATGACTTATTATGATTAGCATGTAAATGTACAGGATAAAGTTAACTTCTTGTTTACTAGAATTGTTGTAGATAGCGATTGAATATTTAACATTATTTAAATTCGTCCACTAACCTGATTCATGTAATTCCTTATTTACTGTCATTAAGAAACCATTCAATTATTTTGAAGATTTTCTAAAATTACATCCCACTGCCGATCTCTTACCACTCATTGAAGACTTTACAAGAAAACCTAAACCTTGATATCAAATCGATGTTGGACATTCTAGTGATTTCTAATGTAGGTCAAACAAGTGATGCAAAGTTCTGTACTCATTTTCGCATGCAAATTTTGCAAACAAAAGCAATATATCAAATCTCAATTCTCAAGAACTATTCACCACATTCAATAAAAATGAATAAAAGGTTAAAATCCAATCCCACAACAACAACAACAACAAGCCTTTGTCCCACTACGTGGGGTCGAAGACATGAAAGATTTTTCGCCATTGTGTCCGGATAAAAGTCAAATTCTCATTTAAATCTAATAAAGAAAGATCATTTCTAATATTTTCTAACCAATCCCACTGTAAAATATAAAAAGGTTGATAGGGAAATGACTATATTAAAGTGGCAGAATGAGTAGTGCATTGCGAAAATAGGATAGTTAAAAAAGAGACAGTTTGAGTATGTACAATGAAGGGTAAAAGAAGCACCAATAAAACGAGTGGGCAATAAATGATAATAGCTTTGGTAGGAAAAACCATAGATTAAAGAAGACTGAACATTGTGCAAAGATAATAGTGCCATCAAATGTTCATACCTCCCTAAGCACTCAATATGAATGAATGAAGGAATATTCATAAAGCCAACCCAAAATAATTAGGATAAGGTTGAAGATGATGACTTGTTCTCTATTGCTGGTGTTCTTTAGATCAAGATAACTATCAGGCCATTTCCATTTATTTCATAATGTTGCATTCAATCTTGTTAAGATTTTTGAGCTAAGAACAAAGATAGTGAACTCCTTAAAAGTAACATTCCACTTCATCCAATAAAGACCAAACCCATTTCAGTTCAGATAACTTACTTGGGTACCAAAGACTTCTCTAGCAATTATCACCCAAAAACTTATGGTCTGTTTGTGATGGTTGTAGTATTTTATAAAAGTGGTTATGAAGTTGTGGAGAAAATAATTTTTTCGAAGCTGTTGTGTATATTACAAATATGTCCTTTTAAAAAAAATTGAATAAATTCTTCCTTAAAGCTTCCACATATTAGCAACTATGGTTATAAAAAGCAGCTTCCCACAACAAAATTTTTAGAAAGCAACAAGGAAGCTACAAGAAAGCAGTAGCCAAATGAAACTTTGGTTGTGGTCTGAAAAGTAAACAATGAGAAAGTTATCACAAACAGACCATTAGTGCTCAAGTCGGGCGTTGGATATGCAACCAAAACTAAAACAAGTTCATGTTTACACTGCATGTATAGCTAAAAAACAACAGCCAATCATGTCCTAAAAATGTTACTTTACAAGACTGAGATGTGAATTACATGGATGAAGCAGAATTGTCTCACAAATACTTTGTTTTCAAATTTCAATAGGTAATGTAATCAATCATATGAAACAAATTTTCTTAACTATATATTACTAATTTTTACAATCAATGTTTTATGATTTGGATCATATTAAACATATCTTCATGAAATGAAACCATAATGAATGAGTCATGCCTAGAACATCAAGAGTGACACAACATGCCAAAAGCACAATGGGTAAGCAAATAGCTCATCACATACTGTGTGGCACCTTATACACATACATTATACCCAACACATCATAAGCTGAGTGGCACACCATATTGGAAGCATGAGGGATTGAGAAACAACACATCGCAACTTGTGTGGCACCCCTATCAAAAGTGTGTGAGGTGTCACACCAAGTCCATAAGGTCAGGCCTAGAGTAAGACACCCCACCCTTTGAGTGTGAGGCATTAATCATCATAGAATATGCTGATTATTATCAACTTAAACAATAGTTTCTCATCATGTATATATATACAAATCATAAGAGCTCTAGTTAGTAAAAGTGCCGCTTCACCTAGTGCTTTGAAAAGAAAAAGAAAATATTGTGCATCACATAATACTTAGTGCTCTGAAATTGCTGCCCCATACAATGCCAATGTAATCAAGGTTTTAACAATTAATATTGAATTGCTTCATTAGAATTTAGCTTTTTATGCATCATAATTGTCTCTTTTTTCTTGCAATAGGAATATACTTGCTTTGCTTTAAACCTCAGAAGAAGCGACAAGATTCTCAACTTCAAACGTATAGCAGTTTGCTGTTTTAGGGATTTGTTACACGTCATTTAGCATTTCTAACAACGGACAAGAATTAATCATCAGATTACAGGCTCAGCTTTTGTTCATCCTAAATGCAGTCAATCAATTTGCAGACAATTTTATTTATATTATCATTTTTTTAATGTTTGAAGAGTGCTGACATGTGAACTGGTAGTTGGCCAGTATTAACTGTAATTAGGCCTGAGCAATGTTTTACTACTAATTATCTTAACTTGCAGGATCTAATCTGTTTTCCAACAGTACAATTCCTTATTTTTAAATTTGTAACTAGGTTTTAATTACATATGTTTCATGGCTTCTTCAACCCAACCAGATGCAAAGCAGGCTGACCGAATGGTCAGATCACAAGATTATTAGATTTGCATTGAATTCAAGTTAGCTTAATTTTGAGAAGTTGAGGTGTCTCAACTAGGATATTATCATTTCAAGTTCAACAATGCTTACTTGAATTCAACAACTCAACAGCCCTAACCTGCAAGCAATATAGGCTAACTACCAAATCCTTATACATTGCACTTCAAAGTATTACCAGATACATTGCACAATATAACGATAAGATGGAGACATGGAGGCATACCGCCATGCAAGTTCACAAATAAGATCTTCTGGTGCATCTGGGAGAACCTGAAAAAGTGAATTCATTGTTTCGGTATAAAATGACTCCATTTTCTTGATAAAGTTTCAAACGAATATACATATAACAATGGAATACCTGATCTTCATACGGATTGCAATGGTCCTTGAACCATAGCCTCAAGAATTCCTGATAATCATGCATTGGGACAAGTTACACGTTCTATTTGAATGTGAAAATCATGCTAATCAAGTCAAAAAAATGTGATCCAAATACGAGAAAATTTCATAGAAACAGATAAATCCCTGCCAGGCAGGGTTATGTCCAATTATTTAAGCTTCGTTTGGGATTGCTTTTTTACTGCTTTCTAAAACGGCTTTTTAGTACAAAAATTTCTAATTTATGAATTTTTTTACTAAAAAGCTAGTTTAGAAAGCAACAAAAAAGCTGCCCCAAACATAGCCTTACAGTGGATATCAAACATAACTAGAAACATACCTTATCGACATTTTCAGGTTCAAGACAAGCATTAAATCGCTCCTGATAAGAACTAGCAATCCAGTATCTGCTGGAATCAGGCGTATGCACCTACACAGTTGCAAAAAACAGTATCACAATAAACAAAACCGTTGCTTATACCTTCAGTCTCATAGTGTTGAATGTGTTTATGAACAGACATGCTTGTCCATGGAGATGGACAATTCTGAACAGCTGCTTCATGCATGCCTGGCATGTTTCACACACCAAAACCTAGGAGACTCTGCGTTGTGTTCTAAAATTCAGCTGTGAACTTTTTCCCCATGAAAATTGCACTAAATTTCAGGAATGCTACAGGTATAACTTGCAAAGATGTGTAAACGTTATAATCATTTAGATATATTATTTTAAATGTTCTATTAAATTTTTTTTGCGTACATTTAGTTGGCCAAACTTGATTTATGATAAGATTATTGTAAACTGCCAAAATCTAATTTTATATCCTGTTATACATCTCTTTGATTCATTAAGAATATCATTAAGTCATTATTCAAATCTCCTATATCATATCACCCCTTCCTCCACTTGCTATTTTATTCTCTCCTTCTCTCTCTCTTGCCTCCGTAACCTTGCACGTTTAGATCCCACCACATATCTCCTCCTCGCTGCCCTCTGCTAGATGTAGCAACCCATTTTAAATGCAGATTATCACGCCTTACCTTCCCAATTTATTGATCTTTACACCCTATCTTGGCTTTTGCCAAGCAAGCGACACTTAAGGTCACACAATCAAATGATGCTTCACCTTTCAATTGGTTTCCTTCCAACCCACCATTGATTCTACTCACCAATGCCTCACTCTCAAGGGATGCCCCTGCCTACTTTGCCTACACTGCCAACAACACTCCAATCACTGTGGTGCTTCTCACATCACCACCAACTAGAGCTATCTCTTGCCTCATGCTCTGCATGATGGCCTTGATAACATTATGATTGTGGACAAAATATGCTTACCCATAACCCATGCAAGTTCCACCTCATTACCCTCTACCTCTTATAATTTTTCCTTAAAATAATGTTCTTTGTAAACCTAACATGAAAAAAAGCCATATTTCATATATCAAATTGTCATTTTAATCATGTATCTATCAAATTCCTACCCAATACATTTCATGTGAATGATCCATGCATTGGGACACTCTAGGCAGGACAAATTAAAGATAACGTGTATGAATTGTCAGTTTCTTTGAACCCTATCACCACTACTTGTTGCTTTTTTCTACTTTCAAGATCAATTCATCCGATCGACATCATATATCGAGTTATCTATCAATTTTAATTCTAAAATATATTATTTCCCAATTCAATCTAGCTTATTGTCCTCATTATCTACTCTGTATTATTACACGTCAAAAAAATAATAGTCATAAATTTTCATTTTCTACCTTAATTATTGTTTCTTATCAGCCTCTTGAAATATAGTTCTCAAATGCGTTGACCTCACCTATATATTTTTAAAATGATTTCAAATATTACATTATTTTTGTCGCTCATTATACCAAATATATCTGATAGTATCCACTTAAGCAAAAACCACATGCTTGTATATTACCATCTGTTTCAAAACCTTACTGGTAAAATGCTTTGATTGTAAAATGATCACCTTATACTTCAACAATGGTGACAAGTGTGGGCTCCGAAAATTCGTGCCCCGGCCTCTCCGCAACCCTTTTCTTTTTCTTCGGGTTATCAAGGAGAGTTTTAACAAGTATGTTCTAAGGCAAATTTTCAGAAGGTAGATTGGATTGTGACTAAGATATCACCTTGAGATTTCGCCCTCATTTTGTGAGGACTTTATGATCTGAGTTCAGGTTTTCTATAGGCGTAACCCCCTATAGTTAATTAACCCTCGCAATAACGAGAGAGAACTTTCGATTAAGGCTAGTCGTCAAACAAATACAGAGTATCTGGTGTATATCACCATGACTTAGGTATTTGAAAATTTAATATTTAAAATTAGAAATTTACCGCCTTGCATTAAAGCAGATGGTGGGGGGAGTGATGATAGACCCGATCAAGATCCCATGGTTTCGTCGTGTCCCGGTTCATCATGGTCCCTGGTCTTCTTAGTCAGAGGAGGCAGTCGACCCAACCTGACAGAAGGATCCTTGTCGGCATCCATGGATTGCTTCGTCCGAGGGTACCTTGTAGACTTAGGATGTATATTTGTCTAAAGTAGGGCTGCAAACGAACCGAGCCGAGCCGAGCTTTAGCCTGTTCGAGTTCGAGCTCGTTTGTCATAATCGAGCGCAAACTCGGCTCGAAGATCGTCGAGCTTCTTGGACACATGTTCGAGCTTGAGCTCATTTAAAAAAAGCACGTTCAAACTCGGTTCGAGTTCAAATTCAAGCTCATTTGTCAAGTTGCTTGTCGAGCAGCTCGTTAAACCAATTGACCAGCTTGTTTTACATCCGCCCAGATAACCCACCCAACACCCTGCCAGCTGCACGCTTTTCATCAAGACGCCAAATGAGTTTGTTTTTATAAAGCATAATCATTCTTCTACAGGCGATGTGGGACTAAACCGCATACAAGTTTTTTTTTTAAATTTGGTGACGCCACTGAGGAGAGAGAGCAGGCGGGAGCTTAAAAAATGCAAAATATATAGAGAGAGGGCGGGACTTGAGGCGGGAGAATAAAAGATTTAATGGAGAGGAAAAATTTAAAAATATTAAATTGGTAAAAATAAAATATTAAATTAGTAGATTAAATAGTATTTATTTTTAAAACTTTAATTGAGCTCTAATCGAGCTTCTAAGCGAGCTTGTTCACGAGCTTCTAAGCGAGGCTATTCGTGAACATAAATGAACCGAACAACGTGTTGTTCAAGCTCGTTCATTTAGCTATCGAGTATTCATCAAGTGTGTTCAAACTCGTTTGTTTACCTTATCAAACGAACATAAATGAGCCCCTATCGAGTTGAACCACGAGCAGCTCGATTCGTTTGCAGCCATAGTCCTAAGGGACAAATTTGAATCCACCTTTGCTAACAAAGGGCTTTGTGCCCTATCGATTATATCCAATTGATTTATTATTCAAGGATTTGACACCATTGGAGAACATACGTGCTTTGACCATAACCGTAATTTAATAGAGCTAGTTGGCGGCAAAACCACCAGGTCAGAGGATCCCGGTCATAACCATTTACTTGTGGTGTCATTTGATGACGAAACCACTTGTTAGAGGACACGTGGCACGTCCTCATTGACATGAGACGATTTTAGAATGATTTGCTCTTTGTGAGCTGAAGTGATTTTCAGATTTGTCCGTCTCGACAAATTATTGCGGAGAATGGATGTGTATTTTTTTTAAAGTGTTTTGGTGCCTTTACAATTTTACATATTTTAAGTTTGTGACTTTTGAGTTTTGAATTTTTATGAAAATTTGGACGTCATTTTTAAATATTTGAGGGTCCCCTCCGGTTGAGATTTTCTATCAACACGGTCATCATCAGAGTACTTATGGGCAATTTAATTTTATTGGTTGAACCTCATTGACTCTATCTACTTGCTAACAGATGATCGGGTTAGTTGTCGGCTTTATGCTTTTATTAGTGAATTTTTCTTGTTATAGACTTTGAAGGCCTAAGATGAACAAATAAAATAAATATCCCAGTCGATGTCGTGACCATATATTTGTTTGATAGTTTGAGCTGTGTCTACTCCTATTTATTCACATAGAGGAATTGGGTTTAAACTTAGGTTCATTTCTTGACCAGCACAGTATCCTCAGACGGCAAGGCCCACGCGGGTGTATGATTTTGCATGTATTTTGTAAGATAATTTGTATAGTAATTGTATGTATGCAGTGCAACGGGTGTATACGACACATTTGCATATTAAAATACTCACGTATGTATTTGGGTATTCATATGTATGCATGCATGTTGGCATGTGTATTTGCATCTTGCATGATGCGCTTGATATGTAATGTAGTGATTTGACGCGCTAACATAGCATATGGTGTATTTGCATGATATACATGTATGACGCATGCATGCAATGCCTATTTGCTTGATGATTCGGTGCTTACATGCAGTGCATGACGCATTTACATGTCGATGTTGTGTGCTACTGCTGCACAACACATTTTACATATTGTATAATATGCTTGCATGATGTATTTGGCATTTTGTGATGTATATAAGCATGATATCAATGCATCAATATGTATTCCCATGCATGGGGGTGTTTTGAAATGTCTGGCACTAATCAACCATGTGAATGGTTGTCATTTGAGTGTGCATAACAATTTATTTAGAATCCTGTAGACGCTTTTTGTCTGCTTGTACGAGTGTTGCAGATTCGATGGCGTTATTTAACAGCGCATTGGGTCTCATTTGTCACGCTCATCGTCTACATATTACCCTCTTCTTTAGTATCTAGCCTGTATCAGTGTACTTCATTCTGTAAGCAAGCTACACGTCGCATCAGGAGTCTTTCACATGTTATATGCAAGCGAGTTGATTTATCTGGCGTGACAGTCTGGCACTGCAAATTTATTGTCTCATTTTACCAGTGGCCTGCGGTTTTTACTATTAATTCTCTGCTTTTGCTTACAGGTGAATCGTAACGTTGCTCCATGGGTCATTTGTAACTTCCTTCAATCAAGCTATCGTACATTGCAGGCGTTTATACTTATTGGAATTTCTTCAAATATATTTGTAGCGAAATTATAACATTTGTTACACATCCACTGTCATCACTCGTAGATGGATCTAACATGTTCATTTGCAAGTCAGCTGCCGACTACCGGTGATCTGTATTCATCACTAGCCTCTTCAAGCATGTTGGTTGCTGAGTCGCTACATTCATTCCATATTAACCTTCAGTGTTCACATGGGAATGATACGCTTATTTGCAAGTAAATATCGTAGGGAGGTTGCTTTGTCTATTGTGTGCCTTTCACACTTTGCTCACGAATGTGTTGTTGTGTTTGCCGCATGTTGCTCGTATATGTCGGTAGGAAAATTACCACATTCCTTACATATCTGTTGTCATTGTCTACATGTGCTTGCTTTCATTGTGGTTCTTTCTGTATTTGCTTGCAGATAAAGCATACATATGAAGGGTCTCTTACAGGGGCTCGCATGAGTGCTTGCATTTATTGCAAGTGTGTTGTCCTTGCTTGTTGTATGTACTGCAACCCTTCTATCATCGATCGCATGAGCGCTTCATCTCGAGCAACTCGTTGCATTTGCTGCATATCAAATTCCTTCACATGTAGGGAGCTTGTTGATGCGGACATCCAACCGTCCATGCCAGTCCGAGGAGCTGAAGATCGACGACCGAGATCACTTTGCTTTATTTTCGTTTATTAAGTGTATTTTAATTTAGTTTTGCAATTTCACATTTTACCCTCTTGTTTTATGTAAGCCCAAGGGGTGAATGTGTCTTTTAATTTCTATTGAGGCCTATATATAGAGGTCCCTTCTCTTGTATTTGGAGGATGGATTATTGATAATGGAAAATTTTATTTTCGTGTTGATCTCTTAGTGAGTTCAGAAGGATCTCTTTGTGAGTTCCGACTTTCCCAAGATCTCTTTGTGAGTTCTTGAGGAGAGTTTCGCGGATCTCTTTGTGAGTTCCGAGATTCTCAAGATCTCTTTGTGAGTTCTTGAGGAGTGTTTCGCGGATCTCTTTGTGAGTTCCGAGATTCTCAAAATCTCTTTGTGAGTTCTTGAGGAGAGTTTCGTGGATCTCTGTGTGAGTTCTGACATCCCTACAATCTCCTTTGAGATCTTGAAGTTTAAGAGCGTGAGGTTAGAAATTCCAAGATTTCTCCAAACTTCTCATCCTCTACCAAGCTCGGGCTTTTCCTCCCCAAGTTCTCCTTGTCTCCGGCCCTGTTGGCCCGTCCAGAAATTCACCCGCCGGCCATCCCTTAGGCCGACGCCCACCAACCCCCACCTCCCCCTCTCTTCCTCCTTGGAATAAAGAAATTTCTTAATTAGGAGAGGCTCACAATTAATGACAATTCAAATTCAAAATTTGAATTTGAATTACCATTAATTACTCCTTAAATTCGTCCCTCCAATTAAGCCAATAACCATTAATTTAAATCTGAAATTTAATTTCGGATTTAAATCAATTAATCATTTAATCCTCACAATTAATGACAATCCAAATTCAAAATTTGAATTCGAATTAGCATTAATTACTCCTTAAATTTGTCCCTCCAATTAAGCCAATAACCATTAATTTAAATCTGAAATTTAATTTCATATTTAAATCAATTAATCATTTAATCCTCCCAATTAATGACAATTCAAATTCAAAATTTGAATTTAAATTACCTTTAATTACTCCTTAATTTCAGATTTCGATTCTCTCTCCCCAAATTGATTTGGGCTTTAATTAATCTTGCCACCTAGGCAAGTATATGACATTTACGTTTCACATCAGTTTGGTATCAGAGCATGGTTGCTCACCCGGGATGCGAACTCGACGGATTCGAGTCTTTTCAATCCCGAGAGAATGATGCGGACATCCAATCGTCCATGCTTGTCCGAGGAGGAGCTGAAGATCGACGACCGAGATCACTTTGTTTTATTTTTGTTTATTAAGTGTATTTTAATTTAGTTTCGCAATTTACCTTTTTTACCCTCTTGTCTTATGTAAGCCCAAGGGGTAAATGTGACTTTTAATTTCTCTTGAGGCCTATATATAGAAGCTCATTTTCTTGTATTAGGATGATGATGATGATGAATGAAAATTTCTACTTTTGATCTCTTTGTGAGTTCATATTTTCTTGATCTCTTAGTGAGTTCAACTCTCCTAGATCTCTGTGTGAGTTCTATGGAAAGCCCAAGGTGAGGGCAAAAGCAATACCCGTCAATCTTTGGAAGAGTCCAAGGTTCGCGGTTCTTACGATCTCTTTGTGAATTCGTTAGTTATCTTCTATTTTACTCGTATTTTTGTTGTTCATCTCCTTCCTCCCCTCTTCATCCACCCAAGTATTCCCCCTAGCTCCACCTCCTCAACCCACGGCCGACACTCCACCCAACCACTCAATACCGCCGGCCCAAGCTCTAGCCACCGGCCACCATCCACCTCCTTCTCCCCAACCGAGAACCCCACCTTGGCTCCAATTATTAATTGTCTTTCCTAAATTGGAGGGATTAAGTTAACGAAGGATTTGAATTCAAAAATTCAAATTTGAATTCAAATTTATTTATTGCTTAATTCATTCTTAATAATTAGGCATTTAATGATGTCATTATTTCTGAAATAAAATCTCAGAATTTTGAATTCAAAATCCCGCCAGCCTCCCTTAATTCTTCCCTTGTAATCAATAAGTTTCCAATTAGGGAAGAGCTCTTCATTAATGCAAATTTGAATTCCAAAATTTGAATTCGAATTAGCATTATTCGCACCATTAATCTCTCCCACCATTTAAGTGAATCGTCATTAATTCTCAAATCTGAATTTAAATTCAAATTTAAGACATTAATTCCCTCAAATCACTCTCCAAATTAAATCACCTCCACCTTGGCTTCACTCACATTTATTACCTTTTCCCCTTTTTGCTCCAGCCAAAATTTCCTATCCCTTGCCTAAGTAATTTGATTTCCTAATTCAAGGCATTAAATCAGGAAATCAAAATCCCTCCCCACCGCCTCTCAATCCACCGCCAATCTCACCTTCTTCTCTCTTCTGACCCGTCCCCTTCTCCCTCCCAAATTTTTCCTTCCTTTTTATTTCTCCACCTGAACTCTAATCAATATTCTTTCCCTCCCCCACCTTTATTTCCTAAGCAATAATCTGAGATTTATCTCAGGTTTTGGAAAGAAAGTTTTAGGTTGTTTCTCTTGGCCGAAAGCTTCCCAGATTCCTTTAAAGAGATTCTTAGTTTTTGTGGAAGGACTTGGAATTTTGGAGAAGAGATCCTCTCCCTTGCAAAGTCGTCCATGTTGTTTCACATCACTTGTGTATCTGTCAGATATTCAATTGATGTTGACTGTGAGATAATCTCATATGTTGCATGACTTTCATGCTTTACTCATAAGCATGCTATTGCATTCGTCAAGGTCTCCTTTAGCGTGTTTGTAGGATAACTATCAGTGTTGTTTGCAAACACGCTAGCATGCTTGCCTGAGGTTAAATGATATTGATCGCTTGCAAACTCCTCTTGCAAGGGCTCAATATGCTTGCATGACTGATATGAATGCAACATGTCAATCATTATTGTCCATAGATGATTTATAGCATACGTCCAGGACTTTACATGCTTGTTTGCAATCATATTACACATCATCTTCAACTTTATTTCTCATAGGCAAATCATGTTGGAAATCACAAGTCCTTGCTATCCTTGAAGGCAATTTATGATTTACATAATGGAATTGTTTGTTGATGCCTGAATTTAAATCAATATGATAATTTCTTAATACCCATTATAAATTTTGTGCTATTATTTATGAGTATACCGCCATATTTTTTCATTTGATCTTTTGCATGCAAGCGGGTTATACTTGGAGTTCTTTATCCACTATAGGTTATTGCCTGTTCATTTGCATTTAATTAAAATTTTGTTGTTTTTATGAATTATAATTTTGTTTTAAGCATTATGTCGGCTATTATTTGAATTGAGTTATGTTCCCTATCATTTTGTTTAAGTCGAGGTTTGAATTGAGTTATGTTCCCTATCATTTTGTTTAAGTCCAGGTTCTCTGTCATTTGAAATTTCGGCAGCCTCTCATCAGCCTCCTCTACTTAGGAGAATTTCGGGGAGCTGGGTCTTCCCACCATGCTAAGAAAAGCGTGTATGGGTCTTTGATGCGCCTGTTTGAAATGCATAATTTTTCTCCGTAGTCATAGAAGCACATGCACTGGTACTTAGGAGCGTCCCCACCATGCCAAGAAAAGCGTGCCCAGCACTGCACCGGGTCCCCTCCCACCACGTTAAGAAATGTATGTATATGTGGTTTTGCCAGTGCGCCACAAGCGTCGAAAATAGAGTTTGGAACATTATACCTTGCGAGCGATGTCGATGGTGGTGTCAGGGCGATGACAACGGCGACGATTGAGGCACAAAAAGAAAACAAATTTTTTATTCTCTTTTTTATTCATCATTTTTTTTACCTTTTCTTTTTTTTTTTCCTTTTTTCTTTTAAATAGTAATAATAATAATAATAATAAACTATAATAATAATTATTATTATTACTACTAATAAATATCATCGAGGTTGACTTAAGGAAACCGGGATCAGATCGACGAGGCTGAAGCTCTATCTAACTGGAGGTGTTCATACAGCAAATGCTAGATCAGTGGCTTTGGAGATAAGATCAGATGGGTGTGAGTGGATTGACTTAAGGAGGAAAATCAGGTGGTGATCAGGCGTTTGATTGGAGTCTGGAGGTGTATTCGGTCGAGCGATTTGCGTGCAAATAGAGAAGAGAAAGTCGGATCGTGGAGTTCGGCGGGATTTCGCTAGCTCATAGGAGGTTGAACAGAGGAGAGCTCGAGCGTGAGGAAGCAGAAAACGAGCAAGGCTCGTTTGATTTCATTTTAATGACGAGGCAGAGCCTTGTTTGAGACGAGAGCAGAGGATCGAGGCACGAGATTTATGGGAGGAGATGCGAAGCAGTTCCAACAGAGATTTTGACGGGATTTCCAAGCTTCAGCGGAAGTTTTGGGACAATTTCGACCGAGCCGAGGTATTTTGGTTGATTTTTTATTGATTTTTTTAATTTAGTTTGGGTTTGGATTATAATTGATCCAATTATCATTCAAGTTTAAGTTAAATGAGTCAGTTTCAAGTTAAACAGGTCAAGTTCAAGTTAAACAAATCTTGAGTATTAGGGATTACACCTGCGCGACGTGGTTGACAGCGGTGACGACGGGGAGAAATGCACAAAATTTTCCTTCTCCATCTTTTTTATTTATTTATTTTTAAACTCTCATTTCTCCTCTTTCTTCTTTTTTCCTCTTTATTTTTATTTTTCATTTTCGTCATTTTTTTCTTTTTTTATTTTTATTTTTGTACTCTCCTTTCTTCTTCTTTTTCCTCTTTTTTTTTGTATAAGCATGTGTATATATATCCATACATATTATCTATATTCTTTATTTAGTAATCAAAGTAATAGTAAGAATTACGGATCGTAAAACGAACTTCGTCGTTTCTTTCGGAACGTCGTAAATACTCAAAAAGCACTGTCAATTTGGTCAAAGAAAGTCGCGCGACGAAATCGGCACGGATCCCAAGGCAATGACGAGCAAATCGAGGAAATTGGCGTGACGTTGGCCAATTGACGTCTGATCACGAAGCGTATTGCGCCGTTGCGATCGAAACATCGATAATACACAAAGTGGACTGTAATTTTGTCAAACAAAAATTGCGAGACAAAATTTACATGCAAAACGAGACAAAACGCACGAACTTCGAGAAATCGTGCAAATTGAGGTCATTTTCATTGATTGATGCATTGTTGTCATCTCAAATTAATGGTAATACTAATAATATTAAATCATTATTAATCATGCCAATTGATTTAACCAAAATCAAAGGTCAAACAGGAGATCAAATCCAATTAATGCTTATTAATGCACTTTACCTTGTTTGATCGAAACCTCGTTGCTTTTGTCAATCCTGCGTAGCTGGCCTCCGCTTCTTGTCATTCGTCCCTTGCAGCAAGAAGCCGCAAAAGCCTTCGTCCATCCCTCTTAGCTATGAAATCCCACACAAATCTCAATTGTCCGTCCATGCCAACACCGCCTTACGATTCACTTCTCCACAGTCGGCTTCCTTCTCAGCCGTGAAGTCCCACACCCAGCTCAAACCTAGGGGTGCAAACGAGTCGAGTCGAGCTCGAGCCAGGGGGTATTCAAGTCGAGCTCGACTCGTTTCACGTCAAGCGGCTCGTCGAGCTCAGTCGCGAGTCGCGACCTCCGTCATCCCGAGCAGAGTCGTCTACAGTAAGTGAGCTCCCGTATTGCTTCCGATCGAAATGCCTTAACTTCCGATCCCACAGGAATGGAAAGTCATCGAAGGTGTCGAAGAAGCGCTCAGAATGGAGAAAGTTACCTTCACTTCACACGAGCTCCCGTTATTGCTTCCGATCTGAATGCCATAACTCCTTATCCGACTGGAAGGTAAAGTCGTCGAAGGGGCAAGGTCGAACAGCCACGAAGGAGCTGGAGTAGTGCCCGATAAGGAGAAAGTTACCCTCTCAGTCAACGAGCTCCCTTCGTTTCTTCCGCCCAAAATGTCGTACCTTCCTATCCGACAGGAAGGGAATGTCGTCGAAGGGGTGAAGAAGCGCGCCGAAGGAATAAAGTTTCCTCCACAACGAGTGAGCTCTCGTTCCTACTTCTGATCGAAGTGTCGTAACTTCCGATCTAACTTGAAGGGAATGTCGCCGAAGGGACAAAGTCGAACAACGACGAAGGATGTCGAGTGGGGAAGAGAAGAGATCGCGAGAGAGTCTTGAGGCTTGCATCCATCCATTCGCATGATTCAATTTTCCCGCTGCCCATTTCCTTTTCCCGCTCGCTTGCCATTTCATTCGCGAGCTGCTCGATGAGCTCGCGAGTCAAGAAGCACGCAGTTCGAGCTCAAGCTCGATAAGCTCGACTCGTCGAGCCTATTACCAAGTCGAGTTCGAGCCGGCTTGACTCGGTTGCACCCCTTCTCAAACACACACTCGACTTACCTCTAGCAGCCACGACTCATGCAATAGCCCAGCCGGCCTCCCTCACTCCCTGTACACTTCAGAGACCCTCTTCCACCTCAACCTCACGCAGAATTTAATTGATTTTACATCAACCGCTCTGATCTCCTCACAGATGCCAAGGTCGAACCACTCCAATAGTTTCACGAGAACTCTTCCAGTTCGGCCGGCTTTTTCCAACTCATACAGCAATCACAACACCTTTTTCTTTTTCACTTTTAACTTTCTTCCCACTACAAACAACACAAATCATTAATTTCTCTACCCACTAAAACCCAACAACCAAATAGCTTCCACATTTTAAAAAGAAATTTTTCATTTTTGCTTTTACAGTAAATTTTCAGTTCTTTCTTATTTTTATTTAGGCTCATTTGTTCCTTTGTTTTACTATCATTGATAGTAGCAGTTATTGTGAATCAGTGTTTTTAGTACTGTCATTACATAATATTGCTAATTATTCTTACTATTACTTGGATTACTAAACAAAGAATAGAGGGAATATATATATATATATATATATATATATATATATATATATATATATATATATATATATATATATATATATATATATATATGCTTATACAAAAAAGGAGGAAAAAGAAGAAGAAAGAGGAGAAGTGAGAGTTCAAAAAAAAAAAAAAATGACGAAAATGAAAAATAAAAAGAAAGAGGAAAAAGAATAGGAAAGAGAAGAAATGAGAGTTCAAAAATTTATTAAAAAAAGGAAAAAAAAAGAAGGAAAATTTTGTGCATTTCTCGCCGTCATCACCGCCATCAACCACGTCGTACAGGTATAATCCCTAAAACTCAAAACCCCGCATTTGACGTTCGCGACGCACCGGAAAATCACTCATACACGCTTTTCTCTAGCATGTTGGGAAGAGAATCTAGTGTGATGCATACGACGAGGAGGGTAGGACTTATACATGTTTTTCTCTAGCGTGACAGGGAAAAATATAAATACCCGTAGACACCTCAGTGCCTATGGGGAAAATAATTACGCATTTCAAACAGGTACTCTGAAGACCCATACACGCCTTTATCTAGTGTGATGGGATTGAAGATTTATAGCTGCGGTGTCATCCGACACCAACCGTGTATGCTTTTCTTTAGCGTAGCGGGAGTCCCAAACTCCTGGAAATTCTCCTAAATAGAGGAGTCGTCGGGAGGCTGCCAAAATTCAGTCTGAAGACACACAAGACTTTAACAAATTAACAGGGGACTTGATTTGGACAACTAGGGACTTATTTTGAACTCAAATGAACAATGCAAAGAACTTGAATCAAATAACAAGGCCCGAACTTGAATTTGAATATAATGAATAATCACAACAAGCTCAAATGACTCATAAAGAATTTAGACTTAAATGGAACACACGGAACCAGACTTAGAATTAAAGGATGAACAATCAAAATCTAAGCGATTCTTGATCATTGGAGAGAACATCAAGTGAATGAACAACAAATATCCAAATATCATAATGATCATAATTGATTAACAAGAATGTGCAATCTAATTACAAGTACTGCACAAGGGTATGCCAATAAGCATTGTAATTCATATGTAAGATAACTCACAAACGAAGATGAAACCCAAGCAATTGATTGATTTGAGACAATTGCATTGGCTACAAGGACATATGATGAATGTGATAATGGTCAATATCATCATGTAAGCAAATGGAACCTCACAAGTGATGAAGAGTGAAAGGTTACTCATGAATGACGGTAATCATGAATGACAATAATAAGCATGCAATGAACTTGATGGCTCATCAATGGCCATATACAAGGAATCCAGAGTGTTTGCAATCAAAAGCCATCAACTGATAAGCAATGCACTAACTTGCTTGCAGATGCATACAATAGCCTCCTATGAATGTGAAGCTAGTATGCAATGAATGTAGCGATCAGCTAGCCGATACACATGAAAAGGTTAATGATACTTGTAACAACGCCTTACGACCAGCACCAGCAAACAAGCGTATTCAACCTCGCAAGCAATAATCAACAATGATCAACGAGGATGTGTGATCTAATTGAAAATAGATGCACAAGAATGGCATGATGAGTATTACAAATCATATATGAATGATAGTGACGTTCGTATCAGTCTCGCAAGTAGATATAACATGTGGCAAGGGAGCTTTAATACACACACTGAGCTACTCACGAATGGTAATATGCAGTGAATGTTGCAGAACCCTCACAACCAATTACCATCTAATGATCAAAAGATACACCGAAACTCTGTAAACCATAGTGCGCAACGATGGCATAAATGCTCTCACAATCAACATGCAGGGAGAGATCGATGACAAATGCAAGCTCATATGAGCCGTTGTAGGAAACCTCTCATATACACAAAGTGTCATTTATGAATAAACACAGAAGACCTTCAGTAAATACAAGCTCACACGAGTCGTTGTAGGTGGCTCGTCACAAGTACAACATAATGTCTATGAACAAACATAGATCTTCAGCAAATATAAGTTCCCATGAGGTGTTGTAGGAGACTCGTTATGTATGCAACAAGCTACCTACAAGCAAGGACAACAAGCATGTGATAAATATAAGCATCTACAAGCTGCGTAATGAGAGGCAGAGGATCGGGTTTTGTGGATTGAACCTTGTCAACTCTGTCAGGTTGTTGACAGAGGATCGGGTTTCGTAGTCTTCGTGCCTTTATTAGTGAATTCATATTGTTGTAGGTCTTGATGGCCTAATATGAATGTTTTAAAGCAAATATACTGGTCGCCACAACTTTATATTTGCTTAATCGTTCAAACTCTGTCAACTTCTATTGACCCGTATAGAAGGATCGGTTTCGAACCTGAATTCACTTGTCAACCCGCGCAGCATCCCTAGACGTCACGTGTGTACCAATAACACGCTCGCCGGGGCCCATGCGAGTTTTATAATTATTTTTACCCCTTTTAGTATACCTATGTGTATACAATTTATAGTGCACGTGCATGTGTACTTTAAAATAATTGTAGACGCCTTCTGTCTGCTTGTACGAATGTTGCAGATCCGGTAGCGTGGCGTAGCAGCTTCTGAATGGAGTTGTTCGTTGCTTCGTACAGGTAGACTGTCGTGCACTATTTGTTGATTTTTGTAGGCGGATCATAGTGCACTAACTAATCTCCTGCCTTGGGTCGTAGAAGCTCGTAGGAACTTGTAGTCTTTATGCATTTTGTTGTGTACTCGGGTCCTTTCAGTACATCCGCTACTGCCTTGCTTATAGGATTCATCAGATGCCATCATTTATAGGTGATATGTTTGCCAAAGAACTTTGCTCCTTTAACTCTATTTGTTAAAGATAGATGCATTCAACTATCATTGCGTAGTTCCTGACTATAAGGGTATCGTAGCATCTACTGTTTGTTATTGATTAGCACTTTCAGACTTATTACGTAAATGAAATATTTTTTTTGTCGTCGTTGCAATCATTTCAAATCACCAGTTGCATGATCCTTGATATTATTCATGAATAGTTCACTACACCCATTATAAATTCTTTGTTGATCAATGTATTTGCTTGCAAGGTTTGAGCACTTTTGCTTGTATTTTGACATTGCTTGTAAGGAAGATGTATCAGTTATTGCCTCCTACTACATGGTTTGTAGTGCTTGTATTTGTCGCATGTCTTTTGATATTCACAAGAGATTGTCACATGTGTCTGTCAATTAATGATTGCTTGGTGCAGAGGAGATTATTTCCTTCACAACTCTCTTGTTTCATTTATGAGCATATATGATGGCTAGCATGTCATCATATCCATCACAAGCTTCTAATTGCATGCATCCTCTTATATGACTGTTGTATTGATTGTATCAATTTTATCTTTATTATTCACAAAGCAATGGTTCACATTCATGATTACCCTTGTCAATTTCATTGCTTGTAAACTTGGATACATTTGACTGCTAGATATGGAGGAGCCATGTTGAGTTCTACAAGTCTTCAAGTGTTATATGAGGATGATTTAAATCTTGTATGAGTTTGCTTGATTGGCACTTGCATCTCAATTGAAATGACAATGTGATGTTAGGGATTGTAAGCATGTCATTGTATCTTGCCCTTTGGTTATTGTATGAATGATTACTTGCAAACTCCTTTTGAAGCTTTGGTCTTTACAAGTATCATATTCATTCACTTGTGTTTATTTGAGTACATCATGAATTGATTTGTTATGAGTCCTTGTTTGCTCGCAAATAAAATCCACTTGAACATTTTTTTATCCTTGGAAGTGGCTTTCCATATGCATGATGAACTTGATATCATGTCTTTACCCTACTTGAGATGGTCATGATCTTGCATTCTAATTGAAATGGTAATTCTGTTATTATTATTCAAGACGAATTCTTCATATTCATTTGAACTTTCTTGTATTTGTTTAAGCTCAAATTTAGTTCATTTAGTGTCGAGTACAAAATCCTTGGGTTCAAATTCTTTTGCATCAAGTCTCCAAGCCCTTGCTTGAGTTCAAATGTCCAAACCTTTATTCATCTTGTTTGATGTTCAAATGCAAGTCCATAAGTCCTCTATTTCAAGTTCAAGTTCATTTGTGTCCTTGCTGAAGTTAACATGAGAGTCCAAGCTCAATTGCATGATCAAATACTTACTTGAATTCAAATATCCAACTCAAGTTCTCATTCTTGTTTGAGTTCAAAGTGCGCATTCAAGCTCTCTTGTAGTTGTCTCAAACTATAATTTCAAATCAAAGTTCTCCATCATTTGATTCAAATTTAGGTTCAATTTGATTAAGCCTTTTGTAGTTCACCAAGTTCATTTGTTCAAACAAGTCCAAGTTTTAAGCTCATTTTTGTTCAAGTCATGTCATCCGAGTGCAATCAAGTCCAACTGTAGCATCACTTTCACCCGAAATTTCGACAGCCTTCCGACGCCTCCCCCGTTTAGGGGAAAACTACGGAAAAACTGGGCCTTTCCCACCACGCTAAGAAAAGCGTGCATGGTAGATGCCCTCTTTCGAGGACACCGCGGCCGTGTAATTTTTCGATCCCCCACCACGCTAAGAAAAGCGTGCATGGGTATTTTTTTGTTTGTAAAAAAGTATTTTTTTATTTTTTTTTTAAAATATTTTGCAAGAACAGTTATTTCCCCGCAAGCGGGTACTTATAGGTATCCCCGCTTCGTCGTGCGCATCGCACCGGGATCCCTTCCCACCACGCTAAGAAAAGTGTGCATAGGCGGGGTTTCCAAGGCGATACGAACTTCGAAGAAGGAATTTGGGTGATTACCCGCTTCGTCGCAAGCGTCGGGACGCACTCCCTCCCACCACGCTAAGAAAAGCGTGCATAGGTGGTCGTTTTGTCTCGACGAATGCGTTGAAACTAGTTCTCAGAGTTTTAGGGTTAGAGAGTTATACCTTGGCGGTCGTCGGCGATGATGCAGAAGAAGTGTACGAAAATAAATTACAAAAATGCACAAAAATACAATAAATCCCTCACTTCTCTTTTGCACTTTATTTTATTCTCCTTTTTTTTTTTAAGCCACTCTTTTCTCTTTTCCTTTTTTTTGTAATCACTCTCTTTTTTTTTTACAATAACATCCGGAATAATACCACTAGCAAGAATATTAATAATACTGATATCAACATTAATAAAAATGTCAATATAACCTTGAGATAAATTTTAATATCAATGTCAGCATGAACACTGGTATTAATATTTGCCTTAGTGTTAGTATTAACACATAGTGGTGTTAGTACTAATACTCAAAGAAAATGACATCTGTATTGGCACTGATATTTACACAAATAATAATCTTACAATGGTGACATTAATGCTAATATCAATATTAAGGCAAATAGTGAATAACAGTAAATGCCAAAACAAGATTAAAAGAAAAGGAAAAGTTCATTGTTTTGTGTCATTGCCCTCTTTTTTTTTGGAGATGGGCTTTTAGGTTTGGGTTGCTGAAGTGCAAATCAGAGAAGGGAAATGATATTGTAAAAATGGGCCTTTAACGATTGAGTGAGTTGACTATTTGGGCTTTGTAAAGGAAAAAGGCTGCTGTAAGGACAGAAAATGGATTAGCTTCCTGTGTAGAAAAGGAATAGCTTTCACGTGCACACTATAAGTTTTAACTCAGATTTTAACTCCCTTACACATGCTTGCAGGTTTGCTGAAGGAATATATAGTAGAGAGGGAGGTGCGGCCTATGAGATAAAAGCGAAACCTAATTTGTTATGCTTTAAACCAGAGCTAGAAGCAGAGGCTGAATATGGCAATATATGGGTTTTAGTTAGTGATGTAGTGGAGTAAACTTTGGGCTGATTTCAACTGCAAGTGAGAGGAGAATAGTGTGGGAGTTGGGCTGAATTTTGAGGATGTAACGGACTATAAAAGACACTAAGAGAGAAATTTCAGCGAATAGCTTTAATGTGAAACAGAAAGCTAATCAGTGGATTTTTTTTTTTATGTGAAGGAGACAAATGAGGCTGTTGCTCACATGAATGTGAGCAGGAGAGCAGTGGCGTGGAGACTTTACCTGACCGTAGGCGTTTTGGCTGGAAGAACTCGGCCTGAAGCAAGCTGAAGGGAGTAGAGGGGTTAGATGGCAAGGTTGGAGGTTGGGGTTGACGTCAGAACTATGGAAGAGAGGAGGAGCTGTTGTTACGGGGAGAATAAGTGGAGAAGAGGAGCTTTTGCCAGAGCTCTTGCATACAGGAGGTCGGCTGAAGGTTGGAGAGTGAGGATGAGAGAATGACCTCTGTACGTGAGAGCTGGGGGAAGGAAAGTGGAGCTGAAAATATAAAAAGTCTGGGAGAAGTTGAGTTCAGCTGGCTTTAGACTTAGGAGAATAAAATAAAATAAAACTGTTCTGAAATGATGGATACAGACATGCTGTTAGATAAGGATTTGGCAGAGTTTTGGGCTGCTGCTGCAGAGATTTGAGCAGGCTTTTTGGCAGCAGGACAGTCAACGGAATAAGGAGATCTAGCAAAACATTTGAGCATATATTATTTTAATCTCTTTTTGTTTCTCTTGGCAGCGAGGTGGAGGTCAACAACAAATACTCACCCCAGGTCTACAAGGTACACTTGGACGACGCAACCAATGGCTGCCGACAAGGATCCTTCTGTTAGGTTGGGTCGACTACCTCCTCTAACTAAGTAGATCAGGGACCATGATGGCCTGGGATGACGGAACCATGGGATCATGATCAAGCTCATCATCCATTCCCCCACCATCCGCTTTAAGTGCAAGATGATGAAATTTTCAAATTTTAAATGTCAAATTTTTAAATACCTAAACTCATGCTGCTACTATATGCGAGATATCATGTATTCCTACGTATTTGTTTGACAACTAGCCTTAATCAAAAAATTTCTCTCATTATCGGGAGGGGTAATTAACTATAGGGGATTGTGCCTATAGGAAACTAGAACTCAGATCATAAAGTCCTCGCAAAATGAGGGTGAAATTTTTAGGTAGTGTCTTATCTACAAACCCAATCTGACTTTTGAAAATTTACCTCATAACATAGTCCGTTAACACTCTCTCGAAAGAGGGAAGGCCGGGGCGCGAATTTTCGGAGTCCACACACCTCTACAAATTTTAGAATATTATTCTCATATTTATGTTGTTAAAATATTTTTTTGTAAAAGGAAGATGACTGAAATAAATGAAGAATAAGCATATTGTGAGATTGAACTCCACAAGATGAGGCAAGAGAGAGACTAAATTATTATGAAGATGGCTCAAATAAAGACCCCATCGATGATGAAAATAGAGATATTTATGAGTTATTACTAACTATTTCAACTTTCTTTAGGAATTAGCTATGGATGAGTAGGGAAATGAGAAAGAAGAAATTTGAAATTGAACTTGATGTTATATGATACTTTTATATAATTCATGTATTAATATTGTTTTGTTCTTGTAATATTTAGATTTCAATTTTATTTCACGTAATTTATTACTTGTCACTTTATATATTGTATAATTTTTTATTTCATATGTATGTCAATTTCTTATTTTATGGTTCAATAGAAAATTAATATGTCATCATTTAATATATTATTTAGGTATTATATAAAAAATCACTTTTAACCTTTATTTTCACTTTATGCAATTTTTTATTTGGAGGCTTACGTCTCGCCTGACGAACGAAAAATGCCTCAATACCCAATTGTGCAATTTTAAACCTATTTAAAAAGTATTAAAAATATTTTTTTATTAGATTTAAATGAGAATTTAACTCTTAATAGGACACGATAGAGAAAATTAATTCATATAGTCTACCATAAGGAGTGGGATAAAGACTTATTATTGTTGTTATTCTCCAATACAAGATTAAGAGCCCTTATATAGAACTAGGGCTTACAAAACTGCCTAAAATACTTTATTCTAATAGGAAGGATATCAAGTCTTTATTGTATACCATTAAATAAGTCATATATAATTTAACATATTTCAAACATGTCTAAAATAAATTGTGCAATATCACCGCAAACTTAGATATTATGAAATTTGGAACATGTAAATCTATATATAATTGTAAGCTCCTCCTATCCCCTACATATCGGGATTTCTTTTATATCTGTAGTGTAACAACCCATATCACATACATATGAAAAAAATTACCATAAAAACACATGCAAATGAAATACGCAAAGATTCTCATAGGTGCAGTAGGAAGCCAAACCTCATCAATTAACAAAATATTCCCATCAGAGTCCTTCCCGAACTCATACTTCGTGTCCACTAATAGAAGACCATGATTGAGAGCAACTTGCTGAAATATTAAGAATAAAATACATAAATAAACATGACAGGTATTTTATGATTTGGAGTATGAAAGTGAACGTATATCAACAAAAAAGAAGATAACTGAACCAAATTATTGCAAAACATTTGTCTAATTAAGATTGATGCACAAAAGGCTAATGGATAAAACCAACAGAAACAAATAGATAGCACAATTAACACGTGCAAGCAATAACGGGAACAGAAATCCTATGATGCAACAAAAGGCACCCTGACTGGTGGAAGGCTGATCACCATGGCTTATTAAAGCTTTATTTGGGACGGCTTTCTTACTGCTTCTTAAAGCAGCTTTCTAGTAAAAAAGCCGTCCCAAACAAAGCCCAAGTATGATTGCATATAAAACTCAAAAGCAAATATCCCAAAGCACTTTATAACTAAAGGTTGTAGGTACTTGGCAACAAAATACTACTTTCCCTACATGTTGGTTATCTAAGAAACCAAACAAAGATTGACAACTTCAAAGAAAGTGTAAAAAGAAAATAATCAAAAGAATGTCCAAAAAAGAAAAACTCCCACCTGTCCATATTCAAATAAGCTCATAGCTTTGCTGCTCACTTCGAGATATTCATCCTCTGTCATCAAACCCATTTTTACTATCTAAGTACAGAAAATCATCATGTTAGAAATCTAGGAAACAACTAAGAAAACAAAAGAAACAAGTTTCACAAAGCCTATGATTCAAGGAACATTAAAAGAAACTCAAATTAAAATAAAACCAATAGCATAGCGAAATTTATTTTCCATAAACATATCCACCACTTTGGCTATGCCTTATGGTACCCTAAAGCAACATAACTGTAACACATCAATCGATGCAACTGGGCATCTTCAGAGACTTAAAAGGCAAAATACAAAGCCCAGATTTTCAGAAAATAGAGTTAAAATACGACAGCACTTAAAATAAAAGGAGACCAAGGAGAGACCAAGGATACATTAAGCCGAAACCACAAAAATGGAATTAGGTCAAAGAGAAAGATGATGATGAAGGTGGTGGGGGTGGTCGTGAGTTTAGGCAAAAACATATACATAATTTCATACTTTTTTATTATCTCAGTGCTTTGGTAGTATTTCTACAATCCATATACTAGCGAACATTTCAAGATAACTCAGCAATCATCTTGCTACACCAACAATAACAATAAAAAGAAAAAACTCACTAGGATCAGTGTCAGGTTTTTGCGTCAAAATTGTTATTGAGTATATCTCAAAAGATCAAAGTGATGCAGTCAAAATCATAGATCAGTAAACTTTGATAAAAAAGTAAGAGTAAATGTTTCACATTAACCATCATGAAATGATGTTAAAGGATACATTATATTTTTTCTCAACATAGAAAGGATATTTGTAAAGACTATAGATTTATTTAAGGTACCACTTTGCAACAAAAAAAAAAAGAGCAAAGTGAAACAATCTAAAAAATGCATACCAATTTGAAATCCTCCTGTACTCAAGGACGGAGGTATAATTTATCCTTATTTAACTTGCAACTTATTAAGCTTCAGTCAACACAACAAACCTCATCAGGAGACACCGGAACATCATGATTTGTGTCTTTGGTTGTAGGTGTGAGAATATTCGCAGGCAACTTCTGATTTTTCTTCATACCTGAAATGCATAAGGGGTAATAGATTTAATTATGTAGCCTAAGCATGTCATAAAGAGAAGATTTGCAACTCAGACACACCATCAGGGAGAATATTCCCACAATAATGTCTTCTGCCACTGTTGTAAACAGTCCAAAGAGATGTGTCGGTGCTGCCAGTCACAAAGCCTCTAACTAAATAGCAATTAAGTCAAATTAAATATTTTAGCTACCTTGGCTAAAAGAATTGGAAGAAGAAGAAAATGAAAAAAGGAATAAAAGATTTTAAAAATACAAATAACTAAATAGCAATTATGTCAAATTAATTATGTTAGCTACCTTGGCTAAATGAATTGGCATTCAATTAGGATTTCCATAACCCACACTCCCGGTGGTTAAAACATATTATTTTTACGAGATCAAATTTTATATGACTATTTGGCCCAAAAAAAGAACTTACCAACAAATTCAACTGGAAAAACTGAGCATTTCTTTGCTATTGTCACGTTCTTATCAGGAGAGCAAATGACTGCATTAGGAACAATGTGTTCAGTCTTGCTAAACCACCATATGCTTGTTTTGTTTAGAACCTGAGGGTAATGAATAAATAATAATTATTGTCCGATTACTGGTAGAGATCAACTGAAGGAAATTGAACTCATATTTACAGATTCAGCATTTTCTGCAGGAGAGAGACAGGGTTGCTAAAGTTATTCAGAAATTAATTTCATCAAAACTTTGAATGGTGCATCCCAATAGGTAATTACGAGTATACACCATAGACAAAGCATGACAGGCCTGGATGAGAAAGATTAAGCATTAATGTTGTTGATGTCAAATAAAAAATCTATGCAAATTCATGAAATGAATCCTCATTCAATGATGATGATTTGTTTTTATTCTTGTTGATTAGTTTGCTCGGATTTTTTTAATCAATGCTAAGTTTTCCTGGTAGGCATGCGCAAGCAGCAAAAATAAGGGTGTGTATTATTTGGATAAAACCAAAAAAATCAAACCAAACCAGCCTCAATGGTTAAAGCATCAGCTCAGTTATTTGTTATAATTTTGACTTTCTTTGATTTTTTGTTATAGGTACGGTTTTTGCTTTTGTAAAATTGGTCTAAATAAAAAATTAAATGATATTAATGTCTTCGAATGCTAAATCGATAAAGCCATATAAATAAATAAGTAGCATAAAGATTCACGTGGGCTTTAATTATTTCACATGTCAATATTATAAACTTTAGCAAAGATTACTTGGTATTCTTCATATTATATGTTATTTAAGTTAAAAATAATTAGGTTATTGTTAAAGTTAATAATTACATTTCAGTTCACTCAATACTGAATTGAATTGACCAAACTAAAATTCAATTCTGTTTAATTTGATTTAAACAAGATTGATTGATACAATTTTCTAAACTTTATAGCTACAACTATACAATTTTCTAAACTTTATAGCTACAACTAATTAGTTTAGCTAATTTGTATATCAAATCCTCCAGACCAATCAAATGCACACTCCTATGTAAAAGCCTGGAAGGCCAGCTGAAGATCTAGCTTCTTCATGTAGAAAGGTGAAAGATGAAAATGTCTGTCAAGGTTTAAAATTGTGTTATTGGGTATGAGGCATTTTTCATTGGTGATGTGAAGTGTAAGCCTTCAAGACATTTTGGGGTGTAGCCTCAAAAATTTAAAAAAGAAAATATCATAAAATTAAATTGCTGATAAAAAGTAATATATTAGCACCCTAACTTATTAATATATTAAAAAGTTAACACATTAATATTTTAACATAGAAAGAAGTAACAAACTGTGTATATATCAAGTAACAAAATATTCGAGCTGTAAAGTATATCAAGTAACAAATTGAGTAGAGTAGAACTATAATGTAAACATCAAAGTAATATAAGATATCAAATCAAAGAAAGATATCAAATAAATTTAGCACAATAAGATTATCTCTCCCACTTATATTATTCAACGTCCAATTAAGAATATAATAAATAACAAATCATAAGTCCTTAGCACTCTTATCATTCAAGGGGACTTCATTAGAGTTATCATAAGTTAATCTCACCTTCCTCACCTTCAATTATATCCAAATTCTCCTATTTTTTTCTCCTCTTCTTCAATCGTAGTCATCTTTCTATTTCTTAATAAGTAATAATCAAGAAAATTGGTATATCACACATCTTGATGATGAATATGTAAGTCTAGATACCTTTGCAATTAATTGGTATATCTCTGGAATGCCAACACAAAATTAGATCCATCATTCAAAAAAATTTGAAAGGAGAAAATGTAGTTAGCATTGGGAGAGTCCTTTCTTATTCCAATAAATAAATATTAAAAATTAATTGAAAAATATTTTGCAACTATATCTTTCCCTTGCTATAGTTCAAAAAATCTTCCTTAATTAACAAGTTGCATATCAACCTCTCAGTTGGATCAACACTCAAGCCATCTATACATCAGTATAATCCTATTTTAATCTCAACTCTCAAGGTTATTTGAATTGTTCTCAACATATTAGAATTAAGGTAATATTCAACTGAATATAAATGATGATGAAGATGAAGCTCGCACTTGCTATCAATAATATGTAAAGTTGGACTCATCTCCTCATAAGTTTCAGGCTATCAATTCCTTAGCTTCATCCATTGCACTATAAATGAAGCTCATAATTGGCTTTTCATTTACATCCACTTTAGAATTAGAACCAATGGTCTTATTCTTATTATTGCACATTATCAAGCACTCCAAAAATATACTCTGTATCCTTGACTTGATCAGATGCTTCAAAAAATTTTAAGAAAGTAGTGTCATAAGAATTGTAAATCATAATATTAATCAAGTTTCTATTCATGATATCAAACTAGCTATCAGGCACGATCATTACTCTAAACAGATTCCAAGTCCTTCTAATTTCTTCAAAGATTTTTTGTATGATTGTTCAGCTCCTCCTTTAATACCCAAAATTTTAAAGCATACATCAATGAAAGTTTTAGGTCTCTACCATAAGCATCTATGGAATGGAGCATATTGAAATAAGAAGGGGAGGTTTCAACATTAAATAAAAATAGTTTTCTCATAAAACCTCCCAATATATATATATATATATATATATATATATATATATATATATATATATATATATATATATATATATATATATATATATATATATATATATATATATATATATATATATATATATATATAAACACACCTACACGCCTCTCTAGCATTCTCATGAGACATCTTATGAGCTACCCTACTCTGCCATGATCTTTGTCATCCTCCAAATTTATTATGTATTGATTCATGGGTCCTTTTGCACCTCTACTTGATATTGGTGACAAAGATGATGTGGAATCAATGCTATGCGCTTACTCCCATAATAAAATCCGACATCATTTCTATCATGAAATTGTTGTTGTACCAAATGCTTTGATATCATTGCCTTGTTCATACATGCTTGAATGTCTTCTTTTCTTCTTCAAACACTTTAGCACATGGTGCAACATTTTGGTGTGAGCCAAAACATGCTCTTTCATTCTTGTAAAATACCCATTAACATCTAGTAATAGTTGCACTTCAAATAAACATATATCTTGTCATTCCTTCCAATGTCAAGTTGCACACTATGTCAACATGTCGGGTCCTTCCTATGTCCCATTGCACTTTTATAATTATCTCTTACCATTAAAAAAACCCTAACAACAAAATTTTAATTTAAAAAAGAAAAATTGAAACATTCAAATAATCACAAAAGAAGAAAACACAAACAATTTTTTAAAAAAATTTAGGTTTAGAAAAAAAATTTAAGGTTGCTAGCAAGAAGAAAGATTGTAAAGAAGAGAGATCCTTAACGTTTGTCGAAGAAGAAGGCCTGGTAGAGAGGAAGGAAGCCGTTGACGACTACGAAAAAAACAGAAGGCCACAAATGGTAGACAACAATGAGGAGGGGGGTGAATGGCTGGAATGTGTGAGCCTAGAGGGTCAAGATGTAGGAAGGTCAAGACATGCACTTCTTTTTGTGATACAAAGACCAAGAGATAAATAGGGTAAGGTGGGTTAATAAAAAATGGATTTTTTCATTAAATATCTAAACCTTACAAATTGAGGCTCATGCCTAACAATTATTAGAAAAACTCAAAATGATTTTTACATGAAAAGGAAAAAAGAATGAACTTTTGCTGGACATGTCGAAAGCAGCTTCTAATACCCATGCCCCCTCCTTGAACCCTAGCACAAACCTGAACAATTAAACACATGCAATTAACACTAGCTTAAGTTGAATAACCAGTTAGACAACCCAACTACGACAAATATGTGATACTAATAAATGTAATGGGTAGAATCGGTAGATTGAGATGATTTAGTATCATTGTGGGTATTAGGCTTATCATGCGTTCTGATAGGTTACTAGATGTCACTCTAGTCTATAAATACTCAAGTGGAGCTTTAGAGCATCCAAACAAACATGTAGAAGCAACTAAGCATTGGCTCATTTCCCTCTCTCTCCCATTATCTGGAGTTGTAGGCATCTTCTATTGCCTAATCCCTTCCTCCCCCATCACCTGAAGTTTTAGGCAAGCTTCAAGTTGTCTAATTGACATTTAATGCGATAATTTCTACTGTTTTCTGTAATTCTATGTTTTGGTTCGTATCAATTTGCAACATTGAAATGTTCAGAACTGCAACTCCATAGAACCAACTCAATCAAAAATAACAGAAGCCATTATGTAAGAAAGAAAGGTAAAGGTAAACCTGCCCTTTAAATGGAATGGAAGCCAGAACCCTATCAAATGCGCTCTGTCGATCAGTTGTCACCAGCACCATGTAACCTTTCCCCTCGTAGATATCCCTTACCTACAATCCCAACGTAAGATTAGGAAATCAAAGAGAAAGATACATAAGAGTTTAAGGAAGCAAAGGATGGACCTTCCCTCGAGCTTTGGCCTTAAGACCGGGAACAGTAAGCTCGAGATGAGTCTCGGAGAGACATTTAGGGACGAAGGCACGAGCGGCAGCGAGGACGTCCTCGCGATGGCCAGCGTCGACAGAAAGGCACGAGGCTCTCGAGGCGACAGCAAGGCGCGGCTGCGGTGCCGACATGGAAAAGCGGGCAAACTGGCGAAGTGAAGGAAGAAATGGGGTTTTCAGGGAGCTTTTCTGCCTTTTCACGGCTGTGGCAGGAGATGGAGATGGAGACGGAGAAAGCGCCATGTGAAGTGAGGCGCTGAATCGAGGAGCGGGCCAAAGCAGGGCGCTACGTCACGCTGCTCCCAGGTAAAACCTCATGGAGTTCGCCTCATTTTGTCTTTTTGGAGTTCAAAGCAAACTCCTTGGTGAATGTTTTTTTTTTTTAATCTCATTGTAAATATTTAAAATTCATAAGGATTTTAAATTTGGTCTAAAATAAATTTTAAAGATTAAATTTATGTTTGGTTGAATCTAAAATGATTTTAAATTAAAATAAAATTATAAGCCTAGTGCATGATAGCAGCGCATGTGTTTTCAAGGAGGTTATAAAGACTATGTTGTGTGCTTCTGTCAATCATGGGGGTTGTACAGGTCATGCACATTATGGAGAGATGAATGTCACAGAGCTCAATGATGAGTTTGCAGAGAAGCAGAGAAAGACAAAGGTCATAGAGGTCATGTCATAGTCATGAGGGTTGGATTGGGAAAAAACTCGTGGAGGTCACTAGTAGAGGTATCATATATCACATGTGTTGATAGTAGTATCTAGTGTTATGTCACTGGAGAGAGAAATTGGGGTTTGGGTCAATAACTTCCATCACTCTAGTTAAGAAAAATTGATTTGATCGTGGTAGGTAATCCTTATCCTACTTTTATTTTGTATGATTTTAAGTTTTGCACATTTTCTCCCTCCTAAATTTGAAAAAAACATAGTATCTCCCACTCTAGTGGGCTTTCACTGTATAACTTTTGATATGTATTATATATCATCATCATCATGAACATTTTAGCATGCTCATATTGAAATTTCACTAATTAGCTTTGTGCCATTTTATTTAAAATGAATAGAGTAATAATAAGTATAAAATCATTAGAAAGTATATTAAAACTAGACATAAAATGCATGACTACATAAAATCATTGTTCATTTAGTCTAACATATATTTTGACATAATATATACATACTAATGAGTACACTTGATAAATTTAAATGCTATCATAATTACATAAGATGTGTGCATGTTGTTTATTACCATGATATAAAATATGTGTAATAATAAGAAAGACTAACTAAAAATGATTGACTGATTCAGGTTGATGATTGACTTATGTAGATTGGCTTGAGACATATTACCCTATATAAGAAGATGGATCGACATACTTTCCTTGAAATAAGATTTGTTGTGTGATCCTAAAAAAATATTTAAAAATAGACATAAGGAGATTGACTTATATGATATGATACGCTGATAGACATAAAGTAACAACTTCTTATATGAAAGTCACCTAACTTATGACATGTGATATGAAATTGATTCTTATTAACATGACTGATATCATTAAAACTAATTCCTTTTTTATTTGAAGGGCCTATAAGACTTAATGTAAGAAAAACACAACAAGTAGCTAGATATATTGCCTTACTTATAACATGATTTGCATATGTGTTAGTATATCAATAGAATATAGCATGACATGATAATTACATAATGATATGGTGTGATATGAACATGATGCAAGATATGACTGATACCAATATATGATAAGATTGATAAGATTAATATAAAGATATGTGATACATTGCACTTGATATAGAACATGATATATATATATATATATATATATTATATGTTGATATTGTAAGACATTCATAGAATAGATGTAAAACCCTTGCTTGACATGACATTTATATTGATATAAATAAGATAATATATAGATATGACTAATGTATTAATTATAAGCATGCATAAATTTATGAGCTCACCTATTACATTATATTTGACATGGGTATAAGAATGTCATAATGTATTGATCATGTACTACTGGTCATTAATTTCTAAGTTACATTGCTTGTATTGGTTCTCACTACTCACATGAGTTGATATTATTAACATTAATTATTTCTTGTTCTTACAGTTACATGTTTATTATTCTTTGGATTGAATGATTGCATATGTATTATCTTTATTACCTTGAATTAATTATAGTTGCAGGTTTTGGTAATCTACTGAGATGTTAGTTCACTTTGTGATTTTTTACATATTTTTTAGAAAGGGGGCAGGACCTAGTAGAGTGAGACTAATATGATTTCAAGTTTAGGACTATGTATTTTTTATTTTATTTTTTTTTGTAGGTAGGAGTCTTAAAAGATAGACTAATGATTGAATTTCTGGCTAGTGCAAATAAATTTTGACAAATAACGAAATAATAATTCTTCCATATTTTGACAATAAATTTTCATGAATAATAATTATTGTGAAATAGTTTGACGTATATGGTTTATTCTGTTGGGTTTTATTATATCAACTGATTTAGTAGCTCTTTTGGATTAATCCAGAGATAAAATAAAGAATTTTTCACATTTAGGTCTTGAGATATTTCAGTTGGAAAGACTACATTCATCTGATTGAATTCACATATAATAATAATTTTCAATCCAACATTGGTATGCCATCATATGAAGTATTATATGGTAAGATATGCAGTGCATCTTTATCTTAGACAAAGGTGGGTCAGAGATGATTGATGGGTCCTAAAACAAAACATAATGTCATTTAGATGATTTGATTGATTATGTATAAATTAAGAGCGCCCAAGACTGCTAGAGGAATTATTATAATTCAAAGCATCAGGTTGTTGAATTTTAGGTAAGTGATATTATATTTTTAAAAGTCAATACTTTTAAAGGTGTAAGCAAATTTGGCAGAGAAGGCTTAATCTTGAGCCTGATTTGAGCTCAAAGGGTGAGCATAAGCTTAGCTCATCGCAATAATGATGAGCATGTGAGTTGGATTATGAACTCGAATCAAAGAAGAAGAAGTTGATGTGGAAGTTTATCAGAGAAGGCATCGATGTGAACAGTGGCTTGAGAAGTTGTCAGCTTGAGAGCTTACTAGAGAAGGCATATACATGAACAATGATAGGAGAAGAAGAGTAAGTCAGCACAGGAGGTCATCGAAGAAGGAAATCGTGTGACTAATAGTTGGAGAAGAAAAAGAAGTCATCATGGGAGAGAATAAAGAGAAGGTCTAGTTTTTCTATATTTGTAAAAGTAAGGAGGTAAAAGGATACGATGGCTACATTATAGCTGGATACAAGGATTGAAGAACATCTCCCATTAATTGCCCTTAGTTATAGTAATTAGGTGCTTTTACTTTACTAACTATAAAGCTATGGTGGTATAAAAGTTATTTTACATTTAAGATGAGGATGAGCCATTGTTGTTATAGTTAGATGGTGATTATAACTGCAAATATGATGTGACTATCCTACATTGATAGATAGCTAAGATGGGTTAAGGTGCGATTCTTAGGGAGCACACTGGAGAAGGCATTGATATGACAAATGGATGAATAAATAAGTCAGCTTGAGAATTAATATGTTGAGCCTTATCAAGCTTAAACTTGAACTCATTTTACATATAGTTTTGAGCTTGATCTCCAGCTCATTGCTCTATATGCTTGACTTGTGGGCTAATTAGCAAGTCGAGTGCGAACCAGCTCGACCCAGTTACACCCCTAGGATTGTTTTGTTTTTTATATTGATTGTATATGAACTATCTATTGTTGCATTTTTCATATTGAATGTATATAGATTTTCTATATGGACACAATTATTTTGGTAAATGATAATTTGTGCATATTGGTTTTAATAAAGTAAACAGCTTAAAGGCGCTTATTTTTAGATAATCTGCAACTGGTGATGGTAAAAAATTCTAGGTGGGCTTCAAGTTATTGACCATTACTGATTACTACTCGATAGATAACATATAAATTGTTGCCTCTTTTTGAAGTCATTGTGTCATCATTACTATAATTGATTCCTAATTACAAAACTTCATTACCAGCCGCTAGTGATCGCAACGATAACCCTGTTTGCAACCAAGGCTATTGTGATTGACTAAGAGACTACTTTGCTAATCTCTTGTAACCTCTTACAACTAAGAAAATGCCACTTTACAATAGTCTAGTTGGTAAAAAAAATGCATAATTCTCATAGTGCTCAAATGTGATAAAACAAGTAAAATGCCTCCTATGAAGGCACAATTTAGGATTGAATACGGGCATGCATAAGTCCTAAATAAGCATTGTTCTAACCTTGTTATAATAAGAAAACATTTGTTCAAAACCTAGCTAATGAATGTTAAGCAGTACATGGCTAGCATAGAGAAACAAAAAGCTTCTCCAGGGCTAAGCACCTTAAGTTGCCACTATCCTTTTTACAAATAAAACACTTATTAGTTACTCAATTCGTATAGGAAGAACAAATGGTACGACTATTGAAACACTACAGTTATGCCGAAAAAAGAGTCATTATTTTAGAAATATTGCAAAATGAAAAGTCCTAATATTAAAAAAAAAAAAAAAAAAAGAAACATTATGATAAAAAAAAAAAAAACGTATTATAAAGAAACAATAACAACATCAAACTTTTATTCTACTACGTGGGGTTGACTACATGAATCTTTTTTTTTACATTGTGCTCTGTTAAGAGTCAAATTTTCATTTAAATCTAATAAAAAAGGGTACTTTCTAATATTTTCTAACCAAGTCTTTCTAGGTTTACCTCTATCTTTCTTAACATACGTTAAATCTAATACATCCACTCTCCTAACAACGTCATCAAAAGGCTGACATTTTATGTGACCATACCATCTAAGGCGACTCTCTCTAATCTTATCTGCCACTGAAGCTACTCCAACCTTTTCATGTATATACTCATTTCACATTCTCTCTAAGAGTGAAGTCACTCATATGCCTAAGCATCCTCATCTCTACAACACTTAACGTAATTTATATTATAAAGAAAAAATAAATAATTTTAGAGCCATCTAATGTCTCTAGTTGAGGTCATGCTAACCAATACTAGAGAGATTCAAGCAAACAAAAGCTATTGATGAAGGAGAAGAAGTTCAGTTCAAATTATATAAAAAAACTACAAATTATTATTTTTTAATACAATCTTTGGGGAGCCTTAAGCTCATTATGTCTAATCTTTCATGTCCACTAGAACAAGAGTTCATTACTTTACAGGAAAATAAGATTAAGAGTCAAGAACAAACCTTTTGAGGTTTGTCATGATCATAATCTTAGTAGTACTCATACCATCTCTCAGTATAGTTCTCTTCCACACCTCTATGGCTCTAATCTTAGTGGGTCACTTGAATAATTCTTTATTTTTATAACCTTCCATAAAAAAAGTTAATAGTAGTTGAGTAAGAGCTATATCTTCAAAATATTTTTCAACTCATGGATGATTGGGCATTTATAAGGTGGAGGAAGATGAGGGTGTTTTCTCTATTTGTCACTATAATGATCATTACACAAGTCAGGTAATATGACTTTTATCATAGTTAGATAATTTCAAGTTATCAATCACTCCTGCAATTTAAAAAAGAGAAGAAAGGTGGGGGAATACTCATTCATATTTTCCATATCTTCATTACTTTTTTGAGCAAAAATTAAGTTTGAATTGAAGTTAATAATTTATATTTGACTCGAATCGGGATCGACTGGAATCAACATATGATCACACATGGCTTAGCTCGACCTCAAATCAAATGACTTCGAGTCGATCTTGAATTGGGCTTGGACAAGCTTGAGATTGAATTTTCTGTAATGTCATTTAGGCTTCGTTTGTGACAACTTTCTTAATGCTTTCAAAAGCAGCTTTTTAGTTAAAAAATTTTTGTATTAAAAAGCTATTTTAAAAAGTAGTAAGAAAGCCGTTCCAAATTAAGCCATAGTTTAGTAAAAAAATCATTCATCCCTTAAGGAGATTAGGGCCCACAAAAATGACATTAAGCAGGCAACTTCCATAAGTGGAGCTTTACTTATATTATCATAACATCCTAGGGTGAAAACTAACCATTCGTGATTGATGGGGCTTGATCAAACGAATTGGAGCTTCGTAGTTCTAGGTTGATTCTTGGTCAGTTCATATAGAGAGGAGCAATTCATCTTGTTCTGTTGGTCGGAAGCTTTGGCTATCAACCAAAAAATTTTGGATTCGAGTCTTGCGTATTGTGATGTGTGTGTGAGTTTGACTTAATTGAAAAAAAAAAAAAAAAAGCTTTGGCCTTTTTTGGCGACAACAATTGGCAGTTATTAGCAATAAATTAATGATGATGAAGATGATTAAGATATTTTGATGAAACCCAAATAGACAGTTGTGAGTAGCTTCGTGAATCACCATCACCAATTGGAGCCCACTATCTGCCACTGACTACCTCAGCTGCCTTAACTACTATCGACCACCGACCACCCACCGCCGCCTACCACCATCGCCTTACACTGAAACATTTTTTATGTTATATTTGTAATTACTCAACTAAAAAACTCGAGAATATTTTTAATACACTGTTTTTTTTTTTTTTTTTTTTTTTTACTTTTTTAAGCAAAACAAAGAGCTAATCAATAAGCCCAAATGTCAACTTATTATTATTTAAATTCTTTTTGGTTTATAGTCAAGAGTTCCATAATGAAGAACAGCTGCTTCCTCACGGCAGAGAAAATAAGGACAGAAAAATTGCTTCAGAAATGGAAAGTCAAGAAATAATAGACTGTAGAGAAGACTACAGAAATTATTTATTCTACATTCAGATCCTACGAGCTAATATTTCTCATTCAGATTTGCCTTACGACAGCAAATGTTTAAATATTTGATCTCTTAGGATCTATTTTGGATTGCTTCAGCTTTTTCAGAACGTTGGTTGTGAAATTATCGTGGAGAAAACAACTTAGTTAAGCTTCATTTTGGATGGCTTTCTTACTGCTTTCTGAATCAAATTTTTAGTACAAAAATTTTTAGTTTTAATATTTTTAGACTAAAAAACTGCTTTACAAAGCAGTAAAAAAGCCGTATCAAACGAAACTTAAGGCCTCATTTGAGACAGCTTTTTAATTGCTTTCTAAAACAGCATTTTAGTACAAAAAAACCTTAAACAAAAGATTTTGTACTAAAAAGCTGTTTAAAAAGAGTAAGAAAGTGATCCCAAACAAAGCTTTATTCTGATTGTAGAAAGCAAATTTCTATCACAAAAATTTATGATAAATAGTGAGAAAACAATAAAAGAATGATATCTAAATAAAATTATGATTGTTGTCTAAAAGAACAGGCTAACAAAAAAATTGTCCCAAATAGAACTTTAGTATCTTTTTTCTATTCTAGAAAGTAAAATCGATTATCTTTATGTGATAAAAAAATTAAGAAAAAAATGTTAGAGACTTTGGTTTCGTTTGAGATAGATTTTTTGCTGCTTTTAAAATGACTTTTTAATATAAAAAATAATAATAATTTAAAAAAAAATTATTAATTTTTTTTTTTAGAAAACAGCAAAAAAACTCTCCCAAATGAAGTCTTTATAAGAATGATAAAAAGATACAAAAGAATAGATAAATGATGGAAATTATTGAAGTTCAGATCATTCGTAGAACTGAAGAAGGGCCATTGGAATGCCTGATTGACTGCTTTTGATAATAAACACTTGCTAATGATGAGATCAATAATTGGAAATAAGGTTAATATGAATATGGGGATATAAAGCTATGCAATCAATTAGAAAGCTAAAATTATAGTTTCATGCGTCCTGGAATATTCGTGGCAATGGAGAAATATAAAGTTTAATGTCTTAGTTTTGTGAAAAAATATGGTACACAATCAGATAAACGAGATGTAGTAGTGTTCTTAAGAGGCACTAGACATTTTATGTGGAAACTCTTAAAAAGGAAGAAGAATCATAGTGCTTGGCCAGTTTGAATGAATCCACTATTCTTTGCAGTCGATTAAAATGAGGTTCTTCCTTGGAGGGGAAGGCATTGGCTTGAGATAGCAAATACACATCATATATAGTGCATTATTTGGTGGGAATTAAAAGAATCAGTATTGACATGTTTGTTTGGTCAACATGACTATAGTCGGCGAGTGACAGATGTCAGAAAGCTCATAGTTAGGTGATGATGGTCGAAAGAACTGTAGTCGATAGATAATGGAGGTTCGAAAGACTGTTATCTGGCGACGGAGGTCAAAAGAACTATAGTTTGGCGACAAAGGTCGAAAGGACCATAGTCGGCGGGTGACAATGGTTAGAAAGACCATTGTTTGGCGAAGGAGGTTGGAATGGCCGTAGCATGGTGATGGAGGTCGAAATGACCGTAGACTGGCGACGCACTACAGGAAAAATGCCGAAATCCAGTGGTTTTTTCCGGCGGTTACTCTATATTAACCGGCGGTTTTTTGGACTACCGGCGGCTTTACGGCGGTTTTTTGGCCGCCGGAAAAAATCGCGTAGGAAACTTGTACCGGCGGTGTTTTACCGGCGATTTTTTTTGCGGCGGTTTTCCGGCGGCCTAGACTGCCGGTTACAACCGGATTTTGAACCGGCGGTTTTCCGGCCGTGACGCCGCCGGTTATTTGACTGATGGCTTACCGGCGGTCAATTTACCGACGGTCCTCCGACGGTTTAGTTGGGCGTCGTTTATTTTTTAAACCGCCGGCAAGCGCCTGTAGACCGCCGGTTCGTTTACCGGCGATAGCCGGCGGTCTAGCCGTCGGTAGTACCGACGCTCTAAACCGCCGGATGTCCACCGTAATACCGCCGGTGGCCGTCGGTAACCGCCGGTAATAAACCGGTGGTGTAATGCCTTTACCGGCGGCTGGTTATTGGCCGTCTGATATCGTAGTTTCCGGTGGTCAAACCGCCGGTAAGCCGCCGGAAACCTGTAGTACCTGAAAAAAAAAATTGACAGCATCCCTTCTATTTGAGGGAGGTTCACCCTAAAGTCTAAACCTGCAATAAAAGCAAGATATGTTGGGCAACACGCCGCTATATTCATCAGAATCATAAATTATAAATACAATCACAACCTCATCATAAGATTACAATCACAAAGTTCACAAGTAAGTTCATTATAATGTTACAATCACAAGTTCAGAAGTTCACAAGTTCTAATTAATACAATCATCAAACATAAAAAATATCTAATCATCATCTATTAATATTATGTTAGAACTTACTCTAAGATTGGCTCAACTTCTTCACAGTTCAGTAGTACATACAAATTTGCTGTATTTATTTCTAAATCGTTGTGATATCTTTCAACACATTTGCCACTAGGCTTTCCTTGCCTTCTAAATACTGATAGTGTAGCATGTGATTGTTCTTCTACATCGAAGTCCATGTTACGAACAATTTTTGTTCTTGTACTCCTTACATGTGGCTCGAAATAGTATGAGCAAAAGTGAGTTGTTTCTTGAGACAAATATGCTTCACATATCGATCCTTCGACTGGTCGTGCTTTATTTTTAACATATTTCTTCAACTTGTTCAGATATCTATTAATCAATTATAATCATCGTGAAGTTAATAAAAATATGTTATCTCAACTGATTCAAAAATATTGAAGAATTAATAAAAATCTTAACACATTTACCTTTCGAAAGGATACATCCAACGATATTGTACAGGTCCACCAACTCTAGCTTCGTAAGGTAGATGGACTGGAAGATGTTCCATAGAATCAAAGAAACCCGGGGAAATATCTTCTCTAACTTGCATAGGATGATTGGTATGTTATCCTCGTACCTTCGTAAAGTATTTTCACTTAGTTTAGATGAACATAAATCTTTGAAGAAAATGCTAAGCTCAATCAACGGATTTGATATGTAATCGGGTAACATACAGACTATGATCGGAAGAAGAACCTCCATAATTATGTGACAATCATGACTTTTGAGTCCAAATAACCTTGCAGATTTCAAGTCAACACATCGGCTTATATTTGATCCATAGCCATCAGGCATATTTAAACCTTTAAACCACTGATATATCATTCTTTTTTGCTCTAACATGAAAGAGTAAGGAGCTTTGAGCTTCATTAGTTTACCATCAGTTGTTGTTACTAACTCCAGATTTTTTCGCCGACAAAACTCTTTAATGTTCATCCTTGCTTTGACATTATCTTTACTCTTGCCTTTAACATCCATAATTATATTAAAAATATTATCCATAAAGTTCTTTTCAATGTGCATAACATCCAAGTTATGTCTTATCAAATTAGTTCTCCAATAAGGTAATGTCCATAAAATACTTTTTTTTATCCAATTATGTTGAACACCATAACCCAGAAATTTAGATTCTGATAGCATTGGATAATCAATAATTGTTGGAATGTCGGAAATTCTCTGTAGTATATCATCACCACTTAATCTGGGTGGAGGAGGTGATCGCTCAATTCTATTTTTAACAAATGCTTCCTTATTTCTTCAGAACTGGTGATTAGCATTTAGAAACATACGATGAAAATCAAACCAAGTATTTTTCCCTCCATATTTTAATGTGAAAGCTTTACTGTTCTCCATGCAGTAAGGACATGCTAATTTCCCTGCTGTGCTCCAACCAGACAACATACCATAAGCTGGAAAATCACCGATAGTCTACAGCAAAGCAGCTCGAAGGAGAAAATTTTGTTTTGTTGATATGTCATATGTGAGCACGCTTCTTCCCATAATAATTTGAGGCCATCAATTAATGGTTGCAAAAAGATATCAATCTTTTCTTTCGGATTATGTGGTCCAGGTATAATCAGAGTTAAGAACATGAACGGAGTAGTCATACACATCTCTGGTGGAAGATTGTATGGTGTTAATATAACTGGCCAACAAGAATACGGTGTAGCTGTTTGACTATAGGGAGTAAAACCATCAATACATAATCCCAATCTTATGTTGCGGGGTTCAGCAGCAAATGAAGGATGCACTCGATCAAAATGTTTCCACGCTTCAGCATCTGATGGATGAGAAAGAACATCACTTTTTATTATTTTCTCCTTATGTCATCTCATATGGCCTGCTGAACTCATTGATGCATAGAGCCGCTGAAGTCTTAGAATGATTGGTAAATAAAACAAATGGGAATATGACACATCTTTCTTTAAACGACGTTGTTTTCTCGAGTTTTGCTTAAACCGATGAGCATTGCATGTGCGACAAATAACTTCTGCTGCATCATCCTTATAGTATAACATACATCCATTGATACAACAATCAATCTTTGTAGTAGTGAGACCCAGCTTGGATACTAATTTCTTTGTTCGGTATAAGTCTGAGGGAATTAAATTGCCAACTGAATTAGTTTCCTTCATAAGACCAATAACGTCATTAAAATACTCACGGGGAATATTATACTCAGTTTTAATACTTAGCATCCTCACTGTAATGGATAATTCCGAATGTGTATTGCAACCTTCCCAAATTGACTTTTGAGCTGAATATAATAACTCAAAGAATTTTTGTGTCTCTGCATTTGGTGGCTCTTCCACATTAGACCTTAAATTATGACCTGCTACATCAAAAATAAGGTCTTCATAGGGTCTACTCATTTGATCTTCATCAAATGTTTTATAAGCTGTAAATGAACCGGCACGAGCATCTCTATGTGGCTCGTACTCGCCATGTGATGTCCAAATCCAATAGTTTGGAAGAAATCCCCTACGATATAAATCAAGCTTCACATCATCGGGCTTGAGGAATGCTAGATTTTTATGCTTCGAACATGGACATCTAAATATTTTATCAAACTAAAAGGAAGGCAGTTGAGATGCAACTTGAATGAAAGTTTCAACTCCCTTTATAAATTCAACTGTCAATCCTTTTCGACCCGGCAACAATCTGTTATACATCCAATATCTCTCTTCTTGGATAGTCATTTGAACGTTGAAGCAAACGTCACCCTACATAGTTATAAAAATATTTATTAGAATATATGCATATCCTCATCTTTGTATATGCTTTTTGTTGCTAACTAGACATTTGCAAGAGGATGTATCATTGTGTATGCTTTTTGTTAATGCTATTCTTCTAGTTGATAAGAATAGAGAGGGGAGTTGAAGGTAAACTTGAATTATGGAGGTCAACCTTAGAGTCTAAAGGTTTTCATTTCAGTTAATCTAAAACAAAATATATGGAGTATAATTTTAGTAGTAATAGATCTAGTGGGGGGTTTGTGACTTTGAATGATCAAGTCATTAATGAGTGTACTCATTTTATATATCTTGAGTCTATTGTTCAGAGTGATGGTGCAATAGATTGACATATTATTTGTAGAACTTAAGTTAGATTTTGAAATGAAGGAATGCTTCAGGTTTATTGTGTGATAGAAAAATATCACTCAAACTTAAGTGAAAATTTTACAAGATGGTGGTGAGACCTGTATTGCTTTATGGCTCAGAATGTTGGATATTAAAAAGAGGCATAATATTAAGATAAGTGTTGCTGAGATGAGGATGCTCAGGTGGATGTGTTATCCGTGAAAAGGTTAGAGCATCTCCATCGTCGAAAGTCTTTTTAGGACTTAGTCATGCTCTAAAGCAATACAGTCATGATGATTTTCACGATTTGGTCATTTAAAAAGGTGGCCTTTCGACGATTAGAGAGCATGACTAATATTAGAGAGAGACACCTTAAATGATTTGGTCATTTAAAAAGGTTAGAGCATATCCGTGAAAAGGTTAGAGCATCCTCACCTTAAAAAGGTTAGAGCTTTTTTAGGACTTAGTCATGCTCTAAAAAATGGGTCATTCCATTATTCAATTATCTCTAATGGTTAAACACTCTTAGTTTTGTGTTAGCACTTATACCCTTAATTATCTCTAGATGGTCATCTCCCTCGCTTTTCTCTCCCTCAATCTCTCTCTTCCTATCTTGCTCTAACTAAAAGTAACAATCAACAAAATTGATTCCACCTAAACTAAAATAACACTTAATAAAAAAAAATAGATCTAACAAAACGATTACAACATTACATCTTTGCTCACTACCTAAATCATCCAAAATGATTCTAATACTTGCAAATGTGTAGTGAGAACAAATAATCAAAGAAAAACCATAAAAAATAACCTTAAAATAGAAATCGGACGGTTTGGGGTCGGACTAGGTCGGCGGTCGGACGTCGGAGTTTAACCGTCGGGGATCAGACAAACTTCGTCGGCGGCGGTCAGATTGGGGGCAGCGGTCGGAGGAGATTCGTCGGCGGCGGTCGGACGAGCAGAGGCGAGCGTAGGCGACGGGAGAGCGAGCGACCGAGAGAGAGAAGGAAAGAGTAAAAATGAAATGCCAGGCGCGGGGCTGGTCGTATTAGGGCTTCGACCGGCGGTTTTCCGGCGGTCCGGACCGCCGGTAAAAAGTCTCTTATCAACTGCAGTCCTATCGCCGGTAAACCGCCGGTTCATATTGATGTCCGGCGGTTTACCGTCGGTTTAGAGTGTTGCGAATCTATGATTTTGATGATAGCAAACATTCCTTATTTATCTACGATTGCCTTATGTGCTAACGTTTCAGGTCCACACGATCAGACTGTAATCTGGAACCAGCTCAAGATTGGGTAGACTAGGTCTGTGTCAGTTTGTAATCTCTTTTCTTTCTTGAGTCTGTTGTATTTGGTGTGGTATCTGATGATTTGTAACTTGGAAGATTTTCTGTTGTGCCCTAAAAGATTTCTATTTTTGGTAACATCGTCCGGGACGATATTTATATCGTCCTGGACGATCTAACAAAAGTAGAAATCCTAATTAGGGCATTCTCATTAAAGCAGCCGTCTTTTTGCAAAACACATCGTCCTGGACGATTTTGTATCGGCCAGGACGATCGGCTCAATTCAGCAAGAATCTGCCGCCATATCTACTTAGGAAAATCTTATTTTTGGATATCGTCCTGGGTATCGGCCTGGACTATAAAATATCGGCCTGGCCGATCCAGGACAATTTTTCCAAAATTTCTCAGGCAGTTTTGGAAAGCAATTAATGGGGATTTCGTCCAGGCCGATCGCAAGATCGTCCGGGACGATTAGACATCGTCCAGCTTCATTTCAGGGCGATTTTCAGGACGATTTTCCTCATATTTGTGCTAATCGGCCAGGACGATTTGGCTATCGTCCTGGACGATAATGGCGGCAACTTGCATTAATGAGCTCGTTTTGAGAGCCTCTATTTAAGCTATGGCAAGGCACTTTGTAAGTGTCTTTGGCAGCCATTGTAGCTTCGTTCTTGTGGGGGAAACTTGAAGAGAGAGCTTGAAAGGGAGAGAGGAAAGGGTGGAGTTTGAGAGAGGGAGAAGATCCTGTGAGGGGGGACTCAAGGGAGTGTGGAGGGGGTTCCACACGGTTGCTCCGGCGAACTCGCACCTTAGTACCATCGGATTCAAGGCTTGTCTCGAGGTAAGTTCACCAAAGAAGAAGTCTCTTTGGTGTCAAAGGACCCGGCAACTCCGCCGCACCGGGAGAGGTGGAAGTGATTTTGTAAGGGCTTCTCCGCCTAGCTGTGGGGGCTAAAGGAGAGTCACTTTGTGTTAGTGCAATACTTGGAGGGTGCCTCCAAGGAGTGGACGTAGGTCAAGGTTTGACCGAACCACTATAAATCCGGTGTGTTCTTTTCTTATTATTGCTTCCGCATTTTAATTTCCGCACTTGGTTTTTCTTGTGGTGATTTGGTTTGTGATTTTATTTCTTTGTTTAAAGAATCCTTTTTATTATCCAATTCACCTCTCTTTGTTAGCTTTGGGACTAAATTCATAGGGCTTAACATCCCCATCGAACTTTCAAGTGGTATCAGAGCGGTTTTCATAAAATAAGTTTTTAAAAGCTTTTGAATTTCGATCCATGGCTAATCGTACTTTTGCGGAAGGATATTCAATCACTAGACCACCATTGTTTGAAAATATTACATTTGATTTTTGGAAAATTCGCATGTCTACTTTTTTGCAATCTATTGATTTTCGTATGTGGCATATGATTTTAACTGGTTATTCATCACCATCACGTATTGTTAATGGAATTAAAACTGATATTCCTTTTAATCAATGGAATAGGGATGAACGAATGGATGCTCAATTAAATGCAAAGTCTTTAAATTGCTTTTTCTGTGCTTTAAATTCTGATGATTTTATGTTAATATCCACGTGCACTACCGGTAAGGAAGTTTGGGATAAATTGCACACCATATACGAAGGCACTAGTGAAATCAAGCAATCCAAGTTGAATTTTTTAATGCATGATTTTGAAATGTTTTCTATGAAACCTTTTGAAACGATTTTAGACATGTATACAAGGTTCATTCAAATTACTACATCATTGCATGCCTTAGGAAAAGATTTTTCAAATTTTGAAAAAGTTAACAAAATTCTTCAATGTCTACTGGATAAATTTGATTCTAAAGTTGTTGCTATTTGTGAGTCTAAAGATTTGAATGATTATTCTATTGATAATTTGATTGGCTCACTCATTGCCTACGAGCAAGGGTTGAGTCAAAGACTTTTGGATGCAGGTGAGACGATCGTTCTAAAAGCCGAAGATACGGAAAGAGGAAGCTTAGTTGGTGACGATAGCAATGAATTGTCAAGAAAATCACAAAGCTCACCAATGCATAAACAGAAGAAGAAGAAAGGTAAAAGTGGTAAGGATATCCATATTTCCTCTGACATTGTTTGCTTTCGATGCAGGAAACCTGGACATATGAAAAATGAGTGCCCTAATTTAAGAATTCTCCTTGCAAAAGAAAAGGGTAAGGCGAAGTTAAATTTAAACTGGGGAAATAATGAAAGGCAAAAAATCTCATGGGCAGATCTGGTCTCTGAAGCATCGGACCAGGAGAGAGATAATGGTTAAGTGCCTTTCGTATTTTTTTTGTTGTGTTTTTGTGTTTCTTTTTGTTGTGTTTTTGTTTTTTTCTTTTTTATTTTTTTTGCGTTTTTTGTTTTGTTTATTCTTTGAAATTTTTTTTTCTCGTAAAAAATTTTCTGTGATCTACACACACATTCACTTTTCTAGAAATGAAAAATTTACTTCCTAATTTTTCTTGAAATCTTTAGTAAGTTGTGATTGACTGCTCTAAAAACAATCAAAGGAAGGAAACTCATGTTTTTGACTTTCAATCTCTGTTTCCTAAAATAGGTTTTTCTACTTTTGATTTAAAATCTTTTTCATCTTTTAAATTGGTTTTTGAAACTAAATTTTTTATCTCCCTATATTTTATTTATCGCATAGGAATCTTTTGCAAGTTGTTGAATCTAATTCAAATTTTCTTAATCAAGAAATTCGCTTTATCAATAGTATGGGTTTACTTTTGGTATTTAAGATTTCAGAAAGGTAGCATAATCAAAAAAATTGGCCAATGATGCCAAAAATAAAAGAAGCGCAAAGCGCCAAAATTGAAAAATATAGAATACACAAAGTGTATCAAAAGATGCGCAGTGCGCCAACCAATTGTCAAGAGGCATAAAATGAGCCCACTAAATTTTAATGCTTACCATTCTTATACTTCTTAAAGCTTAAGAAAACCCTTGATTTTTCGATGCTTGAGTTTGAAAATCTTGACTCATGATTCAACAAATCGTGCATTATTCTTCTATTAGATATATTTTATGAAAGGAGCTTTGAAAAATTACTGTTTCTTTCTCTAATTTATTCCTTGATTTAGATATTGAATTAAAAAGTTTTTGAGCCTTTTTAAAGAACTTGAGTTTGGATTATCAATTCTTGATTTTCTAACCTTTACTGGGCTATGTGTTGTCAATCCAATTCTACTAAGTTTTTTGATTAAAACCCAGAGGTAACTTTCTCATTTTAAGAACATTTGTTTTTTCACTTGATCAGGGAATGTTTTTTGTTCGTTTTGTTTTTTGTTTGTGCCTCCTCTCTTTTTGATAATGTCAAAGGGGGAGAACGTTGTATCTTGTAACTTGTTTTCTTTTCAAAAATTTTAAAACAACAAAAATATTTTCATCTCCCCTATTTTTGTTAAAAGGATTTATTCTAGTAAGGGGGAGATTAGGAGGATTTACTTTTATGAAAAATCAAATTGAAATGTTTTGCCATCATCAAAAAGGGGGAGATTGTTGCGAATCTATGATTTTGATGATAGCAAACATTCCTTATTTATCTACGATTGCCTTATGTGCTAACGTTTCAGGTCCACACGATCAGACTGTAATCTGGAACCAGCTCAAGATTGGGTAGACTAGGTCTGTGTCAGTTTGTAATCTCTTTTCTTTCTTGAGTCTGTTGTATTTGGTGTGGTATCTGATGATTTGTAACTTGGAAGATTTTCTGTTGTGCCCTAAAAGATTTCTATTTTTGGTAACATCGTCCGGGACGATATTTATATCGTCCTGGACGATCTAACAAAAGTAGAAATCCTAATTAGGGCATTCTCATTAAAGCAGCCGTCTTTTTGCAAAACACATCGTCCTGGACGATTTTGTATCGGCCAGGACGATCGGCTCAATTCAGCAAGAATCTGCCGCCATATCTACTTAGGAAAATCTTATTTTTGGATATCGTCCTGGGTATCGGCCTGGACTATAAAATATCGGCCTGGCCGATCCAGGACAATTTTTCCAAAATTTCTCAGGCAGTTTTGGAAAGCAATTAATGGGGATTTCGTCCAGGCCGATCGCAAGATCGTCCGGGACGATTAGACATCGTCCAGCTTCATTTCAGGGCGATTTTCAGGACGATTTTCCTCATATTTGTGCTAATCGGCCAGGACGATTTGGCTATCGTCCTGGACGATAATGGCGGCAACTTGCATTAATGAGCTCGTTTTGAGAGCCTCTATTTAAGCTATGGCAAGGCACTTTGTAAGTGTCTTTGGCAGCCATTGTAGCTTCGTTCTTGTGGGGGAAACTTGAAGAGAGAGCTTGAAAGGGAGAGAGGAAAGGGTGGAGTTTGAGAGAGGGAGAAGATCCTGTGAGGGGGGACTCAAGGGAGTGTGGAGGGGGTTCCACACGGTTGCTCCGGCGAACTCGCACCTTAGTACCATCGGATTCAAGGCTTGTCTCGAGGTAAGTTCACCAAAGAAGAAGTCTCTTTGGTGTCAAAGGACCCGGCAACTCCGCCGCACCGGGAGAGGTGGAAGTGATTTTGTAAGGGCTTCTCCGCCTAGCTGTGGGGGCTAAAGGAGAGTCACTTTGTGTTAGTGCAATACTTGGAGGGTGCCTCCAAGGAGTGGACGTAGGTCAAGGTTTGACCGAACCACTATAAATCCGGTGTGTTCTTTTCTTATTATTGCTTCCGCATTTTAATTTCCGCACTTGGTTTTTCTTGTGGTGATTTGGTTTGTGATTTTATTTCTTTGTTTAAAGAATCCTTTTTATTATCCAATTCACCTCTCTTTGTTAGCTTTGGGACTAAATTCATAGGGCTTAACATCCCCATCGAACTTTCATAGAGACCATCGCTATTACCGGCGGCTTAACGTAGCGAAATCACCGGTTCTGCCGTCGTTAAAAGCCGACGGCCCGACCGCCGGCCATGCCGCCTTTAAAACTGGAGGTCCATAAACCGCCGGTTAGAACCACCGGTATTGGGCATTTTTCCTGTAGTGACGGAGGTCGGAAGGACCGTAGTCGGCGGGCGATAGTGGTAAGAAAAATCGTTGTCTGGCGACGGAGGTAGAAAGGACCGTAGTCGGCGGGTGATAGTGGTAAAAAAGATCATTATCTGGCGATATAGGTTGGAAGGACCGTAATCGGCCGACGACGATGGTCAAAAAGACCTAGTCGGACAACGGTGGTCAAAAGAACCAGGGGCGGAACCCAATGGGTGTCGGGGGGGGGGGGGGGGGGGGGGGGGGCAATTGCCCCCCTCAATTTTTTTTTAAAATTTTTTATATGGTGTTTTTAGGTAATTTATCCAATTTTATTCATTTTTTAGTATTTATTACAAGGGTTTTTAGGCAATTGCCCCCCCTAAAAATTTTAAAATACTATGGTCTTTACGTAATTGCCCCCAACAGGTCGAACCCCGATAGGGGACACTGCCCCTTAGACCCCCGACATATATGTCTTATAAGTTTGCCCCCCCTGAAAATTAGGGCTGGTTCCGCCCCTGAGAAGAACCGACGACAGTTGGTGACCAGGTGTAAATCCTTATCAGTGACACGATTTTATTTAAGAGTATCTTTATAAGAAGTTTGACATATTGTTTTATCAAAAGCAAGTAAGTCACATAATTTATTAAAAGTATATTATCCTCCTAAGTCACACATATAATACTTTAGGACAACATAATAATATATCATAAGATAAATCTAATAATAATGAGCATAATCAAATCATAATTTATAAGATTTAGCTTTCCAATGCTCTTTCTATTTACAAAACTTGTGTTCATTATTAACAGCTTTGAAAGTTCGCTTATTTTGATAGGTAGAAGACAGGCAAGTAGGCCAAAATAGATGGATGGTTAGGTATGTCATGACATTCTTTCCTATATGAGACTTACCACTGCTACTCTCTATGGCAGTATAAGGAGCAAAGTTAAGCATCATCCAATTCAATAGCAAGGTTCTTAATACCCACCACAATGAAGTACTCATCACCTAAATGTCGACCCACAAGTACGGAATTCAAAACATACATACTACCAAGAATTTTATAATAGAGAAATGTTATTTTCCTAAGGGTGTAAGTGAGTCAAGTCAAATCATAAGCCTACTCGAGCTCATCTCAATGAATGGTTCGCAAATCAAGCTCGAAGAACTACTGGGGCAAGTTTGATCTAGCTTCGACTTTAAGTGTTAGATTGTGAACCAACTCGTTTAAAAAATATTAATCTACAACAACAACATCAAGCCTTTGTCCTACTACGTGGGGTCGGCTACTTGAATCCTTTTTCGCCATTATGTCCTATTAAAAGTCAAATTCTTATTTAAATCTAATAAAGAAAAATCATTTATAATATTTTCTAACCAAGTCTTTTTAGGTGTAAATCTACCTTTTTTAACATAAGTCAAATCGAATACCAAAACTTTCCTAACCAAGTCATTCGAAGGTCTCTGTTTAATGTGACCAAACCATCTAAGGCAACTCTCTCTAATCTTATCTTCCACTGGAGCTACTCCAACCTTTTCACGTATATGCTCATTTAGAATCTTATCTCGAGGGTAAAGCCACTCAACCACCTAAGCATTCTCATCTTTGCAACGCTTAACTTAGTATTATGCTTCTCTTTTAATGGGTGTCAACATTCAGCACCATAAAGAATTACATGTCTCACCACTATCTTATAAGATTTTCCCTTAAGTTTGAGGGGGACTTTTCTATTGCACAATAAGCCCGATGCATTCTTCCCCTTCAACCAACCAACTTAAATTCTGCTGATAATATCCCCATCTATTTCACCATCACTCTGAACAATAGATCCAATATATCTAAAACATATACTCTTATTAATAACTTGATCGCCCAAAGTCACAATCACCTTACTAGATAACTTACGTACACTCCATATATTCAATTTTAGATCTACTCAAGCGAAAACTTTTATACTTTAAGGTTGACCTCCATAATTCAAGTTTACCTTCAACTTGAAATCTCAGCAGCCACAATAAAACTGCTAGCAGCCACAATAAAACCGCTTTAACTTGCGTTAGGTAGTCGACAGCAAGGATAAAATTTGTCGAATAATCATGTCATAAATCCTTTAAAAAATATTAATGTGAAATATACTAAAAATATATTAGAATTCATAAGTTTTAGTATAAAACTATTAAAAATATTTAAAAATTCTAGCACACTTTCTTATATCAATTGATTAATAATTATCATTTATATTATAATTTCTTATTCTTTTTATCATAATTTCTTAAATCAAAATCATTTTATCTCTTTTATAATAGATGAGTCAGCTTGTGAGCTGACTAAAAATCGTAAAATTAACCGCGATCCCAAGCTCAAACTCGATCATTTAATTAAGTTTAAACTCAAGCTAGAGGTGACTCTAGCTCGACTAAACTTATTTACAACCCTTATCCATATTCTTGAGGATATTAATATTTTGATTACAAATAACATTAGTATATACACATACCATCATTCACGTATGTTCTTTGCCCACAATTACAAATAATATTGATTTTTGTCGCCTCCAACAATGTGGATCATTGCCGTCTTCAATAATATCAACAACCATGGTGGGCAACGACCTTTACACTCGTCATAACAATAATTTTGACGTCTGTTGTTACTAACAAGGTTGATATCATCCATCAACATCAACACTGATGCTTGTTGTATCGACCAATTCATATGCTCATCTTCACGGTCGCTAGTCTTCCCTCCTATAAGGAGAATGGTCGAGTGGACCAAAAAAGATACTTCTAACATTCCAAGACTCCTCTTAATGCCTTTAAATGCAATTTGTAGAATATATTGAATTCAACTAAAATCATATCATCATCTTTAATTTGAGATGTGTCCCACCACCTACTATTACTTGACTCTCCAATCCTATCTCTCCAAAAACCTTTAAATTTATTTTTAATTAAAAACTAAAACTTAAAATAAAAATAAAAAAACAAATTATCAGTCGAGTTATTCTAATACATTTTCATGTTAGGATAAAATTCAAAACCTTTGGATTTGCATTGAGATTCATGCAGCCCTTGGATACCATACTAGCACTAATTTTAGTAAAATTCAACGGTTTTGAAGCCCATGTTAACGTAAAATAAAATACTTCTGAATCTCCTTACGCAACTTTTGTTAATATATTAGCAGGTATCTATGAGAACAAAATTCTCAACAAGCCATTTACTTGTATGACCACTAAGGGCATCTCCAACCGAACGTCAAACGAGCGTTTGGCGTCATTCCTTCGCTCCAGCCGAAAGCCAAAAAATCTTCCATTTGCTTGCGGGTGAACAGTGCAACACCAATATTGGCGTTGCACTGTTCACCCACGCCATTTTTCTCTGTCAACCGGAAAAATGCGGGAAAGGAGAAGGGTCGTTACCTTGGCGCAGAAGCAAAAAAATGGCATTGGATTGGAGCAGCACCATGCCATTTTTGCTTTTTGCGCTATTTTGGCGTGAAAAATAGAGTTCTTGGTTGGAGATGACCTAAATATAAGTAGAATATTGTTGATTGACTTCATTTATTAATACCTAGCAAGCTATGTCATCAAGCTCACTAATTAGATTGAACTTTCAGCCAAGCTTTAGAAATCAAAAAATTGAATTGACTTCATAATGATGCAAGTCTTGATAAAATAATCTATTATTTGATGAGAAAAATAAAGCTACACTTACACTTGCTAAGGAATCTCATATTTGTTGTCAATATAGTAATAATTGATAAATTATCATAAAATTATCTTGATCGGGCACGAATCTCGAGGCAAAAATCAAATTGGAAACTTCCAAAATTAAATCTGGGAGAATCTGAACTCCGATTTCAGCAAGCTTATAGCTAGTCAAACTGAGGAACTTTTATTTGGTCCGGTGCAAGGACCTAGAGGAAGGTTCGGTTTTGCCTAAAAAAGTGCAAATACCGAGTTTTTTGAAAAAATACCGAGTTTTTCAAAAAACTCGGTATTTGCACTTTTTGACCTATTTTAGGCAAAAACCGAACCTTCCTCTAAATCCAGTGAAAGGACCTAATAATTGCTCCAAACTGAGCGTCTCGGAAATACGAACCCAACGACACCAAATTCAACTCAATCCGAGCCCAAATGAGTCCAAATCAAGGACTCTAAGAATTTCTATGATTTTCTGTGTGATAGTGATATATATATATCCCCTAATAAAATTAGTGTTAATTCAAACTTCATGGGGGTGTGAATTCTTATAAACAAGAGATTTTTGCTCATAAATATTGAAGAAAATGAAAGGAAATATTCTGAAATTTTGAATTGATCAAGAGTAAAAGAGTTGTAAAAATATTTTTAGTCTTGAGGATGTTTAAGAATAATTTTCCAAAACTAAATTTTTCCCTTATTTTACTTTTTTTTTATATCGTTTAAGGTTGACTCTGATTACCAAAGTTTGTATTTGTATTTTTTTTTTCCATACAAAAAAGAGCTCAACATTATCATCATCATCATTATCATTATTATTATAAGATTGTGTTGAGGTGCTACTTGAAGTATGGTGTTATTCTTTTATATAACACTTTTAGGCGAAGATATACGAACCTTTTTAAATATGGTGGAAGACCTATGCCCGCTTTTTTGGACATTAGCAATTTGAAGACCTACGCATGCCATTCTTCTCATACTGAGAATTTTTAAGTTTTATCAACATGTTTTGTCTTTTTTGCTACATTTTTGGCAAAGATAGGTCATCATCATGTTGGTGCTATAAGCTATCGTGTTCTCCTTTAAATCAAATCTTACAAAACTTATATGTTAGTTATAAACTTAAACTATCAATCAAGAGATATTGAGTTCGAGATTTTGCATGCAAATATGCATAAATTTGAGACAAAATTTGCATATGGTAACACATCTATGGAGCAATCTTATGAGAAACCATAAGATTTTCTTAAAATGAAGTGCTTTAAGTGATTTTAGTTCATCTAAAACACCTTATAGTCATCGATACAATCTAACATTGGGTTTGATCCCTCCTCTCATCTTTTATACATAAATCAAACAAAAAAAGTTTTTTTCTTTCTTTTTTTCAGTTTTCAAACTTCAAATCGAAAATCCTCCCTTTCAATTCATGTACAAAATTGTCAGATCCAAAGCTTTGTTTTTTGAAACTAAAATGATTTTCATACTTGACAATGGCAGAAGAAACCGCCGCTGCACAGAACTCCCACACTGGTTTATGGCCGCCGCCGATGGAGGAGGCGGTGGCGGCGGCGTATTTGGATTTGACAAGGCCCTTGAGCCCAGCGCGGGCACCGTTGCGGACAAGCAAGAGCGCCACCTCAGTGTGTCCGGCTTCCACGGCGCACCGCAACGGAGTGTAGCCGGAATCATCCACCGCCTCCAGCTCAGCCCCGCCGTTAATCAACTCCCTCACGATCTCCGCTCGGCCCTTTAAAGCTGCCACGTGTAGTGCCGTCCAACCGTTCTGGTCCCTCTCCGCCGCCTTACCCACCGCCGCCGCCGTATCCTCAGGGCTGCCACACCGCGCCGCTCGGATCACCTCACCTCCTGGCCGGAGAAGATCGTACAGATGAGCGTGCCCTTTCTCCACCGCCAGATCAAATGGCGTCCTCTTCCTTCTCCCCTTTCCTTCTCTTGTCAGAGTGCGCCTTAGGTCAAAATCAGAGGAATTCATGATAAGCTCAGCGGCGATAAGGTGCCCACCTGCAGCGGAGTAGTGGAGTGGGGTCCACCCGCTCGAATCCGTCCGGTGGGGATCGCCGCCGGAGGTGAGAGAGAGGCGGAGGGCGTCGAGGGCCCCTCTCTCCGCCGCGCAGTGGACAGGCGTCCGGCCATAGGCGTCGGCCCGGTCGAACCACGGCTCAGATCCGGACCAGGCGAGGAGGACGGCGATGAGATCCGTACGGTTCTCGCCGGCGGCCTCGTGGAATGGACGATCGGAAGCGCCGGCTTCGAGTAAGGTCTCCACGGCGTCCGCGCTCCCGGCGGACACGGCGAGCGATATGACGGACTTCCCACCTTCGTCGACGACGTTGGGATCAGCTCCGGCGTCAAGTAGAGCGGATATAGCGTTCCCGCCCGCGAAGGGAAGGGCGGCGGAGAGCTCAGGTAAAGAGCAGGACTTGATGATGCGTGGGAGAAGTATATCTTGCAAGAAACCGGAACCAAGGAGGAGTGATCGGAGCGCGTGAGGGCCAATGAGATGGACAGGAATGGAGCCGTCGCGGAAGATGGGGAGAGCGGGCCGCGAGAAGAAGCGGCAGAGTGAAGCAGAATTAGCGCGGCGGAGAGCGGGGGCGAGGAGAGTGGAAACAAGAACGAAGTCCGGCGGGGCAGCGAAGGGCGGCGATGCAGTGGAAAGGAGGACGAGGGTGAAGACAGCAGAAGAGAGAGGCTGGAGAAGGGCGACGAAGTCCGGCGAAAAGGTGTAAACCGTAGGACGGGTCGTCGTGAGTTTGACGGCGACCGGCATCGTGTGAATAAGGCTGGTGACTTTGATGGCCGCCGAGCACCGCTCTAGTGGCCGAAAATTGAGCTCCAGCTCGGCCGCCTCCACCTTCACCAGTCTGTCCATGGCGAAGCTATGGAGTGGAAATAGCAAAGGTGAGGATTAATAAGAGGGCATGTGTGAATGGTCGAGTTGGAAGACGATGCGGATATTTGAAAAGAAGCCGTGAAAGTGGGAGCGATTATAGATTTATAGGTTAATGTTTGGTACTTCAGAGTATCAAGTAATACTAAAATTGATATTCTACATTATCGAGCAGTACTGTGTTCTCTATTGCAGTACCAAGTTCAGTATTGTTCAGTACTGTGGAGTACTGAGCTCATACAGAGCTCAGTACCGAGTAAGAGGTGATGTGGCATATTTTTATTGGACTCCAAACGTCATCCGATGTTCGAACCTAATAATCTCTCGTGAAAGTGGAGATTATTTTGTGCACAGTCGAGTGGGGTTTTTTAATTATATTTAGCAAATAAAAAAAAAAAAAAAAAAAAAAAAAAAAAAAAAAAAAAAAAAAAAAAAAAAACGTGGCGCATTCTGTTTGATTGCCGGACATCATTAAGCCTGTACAAAATAATTTTTTTGTGAAGGTGATTGCTTTGTTTGATGACTTTTATAATGACAACTGTTGACTCTTGTAAAGGCCATCTCCAATTGAACTCTATATTCGTGTTTGGCATCCACAAAATTGCTTCAATCGAACAACAAAACTCGCTCTATTCTCATTATCATGAACAATGCGCCACATACGCTTTTTTTTTTTTTGCGGAAACTGAGAAAGCGGAGGCAGAGCGCATAGAATTTGGTTGAGAAAGAATATATATGAAATACTTTTTTTTGGTGTTTAGAATTAAAGTTTGATAGGAAATGAATTATTGTATTTTGAAATATTATTGCATTTTGAAGTGGAAAAATAAGTTTTTTGATTGAAGATGGTCTCATATTGGTTTGTTCATGTTGGAGCATGGTGTATATATATATATATATATATATATATATATATATATATATATATATATATATATATATATATATATATATATATATATATATATATATATATATGATTTTAAAATTGTGGAATAATTTAAAAATAATATGATTTATCTTAAATTATAAATTTCTTTAAATGATGAATGATATATTAAAAAAATAAAAGAAATTTATTAAAAATATATAATTTAAAATATAATTGAAAAATAAACATTTTTTTTTTCTAATCGTTGAGCTATAGATTTTTTAAAGTTATGATTTATATTTGAACATGATTTTGAAATATAATATTACTTGTATTCAATGTTGAAAAAAAAAAGCCTAAAAATATATATTATTATTATTTATTAATATCAACTCTCTCTACTCTCTCTCTAGTTGAAGGAATATCTATATTAAATTATAAGCAAAAGAGATTGATTTGAAAGTCATCATCAAATGATTATTATTATTATTTTTTTTGGGAAAATGAGGGCAAAAAGCCCATATATTACTATGTAAAAGAGGTTACAAGTAAGGTATAACAAAAAAGGTTTAACCTCAAAATTGAAGTGAAACCATAAAACCTATACCCCCAATGAAACGAAAAGGAACTAAAAACAGTGACAGTCCACAAAACTTAGATGCAAGAGCATCTAAAGGACTCAGACTGCTAATCGCAAATAAACATAAGCAAACCGGCAGCCACGACAAGATATCTCCTGGTTGCCCAAAAAAGAAGGCCCTCCAAGGAGATGATTAGCAGCAACATCATCGTCCTCGCACGGAAACCAACTAATCAACCGATCCCAATAGCAAAATCAGTAAACTTCAATATAGCAGCAAAATCCATAACAAAAACAACTTCCAGAATTTCCAACAATTTGAGAGCCCAGTCAAAACATCGCACCTGCAGCCCCCATCCAACACGACATTCCAGCCAAACCGAGAGAAAGACAGAGTCCAGAGCCTCCCAACAACAGATACAACCAAAACCGACAGTAGCAGCATTCACTTAAACAGTCCAAGGAATCCTCAAATTTTCCGTGAACTTCCGGTTAGTAAGCTTAGCCTCAACGGCGTTTTTGATGATCAAGCACAGAGAAGCGGGACATCTAAATTTACAATTGAACCTCCTTTCATTCCTTTCTCTCCAAATATAATAAGTGGCATAGCTCACAGTGATCAAGAGAAGCTCTTTTTGATTTTTAAACAAATGATTTTGCTCTCCCACTGTGTAAAACTTGGATGAGCCTTGGCCTTAACAGAAAATCTCCCATCATAGGTATCAGGTTTTGCAAAACCATGAAAGCATAATCACATTCAAAAAGGAGATGGCCATTTGTTTCAAAATGAGAAAAACATAAAGAACAAGTTGAGTTAACCACAATATTCCTTTTAGTAAGTTCCTCAGCAATTTTCAAGCCATTATTAAGAGCTAGCCACAAATAAGTAGAATACCTCAAAGCATAATGTTTATGCCACACCAGATTAAACCAATCAACCTTGGCTTCTTCTCTATGATAATAGTTGATAAAGGATGAAAAGCAGACTTTATCACTACCATGTCATAATAAAGTATCTTTAAAACCTTGATTAAAACCAAATTGCTGAAGAGAATTAGCAATAAAATTTGGTATTGCAGTAGGTAAAAGCCAACCATCTTCTCTCAAGAAGTCAGAAACGGAGGCATGATAAGGAATAATAATTTCCAAATTGTGATTAGCAAATTCTGCCATTATAGATTTCCCGTGAAGCCAAGGATCCCAAAGAAAAGAAATAAAGCTATTCGAATTGAGTTCCAAATGAATAATATAATTGATTTGCAAGGCTATCCTACCCATTGCACTCCAAATAGCAGAAGCTTTGCTCAAAACCGGGGTCCAAGGGGAACCATATTTGACATTTAAATACTTAAATAACATGGAATTGGAATTATAAAATCTAAAGACCAGAGAGCAACAATTAGCAAATTGAAGACTAACAAGATCCGGAATGCCCAACCCACCCAATTGCTTGGGTTTGCAAATTTTTTTCCATGCAGTCAGGTAAAGTTTCCTTGCCTCCATATCACCAAAAAATAAGAATCTAGAGCACATTCTACTAAGACTCTTGATGCAAGTTTTAGTCAGCATAGTTCCCCTAATACAGTAGGATATTGTATTGCAAATCATGTATTTGATAAATTGAAGGCGCCCGGCGAAAGACAACAGTCTTGCTTTCCAACTGGCAAGATGATTGGAAATTGTATTTAGAAGAGGTTGCAAATCAGCTTTACACAATTTTTTAATGGAGATAGGAATCCCAAGATATGTCATTTTATCCCCAAAAAAAAGGAATGCTGAGAGCTTCATAGATATCCATGGGTCTAGAAATAGATTTCAAAATGATAAGCTTGCTTTTTTCATGATTAACCAAGAGCCCTGAAACCTTAGCAAAAGAATCAAGAATATCAATAAGAACCTTACAGTTTTGAGGAGAAGCATCCCCAAAAATAAGGAGATCATCTGCATATAGCAAATGAGAAATAACCAAATCCTTTCTTTCAACCCCAATGAACCTATCAGCCGAGGAAGGGTCATCAATCATACAGGAGAAAGCGTCCATTGCAATACAAAATAAGTAAGGGCTGAGGGGGCACCCTTGTCTAATGCCCGAAGAGGAATTGAAAAAACCTTCTAGAGCTTCATCAATACAAATAGAAAAAAGAACGTCATAGATACAAGCTTTTACCCAATTAATAAAAGTAGTGGGAAAACCTTTTTGTTTCATTCTGGCAATGATGAAATCATGAGAGATTGAATCAAAAGCTTTACGTATATCCAGTTTGGCACAAAGAAATTTCATGTTGGCAGATTTTTTGAAGTCCAGAAGAATTTCAGAGGCAAGAAGAGCATTATCCGTCCCAATACGATTCTTGATAAAACCAGCTTGATTTTCCCCAATAATAAGAGGCATGATATCCTTCATTCTCAAAGCCATAATTTTAGAAATGATCTTGTAAAAAACATTACAAAGAGCAATAGGTCGAAAATCCGAGATGTTAGAAGCATGTGCATATTTGGGAATAAGAGCAATAGCCGAAGCTTTAACAAATTTGGGAAGATACCCTTTAGAGAAGAAGGATTTTACCGCTTTGCAAATCAAAGGACCAGTGAAAAGCCAAGTAGATTTGTAAAACTCAAAGTTGAAATCGTCAGGTCCAGGGCTTGAGTTGGAACTCACTTTGAAAATAACCGCCTTGATGTCTTCATCAGAGATTGGCGCAATAAGCAAAGATGAGAGATGTGAGGGAATGATGTTACCTTTAGGAATGGGCAGGGGATCACAAAAAGCAGCTGGTTTAGGGGCATTAAATAACATCTGAAAATGATGAATGATAGAATTAATCGAATCTATCCGTTCATTAGGATCATCACTAGACACCAAGTTGGAAGAGCAAATATTCTTTCTCTTCCTAACTCTAGCATAAAGAAAATTGAGGTCATTCTCCCCTTGAGATAACCATTTGATTTTAGCCCTTTGAAGCATCTAATTGGTCCAAGAAGAAGAACATTCAGCAAGTTGAGCATTGATAACTTTCAACCTTTGATTCAAAGTTGAGTTTTGAGGGTCATTATTAAGCAAACCCAAACAACAAGATTGTTGATCCTTTAGAGCATTGAATTGTGTAGACAAGTGACAAGAATTTGTCCAATTCTTTCCTTTTATGTTTTCCTTAAATTTTTTAAGCTTGCTATAAAATCCCAAAATAGGATTACCACGAATAGGTTGAGAAAAAATGTCAAGAAGTTCAGACCAGAAACTATCTTGCTTAGTCCAGAAATTTTTAAAAAGAAACCTATGATTCCATTTTGCTACCTGATCGATGTAGAGGACAATGGGTGAGTGATCCGAGTAAGAAGGCGACAACACCTCATAATGAGATGTCGGGAAAGATTCCAGCCATTTGTCATTAATAAGCATCCTATCCAACTTCAAGTGAATGGGGTCATTGACCCTTTGATTAAACCAAGTGAACTTTAAGCCAAAAGAAGCTAAATCAAACAAGCCCATGTCAAAATTGAGAGATTTGAAGTCCCACAGATGGGAAGCAAGCAGAGGAGTACCACCAGACTTTTCATTAGCATGTAAGCAACAATTGAAATCCCCTAGTATCAGCCAAGGAGAAGAAATAGCATCACCAATTTCCCTAATCTTATTCCAAAGCTGAAGCCTCTCAGCTTGGGCATTAGAGGCATAAATGACTGAAATCACACACAACAAATCAGTACCACTATAAAGATCACCAGAAATTAACTGTGACGTGTAAGTGGTAGGAATGAAGTGAATGTGAAGTGGATTCCATTTAACCCAAATTCTACCCGAATTGGACAAGTTGAAGTTATGACAACTTTCTTCATTTTCAAATATTTCATGGTTAAGACGAAACCAAGGATCCATAAAGGAGTTATTGTGAATTCTGTTTTCCAATACACATATAAGATCAAGCTTAAAACAACGAACCAAATCCTTACAAGCCCTAACCTTTTCGGGGCTATTGAAACCTCTCACATTCCAAGCCGCCAAACAAGGAGGGATCATTTGGATTTAGTGGAGTGATTAGGAGTTTTTTTGGTTGCTTTACTCTTAGAAGCTTTTGATTGTGCTTGAGAAACATTACATGTTTGTTCTTGACTAGAAGAGGAAGATGATGTCTGTGTAGTCTCATTGTTACTCTCCTCCAAAAGAGCAAACTTATTTGGCGATATGACTTTGTCTTTCTGTTGTGGGGTTATGATTGTGCTTGTGCTAGGCAATTCATCCGTGGGCGAGTTTAAATTTGGAATGCTGATAAGTGTAGTCTGAATGTTGTTGGGAGGAATCACAACAAAAGGAGTTTGAGAAGTTGAGGGGCCGACGCTAGCAAGATTTTGCTTAATGTTTGGTGTAGTCTGAGTTGAGGGGAGTTGTGTAGCAACATGAGTAACAGGCGGATCAGAGTTCAGCCCTTCAGCCGAAGTGAGAGTGATATTTTGCTGGGCAGAATTGTTAGAAGAATTTCTATGAGAAGGTCTTGGCGGCTTGCGGCTATTACTCCTCCGCGTAGGAATTTGAGCATTAGACTGTGAAGATGTCGGTTTTAATGGACAATTATCTGGAGAGTGAACAATAGATCCACAATGTTGGAGAAGTTTAATCATTAATAAAACATTGACAAAATGATTAAACTATAGAGTACCAAACATTGACAAAATGAACAATTTAGAGACTTCAATAAAAAAATTGGCACCATTCATTAAAAAATATTTAACTTGTTTGGAGAAGTTTAATCATTAATAAAAAAATTAATTTGCATATCTAACTATTCATGTTATATTTCTTCATAAATAAATTATATTTGAAGTGGTAAAAATAATTAAAAGTGGTAAAAAGGCAATCTCAAACAAAGCAGAAATAATCTGCTTGTGGAATCAACATTAGCATTTTCAAAGATTAAATGTTAGTTTTAATAAGATATTGGTGCTAATAATTACTGGTCTAAGAGGCAAATTACAATGATTAAGCATTAATTAACATGTGTGGACCCTTCAGTTTTTTTTTTAATTGCCTACAGTATGCTTTGATGTTCAGAATTATGACCTGTAATTTCAGTCTTAAAGTACATCTTCAATAGATCCTAAAGAAATAGTTGGAAGATGCAATGATTCACTATTGTGTAGAAATAGATTTAGAAGTTGCTCGGTATCCTCTTTTAGGCAGATTTAAGTAAGATTTGGCTTAATTATTTCTATAACAATTTAATTATATTATCTAATCATTTAATTATATTGAGAAATAATAAATAATAATAGAAAATTTATTAGGGGACCATTAAAAAAATATATCGAGCAAAATAAAAACTTATATTATATTGCTTTATTTTTTCACACAACTAAATTTCATGACTCACTTTTTTGCTACTTTTTCATAATTTTTTTTATAAATTTATGCGAAGAAAAGTTATTTTACAACCAGAATAGTTAAGCAGCTTTCGCTACAACAATTTCATAATCAACTTTATAAAAAACTATAATCATCCCAAATAAATCAGCTTTATATATATCACAAATGACTTGTTCCTGGCCACTATATTTGGGCTTCGTTTGAGATGGCTTTCTTATGCTTCTTAAAGCAATTTTTTACTATAAAAATTATTTTTTTGTACTAAAAATTTACTTTAAGCAACTGTAAAAAAGCCATCCCAAACGAAGCTTTAGACATCAGCAAGAATATGGCCCTTCAGTCAGTTTGTGTGACCTAATTAGGAGCAAAATTGGATAGTTAATCAAGATAACCAACCATACTCACCTTTGTATGAGAAGGGTAATCATGATTATATCTCTAGTTTGCAGAAAAATAAAAGAATGAATGGGAAATATGGAGGTTATGTCCTAGTGGAGGGACACCATGTAGAAGGCTCCTTTAAAGAGCCTGTTGTGCTCTTTAAGCGCATCTCCAACCGAAAATCTCAATTTTCACTCCAAAATGCAATGAAACTAAAAAATGACATGATTCATCTCCATTCGAACTCTATTTTGTGCCATTCGCAGAAGATAACCGTCTTTCACCTCTTTCGCACGTTTCTTCAGCAAATCCGGTAGAGAGAGAAAAATCGCGTAGGAGAACAGTGCAATGACGATATAGGCGTCGCACTGTTCACCGGCAAGCAAATAGCAGAAGATTTGGCATTCAGTTGGAGCGACCGAATGACGCCACACATATGTTTGAAGTTCGGTTAGAGATGCTCTTAAGAATAATAAACTACATAAAAGGTCCATCGCAAGGAAGCTTGCAGTAGATCATGCATCAGCAATGATAGTATTGGACAAAATGGAGTAAGTATAAGCCTAAACCAGAATGGTCCATAGAATAAAAGTGATGTAGTAATTTAGGTAAGCCCCTAAGTAAGTAAAACTGATATAAGAGAAAATCCATAAAAAATACCATCAAGTATATGTTGAAGCATTTACATTATTTTTTGGAAAGCTGAAACAACATAGAATCCAGCAAGAATGCAATTGAATCGTTAATTTCATGAGTATTATGGAAATTCCAGCTATGTTCTCATGTCATTTTATGTAGAAGTGAATCTGTATTATGAACCTGAATTTAGAGGAATTGGCTCTCCTGATTCTGTAGTGAGGGTTCTGTAAGCATTTTGGATTCTTCTCGTTACAGGTCCCACTTCGCCATTTCCAACAACACGGCCATCAATCATAACCACCTGTTGTAAGTATAAAATTCAGATAATGGCAATGATCCATTGCATGTGAAAGACAGATTTAGAGAAAAAGTTTTAGCTTAAGATGGGTCTAAAAGTCATTCGATTTGCTTTGAGATATGTATCATATATGAGAAATCAATCAAAATTTATATTTGTATTTATCTCAAAGTAAATTTAATGGCTTTGTGACACATAATGGCCCAAATTTTAGTTAGGAAATCATGAGCAATGCTTAAATTAACATAATTGGGTATTAAGGCATTTTTTGTTCGTGAGGCGAGGCGTAAGCCTCAAGGCATCAAAATAAAAAAATTGCGTAAAATGCAAATAAAAGTTAAAGGTGATTTTTTATATCATACCCAAATAATATGTTAAAAGATGATCTATTATCCTTCTATTGAATTATGAAGTAATACATTGACATACATATTAAATAAAAAATTATACAAGACGTAAAGTGGCTAGTGATAAATTGCATGAAATATAATTGAAATACAAATATTACATAAGCAAAAAAATATTAAATATAGAAACAGCTTAAAAGTATCATATAACATTAAGTTAAACTCCAAATTCTTTCTTTATCAGTTTCCTACTCATCTAAATTTAATTTCTAAAAAAGGATGAAATAGTTGACAAAAACTAGAAAATCATCTGTACTGTCATCACTGATGGGATCTTTATTTGAGTTGTCATTAAAAAAAATTGGTCTCTCCCCTTTCTCCTACTGTGGACTCCAACATCTCCAATATGCTTATTCTTCATTTATTTCAATCGTCTTTCTCTTTCATAAATGTTTTTCATCAATATAAAGATAAGATTAATACTCCAAAATTTTTAAAGGAGGTGGTGATGGTGTGCGGTTTTCAAGTGATCCTTGAAAGTGACTACGATGGTGGTGGCTGTGGCGAAGGTGACAAGATGGAGGTTGAAGCAGTCGAGAGGAAGTTGTTGTGATTGAGGTGCATGAAAGTGTGATTTGTTCAGGGATTTACTTTATGATTTATGTAAGTTTATATATATATATATATATATATATATATATATATATATAGAGAGAGAGAGAGAGAGAGAGAGAGAGAGAGAGAGAGAGAGAGAGAGAGGGGCGTAAGCCTTATAAAAAAAAAAAACTTGAGATGTAAGCCTCAAGATGTTTTTCATTGGAATTGCGCTAAGGAGGGCCCACAATGCAAGCCTCATATTGCACGATTTTAAACAATGATCCTGCACTTTTTTTTTTCAAATATGGACTAGTTGAACCATGTTACCAATAAGGCAAATAATTGGATTAGGAAATATCCCGGCTAAACATGGTCACAAGTTCTAAAATTTTTAGATTTATTTTGAGATAAATGCAATACAAGAAGAATCAATTACGTAATGTATAACACTCATCTCAAACCAAATTTATAGATTTTAAAACTCACTCTACCCAAATTCTATTTGGCATATACTCATCATTTTCTCTTCAAAAAATATTTCATATAGGCATATCTATTAAGTAGAAATTTTCACTTTTAAGAACATCACTTTGGGACCATCATACTGAGTCAAGATACATTAGAAGGATGACATATAACACATTATGTGAAGTGGCTCATGTGAAGCTCTTATAAATTATTCCATAATAGGTTTTCTCTGAGCATTCATTAAGAATGCCATGTTTGGTATGTAGGAACTTACTATTGTCAGCAAGGTACAAACTTTTGAAATCTAGCAACTCGATCAATAGAAAAAATAGTGTAAAGATATTATAATACAATTTATACCAAGGTAAGGGCCAAATGCTTAAAAGAAGATATTTGTTCAAAATAAAATGATGCCTAATGCTTCGTTTGGGACGACTTTCTCGCTGCTTTTTGAAGCATCTTTCTAGTAAAAAATAATAATTTTTGTATTAAAAAGCTGCTTTAAGAAGCATCAGGAAAGCCGTCCCAAATGAAGCCTAAATTTTCTATTTAAAAAATTGATTAAACAAGTGTCCTTCCCCTTCAACATCAATCTTCTTTTAAGCATTCATCCTTGTTAACCTCTATATGATGAGAACGGTAGCTAACTGACATGATGTCAAGTAAATTTAGTTCGAAATGACTTGACCGCAATCAAAATCACTCGAAAATCGCCCATTCACATAACATATCGTGTCAATGTGTTCAAAGCACTAAAATTACTAAGAGAGAACCCTTGCCATTGTTTTGAATCAACACAATAAATATTGCGAACAACAGACACAATGTCAGGCAAATTGAGTTTGAAATGCCTTGAACACAATTGAAGTAGCTCAACCGAAGTTTGTTCGGGGAAACGGACAGCGATGACATATTTAGAGCATCAAAATCACCAAAGAAACACCTCTCACGATCAATTTGATCAATCTCTACTAAGATGATGAGCAAGGGATGCAACATCAGGCGAACCGCATTCGAAATGCCTTGACTGCAACATAAGTTGCTAAATGTTGCTGTTTGCAAAACACGCTCCGCCAATGATCCGAAAAGATGAAATTACCTACAAAAGATACTGGTATTAGCCTATACACCACACACGCAAATATAAAATTTGCACGCGTGTAAGGCGACGACACATCTTTTGAGACATAAAAAAGAGACATGTAAAGTAAATTCATTCTTTGAACTGTTGTAATTTTATTTTATTATTATATAATTAAACTATAAAAAAAGAAATCATGCCCTATCAAATTCCAAAATCCTCTTGCCTCATATTATGTTGTGCGTTATGTCCCGCCCCTATCACCCTAACATTGCATGCGACCCAATCCTCATCTTTATCTTCTTACTCACCTCTACACTTTTACTCTTGCCTGAGAAACCAACCAGTAGTCGCAAGCTATTATTTTTCCTCATTTCTTGGTCTCTTAAATCGACCCAACAATCTGCTGGCGCCCCCCCTCTCTCGAACTCTACTACTCCTTGCTCCACATCTGATTACCACAGACCACACAACACCAAGCCCTCAACACTTCATTGTAGATCTCTTTCTCTCTTCTCGGAACTATAGCCTACACTCACCTGCTCCTTGCCCTCTCTCCTAGACCCGACAACTATGCATGTCTCTCACCCAGCCCCACTCTCCAACCCACGCTGACCCACTTAATCTACTCTCTCATCGATGATTTTAATATTGATAGAGGTCTCTGAGTTTGCGAGAAATCCCGTTCTTAAATTGGCACTGATCAACACCACCGACCTCCCACTTTCTACCTCTCCCTCTCTAGATCTCTCTCTCTCTTTATATCTCTTCCACCCTTTTTATCTTTGAATAGAGAGAGAAATCTCTTTCTTCTTCACTCTCTTTCCTTCACACATAATCTCTCCCTCCCTTGCTCTATCTCTTTTTCTTTCTTCCTTGCTCTCTCTAAATAGAGAGAAATCTCTCTTTCCATCTCTCTCTCTAACTCTCTCATTTTTCAAAAAAATTGAAAAAAATAAAGAAAAGAAGTGTTTTTGTATTTTTGCCCTCGCAATCTCATGGCTTTATCATCATCATCATCACCATGCATGCAAGGTATTATTGCAAAAACTCGAAACTAAATATTTGTGCACATTGTTCCAAAGCGGTATCAAATAAAGGCTTGATGTTGTTGTTGTATTGTTCCAAAGCGGCATGTAAATTATGCTCAAGTACTTTGTGTTTTTTTTTTCCAATGCGGAAGAAAACTCTATACATTCTCTTGTGAAAGTACACAAACGCTTACGCACATTTTTTTAACTGTAATGGGATAAAAGACCCCCGACTGCGATATCTCATGATACCAATCATGCATGTTATTTTCTAGGTGGCGAGAAGGCCTAATACTCTCGAAGGCAACCTCAATGTAGGTAAGAAGCCAATAGATTACTGAAATTTACAACAATAGAGGACTCTAATAGCTCAACCATGGATGCTATTTTTTATGAAGATTATCTTATGATTGAATTTTTATTGGTTGTTTACCCTTGTTTATAGCTGACATAGATGTTGACTTCTTTTCAAATACCTTTCAATGTTTCAGTCTTTTTCTCTTCAGGACTATCTTTCAGAAATGATAACCGAGATGCTTCCTCTTGTAGATTGTTTCCTTTTCTAAAATAATTTCCAAATGTTAGGAGGAAGGCAATTGGCTCATGAATATTTTTCAACAAGATTTCTATAGCGTACTATTCGTATAATTACGGTTCATATTTCATAGATAGGTTCCTCCAGCTCAAAATGTGCTCTAATAGAGACTCACAGGGTTTCTTCTTTTCAACAATCAAATCACCTATAGTGATACAGTATTGATCCCCAACAAATCTTTTCAAGAACAAGCTCTTTAATTCATTAAAAGTTCTGACTGACCCATTAGGTAGATTGATGTACCAGTCAAATACTGTTCCAGAAAGGCTACTGTAAAATTGTCTAAACAGAAGAGCTTCACTACCTCCGGTGTTGTAACAACTGCACGAAAGCGATTTAAATGTTGTTTTGGGTTCGCCGACCCACTGAATATTTGAAAGGAAGGTTGCACAAATCTTTTAGGATCATGAAATAAATCAAATTCCTCTGAGTAGGTCTATCCTTTAGAATAGATTAAGCCCCTTGAGATTGGATTAATGCCTCCCTTACCTGGCTCTATCAACTGTTTGATATCCTCTTCAATTGGAGATGTCTCTATACTGTTATGCTGACTTTGTTCTCTTTCGTGTGAATTTTGTTTATTAGACACATGAACTGTAGGTTGAGAGGATTCATCCCGAGCTCGCCATGTCATCAACACGTGCATCTACAACTCTATTATTGTAGCTTTATTGTCAACAAGAAACTTGATCTCAATAATTGACTACCTTTCATAAGATGCTAAACTTCATAACATGGGATGGACCCGTTGAGTGTTGAGTCAAAGGATAAAGCCAGCCATAACAATCATTTTTTCAAAGAATAAGACAGCCTCAATCAAGAGTATTTTTCAAGCATCAGGCTAGCAATATAATTAACAAAGGGGGCTAGAGCACATAGGAAACCTCGATCCCCCATAATTAAAATAATCTTGGTCAGCTTTATCAGCAAGCCAGCGAAAATCTCTGAGACTTTATCATAATCGATCTTCCAAATTCCAAGCTGCCCAGCAAAACTTTCCTAAAACTCTAAAAGAGTGAGAAAATCGACTGCACCACAAGCGGATGAGTGCTTTTGAAGCGCACAATGTCATACTATCACTTACCACTATCTCTTAGCATCATCCACTGATGATGGGAAGCTGCTTCTATTTGTAGCTTTAATGTGCCATTGCTAGTTGCTATCATTTGATGATGCTACCAATGACAAATGATTACAATGTTTATCATTCATCCTCTACTTTATTACATCTAGAGCCAACATACATGTCAACAGTGACCAGCACCTATAATGTAGCAATTCATCTTGTTTTGGAGGTGATATGATATCATAAGAAAATCCCCTCTACAACTTGAGGGGTACTTGAGGGGGGCTCAGTTTTGTGCTTGATTAGAATTTCTAGTATGGGCTAGGCCCAATGGTTTTCACTTCAAAGGTTTCCATATAAAACAAATGGCTTTACCACGGCTACATTTGCCCGAATTTTAAGCTAAGACAAATGCAAGCTCTTGCACCATTGAGTGGGAATTTCTTCCAACAATCTAAGAATGAGTAAATGCATTTTTTTTTTGATAGCTAGTGCAATATATAAATACCTTGAAACCTAAAGCATTTCACATATCATGGGCAAGCATGAAAAATTATAGAAAATATAAAATGAATATGTCCACAATATTTAGATTCAGCAACTCACAGGTGTAAGTTCTCCCATCGTTCCAGTAGTCCAAACCTGTAAATGAAAATAAGTTGCCATTTAGATATTAAATGAATTAGTTTGCTAAAAAAAAAGTATTGAAAACTATCTAAGAAGATACAGTAACCAGAAGGAAAATCGAGTTCACACTACAATCTTTGTCACTTTAAAATAAGACATAAAATATTGAATCCTCAACTGATATTTCGTTAGATGGAGAAATTTATCACAAGCATTATCCATTATTCTTCTATCACACTGAACAGTAAAAGAGTGCAATTCAATCATAATTTGAAAATACTAATATTAAAGGAAAATCATGACCATGCCAAGATATATGAGATCAAATCAAACATTTTTTTACGGATAAGGTGGGTGCACTCTTCTAATTGCAACAACATAAATTTTGCAGTTACAAATGAAAAGAGAAATAATAAAATAGACATAAGGGAGTACAATACTAATTAAGGAAAATAATAATTCTAGAGGATCGAAAGGAATGCGCTTCTCATTTAGAATAGAATTGATGGTAGATGATTTCTTCCCTTTAGCAATGTGAATCAAGAATAAGTGAGGTTCACAATGTTAAACCATAAAATCTTCTTTATTTTTCTCGCTAGGAAAACACTTAGCATTCATTTCATTCCAAAAGATATATAATATATACCAAAGTTCTTTGAAGTCCTTGATATGAATATGGCTCCAAGAAGAAAAGATAGAATCTAAACATCAACATATGTATTTCTGCCAAAAGAAAAATAGAGCCTCACTCCAAATATTTGAGGTAAAATTGCAAACAATGAAAATATTATGGGCTCCAAAAGTTCGCACTTGCTCTGCTATGAGTTTTTAATTTCAAGTGGAATTTTTAAAAGATAGATTATATTGCAGATAAGACGTTACTCATATATTTTGACCTCATTAAAGATGTGATTCTGGGTTTCCAATGGGCATGAGCCTCTATGATTAATTAACTTCTTGATGACAGAAATTTTTTTATTAAGGCTAGTCATTGAAGCTAAGTGCTTGGCGTGTAGCAGCAATAAATTTAGTTTGACTGAAAAATTTATTGCTGAAATGTAAAGTGGATGGTAAGGGAATAATGATGAACAAAATCAATATTGAGATTTTTGTTTGATTAAGAAAGTCATAATTTTGTTTGATTGAGAGTTTCTATCAATGTGAATATTATTGGGATTTCTTAAATGCTTTATTAAGCTAAGTGCTTGGCCTCCGCTTTCTTTGTATTCTATCATTTATTTCCCTTTAAATTATTGTAAGGAGCATATTAAAATTTCTAGAGGTGTGACTTACAACCTAGATAACTGCAAGAGACAATAAACCATAAAAAATGACACAAGAAAATGAGAAACTGCTTTAAATAATTTAGAACTTCAACTAAACTAGCACTGGATGGTTGTTCTTCTCGTGTAATTCTCAACGCCAGATCTCAATTACTTTTAATTTTTTCCCTATTTCCTTCTTTTTTTTATTTACTTACCTTTCTGTTAGTTGGAATGCATTTGTTTCTCTTCTTTTTTCTTCCTTGGTATCCTAACCTAACTCCACTAGTTCTCCTTTCATTTCACTTAAACACCCATTCTCCTCCCTTTTATGATTATATAGAAGCGCCTTGGATTAGTTAAGTACTATCTGCTGATATAAATATCAACAAATATAAAACGATGAAATATTTCATCAACAACTCCTTCAGATTGATGGACCTGAAGTTTGTAGGCTAGGCGATTAAAGCATGTATGTCAGAAAAACTTGTAATATATATGGATGAGAAAATCAGAAAGTAAATCAGAATAACAACAATACAGCACTTTATTTTTAGCCTTCAAAAGAGCCTTATTACTGTACAATTTAAAATGATAGCAAATGACAAGCTTGACCATTAATTGAACCAAAACATTGTTTAACAGAGATCTAGTTGGTTGCTCACTAACTGTAACAGTGTTCATCTTTTTCTATAGACAAAGTAATACAGTTCAGATTATTCTTCATAAGATCAGAAAGAAAAATGAGTTTCACCAAAAATTAGCAGATATTGAATGAAAAAATGAGAGAAAACCTTTGATCTATCTCTCAATATATATCTTGTATATATAGTCATTTTCCCCAATGTCACCCGCATTTTATATTTAAAGAAGATTAGGCAATAAAAGTAGAATAATGAATAAGAAAATCACTGAAATCTTTGATCAATGAGCATAAATATATTATTGTTCAAACTCAATATCAGACCGTTGACTGTGATCTACAACTTGAAAATTATTTATATTTATCATTAAGTTTCATCACAATATAATAGTGGTTTAACCATTCATCAAGCATACAAAGAAAAAAAAATGATATTATGGCAAGTAAAAGCCGATTAAAAAAGATTAGTTTTACCCATTTGTTTCACCGATCAAAGATGAAAATGCCATGGGAGAGAGAAATGAAAAATAAACTTGAACAATCATGTTAATAACAGAGAATCAATTTATTTCATGCTAAGAAGATCTAAAATGAAAGTAATTTTTTGTTAATGCAATTAATAAGAAAGTACAGAAAGCTATAGAGAGATGAGAAAGGATCTTTATATGAATTTTATTAACCTTGAAAAGGCATATGACCCAAGTATCATAAAAACTGATTTGGTGCGGATCAAGGAAGAGAGGCATGTATTAAAGAGATGTTGAAGTTATTTAAAAAAGGTTAAATTTCAAAATGGGAAAATAACTAAAATAGTCCCTTAACTATTTATGAAGGACCAAAATAATCCTAAAATATATTAAAGAGTTATTTTGGCCTCTCTAAGTCCTTAAAATAATAAAAAATAGTCCTATGGTGAAACTATTTTGATTCCTCTTTAAAGAGTTGAAGGACCAAAATGATCTTTTAATATAGTTGGGAACCATTTTGATCTTACACAAAGAGTCGTGGGATTACATTTATCAATTTTGAATAGTCAAGAGACTAAATTGGGGGCAAACGATACTCTGGGATTAAATTGGCCATATACAAATAATGTAGGTACTATTTTAAGATTGTTTAAAAAAAAATAATGTAGTGGTGAATTGTATAATACGTAGGTGTGAAATGGCCAAAGAGTTCTCAGATATAATAGGATATGTCAAGGATCAATATTAAATCCCAATTTTTTCTATTTTTGCGCTTACAACGATATTATAAGTGAGATACCTTCATGTATATTTCTTTTCCAAATGACATAATTCTAATTAGTAAGACATGCTAAAACAAGTGAAAAGTTAAGACAATGAAGAAAATATTTAGAAGATATAAGGCTTAGAATTAGCAGAATAAAGTTTGTGTGATGTACAATTTTAGTAGGTGAAATTGATGGGGACATCAGATTTCGACACGTGTACGATCGCCGGAGACGCCGATCGACGGCCATGATTCAGAGCCTTTATTTTTGACGTTTTATTTTATTCATGTCATTTATAGTTCATGTTTTTCCTTTTGTACCCCTATGAGGGCATTAGTGCTTATTGTAGCCCAAGGGCGTTGTCGTCTTTATATGTTGTATTTCTAGTTAGCCTATATAAAAGGCTTTGCCATTATATTGGAGAATTGTTGATGAATGAAAATTTTTACTTCCTTGATCTCTTTGTGAGTTCCCAAACTCCTCTTGATCTCTTGGTGAGTTCTTGAGGAGATAGCGTCTTAGATCTCTGCGTGAGTTCTAAGAGGAGAAAGAATTGTGGTTTGCGTGCTTGAATTTCTTCCCTCCTCTTCCCAAGACCCGTGACCTTCTCTCCTTTGATTTTCCCCCTCACAATCCTCTCCCCAAACCTCCATCCCGCCGCCCCTCCCCACCTGCCGGCAAACAGCCCGCTGGCTGCACCCCACCGCCAGCCAAGAGGCCCGGCCGCCAAACCCCTTGCAGCCATCCAGGCTTGCCGCCGACCCCTCTTGGGTCCAGGATTCAAATTTCAAATTCCTTTGAGTCCTTTACTACTTGCCTAAAATAATTCCCTAATTTTAGGCCTTCATATTAATTAGTTTTCAATTTGAATTTGAAATTCAAATTAATCCTAATTAAGAGCCCTATTTTTGGAAACTTCCCTATTAACAAAAATCTGAAATATATTTCAGATTCCATTCAAATCATTGTTTAATCATGAGGGCCCCATCTACTTAATTCTAATTCTTCTCTCCCTCTCTATGCTTGGCCGGCCCCCTTCTTTGGCCTTCTCTCTCCCAATTAATTCTAAATCTCCACAAAATCAGCCCCAAAATTCTCTCCCATTACCACCCCATCCTTCCCCCTTTAGAATTAATTTGAAACTCTCAAATTTATTCCCTCCCATTCACCTAAACATGAAATAATTTCAGATTTCCTGAACATAATATGAAATTCTTTCCTAGCCTCTCCACCATAGTCGTCCCTCCCAAGCCCTCACGCCGGATTAAGCCGTTTCCCCTCCAAGCCGCCACCACATCTCTTCTCCCCCCTCATTTGAGAGTTTCTTGCGGCGATCACCCCTTCGCATCTTCAAGAATGCATGGAGGAACCTGAGTGGAACTTCGGGTTTGAGTACGACAACCAAGGAAGAGTTAACATCCTCAGATCGCCCTTCTTCGACGTCGGTTTTGATTTCGACGACACCGTCGAAGAATATTTGAACCGGATTCTACCAACATTAGTGGATTCCATCGACTACCACGTTTCCGTCTACACGTGGATCATTGAAGGCTGTCCACCCGCTCCTCCGAATCCGGCTCCTTCCCCGGCGACAAGTCCTCTCAAGATCACTTGTCTATTAGTGGCATCGCTAAGTCTACTTACGGTCCTCTTCCGCTAGCCACCACTTTCAATATGAGTGATGGATCTCAAGGTGAAGGATCTAGACTTTACATTTGGGGCTTTGTTATCTTTCGTCATTTGCATTATTTAAATGTTTAGTTGTTATTTTGCAAGTCAACGTACTCTCTACATGTGATCTCTTGTCCTTGCTTAATCTCACATTAAATTTTTCTTTACCTAATCTTGAGCAAGCAAAGATTTATTTATTAGCAAGATCAATTTCATCACCTTTATTAATTTCACCAAAGCAATTCTTGTTCGTCTCATATTGTTTCACATCAGAAATATTAATCATTATCAACAAAAATTATTTGAAGATGATGATGGGTAAATTATCTTGAATCTATTATCTTGAAGAATGAGGCTGAAGATGAGGAAAAGACTTCTAGAATTAAGATTGCATGGTTAAAATGAAAACACACCTCAAGAATACCAAGCCTCCGAAGGATATCATGTAAGCTTAAAAATAAATTATATAAAACTGCAAGTATATCATTGAGATTGATCATAAAAAGCTAGAGGCTTAAAGACAAATTCTTGAGGAAAATGTATATACCCTCATAAGAGGATATAACACTTTTATGAACATAAATTTTCTGCTTCATATATTGCCTAATTAGATTTGAAATGAAAATGCAAATGTGAAGGTTAATACAAAATATTTTGTTCAAACATCATTTATCTTTAAAAATATCTCTTTTTATTTAGAAGTTAGTATCCATAATCTTTGACGAACCAATTGATATTATAGTTTGTAAATCCAAAAAAATCAGACAATATAATACCTAATGCTTTCAAAGCTATTATTTGTTCAATGGTAACTCATGCTTTGTTCTTTTCCAAAATGTTTAAGATTAAATGAATTATAAACATAATTAATTCCAATATAATTCTATTCTTTTGACAAATTGTTCGTTAAACCAAGTAAAGGTTATACATTATAAGGCTAAAAGCTGCATAAAATGTCAGGCTAGGCTTCAAACGGAACTAATATATCAGCGTGGAAGACTAACGGATTAATTAGATAAAGGATTGAACATTTTAGAAATACAACAGCCAAAAAAGAGCCTAGCTAACCTCATCTGCACAATGAAACTCTGATAAGCTGATCCGTTTTTCATGCAAAACAAACTTCTCTTTTATCACAAGATCAATAACCTACAAAATTAAAGAAGCGATGTATCAGAGATGCACAAAATATCTCTAACAATGTGAAACTAAACTACGAACTAATTCAGTATCAACATTGCACGTGAGGCCATTTAAAAATGCAACAGTGCATCGTTTTTCCACCTTCTGGACGTTAAACGAGGCATTGCCAACCGTGAACCAATCAGAAATAATTGGGGAAGCTGAAGGCAATTAAAGCATTTTCTACTACTCAAGCCTTCCAACAAAGCAATATAACAGATAACTTCTCAAATCAACAGATTTCCTTTATTCGTGATAGTAATCATCGAATCAGCTCTAATTGAAACATTTAATCGACCATAGTTTAAAGCCTCAATAATAATGATCCTTGGTGTCAGAACTTTCCGAAACTAGGCAAAAGATTTTCCTTGACTTTGATAACCATGTAACAAGGCATAGGTTGATCATCTAAATTTATTGGCGGTACTAGTTGCCAGCTTAGGAATCCATAAGACTGCAAAGTTGGCCGCCATTCTTAATCAAAGGAAATCATTGTGCCTCAAGGGGAGGGAATCTCTCACAAATTTTCAGTGAAATAAATATGTGGAAGCTATAAAGTATATTAATTTATTTCCAATGTAATTAATAGTATTTATGGATAGAAATTATCAATTGTAATATTGAATTTTATCACATTAATAAAGGGGAAAGACGCCAAAGAAATACACAAAATCAAATAATTTATTTTTTCTTTATGTTATCATAGATATAGGAACAAAGAAATATGAGTTTATTATTATTATTATTAGTTGTAATTTTCCCTCGTTCTAAAATCACCTCTAATACTTGTTATCCACCCCCTAACCTTAGCCACTTGTGGCTATCTGCCTCCCACCTTTTGTCCTCCACAACCTATTGTCTGCCGCCTAAACTCCGCCCCCATAACCTCTAACTACCACCGCAAGACATCTATTCAACCAAGAGTAAATCCTTTTTTTTTTCTTTGAAGGGAAATGTCTTCTACATCAGAAATTATTGACCAATCAAATTGTTATAAACGAGTACTAAAACCTTCAATCTTTATTCAAATTAAATTGAAGAAATTATCAAAGGGAAAGGGAAAGTTGGGCAAACTTACTAGCCTCATACCGAGTGAAAATCATTTGAGTTTCACCACATAGATGTAGAAGTGTAATAGCTGATTTAAAACCTGATCAGCTGCCAGCCCTAACTATAGCTGCTCGAATAGGCAAAGACGGAGCAACGTCTTAGCGGGCTGAACCGGGGCCAGGGAGTTCCAAATCACATTTTGAGCAAAAGTTTGAGTTCGGGAATGAAATCATATGACTCCTCACGAAGAATAACTCCCTCTTATTCGCTCATTATCGCAAAGGAAGTAAAAATCGAGAGAAGAGGCAGTGAATGAGAGAAAGAAGAAGGAAGATTTGTTTGTCATTTTTCTTTTCTTTTCCATATAAATTCTTCCTTGTTACTTCATCTAAACAACGAGGTATGTTTAATTAAAGGTAAAGAAAGAGATTGGAAAGAGGATGAAGAATAAATTTGAGAGAGGAAAGGGGAGGAAATTGGAAGAATATCACTAAGGTATTCTGATTTAATTTTCTTTAAAGTAAGAGTAAATTAATTCTTGAATCTTAGAGATTCATCGTTGATTCATATAAATCCTTGTGTAGGAAATTCTTTCAAAAATTGGGAAGTTGAATGCAGTAAAGAGGAAGGGAAAGAATACAAGTTTGGAATTCAAAATTTCTTCTATCCTTGATGACGGAGGAAGGAATAAATGATTGAATAATTTATATATGTTAATTTAGATAAAAAGTTTTTATGTTTTCACTTCTGTAATTGGAGGAAATATTATTGTTATAGGAAGAGTTCAATTATTGTAAACGTTGATTCAATTGATTCAATAGAGAAGAAAGAAAAGTTTTATTGCAAAGAAGAGAGGAAAGATTTAGTGAGAAGGAGAATTAAATATCTAAATTGAGACGGATATTGAAAGTATATTTCAAGGGTCGAGGATTTGAAGAGAACTGAAGCACGAAGTATCAAAGTGGATAATTATAATTATTTTATTAAAATTTTAATATCTTTTCTTTTAATCAAATTCTTTTTAATTTAGTATAATCATTACCTATGATAACATTATGTTGATTAAATGGATATTGTATGAATAAAATAAATTAGGAAGAATAAAGGAAATGAAAATGTGGATTATTGTTTATGGCTATTATTGATCATTATAACATGCTAATTTACTTGTTATAGTTAAAGGTTTAATATGAAATGAGATTGAGAATATTGAATAACTGAAAATCATAAAAAAAGTAATATATATATATATATATATATATATATATATATATATATATATATATATATATATATATATATATATAAAGGGGTCGCGGAGAGACCAGAGCACAAATTTTCGAAGCCCACACTCGCACTCGCACTCACACTCACACTCACACTCTCACTCATCCAAACATCATATTTGTAGTGAGTCTTATCAATCAATTGATGTGCAAACCCAAAATATTTCACCTTTGAGCTATTTAGAGAATTCTCACAAAATAATATTTTCAAATCTGTTGATGAAAAATTCCCCATCAACCTAAATTCAATAGCCAACTTTATTGCCCTTTAAATATTTCCTCCTCCCATAAAATCTTTCTTACTAAGATAAATAATATGAAGATTCCAAGCACTCTCCAAGAACTTGATAGTAAGAATGAAAAATTCATAACTAAAGATATGAGAGTCATATATGTCAATAGCGCGTATCCTGGCGCACAGCGCAATGCACGTATGACAATATTTGCTTGGCACGGTCAAGTGTTTAAAATATGCACTATTTGTACCATACATGAGCAATAGTATATGGTGCATGATACAAATAGCGCACTCAATTTTGTTAATATGTTATAAATTATAAATTATAAATAATATTTATATATTAATATCACAATTAATTATTAATGAATTAAATATAAATTTAATAAAATATCAAAAAATGTATTTTATCTTAATAAAATTTAGGGTTTGCTTTTCTCATCACAATTTCTTCGTAGCTGATTCGTCTTTGCATGCATCATGCTTAGTAGAGTTTTGAAAGAACCGCTCTAGGAAGCATATTCACCTCCTATGACAACGGTAGAACACGCCACCGTGAGAGGGGAGGCACTCGCAGCAAAGGTATCAATCACTCTTTTGCTTTCGTGCTCTTTGCCAGAAGTAGAGTTTGAAGAGTCGCTAAATGAAGCAAAGAGATGACAATGTTTATGTCAAGTCAGAAGTCTTGGGAAGGGGGGGGGGGGGGGGGGGGGGGGGGGTTCACAGCGAATGTAATGATCATTCTTCCCTTGCATGTGCTTCTTCAACTAAATTGTGTTCAAGTAAAATGAAGAAGGAACAAAATATAACTTTCTGTAGGTTTTAAAGCTGTCATTTTTATTATTTGGAAGGATTTTGTCAAAATTATACTTAAATATTGATCAAAACTAACGATGTAAGTTTCTATAGGTTTTAGTTGCTGTTTTTACTATTTGGCAGGATATTAATGTTTCTTACTCAAATCAATCTATTGTTTGCTATTTAATGGTATTTTATATTAATACATTTTTATTTAAATTTATTTATATTTCATGCAAGGTTTAAAATTGTGTCATGTCTCTAAGGGAAACTTTGCGAAATGATGTGCTATTCCTCGTTGACAACTATGATGAAAGCCTAAAAAAAGAACTAAACATGGGAGAGAGTACAATTGCCAAAAAGTAAAATAAAAAAAGGATGTAGGTGGGTAAACACTATCAAGAACAATGCAAATAGGATACTTGAAAGCTATAAAACTAGGCTCGCGGATAAAGGCTTTCCTTAGACTAATGAAGTGGATTATGAAAAAGCTTTGCACGGGTTGCTAATCTAAATGTTATTCAAATAATTCTACTCTAGGGGCCAACCTCAAATAGTCATCACAATAGTTGAATAAAAAAAATACATTCTTACATGGAGAATTAGAATAAGCTTTTATAAAATCTCCACAGGGATATAATCAAGATTTTAGTACTAACCATTTATACAAATCAAAAAAAGCTTTATACAGGCTTAAACAATCCAGAAGAGCATAGTTTGAGAGATTTATCAAATCTATGGAAAAGATTAAATTAAAACAAAGACTCGAAAATTGCACTATTTGAAGGAAAAATTAAAGTTCTCATAGTATATATGAGTATCATTATCGTAGTAGAAGATTTCAAACGAAATAAGACTATTTAAAGATCAACTATCCAAAGAATTTGAAACCAAATATTTGAGAAGACTCAATTATTTTCATATAATTGAAGTGGCCCACTCAAAGGTTGACATATTTAACTCTTAAAAAAAATGCATCCTCAATCTAATATCTATAACAAGTACGATAGGATGCAAGTCCTAAGAAGTTTTAAAAATGAATACAGCCACAAACATGGTGGTAGGGAATAGCTTAAAAGTTGACAAAATGAGGTATTAAATATTGATCAGATGCTTATCCACCTTGCCCATACAAGACTAAATATGGCATATGACTGTAGCGTTCCAAGTCAACTTACGCATAATCTTAGATAAGGCATCATACAAAACTCTTCAATACCTCAGAGCAACACCATGAAAAGGAATCTTATTTAAAAGAAATAAAAGGCTCAGTTCAAAAGCATACACTAACGTTAATTGGGTAGGATGCCTTACATAGAATGCCTACTACTAATTGCTGCATTTTCCTATGTGGATATCTAATCAATTAAAAAAAAAAAGAAGCAATAAGTGAACGCCAAGTCTAGCATCGAAGCTAAATTATGGGCAATGATCTAAAGGATTTGTGAATTATTACAACAACATCAAGCCTTTATCCTACTACGTGGGGTCGGCTACATGAATCCTTTTTTTCCATTGTGTCCTATTAAGTATCAAATTCTCATTTAGATCTAATAAAGAAATGACATTTCTAATATTTTCTAGCCAAGTCTTTTTAGGTCTATCTCCACCTTTCTTAATATAGGTCGAATCTAATACATCTACTCTCCTAACCGGGTCAATGGAAGGCCGTCGTTTTATGTGACTAAACAATCTAAGATGACCCTCTCTAATCTTATCATCCACTGGAGCTACTCCAACCTTTTCACGTATATGCTCGTTTCGTATCCTATCTCTAAGAGTAAAGCCACTCATCCACCTGAGCATCCTCATCTCTGCAACACTTAACTTAATATTATGCTTCTCTTTTAATGGCCAACATTCTGCGCCATAAAGTATTGAAGGTCTAACCACCATCTTACAAAATTTTCCCTTAAATTTGTGTGGTACTTTTCTATCACACAACAAGCTATTTGTGAATTATTATAGATCAAAATTATTCAAGATGAGTTAGAATAAAATGAGAATATACTATGAAGTTATACTGAGATAACATATCAACCATCAAAATTAACATGACCAAATCAAATATATAGAAATCAATCGACATTATATCAAATAAAATTAAAGAGAACTAATATATATCTCATATTTCCAAAGAGACAAGCAATTGGTAGACATTCTAAACAAAGGATTACCAAGCTCTACATTTAAAAATATCACCTCCAAGTTAGGTATGGAAAAAAAATCTGCTTTGCAACTAGAGGAGTATTGGCAGTGTCAGGGGCCAACTTAGCAATAAGACAGGACTGCAAAGCTAACCGTCCATCTAGCCATCCTTCGATTGCGAATTGTGGGATTTAAGAAGAGCCATAATCCCTCTCAGAGTTTAAAAAAAAAAACAAATGTGAGCACGATGTAGAATAAATTTCTTTATTTATAATGTAATTAGTAGTTTTCATGAGTTGAACAAATCAATTGAAATCAAGAATCCTACGCATAATTAAAGGAACAAGACCCCCAATGAAATACACATAAATTCAAATCATTTCTCCTCTCTTCAAAATTCATGTCAGCAAATTATATTGGGGACATTGAAAGGAATCCGTCTCTATAAGGAGCTCAAAGTTCAAGCATATAGTCGGATTTACCTGTATTGGTGTCAATTTTGTTCTTAGAAGTAGAAGAGCCTAAGAAAAATAAATAAATAAATATAAAGATACATACAGTTGCTCGAGTTATTCCAGGAAGGCAATAATCAGCATGCGGTGTTGATACAATTCCTTTCTTAACCATGAACTGCAAAGACATATGACTTGAGATGTTAATCAGATTTTGAAGGTCTGATGGTTCCTCACAAGACACTTATATCATAGTGCCTCACAATGTTTGTAGCATTAGTTTCAGACACGAAGCCATCTTTATCAAGCATGATTGCATCATCTGCCTGAGCAAGGTTACCTTCAACCTGCAGTTTCATATGATCTAGGTATAACACAAAGAAAAATAAGCGAAATAAATTGAAGTTCTACAAAAATATATGGGCACTAAAGACAACCTTCGCCAATATATTGTTGATGAGATTGTTATGGTGGATTTTTGAATCTATACTCTGCAATATTGTAATAAAAAAATAATAAATGAATAAAGTCAAATAGGACGTTAAAATTTTTTTGAAGACATTAAATGAAAGATTACATCAAGGTGAAATGTAATTCTTGCATGGATATGAACAAAGACGATGCCAGCTCACACAAGCATAATTAAAGCAAATTAATATGTTGTTAGTTGGTATTGCAAGAAAGAGATACAAACGTGGGAGTAGCAGCAAACCACATGAGGTCATCCCCTTTACTACCTTTTAATTATTTTTGAGTAGGGAATGTGTAGCTTCAAAGAATTCATATCTAAATCAAGAGAAGGGATATCAAGAGGACCGCCCAACAGGGATAGGCATTGCCCCGGTTGAATGAGGTATGTTTTTGGTCTTCGTAGCAAGACTTTCACCCAAAGCTATTAATAAGTTTACTAGCTCTTTGATAGTTAGCAAGTGAAAGTGTGATCAAATAAGCTACTAACGCTGATTTGAAGGTTAAATAACTTAATCCAGTAATTTAAGTTAGCCTACCAACTCAGTCAACATTGTCCTATGTTGTCTCCTAATTAAACTTATTTTCCTAATCCTTAGTTCCTCTCTGCTGCATAACCAACAAACCAGCCTGTTCCTATCCATCTCGCTTCCCCAGTCCTGTTACTCATCCCATGGAAATCACCCTCTCCCTCAATCATTAAAGCGACCTCTATCAGCTATTGAAGGTCATCCATAGCACTTTCTTTGAATGCTATTATGTTTTATTTTCATGAAAATTGTATCCTCTATTTTTAAGCAATTTTATTTAATTTCAAGAATTTTATTTTAACTTACCACTTTTTATGTTTAAGTATTTCTTTATTTGGAAATATTAAACAAATGTTTTGAGGGCATATGCCCACCCTAAGGTAAAATGGCATGACCAATGCATTTTCCTTTCAAAAATTTGTATTGTAAGTGGTAATTGACAAACTGAGTTGTCAAACATTGGATTTGATGTTCAGGACGACAAATGGTATTAGTGAAGCTTCAAATTGATAAAAAATAGAGACTATACTAGCTTCCTTGAACCATAAGAAGGGAGCTGAATAAACACCTACAGTTGTACTGAGAACGTAGTTTTAGATATTGGTTCTAACTATGTGCATCACACATTTTGATTGATCATGAAAAGGTTATGATCAGTAGTACAAGAATTGATTTGATGGAAATTAAGAAAAAAAGCTTGGCATTAAAGACATATTTAAGTTAGTAAAGTTATATATAATGAAGCAACAAATATTAGTAGTTATTGAGTAAACAAAGAGTTCCCAATTATAGCAAAATTATATTAAAAAACAGCATTAAACCAGTATCTTTGGTATTATTATGAAGATACCTACAAACGATATTCAAAGTGATGATATGATACAAGTTGGAATTCATGGATAAAATTCTCTGGTGGAACCACCAAGCAAGTTCGGGTTTGAAGAATTTGGTTTTCTGTGCAAGAAGAGCTATTGGTATGTGATAGAAAATACTTGGTTTCAAGTAATTCCTAGCCAAAACTGAAATAGAACCATGAGAAAAACTGCTGTTTTCAGCAGTGAACAGCAGTTTTACACAAGAAAACAGTGCGAGATCACGGGAAAACTGAAAGCAAACGCAAGCAAAGGATTGTATTTTACTAGTAGATGAATAAAATAGCAAAGATACAATTTGTTCTTCAATCCGAGAGGAAGAACAACTCTCCAATCTCCGGCAACGCCAAGAGCCCAAAGCAAGAAACCCTAGATCTCAAATTCTCATTCAAATTCAAGATAACCCTCTCTCCCTCCTATTCCCCCTAATTATCATTAAAGGAGGATTACAATTTACCTAATTACCCTTTTAATTCAAATTTTCCCCCCAAATTAGTGCATTAAGCCCATGATGGGGCCCACATGAGTTCCCCCCCACCTGCTGTGTTTGCCGCCTGGAGTAAACCAGGATCGGTCCATACTAGACCGATCCAGCCAGCCCAGGAGGGGCCAGCGGCATATCAATACTCCCCTCCCAAAAACTCACCTTGTCCTCAAGGTGAAAGGAAGGGAATTGCTCATTCATTCTTTCCATTGGCTCCCAAGTGGCATCGAAATCGGGAAGACCCCTCCACTTGATCAGCACTTCCTTGTTGCCATCTTTATCTGATCTCACTCCTGCAAGCTCCAAAGGCTTTAATATTACTTCCAATTCCTCAGTCAATGTCACTGGTAACTCCGTACTAACAGAATGCTCTCCAACTGCCCTCCTTAAGCTGAGGTATATGAAAAACTGGATGTATGGAAACTGATGGGGGCAACTTCAGACGATAGGCCACTGCTCCTATCTTATCCAACACTTCGTAGGGGCCAAAATAGCTTGGCGCCAATTTCTTATTCCTCCTCGCTACTGTCCTCTGCCTGTAGGGTCGTAGCTTTAGGAATACCTTCACCCTCACTTCAAACTGCATGTCCCTCCTGTGTGAATCCGCCTGCTTCTTCATGATCTGTTGGGCCCTCATCAGATGCTTCTTTAATTCTTCCAACACCTTGTCCCTTTCCTCCAGGTACTGCTCAACTGAAGAGACCGGTGTACTTCCTTTCCCATAGTGCACTAAGTGTGGGGAATCTCTTCTATAAAGCACTCTAAAAGGGGTCATCTGAGAGGCAGAATGGTGTGACGTATTGTGCCAATATTCAGCCCAAGGCAGCCACTTTGCCCACATCCGCGGAGTCTCCGACACAAAACACCTCAAGTAAGTCTCCACACTTCGGTTCACCATTTCCATCTGCCCGTCTGTCTGCGGATGGTAGGCGGTGCTTCTCTTGAGGATAGTGCCCTGCAATCGGAACAACTCCTTCCAAAACTGACTAAGGAATACCTTGTCTCGATCCTTCACTATCGATTATGGAACCCCATGCAGTCTAACAACCTCCTTGATAAATGTTACTGCCACTGTCACTGCGGTGTAGGGATGTCGTAAGAGGATGAAGTGTGCATATTTTACTAAGTCTGTCCACCACCACCATGATGACAGTGTATCCTTCTGACCGTGGTAATCCGTCAATGAAGTCCATGGACACTTCCTCCCAAACTTTATTTGGAAGTGCCAATGGTTGTAACAACCCTCCTGACGCCATGGCCATGTATTTGTTCCTCTAGCACACTTCACACCTCGCCACTAGCTCCTCCACATCTTTATGCATCCCTTTCCAATAGAGTTCTGCTGCTAGCCTCCTATATGTCTTCTGAACTCCTGAGTGGCCTCCAATCGTGCTACCGTGGAACTCCTGCAACAAGTTGGGGATGTGAATGGAGGTTCGTGGCATGACAAACCTCCCCTGATACAATAGTCTCTCCCCCTCAAGGCAGTATCCTGGATGGCTACTCTTATCCTTCCTTAGAGCCTCCATGATCTTTCCCAATTCCTCATCTAACATGCTTTCTTCCTTGATGGCTCCCCAGTCGACCATCAAGGGTACAGACAGAGCAAACTCCTGGAGTTCCCCCACACATCTGGATAGAGCGTCGGCTGCCTTGTTCTCCAAACCAGACTTATACTGGATCTCAAAATCATAGCCTAGTAGTTTGGATAACCACCTCTGATGCTCTTCAGTCACCATCCTTTGCTCTAGCAAATACTTCAAACTCCTCTGATCAGTTCGCATGATGAAGTGCCTTCCCAAGAGATACGGCCGCCACTATTGAATAGCCAAGACGATGGCCATTAGTTCTCTTTCATACACTGACTTCAATCTAGCCCTAACTGAAAGCACTTGACTGAAGTATGCAACTGGCCTGTGATTCTGCATCAACACTACACCTAGCTCATATCCTGATGCATCCGTCTCTACTATAAAGACCTGACCAAAGTCTGTAAGGGCTAGAACAGGAACCGTCATCATGGCTTCTTTTAACCTCTCGAACGCCTGGGTTGCTGCCTCTCCCCAGCAAAAATTATCTTTCTTTAGCTGCTCAGTCAGGGGCCATGCAATGATACCGTACCACTTCACAAACTTCCATGTAGTATCCCGTCAATCCTAGGAATCCCCTAAACTCTCTGAGGTTCCTAAGCAGTGGCCATTTCTGCATTGTCTCAATTTTAGTTTGATCCGCTGCCACTCCCTTTTGGGAAACCACATGTCTCAAGTACTCCACACTTGCCTGAGCAAAACTGCACTTCTTCAAGTTGTCTTTCAACTGATGCTCCTGAAGCACTTCCAATACCACCCTCAGATGTTCCAAGTGCTCCTCCACAGTCCTGCTGTACACCAGGATGTTATCGAAAAAGACCATGACAAACTTCCTGAGGTGCTGCTTGAATACTCGATTCATCAAGGATTGAAAGGTTGCAGGAGCGTTAGTTAACCCAAAGGGCATTACAAGAAATTCATAATGTCCTTCATGTGTCCTGAACGCTGTCTTTGGAACACCAGTCTCCCTCATTCTGATCTGGTGGTATCCGGATTTTAAATCCAGCTTAGAGAACATCACTGCACCATGTAGCTCGTCTAACAGCTCATCAATCACAGGGATTGGGAACTTGTCTGGTACAATGCCCTTATTCAGAGCCCTATAATATACACAAAATCTTCAACTCCCATCATTCTTCTTAACCAGGAGGACTGGACTAGAAAAAGCGCTGTTGTTTGGTCTGATAATATCCGCCTCCAGCATTTCCCGAATTAGCTTTTCAATCTCATCTTTATGGATCTGTGGATAGCGATAAGGACGGACCCTGATCGGGGTCTCACCTTCTTTCAAATTAATGGCATGCTCCAACTCTCTCTGAGGAGGTAAACCCTGAGGCGGGTGAAATACCTCGCTGAACTGGTGTATGAGCGGCTGCACTGCAAAGGGAACATTGCCTTCCTCCAATCTGACCCCTTCCAAGCGGTGCAACTCTACTAAGTAGTCTCCCCCCTCCTCTTCCTAAATGGTTCTGATGAGGGATTTGAGAGAAACCCCTGCCTTGGTCAGTCCGGAATCACCCTGAATCGTCCTCTTTCTGCCCCCAACCACCAACTCCATCCTCAGTGTACCCCAATTGATTTTGGTTTCCCCCAAGGTCTGCAACCACTTCATCCCAAGGATGACATCCGTAATCCCCAATTCTAAGGGAAGGAAATCTTCCTTTACATGGATCCCTTGGATCTTCAGTACTACTCCTCGACAGACTCCTCAACCCATCTCCACCTTCCCGGTGCCCATCATTATCCCGTAACCTCCGGTATCCACTAGCTCCATCCCCAATACATCCACAATCTGGGTGGAAATGAAATTGTGTTGCTCCACTGTCTATCAACACCACAACCTCACGATCAGAGATCTCTCCTTTCACCTTCATAGTGTGGCTCGAAGTGAGTCCCACTACTGAGTTCAGAGAGACTTCTGCTACGTCCAGATGCAACTTCTCTCCTCCTCCACCTCGGGGTCATTCCCACCTCTCTCTTTGTCTTCCTCATCTTCACAAACGAGGAGAACCTGAAGAGATCGGTCCTTGCACCTATGCTACGGCATGTACTTCTCATCACACCTGAAGCACACCCCTTTTGCCCTTTTCTCCTGCAGCTCATTCTCAGTCAGCTTTTTGAACTGTCCACTGTTACCTCCTCCCATCTTCTCCTTGGGTGCTTCCTTTATGCTCCCAAGCCTGCCCCTTTTTGCTGGTAAGAATGTGGTCGTCGTCCTATACGACCCCCCTGAATAGTTTCCTCGAGTCCCTCTTTAAGACTTCTTCTGGTTCTCCACCAACTGGGCCAACTCCATGGCCTTGCCGAGACTCCTTGGCTCCAACACTCTGACTGATGTTCTTATCTATAGTTTCAACCCCTTCATGAAATTCCCTTCCAGGGCTAACTCCGAGATATGATCCAGCCTACTAGCCAGATACTCAAACCTGTCCCAGTAATCTGCCACTATGCCTTCCTGGGTAAGGGCAAATAATTTCTCATAGAAGTCTCCTTCGCCATCAGTTCGGAAACGTTCTAGTAAGCATTCTTTAAACTCTCGCCAGCTTCGGATGGGCTCCCTTCTGTCACGCCATTGATACCAGGCTAAGGCTTTCCCCTCCAAGCACATCCCTGCCGCTGTCAATTTCTCTTCTTCCGTCAACCCATTGATGACAAAATATCGCTCCACCTTGTATATCCATCCATGGTCGTCTTCCCCCTCAAAAACGGCATCTTCAATTTCCTCACCTTGGGATCTCCCCGGTATCCTCCATAGCCTCCCATTCCTCTCAGAGGAGGCGCTCCCCAATTGTCCCGATCATCCCCAGACGAATATACTCGAACCCCTCTTCATACTCTCATCTCCATCCTTCAACATCATCACCTCGACGCTGAATACCTTCAAATTCAGCACCTCGACGATTACGTTCCTCCCTTCTTCCTTCAAAATCTCCCCCTCGACGCTGAATTCTTTCAAATTCAACACCTCGGCGATGAGATCCCTCTCTCCTCCCACCAAAATATGCCCCCCTTCTATCATATCCCATGTTCATCTCTTCCCTCGACAGAGGCTCTAGAGGAGGCATGTCGTTCTCTTCCTCTAGGATCTCTACCACCGAATTTCTCCTGCCCTGCAAAGGGGTTCGGATTTCCTCCCATGCCATGGCCGTCGGTGGTCTCTCTTACTTCTGATGTCGTCGGATTGGTTTTCATCTCAAGCAGTTTCTTCATCATTTCCTCCATTGCAATGAACTTCCCCTCCAACCTTTCATTGTTGGAGGTGATTTGGTTTTGAAAGTTGAGGAATCTTTACTCCAAATCAGCTTTCAATTGGCCGACTTCACCTTCCAAGACGTCAACCTTCTTTCCGGACATCGTTCTTCCCAACGGATCTCAAAAATATCACTTCCAGAAGCCAAAAGCTCGTTGAAAAAATGATTTCAGCCGCCTAAGGTCCCAAAAACGATGATCTTATACCAAATTGATAGGAAATACTTGGTTTCAAGTAATTCCTAGCCAAAACTGAAATAGAACAAGGAGAAAAACTGCTGTTTTCTGCTGAAAACATCAGTTTTACACAAGAAAACAGTGCGAGATCACGGGAAAACCGAAAGCAAACGCAAGCAAAGGCTTGTATTTTACTAGTAGACGAATAAAATAGCAAAGATACAATTTGTTCTTCAATCCGAGAGGAAGAACAACTCTCCAATCTCCGGCAACGCCAAGAGTCCAAAGCAAGAAACCCTAGATCTCAAATTCTCATTCAAATTCAAGATAACCCTCTCTCCCTTATATTCCCCCTAATTATCATTAAATGAGGATTACAATTTACCTACTTACCCTTTTCATTCAAAATTTCCCCCCAAATTATTGCATTAAGCCCATGATGGGGCCCACATGAGTTCAGCGCCAAGGGAGTTGGCAATAAAGTAAGAACAGTTTTGTAAGGATGCTGAAATGCATCCAAGGGAGAGGGCTTAGTAATGTTTGTCAAAAGTGGAAAAAGAGCATAAGAGGTATTAGTTCAAAAACAATTTACTATAATCGCACATTCTGCAAGAGAATGGAGTTCTGAAGACTTTAAATCAACAAAGCTTTTCTTCATTAAAAAAAGAATTACAAACTCTAACCCATGCCTAAAGCCTATGGCTGACCTCCACATATATAATGAAGGCAATGGTTATGAGTATATGAAAAGACAAGCTTCAATAAAGATAGATGATCCTTCAATAAAAATGCATGAATATATTAACGAGAAGACAGATTTAATATTAAAACATGCATGAATGTAATTTTTCATAAAGGGGAAATGAGAATGTCAAGGTTATCATATGACAAAAGACATTTCAAAACTAGATTGTCATAGATCTTCAGACCATGCATCTCTTTTTGAGAAGAAAATTCACTTCCAATAATTCATTTAATGAAGAGATGGGGAAAGAACTTCTTATGCTCTTGATTGTAACATTTGGAGGCATAAGATTTTTCCCCTTTATGCCGATGTTGTATGCTGCCTTTACATCCTCGCGAGTGATTTAAGTCTTCTTCTATGGTATCACGTCTTCTTTCAATACTTTCTCTTATCCTAACTTTAAGACAACAAGTGGAGACAAGACTTATTTTGGTTCATCATCTAGCAAAGATGACTTGAATGACGTATGGTTCTCCAAATTTACCAAGAAGCAGATCACATGCAAGTAAGAAGGTTCAATTAATATGCATTATAATATATCTTTTTTATTATATGGGATGGACAATACCACATTGATTTCAGTTTGTGCCCCTCTCATTAGAGGTACTCGTTGCCGACATGGAGCGAATGAGATCCCCTCTTCATATTTCCCGTTAATTCAAGGACAATTATGAGAACTCTTGTAGCTTGCAATATTTACACAGTTACTTATCTACCCATGCATTTGTCAAATTCCCTTGAGAAATCATCGAGTTTTCTTGGACCAATGCCTTCTTGAGAAATTGTAAATGTTGATTCAATGATGAACTACATTCTAAACAGTCTTCCAAGAAAATAACCCAAGCATTCTTTGAATGGAGCTCGATTGGTGAATGCATGCATAGAATAATTGAAAAAAAAACTGGATATATAACAGGCTCTCATCCCATATATTTGGATAGTAGGAGGTGAAGCTCTCAAAAGATGCACCATAGCAATTGACAGCATTGGTTTGGCCATTGAATTGTGGATGGAAGACAATATTTCTCTTTAAAATGGTGTCCATTATGGCCCAAAAAGACTACCAAAAGCTGGTTAAGAAGTGAAAGTCATATTTGGAGATTAAAGATTTTGGGAGCTGGTCCAAACTCTGTGAAAGAATAACATTTCCACATCCTTATTAGTGATTGTTTGCAAATTGTGAGGATGATCCTGTTGGAAAATATGTCCACCACAGCAAACACATAGTTATGACCCTTATGAGTTGTTGGTTAACCTCCAAGGAAATTCAAGAAAATGCTGTCCAAGGTAGAGCTGGACCTAGCAAAGGGTTGAGAGTCCTTGTTTCCGATTAGAGGACTTTGAAGTATGATTGAGAATACAACCTCAGATGAATCTGGCCACATTAAAGTGCATATGGAGTCAATACACATCGTGCTACCAGTTTAGAAGTGTTTTTTTTTTAAATACCAAAAATGCACAATCCCCTTAAATGTATGTGCCTACCTTATCCACTTCAAGTTGTAATCATCTTTGGGAATATTAAGTTGTGCTCTATTAAAAAGTAGTGTTCCTTTGTTAGTGAACCCTTTATGCCTCTACTAAAACATGTTTGAAGTCAATATCATTTTTTATTAAACTAACATATTCCACATGAAAGGTTATTTGGACTCTCATGATGAAGGAAAGCATGATTGATGGTTAGGAAAGCATATCCATCTGTTTTATTGTGATGCATTTCTTGTATTTGATGATGAATAAAATAATTACAAGCCGCCCAATTCACATGAAAGGCTAGTCAAAGCTTCTATTGCGTCTAGAGGTGTTGGCATCACTTTTATGTGATTCCGTTTTAATGCAAATGCTTTGGCTTGCCAAGTCTAGGCAACATATACACCTAGTCAAGACAAGTATGACCCAAACTACATCATGTTTCAACTTTGCTTATAGCTCAAGTATCATAAAACCATGGTTACGCTCATTTGTCTAGCTACATTGGGCAAGATACCAAATATATCCAGCTGAATTGGAAATATGGCATCATAACCATAATCCCTAGCTTGATTAACCCTACCACAAATAAATATTATTAGTGTTAATTAAAGCAATTATCACTGGTATCATATATACCAAGATGATCTTTTTAAAGCTTGGAATCTATCCTTATTTTACCTTGACTTGGTTCAAGGTTCACTCAACTCTAGAACAGATTCAAAAGCTCTATCTAGCTAACCTATTGAGCAATATAAGGCTTGCCTTCGATCAATCAGGAACATTATAGATCGATTTATTCCATCACAATTCACTGAGGTTCTCTTTAGGTTTAGTTCTTCAGGCCGACAAGCCCTTACCAGATTTAAATACTAGGCTAACTACAACCCAACCTAAGTTTAAACATGGACACAAAAGACAAACTTAAGTGGGAATGCCTCATAGGATCCAAAATCATCCTATGGACCCCTTAGGTTAACCAAAATTTGACATATGACTTAAGCCTTAGTTAGGTTCATTCAAATCTAACCTAAGTCTTGGATAGGTGAATTGGTGAAACCAAAGCTTAGGATTTCATCCTAAGTTATCCAACTAAACTCTAATGGGGTTTACAAACATATTGGGTTGGCTTTGAGTCATCCTAGACCCTAGATTTGACAAATGGCTAACCTAAACCCAAGCTACCCTACATTGAGCCAATGGTCCAATTAGGAGCCTAATCCACCTAATTTTTTAAGGAATAAAAAACTAATTAACCTAGAATATCCAATGGACTAACCTAACATGCCCTTGAACCCCAGCCAACCAAAGCCTAATTAGACTTAACCAATAGACCCAACAAAAATCAGCCTAAAACTAACTAACTCACCACCACTAGCCAATTTAGTCCTAATAAGACAAATTACTTTTCTTTAAGAACATGATAGCTTCCCACCTGCTCTTGGCTTGCTGCTAATGTCACAATCGACCACGATACCATCACTGACCACTGGGCTGGCTATGACAAGCTAAACCTAAGGAAATGGGTCAAGTAAGAAGGAGAAAGTAATAAGAAACCCAAGGCTCAATTGAGCTTACCATTCCCTAATTCCATCCCCTCTAATTTCATATGAAACTTCTCCTCCATTGCCTCCCTCCAAAACCATCAAAAACATCAACTGCCAAATTAAGCTCATCGGAACTCCATTGATACACTGGTCTGGACAATCCCAAACCAGGCTGAGGCTTGCTAAAGATTCCTAAAGTCAAAGGAAATATGTTGGATCAAATTCGAGCTCTGAAACCACTAGGATAAGGTATAACGCTTAAAACCTAGGCCTGTTTAGTGTCATAATCATCAGCTACATGCAATACAACAAGCAAATTTAATTACACCCTGTGGCTAGCCTCACTTAGCTGAGCGATATAGATTTTCAAATTTCTATTATTTTTCAAATTGGCATTAGGGTCGTTGGAGCTTAGAGATGAACTATGGATGGTTTGATCTTGATCTAAAGACCACAGTTAAACATAAGTTTGATATTTTAAGTGCATTGTTAACTCAATCATTCATCATCCAACCAGAGTATTGACCTCTGTTTATGTTCAACACTATATTCAAGCAAATGCGATAAGAATAATGATTAATTGATGCAATGTCACAAGTAGCAAGTTCAAATTTCAAAATACCTTGACCATGATCGAAACAACTCAAATGTCGCCCATTTGAAAAATGGATTACCTTGGCATATTAGGAACACTAAAATTATCAAAACAAATGGCCTTTAACCGCCAGCAACCACTCTGAGATCCCCTCTTTCTTCATTAACAACCTTATCCCTCCCTCGATACACACCATGGTTTAAAATTGCGCAATATGAGGCTCTCCTTGAGGCCCGCCTTTGCGCAATTCCAGTAAAAAACGCCTCGAGTTTTTTTTATGAGGCTTGCGCCTCAACTTATATTTGAGGCCCACCTCGCCTCACAAGCATGAGGCTTACGCCTCACGCTATATATATTAAAACTTACATAAATCTTGAAGTAAATGCCCGACATTGGACTCTATAGGAGAGGAGGAAGGGGAGAGAGCAGTTCATCAAAATGATGATTCAAATGAAGAACCCCTTAGTGGTAACAGCGTTGATGACTTATGAGTTCTTATATGATATGTCATTGCTATTTATTTTTGGAAATTGAAATTATATTTTAATGAAAAGAATACTGAGATTTGGGAAAGATAGAATTTTGAGTTGAACTATATTTCATGTTGTCTTATTATTGGAAAATTTTGATTTCACTTCATATCTTATGCTTTTTTATGTTTTATATTATTCACTCATTAGTATATAAAAATTTATCATTTTATTTTTACGCAATCTTTTGATTTTGAGGCTTACGCCTCAAAACGCCTTGAGGCTTACGCCTCGCCTCACGAATGAAAAACGCCTCAATACCCGAATACGCAATTTTAAACATTGATACACACAACCTACCTCGACCCCTCTCAACCCAAGCCATCGTTGGCGAACAACCCTACCTTTTCAAACATCATTCTCATCCTCTCTAGCCCTCCTACAACCCGACCTCAACACCCTAGTTCCTCCTTAGTAAACACCTCAAAACAACTCCAAGAAATCGGTGACGACATCTCCCGTCCTCCTCTCCCTCTATTTGACTACAAGCTGTCAAGCAAGCTTCCCTTCCCAAACCATCTCCTCCAACCACCCCAAGCCAAGGCCAACTACTCACTTCTCTCTACCGATTACTCTCTCCTCTCCTCTATATCTTTCTCCTCCCTCTCTCTTCGTCTTTCTCTCTCTATATATATTTTTTCATATAAGGAAAAGAATCGGATGCTAGCTGGAGGAAGGAGAAGGAATCTAGGGCTTGAGAGGTAAAGTCTGCTTTTTCGTAATTTTCTTTGTTGAATTGATTGTGAATAAGAGTTAAGAAGCTTGATATTTATATGAAAAACGATTATTTTGAGGATAAATTGAAATTTAACTACTTCAAAAATTAGAATTCAATTTTTACGTGAAAAATCTATTATTTACGTAGTGTACAAATGAAAGAGGCATCAGGATGTTGATGGCGGGACAAATTATCTGGGAATTGATCATCAATCTCAATTAAGTAAGATATGCAAATTTAATTTTAAAAATTAAATTGAGAACAAGTTAATTTCAATAACTATCTTTTATGAAAATTTGATCACTACGAGCCATTTTTTTAAAATCTGAATATCTTCGATTAAGTTTATTTTGCTTAATTTTAAAAATACATATATAAAATTATAAGATAAAAATGAGATGTATACATCGAGATATTTGAATAATTAAATTTAATAAAAGGAGTTTAAAAAACAATCATATATATGAATGGACTAGTCATATGACAAATGTACATATAGGATGAGACAAGCCTCTTGAGAGGACAAAGGGTCCTCCGGTTAACATGTGTATGTTAAATTCACAAGTAGAGCAACAAAGGTGGGCCCGTAGGGAGGCTAAAGGGTCTTAGGCACATAGATTTCGAGTTTATAGTAGCTAAATGAACCACTTCCATATGCATGATACATTTTAAAGCTCACATAAGAACTTTATAAGATATATGTACTTAATAAAAAAAGTTCATAGATGATTAGCTAATAGTTTTATGAAATATGATCAATGTCTAAAATTTTAATTTTTTCTCTAAAATTTATCTCAAATTAAATATTTTGATCATGAAGGATATCAAATGTTAATTCAGGTATTCCATGTACAAGGACTTAATGTAAAATATAAGACTACCATACAAATATAAAGTAAAATTTCATTATAATTACTTTCGATTTTTAAATTATTTATCTTGTTGAATTTTTCCTTATACCATTTTATGTTAAACATTATTTCAGGTAAAGGAAAATGACAAGGTAGAACCCAAATAAGAATAAAGTTTTGATATTTTGAGTGTATAATTTTAGTGTACAATTTTGTTGTATGATAGAGTTTTTGCACGTATGATTATTATGATTTATATAATTTTTTTTATCGATGATATATTAAGAATCCTAAATCATTTTAGCAGCTCTATAGATAAATGGATGATTATTATTTGCAATTGCTTCTGTTCTAGGAATGGTCAACATTTTAAATTTTATACAAGTTAGAAGTTATAATGTGTAATGGGTTAGTAGTATGTTTTTATGTTTGCTTCGTATCAACCTAAAGCTGTCGTAAGGTGTGAGAGAAGGTCTCCACTTTCTCTTGTTATCATTCTCCTTAAACTTCTTTGGAAAGAGCACTAGAGGTTGGACCGAGGAGTGGACCTTATTGTCTTTTTTTAAAGACTAAATATTGTTCTTCTTATGGAGCCTCACTCTTAAGTTAGAAGGCTTTTCCCTTCGAGCCTTATCCTTCCTTATAATGGTCAATACAAAGCCAATTAATTGGATGATATCTTGGATAACGAAGATGGGCTTTATTTGAGGATTAGAAAAGAGATGCTAATAGAAATAGCTAGTCTCCTAAAAAAATGGCATAATCATTCCACTTTCTCGAATGGTCTTCTTCATACCGATAAGATAGAGCAATTGCTAATTGTTAGACTGGTCCAAGAAGGACCGATCTAGCCTGGCCAAAACCAGGGTCAACCCCTGGTTTATTCCAGTTGAACCACACAATCGCTGGCCCCCCTTGTGGAGCCCCATTATTTAAATGCAAAATTAATGAGGGGCAATTTAGGGGGGAATTAAAATTGGGAGGGGCTGATTAGTAATTAACATTATTTGTAATCTCTAAATAGATGGAGCAGGTTAGGGTTAGGGTTTATGTTTATTTTTTTTTTAATTTGGTTTTCTCTTAGGTTTGTTTGAGCTCTAGCTGTCGGCTAAAGATTGGGAGAGCTGGATCTTCCTCTCGAATTGAAGATCCATTGTATCTTGTTTATTTTCTTCCATCTTTCATCAATTATTAAGTTTCCCTAGTGTTTTGCCACCAAATTTCTCTCAATAAATGGAATTACAAATTCCAACTCATGCCTATACCTATGGAAACCTCTCCCCGTATCGAAACAAAGGAGCATAACAGTTATAAATAGAGGGTAGCTACAACTAGTAGATAAAGGACTGGAATACATAGATCAAATTTCGCTTATTATAGATCATTGTTAAGTGAGCTGCCTTGGTTCATACTTTTTGTAAATAACTTAGTTCTAATCAATGATGCATTTGCTAAAATAAATGAAAAATTAAAATAATAAAGAAATGTTTAGAAGATAAAAGAAAAAGTTTTGTAGAATATAGACTATATATTATACATAATTTTAGAGGATGTCATATTACTAATTATAAAAAATTATTACTAAAAAACAAATTGACACATAGTGTGATTAGTTTGACAATTGTATATTTAGTATAAAAAGCTTGCTAATCAACATAGAGACTTAAACATAAATTTTATAAAACCACAATTAAGTTAGCTATGTTGTTAAATTTGACAGTTTACTCAATAAAGAAACATTGATAGTAATTTTAAGCATGAAAAAAAAAAATGCAAGACAAAATGAAAAAAGTTAAATTATAAAATGATTATATTAGAAAGTTAGATGGAGTAGCATCTATTAATGAAAATTTTGAACTTAAGTGATTAAAATATATAAAACAAAAGGTGTAAGGGTCTGTTTGGGATTTTTTATAATTTTTCTTTTAAGATAGCAACCACGGACTTGTTTTGACAAAATTTTCTTGCTACTTATCAAAAAAATTTACAGTCAAACATAATTTTATAATCAAATATGGTAGTGTGCTATGTGCAAGAAGAAGATGTTTGACTTTTTCAAAATGGCGAAGTTTATAATAATCATACTAGCTTTTACAAATCTATTTTTGCTAAAACTTACAAAAAAGCTACCTTCATAACAACCACAAAAACAATAACAAGCCTTTATACCACTACGTGGGTTAGTCTGCATAAATCTTTTTTCCCATTGTGCCAAATTAAGAGTCAAATTCTCATGTAAATCTAATAAAAAAGTCATTTTCATAGCCACCATAAACAAATCTTAAATATAGCCATTATATGAGTAGATAACTTCAGTACCAAAGCATTAGAAAAAAAAAAAAAAAAAGAGCCAAACAAATGTGACATTAATACAAGTTTTGTGAAAAATTGGCACATAATAGGTTCAAAATCTTGTACAACACACCACAAGAATGAATAAACAATGAAGATTCATAAAATTGGCCAAAAAAAGGTTGGGCTAGCAGTAATGATGATGATGATGATGATAAAAACGATGAGTTTGTCTCTAGATTTCATGTTTCATTTGCGAAACTTACTATAACAACAGAAGAGTAGAAAAGTTCGATCAAATTAAATTTGCTTAAATAGCTTAAGTTGCTGAAATATCAATCATCAATCCGGAACCAACAGCAAAATAGAAGCCCTAATTAAAGGAGTTAAAAGTAGAGTTGTCAGAAATGGAACTTACATTAGGTGAGTTGCGACGTGTAGTGGCAGTCACCAGATTTATACCTTTAGAATTATCATAAACAGGCGGTTTCCATTCAGCAAGCACTACAGTGTCCACACAAAATTAAGCCTAATTATGCAGCCAAACCATATACACATTTATCATTGCTGGATTATGATATAATATGAGCAAAAATTCTGTTAAGTTGTCAATCCATCATTCTGATAGAGGTGAACTCAGTAGGGTTAACAAACAATCTTGCTCGAGTCTTTTGGAGGAACAAAAATTTAAGTGGATATAAATTTTAGAAAATATTCAGAAGGCTACGAAGAGATGATTGACTAAAGATAACCTATTAAAGTGCACCCATAGAGATTGAATCCTGGACTCATTCCAGAAGTAACCTGAAAGATATAGGTATGGGAAAAGTTAACAATATTTTAAATTGGGCAAATTCAATTGAAATATTTCATGCTAAAAAGAAGCTTCAGTAAAGTTAATAATAGAGCATAACAATATTTTAAATTGAGCAAATTCAATTGAAATATTGCATGCTAAAAAGAAGCTTCAGGAAAGTTAATAATAGAGCATTTTCATGGGATAAAATGAAGCCTTACAATAGGATGACAAAATTACCTTTTTACCCCGTGTTAGAGTGAGCCTGATGTGAGCATTGTCAAGCATGCCATTCAAATTGAGTGTCGTGAAAATAGCATCCTTGATCTAAAATATAAGTGAACCGGAAGTTTATTGAGGTTGAATTAGAGACATACTTCATTGAATACCATGAATCTAATCAAATTCAGATTTTAAGGACTTGGAATCCTTGATGGCATAATAAGAAATTACAATCAAAATCAAAGAACAAAATAGATTCCAACCGCTTCACGACTTGGAACATTGATGAAAGCTAAGGCTTTGGCCGAGTCAAACAACCTGAATAAAAAGAAAAAGTTTTTGTTGCAATCAAAGGCCGGTAATATTACATCTTATTCAAGAAAAAAAAAGGTTCTTTGAACTAAATACTAGTCCAAACTGAATACCTGTCTAGATGCTCATTAAGCTTAAAGACCTTCCCATCATAGATACGAAGTCCCTCCCAAACTGCATCTCCTCCTTGTACAACTGAATCAAACACTGAGACCTTCAGAAGTAAATGGTCAGACAAAATAAATAAACAAGATTTCCAAGCATTATCTAAGACATTAAGCATAAATAGAAATACCTTTGCATCTTCTCGAGGTAAAATTTCATCACCTACCCAAACGAGTATTTTCTCATTGGCAGGGACAGGAAGACTTGGAGCAGGTAAAGAATGTTGCAGAGAAGAGTTTCGTCTCACATGGCGCCTAAGCATTTTGTAGAATGGCAAACTTTGTTCAAACAAGTCATATAGAGCTGGAGGAAATGGCTGGAACAAATGGATTGAATGAAAAAACTAAGCACAGACATAAAAAATAGAAAAAAATCATGAGTGATGAGATGATTGTATTAAGGGAAACTGAAAAGTTAGCCTGCTTGTATAGTTTAATTTTATAAAAAAAAATTAAGTTTCCTTAGTCTACACTAAATTACAGAATCAACCCAGCAGCTTTAAGCTTTGACCTCTAAAGTATGGTTGCTATCTTGCTACCAGAATGGTGAGCACAAAAAAAAATAAAAAATAAACAAAAATATTTTTTTTTTTTTCCAAAAAAGTTAATAATTTCACAGCAAGACAACTCGGATAACATGATAGTGTTGACTACATCATTATATATAATATATAAGAAAGAAGGATCACAGAAATATGAAAATTTACAAATCCTGAATGAAATGTAGAGATGATATGATCTGCGACAAGGATCCAACCCTCTAAACTAAGAGAACATGGTAGGTTGATAACATACATATCAGCCCTGCCTTTACAATCTGCAGGAAAAATAAATAAATAGTATATCGAAGTATTGTCCCTGTGCATCTAGAACTCTGAAAAAATAGCACTTCATCAATAAGTTGACTGAACAAACGGGGAGGGGTATAACAAATGGCATTAAAATCATTGATGATATACATGGAATGAAAGAAACATACACTACATTTCAGCATCATCAACATGTAGATCACTCCATAACTTAAAGCATGACCCACAAATGAGAATTCATACCACTGGATATGCTCGTGATGCTTTGAAACCCGTTGATTTGTGTACGCTACTGTACCACCATGGGGCCCAAATTCCATCTATTGGTTTTGGACCAGCTTCCCACCTGTGTCCATCAGCAAAATTTAAGCAATCATAGTCAGAAAAAAAAAAAAACATTTGTAGCACAAAATTAGCACAACTTATTTCTAAAACTATCCTTGTTAGACTTAAGCAAATCAGCTAATGTAGCATTTACATCAAAAATGTGTTCCACTACCATTAGGATGGAGCACACAAATCATTTCACTGTTGGGCTTTGAAATGAACAGTTCATATAACTTTCAAGGACATGTATCTAATACGTGATCGTATTAGGAAGTTTGCAAAATAACCCATATATTCCTCAAAGGCTAAAACCCTTGAGTAATGAATCGTAGGGCATATTTAATAGGGTACAACTCTCCATTAGCTAAGGTCAACTTGAATTTGCCATCTTAGACAAGCACTCACCCTAGGTCTACAAAATAGCATTGAATGACTATAACCCATAGCTGCCAACAAGGATCATTCAATCAGGTTAAGTCAACAACCTTCTCTGACTAAATAGACTAGGGACCACAACAACCTGAGACGACGGAACCATAGGAACTTTATCGAGTTCATCATCATTTCCCCCGCAATCTGTTTTAAGTGAAAGATAATAAATTTCAAATCCTAAAATATTAAATTCGCTACTACTAATGTGGATTCGGTTGGGTATCCCAACACTCAACACTGGTCACAAGTTGGTGTGTGTTTCTTGATGCTTATTTGATCTCATGAAATAGTAAAAAGCAACATTATATATCTAAATCATCTACTACATCTAAATACCACACAATATTTATAGCATGTTCAAATATTATTTGGTTTGAAATGTTTCTATCATAACTTGGTTTTCCTCATAACAATCTACTCCTATACATGCAGATAATCCATCCAAATTTCTGCCAATATGGTTTATCATTGAGTAGACAAAACATATTGAAGTTGATTGTACTCAATTCAGAAAGCTTTTGATAATCGAGTTAGTTATATTCTTCACATTTCTACAAACATTGTAATTGTAAACTGTTCACCCTCAGAAAATTGAAATGTTGCGCTAATGCACGAACCCTCGCTCTCTCAAGCTTTTAGGTTCCATTCTTCCCAAGGTAGATTGGAATTTAAATTAACCAGATTTTCCCTAAGGATAGTGTCAGAGTTTATTTAGTTATGAGGTTCCACTTCCTATGAGCGCAAGCCCTCATAGTTAATTATTCATAACACATAGAAGAGCATTCTTAATTAAGGATAAAATTATATTTAATTGTTCAAGAAGAGTAGAAGTGTCCAAGTGTTTTAGTTATAGTTATGGTGGGATGAAGGTATACCCGATCAATATCTCATGGTTCAGTCATCCCGGGTACACCGTAGGTTTCAGTCTACTAACACTAACAACCATTGATTTTAGTGTCCATAGAATTTGATTAGCAGCCATGGGTTGCCTCCTCTCAGGAATCCCGAGTAAACTGAAGTGAAGAGATGAGGATTTTAATTTGGTTTGGGTTAGAACTTATAGCTCTGCTTAAGAGTTGCCTGTAGTTTTTTATATTTATGTTAGGTCTTACAACCCCGTTTAGGAGTTGCCTGTGTTTGGATTCGGGTTGGGTCTTACAACTTTGCTTGGAAGTAGCCCGTGTAGAAGTTTTGTTTGGAAGTAGCCCATTGAGGGGTCTAGGGTTAGGTTGCTACCTAGATGTTTCTCCTAAAAGTTGGACTTACGGTTTCTATTAGAAGTTGTCGGTTAGTGGGTCTTACAACTTAGCCCTATAGGCTAAGCTGTCTGGCATTCAGTGTGAATAAGTTTTAGGGTTATTTCCCCAATGCATGAGACTTACTGCTTCACTTAGAAGTTGTAAATAGGTATATGTTAAGGAAAGTTGGGCTATACCCATAGAGCTTCTTGTTTGTAGTTATTTGCTAGTGTTGCACTATATTGTAGTTTTTAGTTGTTTACTAACTCGACATTAGTAGTCTGCTATAGTACCATGTTTTTTTTTTTTTTTCAGTACTTTATTTAGCCGTTAGTTTCAATAGTTAGCTTTACTCTTCCAGCATTAATTTTATTTATTTTGTGCTAACTTTCATTTACTTGTTAGTAGGTGTTTGTGGCCAGCAATTACCGTAGATGGAACTTGCAGTTGCAGGGGCTGTAATTTGCAGCTGCATAAACATATTTATGAAGGCAGGGAAATGACAATAGCATCAATTACTTGTGGACAAATTAAAGCTTCCTGATAAACTACCATAAATTCTAGGGGAGATACCAATGAGATATGTATTAATTACATGATTAATTACGACCTATAAATTCTAGCTAGAAATACATATAATTAAGTAGTATAGATTTGAATATTTAGCTTTTAGAAATATAATTATTTGCATTTTATTAGGATAAATCTAATCAAGCAAATCATTCGTTCACTGTTTTATATGATAACTATTCTTCTTTATATAATGAGTAGAAGGCTCTAGAGGAGGATATGCAATTTCGTGCATCAAGCTTTATTTATTATATACATCTATATCTTCTGTAACTATAATAATAACAATTTTTCTATCAAAATAGAAAATGTTGAAGTAAATACAATAAAATTGAGAAAAGCACTTCACATACTTCAACATCGAAGATTGAAAAGGAATACCCAAGTCATAGCAAAGACCACGGAGAGTTCCCTGTTGAAGAATTGAAGAATAATTTCAATGTTGAACTTTTGTTTTGCGAGAAAAATATAATAGAAAACTTTATTACAGTTTTCAGTAAAGTAATGTAAAATGCCTGATCAGAATATAATTCATGCTGACTAGGAATGCAAGTTCAAGTTTTCATCAGCTATGTCAACATGCTAATATGATAACTAAGCATATCAAGTCAATTAAATGGATGTTATGCATTATAATGCTGTTCACATTGTTTTTTAAAAGATGTTTCTGTCTTAAAACAAATTTTTTAATAATTTTCAAAATAAATCTTCTTTATTTTAAACTAAGATCATATTAATTTACTTAATTCACCTAATTTAAGTATCTAGATCTTCCATTTCTTGCTTCAGATATATTATGCATCTCATTATTCTTCTTACATAGTATTTAACCTCCAAAACAAAACATTAAGAGAAATAACTGTGAATTCACTTACTACCCTTAGTGTATATCATATTACTTCCACTAATTTCATTTATTGAAACCACATTTCTTTTCTTGATTGATAACCATTTAAATCACTTCACTGCACAATCAAGTCTCATTACCTGCATAGGATCTCTTTTAGTACTCTCGGGAAACTTCAAGGAGAATTTATTGATGAAACAATCTATTTTAATCCGCATCAAATTTAATTCAACTTTAAAATTCATCTTTGTCTCTTTTAATAATCTACCTTGAAAATCCAATTTGCTCTTTTAACAAGTTTTGGATGACTAACATATCACCTTTTAGCTGAACCGCCTTATTCACATATTATTCTCTTTTAATTACTTTCTTTACACTCATAAATATGCATCTACAACTATTACTAAATGTCGTGCAATTAAGCCTTTTTTAAAATCTTCTTGCTATTGCAAAAAAATAATATTTTTCCTTCTTAATAGAAAACAATTCAATAACCCCACTTTTAAAACAAAGTGCACAATGGAAAGTTGGTAACAAGGAATGTTGGTCTCAACCAAATTCACAGCTAATAAAGATAGGATAACCAGCGGTGATAAATTAGAAGGGGCATATAGTGCATCGTAGGATGAGAATTCAGTGAGTATGAAAAGGAATGAGACATAGAAATGTGATGTGAGAAATTAAATTTGATTTTACATTAATGTGCAAACTTGCAATCATGGATACATACATGTTTGAATGAATGGGGAGAGTGCTTTGTCACATTCTAAAGTGGATCTGAAAAAGAAATAAAAGTTTCTCACTAATGCAAGGCGATTCCAAGAATTAGACCTCACAACACACAGTGGAAATTATGATAAATAAATTAAAGTATAAAGAAAGTAATAAAAAGAAATAATCATCATAGTTTAGGATGATAAAACTTTCAAAGTGAGAAATTGTTAGTGTTCTAAAAAATTATGAGAGGAAAATAGAAACTTTATATTGATCCAAACCTATGATGCACCGACACTTCTACTCAGAGAGGCGTGCAGTGTCCGACACGTATCTGACACGACACGCATCCGACACGCCGAAAACATGTATGATTAAAAATATTAAATAGAAATTGGACACGCGTGTCGGCGACACGCATATCATAAATATGTAATGATTTTTTAAATATAATTTATTGTATTTAAAATTTTTACTTATTTAAAATATAAAAATTAAATTTATTATTTCCCATCCACAACACCAAATCAATCATCCGCACTTAATACCCCATTCATCGAATATTCTCATTTTCATTTCTCGTTGGCGGGTTACAACTTTGATTTCACAATGCTCGATGTCATCTCAACATCGACGACTGACGTCTCTACAACATCAACATTTCAAAACGATATCCATATCAAAGTATGACGCAGTCTTTACATTGATGTTTGATGCTAGCAATTTCTACACCCATAACTTGATATCTCATATTTGTCCAATGTCATCTCAACATCGATGACCAACACCCTCTAAACATCGACGGTAAACACCCTCTTAACATTGATGCCCAATATTTACTGTATAACATCAATGCCTGACTCTCGACAACATTGTCATCTCCTCTCTCGATGACTGATAAATGACACCAACGCCCGATTCTCGGCATCCTAATATTAATCATTTTAAGCACAAATTCCAATTAAATGACTTATTATTTCTAAATTATTTTTTAAATTATACTTATTCAATTTTTATATACTATTTTTAAAATATAAAAATTATAATATCATATCCAACCCGTGTCCTATATTTTCAATATTTGACGTGTCTTGTATCCGTGTCGTGTCGTATCCGTGTCGCCGTGTCCATGTCTATACATCATAGATCCAAACTTGATTGAAGTTAAAATGGCTAGCTGTACTGGAACATTGTCATAGTACTTTGTTGAAAATCCCTAAAGGTTGCTTCTTGCAGCCCGTAACCTATTTTCCGTAGATATTAATTGGTTGCTTGTTCGTGTAATACATTTAGGGGCTGTTTGGTTGCCTGAAAAAGAAAAGCAGTGTAAAGTAAATGTATTGTATTTCGAATACGTTGAGACTGTTTGGTTGTCTGCAAAATAAACGCAGGAGAACTGTTTACCTTGTTTGGTTAGGTAGATCCGGAGTAAAGTAAAAGTTATTTTCTAAAAAAATAATTTGTTAGAAATCATGGATACTCATGCAACCATCTATTAGTATTTTCATCAAAACCTCTCACATCGCCTTTTTCCAATTTCAATATTTTTTGTTATATTCATAAGACTCGAATTGAAGGGCTCTTAGGCATTGTTTGGGATAAAATATTACTTTCTAAAGCTGCTTTTTAAAACATTTTTTTCAACTATTCATAAGCCTCGAATTGAAGGGCACTTAGGCATTGTTTGGGATAAAATATTACTTTCTAAAGCTGCTTTTTAAAACATTTTTTTCAGCATATGAAGGACATTCAAGGAAAATTCAAGGAGACTCGCCGGATTGGAATTGCTTGAGCATTGAGCGCACCGACCTACCACCGGATTTGAACATCGCCGAATTGGATAAGCTCTGTTCAGCTCTGAAACGATAATTGCAGTTATGAGATTGTCACTTTCAAGAAAGATTCCCACAAGGTGATGTATCCATAAAAACAAAATCTTTTTTATTTTGTAGATTCGTATTAAAAGTGGAGTTTTGCAGCAGTAGAACGGGGAATCCAAAAGTCGAAGCGATGGCGTTGGAGCTTTCTTGCTGTTGAAAGTTATTCTGACGAGGAATGAAGAAAAAGCTCTGAGTATCTCGCCGCCGGAACTTCGGGCTCAGGCAGGCACTGCTTCGGCGGTCGCCAGTGACAATCGTATCAGTAAGTCGGCACCATCGACTTTGGCAGGCAGCGCCTACTTGGTTTTGCAGGCTTAGAGGAAAGCGCGGCGAAGAACGCGGGGAAGAACGTGGAACTCGCCTGCGATACGATTGGCGTTAAAGAGGATCCAAAGGCGGGCGCCACCGCGAGCACAATCGGCGAGGAGAAGACAAAGCTTCTGAAGAGTAACGCGAAAATCGGAGAGGCTAAGCATGGCCGAGCGAGTAAGCACCGTGGAAAAGGGACGGAGATTGTCAAGGAAGGCGACGATGATGGTGGCGTTGCGGAAAGCCTCGCACGCGGCCCGGTGGTGAGTGCCAAAGTTGCCGGTTTGGTGTCGACCAATGACATAGATTGCACCGACACTTCTCAACTCCCTTGTCGTCGTTCGACTTCTTTCATTCGCGTGAGAGCGACAAACCGCACGGATCGCTCCTTCCTTTCTTTCGTTGTTATTCGACTTCGGCTCCCTCTTGGCTATTCAACTTCGCTCTTCGCAGGAGGGATGGCAGGAGGCTAGTTCTCGAGCGAAGAATTTCAAACCCGCTCATTTTGAGCGGCTTTCGAAGTCGCAGGATCTGCCTCCCGTAATACATGCCTAATGCTTCGGAGGATTTCCTTTTGTTCCGCTCAAAATTAACCAAACAACCGAATTTAGTAAATACATGTATTTGTTTTACTTTACCCTCCTAATTCAGGCAACCAAACAGCCCCTTAGGAAAGTTGCCTCCTGCAACCCATGAACTACTATTTGAAACATTAATTGGTAGCTTGTTGTCCATGGAATGCAATTAGGAATGTTTTTGTAAAACCCGCAATTCGTCATTTGAGTGCGTTGCACGCATATCGATGTACTGCGACAAATTTAAGTGAAATTTCGATGTCGTTGGAATTCAACGAAATAAATTTTATTAAATTCGTCATGAAATTTCGATCGAAACGATATATAGAACTTGTAGTAAATTTCGCACGGTTTGGGAATTAAAATTCGCCGGAGTGCGTTAAGTAAATTTTGGCCTTTTATACCCATTTTACCCTTCATATGACATTAGAGAAGTCTTGGGAGAGGGGGCACATGCGTCTTTAGTATTGCATAGAGTTTTAAAGCCCCTTGTTGTGTTTCTTTCGGCCGAACAAGAGAGGGAGGCGACGGGTCGAGGAGGAAGCGGCGGGAGGAACTCCAAGGCTGGCGGTCGATGGGTTTTCCAGCGAGATTCCGGCAATAACCTTTAGGAAAAGCCTAGAGGAAGACTTGGGGGTAAGTTTTTCTTAAAGATATGGAAGTTTTCTGGAGTTTTTGCATAGATAAAATATTAGGGTTTGTGTTTTTTTAGAAATTTCTTTAGGAAACCTTTAGGGTTTGCTTTGATCTAGGTTTTCCTACCCTACATGTCAAATTTTTTTAAGCAAAACACTAAATCCAAAATTTAGGGTTTCTCTTTTTGATGAAATTTTTATGAGAATGACTAGAAGAGCTTAAGGGAAGAATTTTGGTATCAAAAATGTAATTTTTCATTAAGCGATTTTGAGTGGAAAAATTAGAAAAAGTTTAGGGTTTTTCCAAACTTAGCTTTTGTAGGCTGCATGTTTCCTAAATGTGTTCCTAAGGGCTTAGGGAAGCCTCTAATTGAGAAATTTGAGAGAAAACTATTTTTCCTAATTTTTATTTAATATAAATCCGAAAATTAGTTAATATTATTTATCAATTAGATAAATGGGAGGTTTTGGCATGCTTAAGGGATGGAATTAGCAAAATGTGAAAGTCAAAATTTTGGGAATTATAGAAAATCCAAAAATAATAATAATTTTTTAAATAAAATTAAAATGTTAGAGATTTAAATGTAAGTAATAGAAATTGAAAAATCTTTTTCCCTTAGGTTGGAATAAGGGAAAGGAGGTGACGACTTGTGCGGGAAAATTTCAAAGTACTGCTTCTTAAGTGTAAGTTACTCTACTTGCTATGGAAAGTGTTCATTTCATTATATATATATATATATATATATATATATATATATATATATATATATATATATATATATATATATTGCTTTATGTTATTATTTGCAAAGAAGATAGAAAAATTATTGTTCAAAGTTTTTATATCATGTTCAATGGTTAGTGGTTTGACTTTGTGTTAAAGTTTTTTAGCATATCATATGAAATCATGAGCATGAGCATCTTCTTATTATTTTCATGCTTAATCATACTTATGATATATGAATATATGAAATGCATAGCTTGTGATTGTTGATGGCGGAGTACCAAGAGGTGGCTCTTTGAGCAAATGCGGCCTTTGAGGCAATATGAAACGAAATGAAAATGTTATGGCCATGAATGATGTGTACCTAATCAGTACAATTCAGTACTTCGGGACGGATGTATACAATATTAATAGAAAGATAAATATATGCAAGTATATCTCATGTTAAGAAATCATATTTCATGTTAGACAAGCATAACTCATGTCATATGTTCAATATATAGTCAACTTATACTTGCTTCAAGATATACCTTAAGACATCTATTAGCACATGTGCAGGTTATTAATCCACAAGTTCTTTTCTTTTAAATGTACATAAACTTTAGCTGTAGTTGTCAATTACTGAGCATAACTCACCCCCTTGTTTTGGGAAATTTTCAGGAGAACCTACTATTAAGTGATGACCGAACACCTGAGGTTTACTTATAGTCGTCGCGCAATGGGTGACAGGTTCTTTTATTGCTTTTATTAGATGTGGTTCCTTACTTTACTTTTGGATGGCGTGCATAGCATGAATAGTTAGAAGTTTGTCATCTTGTATATTGTGAACACTCTATGGAATGAAAATAAAATTATTTAGAGGCACTTTTTGTTCTTGAAGTCTTTTTAGAAAAATTTTGTTTACATGAAAGATGAATAGTGTTTGATCTGAACGTCCGATTTCGTTCCCGCCTCGTATATACGAGCTAACCGGGCCAGATCGTGACAACAATGGTATAAGAGCACAAGTTTAGGATTTGAATCCGTATAAAGCGCCATTAGGTTGATTGATGCGTCCTAAACATGATTCTTAGACATTTTTTAGATTGTATGATGATGTGATCATGATTGAATTGGTTTTCTTTTACTTGGTTTAGGGCTATGGATCAGGAACCCGATGGCACTGATGGCAATACTGATGGGCATAATGATCTAGTTGGTAGAGAAGTTCCAGCAGTACCCTCTGTAGCTCATCCTGCTGGTGGTAGTAGCACTATCATGGATACTTTTAATGAGATGATGGCGGCTGTCATGCACTTGATTCAGCATTCTCAGGAACAGCCCCAGTCTAGTTCTAGGAGAGAGCCATTGGTACACAAATATCTGAAGATCTTCCAAGACATGCGACCACCTCTCTTTACAGGAGTAGGAGAGCCAGTAGATGCTGAAAACTGGCTTTTGAGGATTGAAAAGATATTGGAGGGTATGCAATGTCCTGTTGATCGGAGGGTGACCTTAGCCACTTTTGCTCTGGATGGGGAGGCCGAGAGATGGTGGAGGGGACAATCATTAAAGAAGTTTGGTGGTAGAACGGCTTCCAAGATCTTATGGGAGGACTTTGTGAAAGTCTTCAGAGATTGGTTCGTGCCTCCTTCTGCGAGGAGTCAGATGCAGGAGAGATTCATGCGACTGGTGCAAGGTGATCGGACAATCATGCAGTATGAAGCTGAGTTTACCACACTGTCCCGCTATGCCTCTCAGATTATTGCTACTACTGAGGACAAGTGCCAAAAGTTCTTATCAGGACTTCGCGATGCATATGTCAACCATTGATTCCCTGTAGCTTTGATGATTATGCAGTACTGGTGGAAAAAGCAAGGAGAATAGAAATTGATTTTCAAACTGTTCAGAAGATGAGAGATTTCCAACATAAGAGGAAGGGCTTTGAGAAGACCAGGAGCTTCCAGACTCATTCTGGAGGTTATAGTGTAAAGAAGATCAGAACTGATAGTAGTGGAAGTTCTTCAAGTGCTAGAACTTGTGACAAGTGTGGCAAAATGCATGGAGGTGAATGTTTATCGGGCTCCAATGTTTGTTTTTTTTGCCATCAGCCTGGGCATGTGGCTAGGAACTGCCCAAAGGGTCCAAGGGAGGGGAGATCTAGTGCTCCTCCACCTCAGCAGAGTACTGGGACACATTCTAATGTTGGTAGACCGAGAGCTCAAGAGTCTATTGCTTCTGCTTCAGTGCCTAGTCATCCGGTTGCGAGACCTGTTGTACAACCAAGGGTTTATGCCATTACACAGCAAGAGGCCAAGGACTCTCCTGATGTGATTACAGGTATTATTCATGTCAAATGTTTTCCTAGTAGAGTATTTTTCGATACGGGAGCATCATGCCAATCATCAATGAAGACAATAACAAACCTATATAGCATTGGCTTGAAGACCCGATTCATCAATTCCATAAAAGCAGCTGGGGCATTTGTTAGCCCAAAAGGTAATACAGTGAACTCGTAGTGTCCATACCTTGAGCTAAAGGCTGTCTTCGGGATGTCTTCCTCCTTAATTCTCAACTGATAATAACCTATGATGCACGGACACGGACACGACACGACACGGACACGGGACACGGCTTTTTTTGAAAATATAGGACACGGGTACGGCGCGGACACGGCAATATATATTTTTATATAGTGTATATATATTAATGTAATATCATATTAAAAATGACAAACAATAATAAATGAATTACATGATAACTTGTCTAGCTTATAATATAAAATATTTAGTACAACCATAAAAATATAAGCAAATAATCACTGATTACAATATCAAACATTCAAGCTTCAACTACTAGGATTAACTTTAGAGGTTTGTTTTTGGCCTTCAATATCATCATCATTGAATATCGCTACTTTTAACTCTGGTTCAACAAGAGAAAAATTTATAATTGTGTAAAAAGAGAGGAGATGAAAATATATTCACTGTCAAAGAGAAATGAAAATGAGAATATTCGATAAATGGGTATTAAATGCAGACGTTGATTTGGTGTTGTGGATATGTAATAAAAAATTTAGTTTAAATCTCACTAAATATAAGAAATTATATTTTTTTAAAAATTATAAATATTTAAGATACGCGTGTCGGACACATGTGTCCAATTTATTTTTAATATTTTTTTAATCGGACACATTTTCGGCGTGTCTGACACGTGTCGGAGGAGTGTCGGACGAGTGTCGTGTCGGATACGGTGTCGGACACTGCACGCCTCTTTGAGGAGAAGTGTCGGTGCATCATAGATAATAACCTGACCTCAGGTCAATTTTGAAAAAGACTGTAGCTCCCACTAGCTGATCAAACAAGTCATCAATCATCGGTAAGAGATACTTGTTCTTAATGGTAAGCTTGTTCAACTCCCTGTAATCAATACATAGTCGTATGCTACCATCCTTCTTCTTTACAAAGAGAATTGGTGCTCCCCAAGGTGAAGTGCTAGGGCGAATAAATCTCTTCTCCAACAATTCTTGCAATTGAGACTTCAACTCCTGAAGTTTCTTAACCGTCATATGATAACGTGCTTTTGAAATAGGCTCAGCACCAGATACAAGATCGATTGAGAAATCAATCTCTCTAACAGGGGGAATTCCAGGTAAGACTTCAGGAAACACATCAGGAAAGTCTCTTACAACGGCAATCTCCTTCAATTCTGGCACTTGCTTGGAAGTGTCCTTTACATGAGCTAGAAAGCTTGGGTACCCTTTCAAAATTAAACTACAAGCCTTCATAGAAGAGATGATCATAGAAGATACACCTCGATCGCCCTGAAAAACAAGTTTCTCTCCATGAAACTTGATCTTCACCACCTTCTTATTGCAGTCTATGGAGATAAATTGATTTGACATCCAATTCATTCCTAAAATCACATCAAACTCCAACAGGGGTAAAACTATCAACACAACATCAAACTCCTCGCAAATAGTGAGAAAAGTGGAACACATAAGTGTAGCAGTCATACTCGACCCATCCGGTAACAGAACTAACAATTGAGTAGGCATAGTGCAAACATCCAATGCATGTTTCTTAATGAACTCCTGACTAATGAATGAATGCGATGCTCCAGTATCGAAAAATACTCTACTAGGAAAACATTTGACATGAATAATACTTGTAATCACATCAGGAGATTCCTTGGCCTCTTGTTGTTTAATGGCATAAACCCTTAATTGTACAACAGGTCTCGCAACCGGATGACTAGACACTGAAGCAGAAGCAGTAGACTCTTGAGCTCTCAGTCTACCAACAGTAGAATGTCTCCCAATACTCTGCTGAGGTGGAGGAGCACTAGATCTCTAATCCCTTGGACCCTTTGGGCAGTTCCTAGCCACATGTCAACGCTGATGGCAAAAACAGTAAACATTGAAGCCCGATAAACATTCACCTCTATGCATCTTGCCACACTTGTCACAAGTTCTGGCACTTGAAGAACTCCCACTATTACCAGTTCTGGTTTTATTTACACTAGAACCTCCAGAATGAGTCTGGAAGCTCCTAGTCTTCTCAAAGCCCTTCCTCTTATGTTGGAAATCTCTCCTCTTCTGAACATTTTGAAAATCAATTTCTATTCTCCTTGCTTTTCCACCAATACTGCATAATCATCAAAGATAAAGGGAATCAATGGCTGACGTATAGCATCGCGAAGCCCTGATAAGAACTTTTGGCACTTGTCCTCAGTAGTAGCAATAATCTGAGAGGCATAGCGGGACAGTGTGGTAAACTCAGCTTCATACTGCATGACTGTCTGATCACCTTGCACCAGTCGCATGAATCTCTCCTGCATCTGACTCCTCGTAGAAGGAGGCACAAACTAATTTCTGAAGACTTTCACAAAGTCCTCCCATAAGATCTGGGAAGCTGTTCTACCACCAAACTTCTCCAATGATTGTCCTCGCCACCATCTCTCGGCCTCCCCATCCATAACAAAAGTGGCTAAGGTCACCCTTCGATCAACAGGACATTGCATACCCTCCAGTATCTTTTCAATTCTCAAAAGCCAATTTTCAGCATCTAATGGCTCTCCTACTCCTATAAAGAGAGGTGGTCGCATGTCTTGGAAAATCTTCAGATACTTGTCTACCAATGACTCTCTCCTGGAACTAGACTGGGGCTGTTCCTGTGAATGATGAATCAAGTGCGTGACAGCCGCCATCATCTGATTAAAAGTATTCAAGGTAGTGCTACTACCACCAACAGGATGAGCTACAGAGGGTACTGCTGGAACTTCTCTACCAACTGGATCATTATGCCCATCAGTATTGCCATCAGTGGCATCGGGTTCCTGATCCATAACCCTAAACCAAGTAAAAGAAAACCAACGCAATATTTATCACATCATCATACATTCCTAACATGTCTAAGACACATGTCTAGGACGCATAAATCAACATAATGGCGCTTTAAACGGATTCAAATCCTCAACTTGTACTCTTATACTATTCTTGTCACGATCCGGCCCGGTTAGCTCGTATATACAAGGCGGGAACGAATTCGGACGTTCAGATCAAACATTATTCATCTTTCATGTAAACAAAATTTTTCTAAAAAGACTTCAAGAACAAAAAGCGCCTCTAAATAATTTTATTTCCATTCTATAGAGTGTTCACAATATACAAGATGACAAACTTCTAACTATTCATGCTATGCACGCCATCCAAAAGTAAAGTAAGGAACCACATCTAATAAAAGCAATAAAAGAACCTGTCACCCGTTGCGCGATGACTATAAGTAAATCTCGGGTGATCGGCCATCACTTATGAGAGGGTTCTCCTAAAAATTTCTCAAAACTAGGGAGTGAGCTACGCTCAGTAATTGATAACTACAGCTAAAGTTCGTGTACATTTAAAAGAAAAGCACTTGTGGATTAATAACCTACATATGTGCTAATAGATGTCTTAAGATATATCTTGAAGCAAGTATAAGTTGATTATGTATTGAACATGACATGAGTTATGCTTGTCTAACATGAGATAACATGAAATATGATTTCTTAACATGAGATAACATAAGATATACTTGCATATGTTTATCTTTCTATTCATATTGTATACATCCGTCTCGAAATACCGAATTGTACTGATCAGGTATACATCATTCATGGCCATAACATTTTTATTTCGTTCCATATTGCCTCAAAGGCCGTATTTTCTCAAAGAGCCACCTGTTGGTACTCCGCCATCAACAATCACAAGCTATGCATTTCATATATTCATATATCATAAGTATGATTAAGCATAAAAATGATAAGAAGATGCTTATGCTCATGATTTCATATGATATGCTAAGAAACTTTAACACAAAGTCAAACCACTAAGTAACCATTGAATATGAACATGATATAAGAACTTTGAACAATAATTTTTCTATCTTCTTTGCAACCAATAACATAAAGCATATATATATATATATATATATATAATGAAATGAACACTTTCCCTAGCAAGTAGAGTCACTTACACTTAAAAAGCATTGCTTTGAAAATTTCCCGCACAAGTCGTCACCTCCTTTCCCTTATTCCAACCTAAGGGAAAAAGAATTGAAATTACTTACATTTAAATCTCTAATATTTTAATTTTATTTAAAAATAATAATTATTATTTTCGGATTTTATATAATTCCCAAAATTTTGACTTTCACATTTTGCTAATTCCTTCCCTTAAGCATCTCAAAATCTCCCCTTCATCTAATTGATAAATAATATTAACTAATTTTCGGATTTATATTAAATAAAATTAGAAAAAATAGTTGTCTCAAATTTCTCAATTAAAGGCTTCCCTAAGCCCTTAGGAACACATTTAGGGAACATGCAACCTACAAAAGCTATATTTGAAAAAACCCTAAACTTTCTTTAATTTTTTCACTCAAAATCTCTTAATAAAAAATTATATTTTTTGATACCAAAAGTCTTCCCTTAAGCTCTTCTAGTCATTCCCATAAAAATTTCATCAAAAAGAGAAACTCTAAATTTTGGATTTAGTGTTTTGCTTAAAAAATTTGACATATAGGGTAGTAAAACCTAGATCAAAGCAAACCCTAAAGGTTTCCTAAAGAAATTTCTAAAAAAACACAAACCCTAATGTTTTTTCTATGAAAAAAATCTCAAGAAAACTTTCATATCCTTTAAAAAGAACTTACCTTTTATCTTCCTCAAGTCTTACCTTACGTTTTTCCTAAAGAAGCTCGACGGAAAACCCGCCGGCCGCCGGCCAAGAGGAACCTCCCGTCGCCTCCCCTCTCTCTCTCGTCGCCCTCTTCATTGGGTCGGCCGAACAAACACAAGGGACCAAATCTTAAGGCTTACGAGGGATTAGAAAAAAATGTAAATTCCATTTTACGCATGTGCCCTTGTCATACTCATTTCCCTTAAAAGATCTTAGGGTTAAAAATGGAAAATCTAGCCAAAAATTATTTAAATGGTCTTCGGCGAATTTTAACTCCCAAACCGTGAGAAATTAACTACAAGTTCTTTATACCGTTTCGATCAAAATTTCGTGACGAATTTAATAAAATTTATTTCGTCGAATTTCGACGACAGCAAAATTTCAGTTAATTAGTCGTGGCGCATCGAAATGCGTGCGACGCACTCAAATGACGAATTTTCGGGTTTTACACAACCATTGTCAAGATTCAAACCAAGATCTCTAGCATGAAGTCTATCTCATGGAAAGCTCTCAGTTTGGTTCCCATCGAGTCTATGTAGTGTGAGAAGGCCACTCATGTCAAACCCCCACCACCAATCAACCTGACGTCTCTCTACAAGCTCATTTATATCATATACTTGCTCGCATCAAACTACTCTTCAACAAGTAAGCACTTCATGTGCTCACCACCTCCTGGGACATCTCCTTCAAATTCTCCCCAAGTCCTTAAGGTCTCCATTGTAGTTTAGGACATCACATACATTCATTACATCCCATCCATGTTCTCCATTTCAATTCAAATCCTTCGCACATGCCAATGCTTCATATTCATAAACCTATAATGCATTTCACAAGCCCATCTCTCAAACAACTTCTCATAATGCTTCACTAATCCTACAAGCAACAACCCATCACATCGCACATGTTCACAACACAAACCCGCACTTGACCCACATTTTGTGACACAAACTCAACTTGCATCCATCCATGCATTTGTGCTTGTCATGCAAACCTCACACTCAACCAACATCTCATGCCAAACCCCCTCTTTAAAAAATCAAGTTCATGCTACAAAATTTTCAGCCAAATCAACCTAGTGGTATGCATAATAACTTCTAAACTAGCAAAAATTTTCTTAAAGATTAATGAAGCGCTTTTGCTAATACTGTTGATTGTTCTTCCCCATCTCTTCCTTGTCGAGATAGATTTCCAATTTGTCACATTTTCTTTAGGAAGAATTTCATTCTTCTATCTTCTTTGGAATGAATTTCCCTAGCACAATTATATTCAAATATCTCTACTTCTCCATCTAACAACCTTTCAATTCTTTGAAGTAAAGTTTCATTTACTCCAGAAAAATTAATGCAATGCAAGATGCTTACAATATCAATTATTAATATTGAATTTTATTTGTATCAAAATAGTTAATTATTTAGTTTATGTTGTTTGTCCTTTTTTGTCATTTTGATTGAAGGGTAAAATTATCATTTGTTATTTAAGATATGCTTAACATTATTTAATTTTAATAGGATAAGAAACTATATAAATTTATTAATCCTATAATAAATTGTAGGCCTTACGTTGTAATTCAGATAACTGATGATGGAATATAGAAAGAATTTACTTCTGGCATGCCCTCTCACGATTGATTCTCCATTCTAGAATTTTCTCATGCATTGCTCTCTCCACCACATTCTCCCTTCCTTTGAAATCATATTTCCTCTAACCTTCTCAATTTTTTTCTCTCATCTCTTTGATTCTCCTATACTAAATTCTTCTCTTCTTAACAATCAAAATATTAATAAAAAATATCCATAATGGTCTTCTCCTTTTTTGTTTCACCGCACATGATCAAGCAAGACATTCATGTTTTCAAAATGTGGGGCCATTAAAAAAGAAAGTCAAGGATGTTACATTTTTTATAACAAAATATCATTATCAAGCATAATCAAAATAAAAAGTAGTACATAAAGAGTAGAACAATATAAATCATCATTACTAGTATACCCAACTATAATTTGGGGTTAACTAGCATAAAATGGCAAAATATTCAATAATAAGTAGTCTTAAAAAATAACAAAGATTGTGAAAACCGGACCGGAGATAAAACTAGAAAAATAAGAGGTCTAAGGTTCAATGATTTAACCAGAGTTGAACAACAATTGAATTGAATAATGTAATAAATATTAAAAATATGTAAATATGATCTAAATGATGAAATAATGATGCAAAAATGCAAAAAATATCTTTGATAATTGTAAATTTAAACACCTCAATCCTAAGATTTAGCTCACATTTAATATAAATTTGGTTCACATGTAAGCTTATAATTAATATAAATCATTGCTAACTTATCTTATGTTTAAATATAAATTTACACTTATAGATCATATATAAATTTACATTATAAATTTGCACATATAGATCATTTATAATTAATAAGTACATAAAAATTAATCTTATATAGTAAATAATTAAAAATGACTTTTTTATTAGATTTAAATGAAAATCAGACTCTTAATATGACATAACGGGGAAAAATGATTCTTGTACCTGACCACACGAAGTGAGATTGTCACGACCTGGCCCGGATGCTCGATCTAACGAGGCGGGAACAAAAAGTCGGATGATATAACATTTCCATCAACATAATAATAATTCATAAACATAAACTTTTCAATTAACTGAAGAGACACTAATCACAAATAAAACTAGAATCAATCAATATCAATACTAATCATTTTCATCAATTATTTTACATGTCGTCATTTGCACGTCGTCTTCTATAAACATATTCTTCCCTATCAGCCATTCCAAGAACTTGAAATCTTACATGAAAATATTAGTTGATGAAATGAGTTTACGAGGTAAACTCAGTAGGTAACTGTTAAAACAATCAATATGAATATTCTTTATTTACAATACACTTATAATCTTTAATATGCATATAACCATTTCTTAACTTTATTTCATTCATTTGAGTAATTTATACATATCCGATCATTTTCCTTTAAAATATTTAAAAACATCTTTCATATTTCATTTTCCCATTTAATTCGTACAGGAGCACCGTCTCAAAGTACCCAAAGGTACAACCTTCTCCATTTTTCCTTTTCCATTTCCATGATCTTTTCCTTTTTACGTGCACGAGTATGACGTCCCCAGACAGTACCATAAGGGGGTGAACTCTTGTAGTTTTCATACATATCATTTCCCTATCTTTTCCATTTATTTTGAACCTTTTTTATTCATTTCGTATGCATTTCTTAGTTTACATATTTCCTTAATACATACATGTATCATATAATATTTTTTTTTTCATTCATATACATAATTTTATTCATATTATTTGATACTTTTATTTTCTGTCGTAATAATATTTACATTTATTTATGCATTTAAACTTCCAATATTTCACACATAATAGTCTTTAAAAATAAAACCTTGAAAGCACTATTATAATACAAAACATTATATCATATTTGAAAGAATAATACAAAATATTGAATTTCATAATTATAATTATCCACTTGAATGTTTTAGCTTCAATACTTTCCAACTTTCAACTCTTGCTACAAACTTTTCCAAAAATTCTCTTATTAATGTCAATTCTTTACCTAGCAGACAAGGTTAGTCAAATTCTTTCTAATCCATCAATATTAACATTAAGAATTTCTCCAAAATAGATAAGATATAAAATTCTTAACTCGTGTCTTTTACCTCCAAAGATCTTTCTTATTTGTTGAGTCACACTCCCTCAAATTTTTTATTTCTTCCTTTCCTTCTAAAATTGCCATAAAATAAATTTTAAGAATTTATTCTACAAAATCTAACATAAGACATATGATAAGAAAATCACTTACAAAAAGAAGATTATTCCAACTCAAAATCCATCTCCTTCCTTTCCCAAATTCTTCAAATCACTTCCTTTGCCCTTAATGAAACACCCTCATTATTTAGATGATTGTTTAGATGAAAAATTAGGGAAAGATTTATACATAAATAAAGAATTAAAAACAAACCTTCTTCTCTTTCTTCCTCTCAGCCGTTCCTCTCATTCATTAAAATTTCTCCCAATTTAGCACTTCCTTAATAATAAGAATGAAAAGGAATGGTTAATTCTTATCCTCGAAGGAAATCATTTGCTAAAATTGAAAAAATGAAACTTACCTCGCTCTCGCACGAAGCCCTCGACTGTCCGCCCTCTTCTATTCTCAAAATAGGGGTTTCACGATCCCTCTTTGGTTCGCGATTTAATAGGGAGGGGGCCAGCCGGTTCAACCGAACCGGCCGAATGAACTGGTCATCACAAAGATAAATGCTTGATGTTGTTATTATTGTATAATATATAATTAAGTAAATAAATAATTTAAACAGATAAAAAATTAAATATTATTAACTAAAAAAATAAATTTTACTCATATTAAAAAATTAATTAATAAATTAGTTTAAAAATATTTAGTGCATGTTTGTGAACTTAAGAACTTTAACATAATTATTTAGTCCCATATCAATTGAAAATTTTATCTTAGTATTATTTATATAGCATTTTTTATTTCCAATGCATGTGCTAGGAACTCTCAAAGGGTGCTAGAGCAATGTACTTGATTTGGCACTTTTGACAAAGCATTATTGTGGAAATTTAATGCTCATTATAAATGAAAACATGTTTAATTAAATGAACTTGTTTTAAGCTAAATATTTTATACTAAACTTATTAAATTAATGTAACTAATTGTTTAATGGGGTAGCAATTGAACCGACCAATTTTAAGAAATTGACACCCATTCGTCGCCAATAATCTGATCGAGCATTTCAAAACTGGACAATCCGGTCCAGTTTTTAAATCTCCAAAAATAATAATTATATAGTAGAGAAATAAGAAAAACAAATATTTCATGATATTAAATCAAAGAACGGAACACAAATATAATAATTAATTGCATGCACAAAGTCAAACAATATAAACTAACAAGAAGACAATAACATAAATAAATTTAATAAATTAATGATGCTATAAATCAAACAAATCAAATAAAGGCTAACAGTGACAAGCAATCTAAAAATTAAAAAAAGAAAGAAAGAAAGAACAAAGATTTGGCGAATATGATGGACTGAAAAATAATTTTATAGCAAATGTCCAGTTCTCATTTTGTTAAGAAACTATGGTTGAAACCAGTAGTCTAGCTGCCCACTTTTCATCATTTCGGGAGAAGCCACAAATGTATTTCTTTGGTAAAGAAATAATAACTTACTCCCTAAGTCAGCAATCTTATTTAGTGCAATTGAAGATACGAGAAAATTAGAAAAATCAAGTACATAAAAAAACTTAAGAAAGCTACTACCACATTAACCTGCAACAAGAAAGGCTGTCAATAAGATTACACAAAAATACAAAAACATGGCTAGTTAAAGAAAAACTCAACATTAAAAAAAACCCCAATAACACCTTTTTTTAATTGTTGAACCCTTCAAGGCCATTTTCATATAACAATCAATCAAGAACTTCATGCTAACCAAACATTATGACAAGAAAATCAATATGTGATTTGCAACCGTACACAGCATAATGAATGAAATTTCACAATAGTCATGGCAAAGAAACCAATGTTTTATAATGAATTTGGTTCACTGGAAACAATAACAGTACGAGAAGTAGCCCATTTCAAAAGATCATGATTTTCTGCAGAAAGCGCAAAAGAGAAAACATATGTTAATCTGAGAAGCAAAAATTCAATTATCTAACCTCGGGATCATTTTTTAAATCTTCTGCATCTATGACAGGTGGAGGATTTCCAAGTTCATATAGTTCATTATATATAGAGACAAGATCACCCAATCCCAGCTCAACGAATGATGGTGGAGAAACTTTATCAAATGATGGCTGATAAGACAAAAAAAAAAACGAAAAAATCAGCAATTGATGGCTGTAGAAGCTTATGTAGCACCAACAAATTTAAGGTAAAACTGAACAAAGTAGCACTCACCAGGAAACTTTCAGTAAAAAAGCATTAAAAGGAAAAATAACACCCAAGGTACCAAAAATGTATTTGAAATAGTTTTAAAGCTAGTTGAAAACATCAAATTACAAATGTTTTTTTTTTGGTGTGCTTTTACACTCTGGCATGCCTATTCTGATAACTATGATTGTATGTGTTTTCATTGCCGATGCTTAGTTCATGATTATTATCAATTAATGTAGAAGATATGCATGTGACAAATTATTAGTCACTTAACTATTATACTATGGATATGCCTCAGCTGGGAACTCATGCTTTTCATTCTGTTTTTCAGTTTTGAGCCACAATGGTGGGTGGTAGTTTGTGAGCACTAATCTCCTAAGTAATGGAACTAAATTCAAGTTTTTGCATTTTATTTTACATTTGATTCTATGCTTATTTCTTAGTAGTTTGACATTGGCCTCATTATGTGGCTTCAAAAATTAGTTTATTATTTATTTTGGTGGATAAACTAAATAGAAGCTGAGGATTAATTGCATCAATGATATTGTTTTCGGTCTGTATTTTGTGACTGGCATGTTGCACATATCAATTGCAAATTAAAAAAAAGTCACCCTGCCTAGTTATGCTGAAAATTTTCAGAAGCCAGTTTGGCAAGTCGAGATGAGAAAACAACTGTGAAGCATATTAAGTGCAACTTCATAGATTTGCCAAATTTCCTCAAGAAACAATGAAAATACATTGTATATTTAGCTGCATTATTAAATATACATGGTGATTATATAGGTGAGCTGGGCATTAATTAATTGTAATCTAAACTTCAAACAAGGCATATTTACCAAGATATTAAGGGGGTTCCTTATCAGTATACAGTGCTTCCCTCTCTTCATCAAATCATCCGTTATGTTTGGGAGTCGCTGTTTTGCCATATGCTGGATAAAAGAAAAGGGAAATTGAGCATGTTCATGAATTCTATACTAACCATCATGAATGTTTCTAACGGTCAAAAACAAATGCACTACCTTACAGTAACGGTATTTTTTCTCCATTGGACCAAAAATGACATCCTTGACAACTTTATTTCCATCAGAACTCTGCTAATGGATATGAGCATAGGAAATAACATTTTCAAAAACAAAATCAAGATAAATGCAGACAAGAGAAATATAAGATAACATTTCTCAAGCATCATCAGCAAGGCATTGCATTTAAAGTGAGTCAATGCTCCAACAGGAAAGCCTTACCACCTGTTTCCAACATTAAGAACCATTAGATCACCAATTAGAACTACGCATCAACGTCAAAAGCTTTTTCAAAGAAAAAAAAAACTCTTTTATCAGCGTAAGAATTTTGCAGCAAAACTCTGGCATCACCCATCAAGTTAATCGGGACAACTCCACTAAATATTGTGGGATTTATAGTTCTCCATAAGTATCATAAAAAATAATATATAACGGGAAGAGAATTCCTAGCAAGAAAATTTTTCACAAACTGAAATTACCATTTTGGAAAGAAGCTCATCGCGGTATGGCCTTTCAAAACCAGTAATCCTCAGAAAATTCGCATAGAGGGGTTCATCAAGTACGTCAATATCATCTCTCTAAATCAGAGAAGCACATAAGAAACGTGTATTGGTATATAAGCATAAAATCCATAGAAAATATATCAACAGCAACGAAATTAGATTAACATAACAAAATTAATAATTATGAAGTGTTTAAGAAACAATGTTAATCAATAAAGATGAATTACACACATAGGAGCAAAGGCATGGCCTGAGGGAGGGTGTTCCCCATGATTTTATAACCCTACGAATCATAAAAGAACATTTTTGTTGTTCCCTTCCAATTTTGTATCTATTGGAAATAATGCATCTATAATTCTTGAAAATTAGAATGAGAAGAGAGGAGAAAAAAACAGAAGATTTAATGACCAAAGTTTATCCCCTTGTTCTATATCAAAACAAATGTTTAAAATTGCGTAATTCGGTATTGAGACGTTTTTTGTTCGTGAGGCGAGGCGTAAGCCTCAAGGCGTTTTGAGGCGTGAGCCTCAAAATAAAAAAATTGCGTTGAGTGCAAATAAATGTTAAAAGTAAATCTTTATATAATACCCAAATAATATGTTAAAAGATAACATATTATTTTTCTATTGATCTATATGAAGTAACACAATGACAAATGAAACAAAAAAATTTCACAAGATGTAAAGTGGCTATTGATAAATTGAATGAAATATAAATTGAATGAAATATGCTTGAAATACAAATATTTCATGAGAAAAAATTATTAAATATTGAAACTAAATAAAAGTATCATATAACATCAAGTTCAACTTCAAATTCTTTCTTTCTCAGTTCCATATTCATCTACATTTAATTTCTAAAAAAGGCTGAAAAGTTGGCAACAACTAGAAAATCATCTATATTGTCATCACTGAGGGGATCTTTATTTGAGTCGTCATTATAAAAAATTGATTTCTCCCCTGTCTCATCCTATAAAGTCCAATGCTTCCCAATATGCTTCTTCTTTATTATTTTCAGGCATCTTCCTCTTTCATAAATATTTTTCATCAAAATAGAGATGATATTAATACTTCAACATTTTTATAGGTGGTGGTGGTGGTATGCGGCTTTCAAGTGATCCTTGACGGTGGCTATGACGAAGGTGACGGGCTGGAGGTTGAGGCATTTGAGAGAAAGTTGCTATGACTTGGGTGTGTACAAAGTGTGATTTGTTCGAGGCTTTACTTTAGGATTTATGTAAGTATATATATATATATATATATATATATATATATATATATATATATATATATATATATATATATATATATATATATATATATATATATATATATATATATATATGGTGAGACGCGCCTCAAGGCGGGCCTTAACCAAGTTGAGGCGCAAGCCTCATAAAAGAAACTCGAGGCATAAGCCTCAAGGCATTTTTCATTAGAATTGCACAAAGGCGAGCCGCATATTGCACAATTTTAAACAATGATCAAAACAAAAAGATAAGTTTTACATAAATAGGTGAAAGAACTACCATCTAAAAATGAAACAAATCTAGAAACCAAGATTTAATTATGGAATTCATAATTGATTACACAGCCTAAATGAAATACTATTATTCATGGATGACAGGTTGCAAATGGAAAAGTGTTATCCACAATTTGTTGAATATGAAAATTTGTTATCCATAAATTGCATGGTGGCTATTGATGGAAAGAAGCTAGTCACAAATTCAAGATTATTTCAACATGCTCCCTCAAGCTGGGTTATATATATTGATCACGCTTAACTAATTGATTAGATTATCAAAGTTCATTCAAGATAAAGCCTTGGAAATGATATCTACAGTTTGAGAATTTGTTGGAGCATAATTTAGTTAGGCTACTAAATTTTAATATTTTTTTCTAAAATGAAATGTTAGCCTATCAAAATATATTTAGTCCTATCATGGATAGAATTTTTCGCAAAACTCATGGCAATCCGAATGCACATAATACTTCTAGAGATTTTTTTCCCTTGATAGTTTAATTCTTCTAACAATCTTTTTAATCACATTCCTTCACAAATACCAAGTGTCACTGTTATCTATCCAATTTTAACATTTCTTCTTGAGATCGCATATTGTTTCTTCTTCATGTGACCAAGTTTTTGCAAAAGTACAGTAGCTAGAGGTGGCTATTCAGTATGATGAGTAGCCCAACCAACATATGTTAAATGTTGATTTTCTTGTTGGATGACCTTTGTTATAACAAGCCTTCTCCTAGTGTCATCTTAAGATACCTTATAATACAATTAACAACATCCATGTGGTCTTCAATAGAGTTGTTCATGAAAATAGAAAACCTGATGAGGACATCGACAGACGCTACCGACATGTTTATCGCCGGCGAAACCGCAGATCGACGGCCACGATTCAGCGCCTCTACTTTTGATTTAGATGACATGATGTATTTTATTATTGTCTTGTTTGATTTACTGTTTTCCCATTTTACCCCTGTGGGGAGTTATGTTTCTTTGTAGCCCAGAGGGCAATTTAGTCTTTTCACTTTTTATGAGTCAAGACCTATATATAGTGGTCTCTTGTATCGTTTTAATTTTTAATGAATATTTGAATCAAATTTTGTGTTGTCTTCTTCTTCTTGCATGAGAGCTAGAGAAGGGTGATTGAGCTCAGGGTGAGCGTGTGCAATACCCACCAGTCGTTGGAAGCGTCCTCGACTCGTGGTTCATGTTATCTTCTTGTTTTCTCCTCTAAATTTCGATTCTCTTCTCCACCATAATTTCCATACGAGATCACACCACCCACTGCTTTACCCACTCGTTTTTCCTCCACCAAAGCCCACGCCCCCTCAAGAATTTCTCTAACCCAACGGCAAGCCTCCCTCCTCCTTTGGCCGCCGGCCACCTCCATGCCCAAGCCATGATGGGGATGTTAATTCCCCTAACGGCTCCTTGATTGTAGCCTAGCAATCAATTTAGGAGTTACTCATTTTGAATTTCAAAATTTGAAATTCAAAACTTTCCATATTTGTCAAATTCCAAAAAAGGAAAGTTTTGAAGTTGATCCAATTCAAATTTCTCCACATGAGGAGTTACTAATTTTTCATCCTAGGTGGCAATAACCTATTTGGAAAGTGTGTAATTGCTCCCTAACCCCCTCCCCTCTCTCATAGCCGCCGGCCCCATCAAAGGGGGAATCCCCTTCAAGGCTAATTAATGACAATTAAGACTCTTGATTCAAATTTCAAATCCAATTTAACTCCCTCCAAATCTAATTGAAATCTGAAATTAACTTCAGATTTTTGAAACCTCTCCCCTCTCTCACCCATGCCGCCGGCCACCTAAGGAGGAATCCCTTTTAATGCACTTAATGCATTCATTACACCCATTTCAAAATTCAAACTCCAAATATTCTCCCTCCAAATTTAATTAAATCTGAAATTAAAATCAGATTTTGATTAAAACTTCCCCACACCTCCTCATCACCTAATCTCCTAACCCTAGCCGCCTCTCACTCCATAGCCGCCCCTCCTTGCTCCGTTTTCCCCACCATAGGCCGGCCCTCTCTTCATTCCTCCTTGAGAGGTTGAGACAAAAGAAGAAGACGATGACATCTCCCCACCCACTTCAATGTTGAATGGCGGATCCCGAGCTTGAGTGGGGTCTAGTATTCAACGCCGATGGAAGCATCAACGTCCTACGGTCACCGTGCTTCGACGTAGGATTTGAAGACGAAACCACCGTGGAAGAGTACTTGGAGAGAGTCGTGCCAATCCTTGCAAGCATCTACGACCGAAAACTTTCAAAGCACGCTTGGAGCCTCGACGGTCATCTACGACTTCCATCCCAACCGGCGACTTTTCCTCCGACGAAGTTCTTCGGCGCCCTCTCCCTAGTGGTAACTTCCTTCATCGCTTGGATCTTCTATCTCCGCCAAAAGCCCACTAATCCTTGAGTGATACGGCTCCAAGGTGAAATTCTCATTGTTAAACGTTGGGTTTTGTTATTGTACTTTGCATATTAATTTCTCCTAGAACTTGGATTGAATCGGCTTGGTTAATCTCTATTGCGAATCTTTAGCCTAAGCAAGTTGATATTTTCTAATTCCTAACTCAACTTTTATGTGCTAGTTTTAAATTCATAAGGAGCAACACTTTAATCGTTTCTTTTAAATTTCTAAACAAACTCCTCGTAGTTTCACATCATATTTGGTATCAGAGCATGGCTAGCATGCTTTGCTCATGCTAGATGCATCCTAGGAAACTCCTTTTAGCTTGCCATTAGAGGTTTGCATGCATATCATCTTTTATTCAAGTTTATTTACTGTTTTGCTACTGCTGGCCTGAAATTTCTGCATCAATTACTTCACCGTGCTTGAGTATATTCATGTGCTTAAGTGCTACCACATTTGCATTAACATCCATAGTAGTCTAGGCCACTTTTACACTTGCTGCCACCTAATTTCTGCACTAGTCGTAGCCTGAAAATTGAGTTCTTTATAGTTCCTAGTTGCTGTCCACCATTTCCTGCAGCGGTTAAGCACCCGTTAGTGACCCTAATTCCACTGTTTAGGTGCTGCCTTCACCCAAGAACATTGCCTAGACAATTAGGTGACTTCACCCATCGTTGTGTTTGCTGTCCAGCACTTTACAGCTGCTGTAATTGCAATTTCAGCAAGCATTTTAGGGAGTCTAGCTGCTGCCTTGGACCTAGAAACCTTCCTAGTGATCCCTAGAACCCAACCATGGATCCCACTCATATTCAAGCAACCTTAGACATGATTGTAGGCCAGTTGGGCACAATGTCGCAGCAAATTAGAGACACTCAAACGAGTGTTGCGGACCTTAAGCGTCATACTGGAGAGAGACTTGACAACATTGAACGGATCGGACACCCGGCTATCTACACGCCATCTAGACCTCAATCACCCTATGGCGAGGATGCCCGAACCTAGTACGGACCTCCTAGGGATTACTACCGACCCATCCACCGACCCCATCACGAGCCGGTAGGTCGTGACGCGCCTTGGAGAGACAATGACACCCAGCTCCTTAAGAGCATTAAAATAGATGCCCCGACTTTTGACGGAACGTTAGAACCCCAGGTTTTCCTCGATTGGATTAAAGGGATGGACAGTTACTTTAAATGGTATAACATTTCGGAAGAAAAGAAAGTTAGGTTCGCCGAGATGAAATTGACCGGTCGAGCCAACCAATACTGGACCAACGTGGAGCACATGAGAGAGACCCGAGGAGAATACCCCATAGCTGACTGGGGAGCGATGAAGCAAGAGCTAAAAAGGAAATACCTTCCTCCCTCGTACTACCCAAGACTCCTCGATCGTTGGAATAGGCTAACCCAAGGGAGTAAACCCGTTAAGGAATACATCTCCACGTTTGATGATTTCTTAATCCGTTGTAACGGGGAGGAGACCACCACTCCCACACAACTTCTGTCCATGTTTAGAGCCGGACTGAGAGAAGACCTTAGGAATGAGCTCTTTGCTCGAGGAATAACCACATACGAAGCTGCCTGTAGTCTTGTACTAGACTTGGAAGAGTCGAGAAGCCACACCACCAGGACCCAAGACTCGAGACCTAACCCTTTTAAGTCTTCCTCTAGCCAACCGTACAAACCCACTGGACCCTCAGGTAGTCGGCCTGCTCCTAACCAAGCCCAACCTAGATCAGACTATAAAGGGAAAACTCCAGAACGTGAGACACCCAAAACCACTGCCGGCACTAAGTGTTTTAGATGCCATGGGTACGGACACATTGCTTCTCAGTGCTCCAGCCCATTTAAGGTCACAATAATCGAGGAAGTGACGGAGGAAGAGAATGAACCAGAAACTGACTTGGTCCACCATATGGACGACGATGAGGAGTTTTTCGACGAAGAAGATACCGCTGTTGTTCACTGCCTTCAGAAGATGAACTACTTAGATCTGCAGGTTGTTAGGTGTGCCTTTTCCCAACCTAAACCTAGCGACGACTGGCGAAGGACCTCGATCTTTTACACTTTCACTAAGATTGGAGACAAAAATTGCAAAGTCATAATAGACAGTGGAAGTTGCATTAACGCCGTATCTTCAGCCATGATTTCGAAACTGCAATTGAGAACCACTCCACACCCGAACCCCTACAAAGTTGCTTGGATAAATTCGACCACCTTGGAAGTAAAAGATAGGAGTCTGGTTCCTATTGAGTTCGTTGGGTACAAGGAGAAAATCTGGTGTGATGTTTTGACGATGGATGTGGGTCAAATCATCCTTGGCCGCCCTTGGTTGTTCGACAATGATGTACACATTTATGGACGATCCAACACCTGTGTGTTTGAACACGAGGGCAAGAAGATTAAGCTGTTACCCACTCAACCTAAGTCTACTAAAGAAGAAGTTAAGCCCAACTCCCTGAAACCCAACGCGGGCGTGAACTTGATAACTGCTAAGGACCTAGGTACGGAACTGGAGTCGGGAGCGCCTCTTTACGCGCTAGTAGCCCGGGAAATAAGTATAGATCAAGAAGAACCGATTCCCGAAGAAGTAAAACCCCTGTTGGAGACTTTTTCGGATGTCTTTCCTGAAGATTTGCCCAACCAACTGCCACCCCTAAGGGACATACAACATGCCATAGACCTCGTGCCCGGAGCATCCTTACCAAACCTACCCCATTACCGAATGAACCCTACTGAACACGAGGAGCTCAAGAGACAAGTGGATGAATTGTTACAGCGAGGGTTCATTAAGGAGAGCCTTAGTCCGTGTGCGGTTCCTGCCCTTCTTACCCCTAAGAAAGATAGGACGTGGAGAATGTGCGTTGATAGCCGTGCTATCAGCAAAATCACCGTCAAGTACCGCTTCCCAATCCCTCGTTTAGATGACATGTTGGACATGATGACCGGAGCCACCCTATTTTCCAAGATCGATCTTAAGAGTGGCTATCACCAAATTAGGATCCGTCCAGGGGATGAATGGAAAACCGCGCTCAAGACCAAGGATGGGTTGTACGAATGGACAGTAATGCCTTTTGGATTGAGTAACGCGCCTAGCACTTTCATAAGAGTAATGACTCGGATCCTTAAGCCTTTACTTGGGAAATTTATTGTAGTGTACTTCGATGACATTCTGATCTACAGTCGTTCGGTGGAACAACATTTGAATCACCTACAACAAGTCTGTGAAATTTTGAAGAAAGAACAAATGTATGCCAACCCTAAGAAATGCACTTTCCTCACAAATCAAGTAACTTTTCTTGGGTTTATAATTTCTTCCCATGGCATATCTGCCGACCCCGAAAAGGTGCGAGCGATCAACGAGTGGCCTATACCCAAGAATATTAGAGATGTCAGGAGTTTTCACGGATTGACCACGTTTTATAGGAGATTTATCAGGAACTTTAGCACCATCGTGGGTCCCATAACTGATTGTTTAAAGAAGGAGATTTTGTTTGGACGACATCAGCCACCAAGGCTTTTGAGGAAATAAAAAGGAAAATGGTTGAAGCACCAGTCATGCGTCTACCCGACTTTTCGAAAGTTTTTGAAGTAACCTGCGACACATCTGGTATAGGAATAGGGGGAGTATTATCCCAAGAAGGACACCCGGTTGCCTACTTCAGCGAGAAATTAAATGACATCAGGCAACGATACTCCACCTACGATAAGGAATTCTACGCCATAATTCAGTCCCTCAGGTATTGGAGACATTACCTGCTTCCCCAAGAATTCGTTATCTTCTCTGACCACGAAGCCTTACGATATATCAATTCCCAGAAGAAACTGAATGCCCGGCACGGAAGATGGGTTGAATTCCTTCAAGAATACACTTACACCATTAGGCACAAAGCCGGTTCTGAAAACAAGGCTGCGGATGCACTAAGTCGTAGGATGATGGTTACGCGTGAGATGAGGACTGAAGTGATTGGTTTTGAGCAAATTAAAGAAAACTATTCGGACTGCCCCGATTTTGGAGAAACCTATTCCAAACTAACAACTGGAAACGAGCGTATCATAGGAGATTTTATACTGGAAGATGGATACATGTTTAAGGCTCAAAAACTTTACATTCCCACAACTTCACTGCGAGAATTTCTTGTGCGGGAATTGCATGCTGGAGGTTTAGCGGGTCACTTTGGTCAGGACAAGACAATTGCAGCTGTGGAGAATCGTTTTTACTGGCCAAGTCTTAAGAAGGACGTTAGCAGATTAGTAAGGCGATGTAACACCTGTGAGCTGGCCAAACAACGGAAACAAAACACCGGCCTTTACACACCCCTCCCCGTGCCTAACCAACCTTGGCAGGACGTCAGCATGGATTTTGTTTTAGGGCTACCCAAGACCGTTAGGAAACATGACTCAGTCTGTGTGGTTGTCGATAGGTTTTCTAAGATGGCCCATTTTCTCCCTTGCTCCAAGACTTTCGACGCCTCTAGAGTAGCCAAACTGTACTTTGATGAAATTGTGAGACTTCACGGGCTACCTAAAACCATAGTTTCGGACAGAGATGTGAAATTTACTAGTTATTTTTGGAAGACCTTATGGCATAAAATGGAGACCAAACTGCAATTCTCTACCGCCTTTCACCCCCAAACAGACGGTCAAACGGAAGTAGTGAATAGGAGTCTAGGAAATCTGTTAAGGACCTTGGTTGGAGATAACATTAAGGACTGGGACTCTAAGTTGCCTATAGCTGAATTTGCCTACAATAACTCTGTGAATCGAACTACGGATCTTAGCCCTGCTGAAATAGTGTAGGGTACCTCCCTAACCAACCCATCGACCTGATTCCCATGAGCACTAGAGTTAGAACATCTGAGTCAGCATCATCATATGCATCGCATCTACAGGAGTTACATAAAAAAATTAAAAAGAAAATTGAACAAAGTAATGCAACTTATAAATTTATGGCTAACCATAAAAGAAGAGCTAAGGTATTTGAAATTGGAGACTTTGTGATGGTTCGGATCCGTCCGGAGCGTTTTCCTCCTGGATCCGCAAAGAAGCTGCGTGCGAGAAGCGCCGGACCGTTCAAGATAATTTCAAAGGTGAATGACAATGCTTACGTACTAGACCTTCCCGAAGGTTTCAACATTAACCCCACATTTAACATAGAAGATTTAGTAACCTTCGAGGGACCAGAATTTAACCCATGCAATCCACTTTCAAATGAGCCTTGTGTGACCATACCTGGTGAGATCCCCAACCCTCCTCCACTCCCAAAATTACCCCCCTTACCCAATGCGGAGATAGTTAAATCCATATTAGATGATGAGATCATTACTACGAAAGGAGGCGGACGTCGAAGGTACTTAGTCCACTGGAAAGGGACCCCGGCGACGGAGGATACGTGGGCTGACCGAGAGGAGCTGCAGAGCCTAGACCCAGACCTTCTAGAGTGGTACGAGAGCTCTAGAGACACTCACTCGACAGGGTCGAGTTTTCTCCCACCTGGGGAGAATGATGAGGACATCGACAGACGCTACCGACATGTTTATCGCCGGCGAAACCGCAGATCGACGGCCACGATTCAGCGCCTCTACTTTTGATTTAGATGACATGATGTATTTTATTATTGTCTTGTTTGATTTACTGTTTTCCCATTTTACCCTTGTGGGGAGTTATGTTTCTTTGTAGCCCAGAGGGCAATTTAGTCTTTTCACTTTTTATGAGTCAAGACCTATATATAGTGGTCTCTTGTATCGTTTTAATTTTTAATGAATATTTGAATCAAATTTTGTGTTGTCTTCTTCTTCTTGCATGAGAGCTAGAGAAGGGTGATTGAGCTCAGGGTGAGCGTGTACAATACCCACCAGTCGTTGGAAGCGTCCTCGACTCGTGGTTCATGTTATCTTCTTGTTTTCTCCTCTAAATTTCGATTCTCTTCTCCACCATAATTTCCATACGAGATCACACCACCCACTGCTTTACCCACTCGTTTTTCCTCCACCAAATCCCACGCCCCCTCAAGAATTTCTCTAACCCAACGGCAAGCCTCCCTCCTCCTTTGGCCGCCGGCCACCTCCATGCCCAAGCCATGATGGGGATGTTAATTCCCCTAACGGCTCCTTGATTGTAGCCTAGCAATCAATTTAGGAGTTACTCATTTTGAATTTCAAAATTTGAAATTCAAAACTTTCCATATTTGTCAAATTCCAAAAAAGGAAAGTTTTGAAGTTGATCCAATTCAAATTTCTCCACATGAGGAGTTACTAATTTTTCATCCTAGGTGGCAATAACCTATTTGGAAAGTGTGTAATTGCTCCCTAACCCCCTCCCCTCTCTCATAGCCGCCGGCCCCATCAAAGGGGGAATCCCCTTCAAGGCTAATTAATGACAATTAAGACTCTTGATTCAAATTTCAAATCCAATTTAACTCCCTCCAAATCTAATTGAAATCTGAAATTAACTTCAGATTTTTGTAACCTCTCCCCTCTCTCACCCATGCTGCCGACCACCTAAGGAGGAATCCCTTTTAATGCACTTAATGCATTCATTACACCCATTTCAAAATTCAAACTCCAAATATTCTCCCTCCAAATTTAATTAAATCTGAAATTAAATTCAGATTTTGATTAAAACTTCCCCACACCTCCTCATCACCTAATCTCCTAACCCTAGCCGCCTCTCACTCCATAGCCGCCCCTCCTTGCTCCGTTTTCCCCACCATAGGCCGGCCCTCTCTTCATTCCTCCTTGAGAGGTTGAGACAAAAGAAGAAGACGATGACATCTCCCCACCCACTTCAATGTTGAATGGCGGATCCCGAGCTTGAGTGGGGTCTAGTATTCAACGCCGATGGAAGCATCAACGTCCTACGGTCACCGTGCTTCGACGTAGGATTTGAAGACGAAACCACCGTGGAAGAGTACTTGGAGAGAGTCGTGCCAATCCTTGCAAGCATCTACGACCGAAAACTTTCAAAGCACGCTTGGAGCCTCGACGGTCATCTACGACTTCCATCCCAACCGGCGACTTTTCCTCCGACGAAGTTCTTCGGCGCCCTCTCCCTAGTGGTAACTTCCTTCATCGCTTGGATCTTCTATCTCCGCCAAAAGCCCACTAAGCCTTGAGTGATACGGCTCCAAGGTGAAATTCTCATTGTTAAACGTTGGGTTTTGTTATTGTATTTTGCATATTAATTTCTCCTAGAACTTGGATTGAATCGGCTTGGTTAATCTCTATTGCGAATCTTTAGCCTAAGCAAGTTGATATTTTCTAATTCCTAACTCAACTTTTATGTGCTAGTTTTAAATTCATAAGGAGCAACACTTTAATCGTTTCTTTTAAATTTCTAAACAAACTCCTCGTAGTTTCACATCAAAACCCAATATCAAGGTGAATAAAAGAAAGATGGATTTGCCCACAAGGCATTGATACCAATCATTATCAAAAGATGTGTTAGTTTCTATCCTAATTTTCTTTGTTGGGACTATTTAAGTTTATGCGAGCTTACATCCGAGTATTCATGTTTCTTGAAATAAATAAAAAACATACTTCCTTTGAAATAACAATACCTTATTTTGATCATATCACTTTCATATCAATAAAGTATTTTAGACTTCTCAAGTCTTTTATCATAAATTCTTGTCCATAACCATTTTAATCTGGTTAGCCCATCGTCAAACCTGACAACATAATACCATCAATACACACGATCAAAATCGCCCATGTAAACTATTTTTTTTCTTTAGGTGAATGTTTAATAATAAAGAGAGTAAGGTCAACTTGGCATTGAGCACACCTAAACTTTTTAAAATACTTGAAGAGTATGCCAAATATAGTACAATGGGACTGTTTGGGTTCACATTGAGCTATTCTGAGGCTGCATACCTTATTGGTGTTTATCCGATTTTTTAATCCAGATGGCATGTAAATGTACACTTTCTCTTCACAGTCACATAAAGAAAAAAAATATATAAATGATGTAGATGCAATCCAAAATTTGTCGTTATATAAAGCAAAACTCAAATTGTGTTGAGTTGACACCAAAGAAAAAAATTCTTGATGGTAAATATCATAAAATTGGGCATACCCTTTTTGAAAAGAGCCAAATTTTAAATTTATTCACACTCTCATATGCTTTATTTTTACAGTTAAGATCTATTTACATCCAACCAGCTTCTTTTCTAGTGCAAGTTTAGAAACTTCCCATGCACCATTCTTTTATAAGACCAAGATTTCTATTACAGCTTTCTTCCACAGGGAAGTTTAGAGAGTTTTATGAATATTGTTTAGAGCGTGATGTGCCTTCCCAACTCATTTAAATCATTATTTTAATGGTTCATATGCATTGATAGATCAATAAAAATAAATTATTTCAGTTGCCATAGCTTCCTGCTTTGCATGTGTGCTTCAGTCAAAATATCCATGACACCTAACTTTTCTTAGTACTACCATGACTACAACAATAACAATAACCTCAAACCTTTGTCCCACTACGTGGGGTCGGCTACATGAATCCTTTTTCGCCATTGCGTCTTGTTAAAAGTCAAATTCTCATTTAAATCTAATAAAGAAAGATCAATTATAATAATGAGCACTCTACAATGAGTTGCACCCCATTACTAGGTTTTAGCTATTTGTAATATTAGCACTTTAGGTCATATTATTCTTTGTTTCTCTAAATTTAAATTATGTACAATATGCATGCATGAATATACCTATGAATGTGTAAGCACAAGAAATATGTAAATCCTTATGACATACACCCATACAAACATCCATACATGTTTAGAATATTTAACAAGATCCACATCATATTAATCAAGTCATGGCACTTTCCACGCAAATTACACATTTCAAAACATTCAACTTACCTTGCCTTTAAGCATTGCATTGATGCAAAATAGTATATTAAGATTTATTGAAATTTAAATCAGAATTTATCAATTAGATAGGTTCAAAGATTAACAAACAGCCAGGAAGGGACAGCTACAAATGAAAAACAGTACTGTAGAGTTTGCTTAGCAAATTACTAACGATAGACGTTCCAAAACAGAGCCTAATATGAGGATGGGAATTTGCAGTACCACACCAAAATCGTGCAGCAAGTGTGGCCAGAATTATATGCAGAAAATTACAATGACGTTTTTACCACGAGATTAATCAAATAATTAGATTTCTAGAGAAATTAAATTTATAAGATATGAAATCACAATAGACGTAACCAATGAAAACTTGAAATATTCAAATCTGCTCAATTGTTTTACTCTTTAATATCTGATGAGTAACAAAAAGTAAAGGATATGAGAGTAAGAATTCACAACTTGATTAAAAATTGTGCAATTAGAGATTAGCCTAGGGGTGAAAACGAGTCAAGTAGAGTCAAGTATTTGCCTAATTGAGCTAAGCTTGTTTAATTATTTTGAGCTCGAGATCAACTCATTAAAAAAATTATAGGCTCGAGCTCATTTTGAAAGCTCGAGCTTGACTAGATTTTAGTATAACTTCTTAGTTTTAAATTAAAATTTTCAATTTTTTTTTTATTTTGTTTTTAATATAGAGCTCATTTTAAAAAATTAAAATATATTATATAATGCTAATTTAAATTAATTTTTAATATATTTTAAGTTAATCGAACGGCTCAATAAGCTTTTGAGCCAAGCTAGGTTAAGCTCAAGCTCGAACTTGTGACTCGATAAACTCGATTCATGAGCTCGTTAACAAGTCGAGCTCGAGCTGGCTCGGCTAACTTACACCCCTAGATGAGCCTCTGTGCAGTTTAAAAAAAAAAATCAAAGGCGCATATGCATCACGCTAAGATGAAGTGTATACCTTTGTGGGGGTGAGGGCATGTGCACCTCAGTGCAACTTTACAAATGCATAAACCTTAAAAATTAAGATTTAGATCATTTTAATATTTTAAAATATAAATTTTAAATATACAATTAAACTTATTTACTATACCTACACCAAACCGAACTTGAGAAGAACTACACAGCCACAAACTGCCAGTCACAAGCCATAGGACCATCAACTAGCACCCAAATTTTATGTAATGGTTCATACACATGACATTCTGGCTTTTCACTAAACCAATTAGGCAATTACATAATAAAATTTGTGAAGAAACCATCATAAAATCAATTCTAAACAAAATTTAACTTCCTTCAATATTCGATCTTCCCAAACTTCACGCGTGGGAGGGTTGTTTGGCTACAAGTAGAATTTGGTAAATGCTTATTTAGTAAGAGGTGTGAAATCCTAAAAAACTTTTTGCATGAAATTTATCAACCTAGCTGAATCTCAATAAATTGTTTTTTTTTTCCAAAATTTAGAATTTAAATGCCAGAAACCTAATTTATTTTGAATTATTAATTTACTTTAATTAGTTGAACTAATTATTCTACTTTTTATTATAATTTGATTTAATTATTATCCAATCAATAAGGGATCTACATACATACCGCATCATTATTTTGTATTTACACATCTAACACATAAACTTTGCTATTTACTTATATAACACTTTAGTGTCTCAATCACATTAAAACATACCTATGAAATGTTGTATTTTAGTTTAGAAAAGTTGATATTAGTGGCATTATTTTATCTGAATTAAGGATTAGATATTCTATAAGTAAATACCAAATTTTCGGTGTTAGATATATAAATACATTAAAATTGTGTGGTAAGCATGTAAATCCCTTGTCAATAATTAATAAATATTAGTCATTTATCCAATAAAATGTCTCAACAAATTATTACTAATTGCATTAATTTATGATATAATAATAATTAATTGATCATTAAACTAATTGCATTAACTGTTTACTCGCTCATTTTTCCTCTTGCTATCGCTCAACATTCGATCTCGCCATCACCCACTCTCTTTCTTCCTCTTGAGAAGCAGCTGCTCTCTTCATTCAGTCCCTCGCTCCAAACACTAATCCGCATGCATAAGCCTGTGGCTCACACTTCCTAGGCTCCCCCCTCCCCCCGCCAATAAAAAAAAAAAGGCTCGCACGCTCAATCGCCTTCCAAAAATGAAGGAAAAGTGCATGCCTCCCTCACCCCACCACAGCCAATCGCATGCTCCTTCCCTGCAGCAAAGAAGGAGAGAAGCGGTTGCAACAGAGCTGAAATCGCACTAAATCTGCATATCCACAGGATTTAACAAATCGCAGATTTAGGTCAAAACGGAATGAAAGCGGCATTTCACCTTTCAAAAAGATTAATAACCTCCAAAAATGGTTTGGCATAATTTGTTTCAAATCTTGCATAAATGCAATTCAAAACCTGCTGCCGAACAACCCCTTCTTAATTAACATTCCGAAATAATAGCTTATTTGCATCATCCATTGAATCATTACCGCTAAAGTAATCTATCATTGGTAAATCATCGCTGTAGGGCAAAACGAAACAAAGCAATCTCTTAAAAGTCAGCGAAGCAGAAACGATCCAGTACCTGAGCGAAGGAGTACATCAGACTGGTGCTGAGAGACCTTGGAGCGGACCAAGAGTGGATAACCTCCCCCTCCTGCATCTCTCTCTCTCCATCCGGCATCTCTCACTCTCTCGCGCTCTCTCTATCTCCGCTGCCAGTTTCAGTAGCGTTAAGCAGTCGGGGCCGGCAGGAGAAGCATCCAAAGAATGTGATTTTGCAAAAGGCCACCTAAAATGTTACTTATTGGCAAAAGTTTACTTTTATGCTATTATATATCTTATTATTTAAAATATGGCATTTAATTTAATTTTTTTAATTTTTTAATTTTTTCAATTTAAAAAAAATAATTTCAATCATTCAACCCTATGCCATTTTTAAAAAGTGCCTTGAGCACATTAAACATTAATTCTTATCTTTGACATATTTTGATATAAATAAATTATAAATATTATATAAAACTCTTCCTAGCTAAAATTCAAAGCATAAATTTATTTCGATGAATTTTATAAATAATCTTGAAAATATCAAGATTTAATTCTTATTTTGAATGATAATCTTTAGATGAATTTAGCACGACTCGTCATTTAGAGTAGTTGTGTCAAAAATATGTACTATTGCGTGTGTTCGGGTTAGGACTGTCTGGTGGGATCGCACGGAGTACTGTGCACTAGGTCAGGCTAGGTGGCGCGAATGGATAGGTAAGACGGACTCGGGTCAAATTTTGATTAGCGGGTTGATCGGAACCCAACTCGATTTTTCAAATATGTCAAAATTTGAAATCCAAATCTGATCTGTTTGTTAAACAGTTCGATCCTAACCTAAATTTTTTTGTCGAATTCGAGTCGGGTCAATATTGACACCCCTAGTTTAGAGTTGTATTTTGGCTAAAAGTTTTCACAAAGCTTATTAAATGTATATATATAATCATACTTATCATTTTATTATCTGCCAAACTATGAAGCATAAGAAATTCTCTAATTCTTTTAGTTTCTTGTTTAATTCCATAATTCTCTTAACCCATTAAAAGCTGTTATAGATCATACATTTCATTTTATATTGTAATTTTAGCTATTTGATTTTGTTCTTTATTTACATATTTCCTTCTATGATAAGAGTGATCTATTACTCAAAATTAAGCATGCTACCCACTTGAAGAAGTTTATGGATGTTTATTTTGATCTGCATCATCAATTAGTTATGCCCATTAAGCTTTTCTTTGATGATCTTATGATTTATGGTAAGAAAATTAATCTTAGTTGAGATAATAAATTTCAAACTTTAGTGTTTATTTTGGTGAAGTAGCTTATAATAGTTTGCTTCTTATACTAATAGTGAAATAATACATATATGGAGAGAAACATCTTCTCTTTTGAGGATAGAAAAAATAGGATTGTGAAATGCATGATTTTATATATGAAATAGAATAATGAATTTATGTCTTAAAATTTGGGCAACTACATTTATTGAAATTGGGAAAAATAGTTAAAATATTTATTCATCTAAGAAAAAAAAGATTTGAAGGTGAGCAATTGCCCACCCTGAGCTCTTCCTGGTTCCACCCCTATACATATATTTACTTGTTTCATATGGAAATGAAAGATATAGATGTAATACATGTTCCTTGATTCAAATGTGGTTATGGAGCTATGTTTTTATCTTATTAGCTATATATAATTCCAAAATAGTTTGGTATGAGAAATTTATGTTATGAAAAAATTGTCATTTCAAATTTATGAAGTATTTGATCTAAAATGTTAGCAAGAAAACATACATAACATATTTAGGATAATTCTATGAAAGATTTATAGAATGACTGAGAAATAATCTATAATTTAAAAGAAATTAAGCTCATTACATAAAAACATGCACACAACTACTAAATCTACATTGCACACTTCCTATAATAGGCATTTTCCAGCTCTCATAAATGAAATAAAGCTTCAACAAGCTGCATTACACATAATTCCAAGTCAAAATGCTTAATATCTACTATAAATATGCAAAGTTGAACTTTAATATCTAATGCTCATTTGGGATAGCTTTAGACCACTGCTTTTTTCTACTTCTAAAAATTTTTTGTGCTAAAAAATAGCTTTACAAAACAGTAAGAGAGCTATCCCAAATGAAACATAAATATGCAACTTGAGACAACAAACTCAAAGGAAACTAAGCATCAAAGATTTAACCCTTGGCCTTGAATGAAAAAGATCAAGTGGCTATATAAGAAACTTATAGCAAAGAACCGTAGAGTATAAGTAATCACAATATTATAAGTGTTGTGTCCTGCAATGTTCGCGGCGGTAGAGAAATATATAGTTTAACGTCTTAACATTGTACGAAGATCCAGCACACAATCATATAAGAGAGAGAGGGTATAGCATTCATAAGAGACACTAGAGTTTTTACGTGGAAACCCATGAAAAGGGGAAAAAACCATGGGGCCTAGCCCAGTTTGAATGAATCCACTAGTATTTGCAGTCGATTACAAATGAGGCCCTTCTTAGGGAGAAGGCATTGGCTTGATTTTACAAATATACGTCATATAGAGTGCATTACATGGTAGGAATTACAATAATCAACATAGACATGTTTGTTTGGTTGGAAGGGACATTATGGTGATGGAGGTCGGAAGGATAAGTAGTCGATAGGAAACAGAGCTCCGAAAGAGCGTAGTTGGCAGAAGACCGTGGTCAGAAAGATTGTTGCCTGGTGATGGAGGTTGGAAGGACCATAGTAGGCGACGGAGGTCTGAAGGGCCGTAGTCAGCAAGAGACTGGTGTCAGAAAGACTGTTGTCTGTTGATGGAGGTCGAAAGGACCATAGTAAGCAACGGAGGTCGGAAGGACCGTAGTCGGCAGGAGATCGGGGTTAGAAAGACCGTTGTCGATATGGAGATACTTCGGTAGAAATCCATGCATTGGGCGCCGCTCCGACGGAGGTTAGGGCCTCAAGTGGTGGTCCGATAGAGCAACAACATCAGGCGGTGGTCTGACGGAGGTGAGGGCCTCAAATGGTGGTCCGGTGGAGCAACTACGTCAGGCGGTGGTCCGGTGGAGATGAGGGCCTCAAGTGGTGGTCCGGCGGAGCAACAGTTCTAGCGGTGGTCCAGCGGAGGTGAGGGCCTCAAGTGGTGGTCCGACGGAGCAACTACGTCAGGCGGTGGTCCGACAGAGGTCAGGGCCTCAAGTGGTGGTCCGACGGAGCAACGATGTTAGGCGGTGGTCCGATGGAGGTGAGGGCCTCAAGTGGTGGTCCGGCGGAGCAACGACGTCAGGCGGTGGTCCGGCGGAGCAACAACGTCAGGCGGTGGTCCGGCGGAGCAACGATGTTAGGCGGTGGTCCGACGGATGTGAGGGCCTCAAGTGATGGTCCGGCGGAGCAACGGCATCTGGCGGTGGTTCGCCGGAGGTGAGGGCCTCAAGTGGTGGTCCGGTAGAGCAACGATGTCTAGCGGTGGTCCACTGGAGGTGAGGGCCTCAAGTGGTGGTCCGGCGGAAGTCCGGCGGTGGTTGAGGAGGAGCTTCTTCATTCTCTTATCTTCTTCTCTTCTTGCTTCGTTCCCCTCTCAATAGAAATGAGGGGTCTATTTATAGATTTTCTGGAGTGGCATGGCCCGTAAATAGATGAGAGGTCAGGGAAAAATATGAAGTGGATCAGATGAACGACCGATATTGAATCCTTCGATCGTGGACCGTTTATTAGATATTTGAAGGTCTTAATGACATTGGAATTTGGCGATCTTGGGCTTGTTGGATTTGTCTCGTCGAGCCGCTCGATTCGACTATAAGTTCGACAAGTTTGGAGACAGTTTGGTAACGCAAATTGTGGTATAAACTTTTCAACAGCGCTTCGAGTCCTTGATTTGGACTCATTTGGGCTCGCATTGAGTCATATTTGGTGTCGTTGGGTTTGTATTTCCAAAACGCTCAGTTTGAATGTAAGTTCGCTGAAATCGGAGTTCAGTGATCCCAGATTATATATTTGAAGTTTCCGGACTTGATTTTTGCCTCGAGATTCGTGTCCGATCAAGATAATTTTTTGATGTTATATCAACAAGTATACCAAGAATATCGAATGTGCAAACATAAATTTTGTTTATATGATTTGATACTAAATTGGCCTAGATCCATTTGCACAAACTCCTTTGTGTCACTTAATGAGCTGATGAAAAAAAGATAGCGTGTAATACAAAGCAAAGCTTACTCAACTAAGCTCACCAAATTCTCCAAAAATTGTCATAATATTTTACAAGAATAAGAACAAAAGCTAAGCGAAAACTAAGATTGATACATAAAAAAAAAATCATCTGATCAAGCAAGAATCTCAAGATAACATTTAAATATAATACTTCTCGAATTAAATTCACGATCATCTAAAATTTGATTTCAGCAATCATACCGTTAAACTAAACATCTAGATAAGATGAATCTATCGACGCCAAATGTAGTACGATCCAAATCTAAATGAGCACAAATCAAGCACATGAGACATGAATGCAAATTCAATATATTAATTGAAGGATCACATGGTTTTCAAATCTTTCATGTTTATAGTGAAATCAAGCGGCTTGAAAAGACGAATCCAACGAACCTATGATCATTTAATTTTGAGGTCTTAAAGGCACTCAAATGTTGAATAAATGATATAAGGTAAAATGATATAATATGGATCGTCAATGGAGTGTTATGAAATTTTGGCTGAATTTATCAAAATACTGTTTCCAAATTATTATAAATAGACTCTCATTCTCCTAATAAATGGGACCTAGAATTAGGATTGAAGAGAATTTGGAGACCTGAAGAACTCTAAAATTCCTTTCTAAATATTCAATATTGGCAATCAACACTAACCACCGCTATCGATTGATTGTCATTGTCGGAACACTATTTTCTGATCATCACGGTTTGATCATTATCACTTGGCTATTACAATCCATCTCCATCCTCCAATCTTTGTCTGTGGACTATCATCATCGAACTACCATCACTTGATTCCTTAAATCCATCTGTTATCGCCCAAACATCATAACCCTACTTATAGAGTTACAGTGTCCAACTGTCATCATTAACTATCGCTCTTGCAACCTCTTACAACTATAAGAGACCAAACGAATGCTACCAATTATATAATCCTATTTTCTCCAATTGTAAAGAACAGCGGACTTCTATAACTTCAAGAATATAATGCATTATTTTAACTGAACCAGCCCCAAAAAACATTTTCCTTTACAACTTTTTCTACTAAAACCTTTAATATCTCATTTATTTCTTCTTTTTATCATTATATGTTGCATCTTTATGCACATCTATAATGTAAAACTCTCCCTCTATCACCCCGATTTTTTTAACATAAAACAAAAAATAAAAGTTCTTTATTTTAGCTAATTTACTATGAAATTATGTGCAAAAACTTGCAAAAATGTAGGCTTGATGAATCCTTAGTACTTAAACAAGAAATATTTTTTAGCCAATTTAACTTTGGAGAGTTTCAAGTGGAGTTCTTCCATAGTCCAAAAGATATAGTATTCATAAGATGCCTATTTAGATCCTCTACCAACTTCTTTAAATAAATCATTGCTTAAAAGGTTATTTGTTTTCATGAAGATAGAAATATAGCCATGCAAGATCTAAGCCAACTCAAGCTCAGTTTAAAATATATCTTATGAGCCGAATTTGATGAACTAATTAGTCAATAATTACTTGGCTGATTAACTCATAGGCCGACTCAATTGAAAATATTAATATGAAATACACTTAAAATAATATTTTAAATTCAAGAATTAAAATACAAACTTCTAATACATATTTTGAAATTAAATATATCTTCTTTAACTCAATCGATTCCTTATTATTTCTCCTTTAATTTTAAATTTTTGTTATCACATTATTACAAAAATGAGATGGCTCAAATTTATAAAATTTAGCTCAAACTCGAGCTCCAATAACTAGCCAAGCTCGAGCTTCAGCCTGAGGTGGCTCAATCTCAACTCAACTTGTCTTCGCTCCTAATCTTGATTAATCTTTTTGGCAAAGGAAGAAATCAAAATTTGCATTGTTTCTTTTTAAATTTGTGCAAAATTAAGTTAATTAATACTAATAGTTACATACTTAAATATAGCATTTAAGATTAGCAATCCTCATGCCATGCCTATAACCGAATATCAGCATTATATTGAGTTGCAGGAAATCCTATAAGCAGAGGACTCCCCAAAACAACACTTCTCCAGCAACAGAATAAAGCTTTCTGATCTGCAGCAGGTATCAAGCTTAGGCTTCGTTTGGAGCAGCTTTAGACCACATCTTTTTTACTATTTTTAAGAGATTTTTGAACTAAAAAATCGCTTTAAAAAATAGTAAGAAAATTGTTCCAAATAAAGTCTTCGTTTGGGATGTCTTTCTTACTACTTCTTAAAGCGAAATTTTAGTTAAAAATTTATTTATTTTTACTAAAAAATCGCTTTAAGAATCAGAAAGAAAGCAGCCCCAAACAAAGCCAAAGTCTTAAAGTTTTTCTGCTTCTCACTGACCAAATTTAGAAAATGTGATATTTTAAAAGCAAAATATCATGAAACTGATACACAAGCTTTTCTGGATAAAATGAAATAAACTTGATTTCCAACATATTGTACCTCTGGTTTGTAGCTTAAACAAGTTTCCACACAGAAAATAGTGCATTGGAATTTTGTTACTTGATCACTCAAGTGAGAAGCAGTGTTATTTGAATGTTGCCACCATGAAACATTGCAGATTGAGTCGATTGACTGATTTTCTGAAGAGAAAGTTATCTTCAAAGGGAGAGTTGTGACTGGATAATATATTGATTTGTTTGGTCTCTTGATGATATTTTCTGAGACTGATAAATATTCACTGAACAGTAAGAGATAAGGCAGCAGAACGCAGCTTAATGCCATCATCTTTCCATTTAATCTGTGGGGCAGCAGCTCCAGCAATGTATGCCTGGCATATACTGAAGCAATTAGATATCAAAATGCCAGATTTTATAAGAACATTGATAACAAATGGTGGAGCTTATTAGAAAGTACTTTTAACAAATGGTGGAGCTTATTAGAAAGTACTTTTATATGAAGATAGTTTAGTATTTCAAATAAGATATGTACCCTGCAATTAAAGGGTGTTCAAGTTGTAGAGATACTATTTTACTGTATGATCAGCAATAATGTGGGAAATGCTTTAGTAAGAAATATTGCTTCTTCTGATGGAAAAATTATTACGTGCGGAGTCCGGATATGTTCGGTATCTGGACTCCAATAAAAATGCAACATGTGTCCTTCTACACAGAGTGTAGAACTGTACACACTATGCACAAAACAAAATTATGTACATTGTGTATACAAACTTATATACATAATATACACACTATGTACACAATTATATATAATGCGTATAAATTTATACACACTATGTACAAGGACATGTGTCGAGTTTTTATTGGAGTCCGGATGTAACTCTACGTCCAGACTCCTCACATAATAATTTCTCCTGATGAGAGCCTAAGATGAATTGAAATAATCAAATAGATTACTTCGAACCTTACATTTTTGTTGTAAGCAACTGCTTAACTGCCATGGAACTATAAGCTTTGGTAGATCCGTAGATGTAAAAAGGACTCTAAATAAAATAAATGTCCATGATTTATGCAATGCCAATAAAATCACATAATTCAAGAATAATTTCTGTTCATGCGAAAGTATTTATAATTTGAATCGAACTGCCCAACTACCATAGCATGAAAGCACACTAAAAATAATAACCCAAGTTTTTTTTTTCCTACTTTGTAAATATCAGAAATGATTCAGTGCCACATCTTCATAGGTGTCTTCAAGGAAGCAAATTGACCAATAGCATGTTGAATAAAAAGCACATGCGAGGAAAAAGTTAAGCTCAGCTACCAAAAGAGAATCATGCAAATAAAAAGTAAGTAGCTCAAAGAGGCTTCATCATTGCTTGGTTTAGGCTTCGTTTGGAATGGTTTTCTTGCTGATTTTTAAAACAGCTTTTTAATACAAAAATTAAAAATTTTATACTAGAAAGGTGCTTCAAGAAGCAGTAAGAAAGTCGTGCCAAACAAAACCTTAAACTTCATGTAGCCTTCTACAGTTCTAGTAGGAGGAGGAAACCTTCAATTTGGCATACATCTGATGTTGAAGGTACCTATTGAATTTACTCTAACTAGGATAGAATATGTCTAGAATGGAACACAACTGTAAGGAGTGTAAGCCATAAGCACAGAAGAGACTTGACAGTAAAGAGTAGGATTCATAGAAGGCAGATTTCAGTAAACTCTTCATATACAAAAAATAATAATATGTTTAGCCCATGATATATAGGAAAAGCTAAAAACAATTTGTGCAAGATTCTTCTTGAAAAAACAACAGTCAGTACTATAATGAAATTTGAAATGTGTGTGACATGAGTAACAAGAATTCTTATCCCAAATGAATGTGGATATGACAAAAATTCAGGAAAGGAGTATGTTCCAGAGGCACCACAATAACTTACCTTACCATTATCAAGTCCAACAGCTAAAGCAACATGCTGTTCACCAATTTCAAACTCATAGAAGTAGTACGTCCTGAATAAGCATTAAACACATAAAATTGATCATCTGATAATTAAACAATCACAAGTTTAAACATTTTTGCTCAGTTCATGTGTAAGCCAAATATATATTTTAATCCAAATTGTGGTTAAAATATATTCTTTAAAGTAGGAAAGTAGGTTAACTTACTGGTTTCGTTAATAAGTGAATTTAGCCTGGAGAATCAAAGATGGTATTTTGTTGTTTACCTAAGAGCTTCTTCTTCTTTGATTTTGTATGTACGGGCAGCATACAAGTTTGCACCACCTACAGAAAGCCTTGTTATAAGGATTGATGTAAAATTTAAAGGAAAAAAAAAAAAAGAAATTTCTGATGTCCAGTTACATATCATAAGAACATTTATAATCCCTCAAGAAGTCAAACATTGAAAGGAATAAAAAATTAGGGCAGGTAGATTTTATGAAAAAACTTGCATCCTATCAAGCAAAGGAGGATATTCGGTATGCCTTCTGATGTCCGATGAAAAGAGAGAGAGAGGGAGGGGGGTGGGAAGCAAGTGACTGTCGGGGGTGAGGCGACATCTTCACCCCTTCGGCTCATTGCATATGAGAGAGAGGCTGGTAGGGTTAGAAATCGGGATTGTGAGGAGAATAGGACTGTGGGTTTTTTAAGTTATATTATTATAATTAAATAAAATTATATTTTGTAAATTTTAGGGTAAAATTTTTCAACCTTTTGGATCTTAAATCAATGATTTATAAAAGACTACAATTTGAACCCAAATCGGCTCTACAAAATCAGGATTAGTTTCATGATTCCCGGTCGAGTCGACATTTTACGCCGGTTCAAGCTGGTTTAAGGCAAATCCAATTTTTAAACTTGATTGGACCGATAACCTAACTAGTTCATGTTCGAATTGGTCGAAGAAGCCAATCCAGTATGGTTTTCAAAACATTGCGGATTTTCTTTCACTTATTTTGTACGTGTAAGTGAAATTGTCATATTTTAAGGGTTTATAGAATTTAGAATTAATCTTACTTTTATGTGTCAAATTGTGTGATATAGCAAAATTCATAGTTTAATAAAATATGTTTTGTACTTAAATAGAACCAAATGATCCATCACTAATGATTGAACAAGAGAATTCCTCCAAAATTTTGTAGTTGTGGTTTTCAAATCAAATCATGCAGAAAACAATTTCTTCAATTTTGAGGTTTACCAGGAACAAAGATCTTTGCCGACGTCTTAAGAGATCCTATATCAGTTATATCCTTGGCCTGTCGCAGAAAAAGCATGAACCATGTCAGGCAACAAAATGGACAAGCTTTAATTTATGCACGTACAATACTAAATAACGTTCATACCTCTCGAAATAAACTAAGGCTTCGTTTGGGACAGCTTTTTTATTGTTCTTAAAATGGCTTTCTAGTTTAAAAATTAAAATTTTTATACTAAAATGCTGCTTTAAGAAGTAGTAAGAAAGCTGTCCCAAACAAAACCTAAATGTTTTCTACAGTGCCAAACTTGCAAAATAACAAATTTAGTGTAGAATGACAAAACTATATTGTAACATGTGAACAAAATAGAAAGGCGCTTGTTCGGACAATTCATACAATAATGCAACTAACTGAATCATTTGCCAACCAAAAAGAAGTCCAAAGTCACGAACGACATTATTTTTGAATCACATCAATACAAAACTTGAACAGTCCGTTGAACATAGATAGGAATCCAAAATGTGTAGTAGAACAAAAAGTAATTTCTGAATCATATCATAAAGAATATGTGATATAGAACCCATGCACGTAACATATAATCTTATAAGATTCGATGAAAGATGCCTTGAAGAGCGATTCAATGAGTAGTTTTTTACTTTAGGCATGAATAAGAATAAATCAAAGCATTTTTTTATGGATTCTATCCTCTAACATCTAATTTAGAGATCAAAGATGATACCGATCAACAAAGTGGTTGGTGAATAAATCAAATAATTTATTCAAATATTTAGTTAAATAAGAGTAAATTAGTTTTTAGACAAATGCTAATAAAATCTTCAAATCATAAACATGAAATTCTTATTATATAAGCATAAATAAAATTAGAAAAATATATCAAACTCTTAATTTTTTAAATGACTTATCTCTTCATATCCATTTCATGGTTTCCAGACATAGAAAGCATATCCAATTAACTTAAATCATTATTATTTATATATTAACAATTACACCTAAGCCTTATCCTTCCAAACCATCTTTATCTTCCTATAATTGTGGCTAGAGCAAAAATAAAAAGTGGGGCTCAGGTAGGATGAAATAGTGAAGGAAAAAAGGATAAGAAGCGAAGAAGCAAAAGAAAAGAAAAAGAAGAAGAGAAGGAGAAGAAGGGAAGAAGATGAGAAAAAGAACATAAGGAGAAGAAGAGATTTGAGAAATTTAGGTAAGAAACCTATTTTTTATATTTTTTCTGCAAATTGAGTTTGGATTTAAGTTCATAGGATTGAAGGCTTAAATGAGAAGAAATTATTTTGAAGTGGAAATATTATTTGAACATAACTGGTTTAGTCTTGAGTTGCCAATTCAAGAATTTGTATTGAATTGAGGAAATTGTTGTTATTTACAAAAAAGAACAAGGTGTCAAGGAAATAAAAATTAGGATATTCATCCCGAAGAAGATCCTATGATTTAGCTGAGATACTCAATCTCTAATATAGTTAGAAAATTATTCATAGGCCTAAGTTTGTTAATTTCTATAATTCCATCGAACTACTACGTGCATGCAAGTAAATATTTTTTCATATTGAGAAGGACATACTAATCTCAACTAGTCTAATGCTTTTTTATAGAATTGTTTAAATAAATTCAAGATTTTTTCATCTAGCTCAAATTATAAAATTATTTAAAAAAATTAATGTTTATTTAAGTATATAAATGTTGACTTTTCCATATATGTTTAACTTTGATGCATGTTAATTAAATGGATTGGTAACATATGATCATCAATTCTAAACAATTTTAAATGCCACTAATACAACAACAACAACAACAACAACATCAAGCCTTTATCCCACTATGTGGGGTCGGCTACATGAATCTTTTTTCTCCATTGTGTCATATTAAAAGTCAAATTCTCGTTTAAATCTAATAAAGAAAGGTCATTCCTAATATTTTCTAACCAAATCTTTTTAGGTCTACCCCTACCTTTCTTAACATAAGTCAAATCTAATACATCTACTCTCCTAACCGGGTCATCGGAAGGCCGCCGTTTTATGTGACCAAACCATCTAAGGCGACTCTCTCTAATCTTATCTTCTACTGGAGCTACTTCAACCTTTTCACGTATATGCTCATTTCGTATCCTATCTCTAAGGGTAAAGCCACTCATCCACCTGAGCATCCTCATCTCTGCCACACTTAACTTAGTATTATGCTTCTCTTTTAATGGCCAACATTCGGCACCATAAAGCATTGCAGGCCTCACTACCATCTTATAGAATTTTCCCTTAAGTTTGAGGGGTACATTTCTATCACATAACAAGCCCGATGCATTCCTCCACTTCAACCATCCAACTTGAATTCTGCTGATAATATCCCCATCTATTTCACCATCACTCTGAACAATAGATCCAAGATATCTAAAACGTGTACTCTTATTAATGACTTGATCGCCCAAAGTCACAATCCCTTCACTAGGTCTATTACTACTAAAATTACACTCCATATATTCCGTTTTAGATCTACTCAAGTGAAAACCTTTCGACTCTAAGGTTGACCTCCATAATTCAAGTTTACCTTCAACTCCCTCTCTAGTCTTATCAACAAGAAGAATATCATCAGCAAAAAGCATACACCAAGGTACATCCTCTTGCAAATGTCTAGTGAGAACATCCATGACTAAAGCAAAAAGATATGGGCTTAAGGATGATCCTTGATGTAACCCAACCGAAATAGGGAAATACTTGGTCAATCCACCTTGTGTTTGAACACAAGTAATAGCTCATGCATACATATCTTTAATGATTTGAATATAAGCATTATTGACTCCTTTCTTTTCAAGAACTCTCCATAGCACTTATCTTGGAACTTTATCATATGCTTTTTCTAAATCAATAAATATCATATGTAGATCCTCCTTATTTTCTCTATATTTCTCCATCAAACCTCTTAATAAATGTATGGCTTCTATAGTCGACCTACCCAGTATGAATCCAAATTGATTTTGAGAAACATTAGTATCACGCCGCAACCTATGCTCCATAACTCGCTGCCATAGTTTTAAAGTATGACACATTAACTTAATACCTCTATAATTCATACAATCTTGTGCATCACCTTTATTCTTAAAAATAGGAATTAACACACTCATTCTCCACTCATATGGCATCTTTTTAGTCTTGAAAATAGTATTAAATAGTTTAGTAAGCCATGAAATTCCTTCATCTCCTAAGCATTTCCACACCTCTATTGGAATATCATCAGGTCCAACAGATTTTCCACCCTTCATTTTCTTTAAAGCCTCTCTAACTTTAGTTTTACTAATACGCCGATAAAAACAGAAATCTTTATTTTCATTTAGGGTGCTAAGGTCACTATAGTCAATCTTATTTTCACAATCTTCATTAAAAAGTTTAGCAAAATATCTCATCCACCTTTGTTGAATATCATCTTCTAAAAAAAGTATTTTTTGATCTTTATCCTTAATACACTTCACTTGAACTAAATCCTTACTACTCCTATCTCTTTGTTTGGCTAACTTATACATATATCTTTCTCCCTCTTAAGTATCTAATCTATTATATAAATCACTAAAAGCTAATGTCTTTGCATCGCAAATTATTTTCTTAGCATCCTTACGAGCCACTTTATATTTCCCAATTATTAGAATTTTTAAAATTAAACCAATTTTTATAATTAAACTTCTTATTTTTAATATTTTCTTGCACATTTGGATTCCACTACCAACTATTTTTACTATTAGGAGCTTTTCCCTTTGATACTCCAAGGATATCTTTTGCAATATTCTTAATATCACTAGCCACTAATAATGATATTAAATTAAAAGAAACCAATAAAAAGTTATATCATGAAAATAAGTTGACAGATTATGATGACCTCAGCAAAGAGAGGCAAAAGTTCTAACAAGATAAGCTTCAATAGAAAAAACAAAAGTTTTAAACTCTTGATACTAGAAAGTTGCATTATAAGGTTCAACCTTGAGATCGAGGGACCATTGATAATTGCTATATTTGACTGTCCAAATTTTATCAATGGTTATTAGGGCTAATGGGTTAGATGCCGACCAATGATATAAATATGTCAAAAGTTCCATGGATTATATGACATTTCTAAGAAATTAATTAATAAGAATGAAATTACAAGATCAACATCAAGCCTTTATCCCACTACGTGAGGTCAGTTAAATGAATCTTTTGTCTCCATTGCATCCTGCTAAAAGTCAAATTATCATTTAAATCTAATTAAAAAAATGTCATTTCTAATATTTTCTAATAAAGTCTTTTTAGGTCTATGTTACGCCGGTCCAGCTTGGACCGGCTCAACCTGGACCGGCCCAGCCGGTCCAGTTCTACCGAAGGCGGACAAGCCAGGCGGAAGAGAGAGGGAGCCAGGGAATGGGGCCCACGAGCAATTCAAACATGGATTAAGTATTTTTGGAGGGAGAAGGAAGGGTAGAGTAGTCCTTTTGCTTTTAATTTGAATTAGATTGTATTATTAGGGAGTTAGGAGGGAATTAGGTTTTCATCTTGATTTTGAAAAGGAATTTGTCTTCTAGGTTTTCTTGTTTGGGCTCTTGGCGTTGCCGGAGATTGTTGGAGAGTTTTTCCTTCCTCTCGGATTGAAGGAAACTTGTATCTTTATTGTCTTTTGCATTGACGAGTGAAATTCCTATCGTTTGCAATTGTTTCTACTATTCTCTCTACGATTCTTCTCAGATTTTTCACTGTTTTATTGTGCGTGGTGGCTGTTTTCCATAGAAAACAGCGGATTATTAGTGATTTGGCTTAGATCCGATAGGAATCACTTGAAATACTCAAGTGGTACCTATCAAATTGGTATCAGAGCACAGATCCGGACGGTGGGGGGCTGTTTTCCACTGTTTCGCAGCAGATTTTTGCTTTTCGGAAGAGATCCGGAGACCATTTCGTGGTTCCCATGGCATCTAAACGTGTAGAAGTCTTGGAGACCGAAGTGGGTCAATTTAAGGCGGATCTGGAGGAGAAGATGGCGACGTTGAGTGAGAATGTGGAAGGGAAATTTATGGCATTGGAGGAGATGATGAAAAAGTTGTTGGAAGGGCAAGCAAGAGCTGTGCCAGTGGAGGAAAGAGGAGAAGGTAGTGGGAGCAAGGGCAAGGAGAAGGCAAAGCCGGAAGGGGAAGAGGAGGTGGAACTGCTGGGTAGCAACGGAAGAATGCTGCATCGGGAGTCCATCAGGCGGGAAGAAAGAGAGGATGATTGGCATCGTCGGAGGCCCGACCCAGTGGACCGGCCATGGGGGATCCATAACCACCATGGTGGGGCGCGAGGGGAAGATGGCTATCGACGGCCGAGGAGGGATGATGAGCCCCGATATGGAGAGAGAGGAACTTGGGAAGATCCCATTGCCTGGGACAGAGGAGGCCATGGGGGGAATAGGGCATACGGGGTGGACACGAGGGCCAGAAAGCTGAAAATGCCAGTTTTCGAAGAGGGGAATGTGGATGAGTGGATCCACAAGGTGGAGAGGTATTTTGCAGTGAATGGCCTGATGGAGGAGGAGAGATTGATGGCGGCTAGTATGTGCTTGGAAGGGGCGGCTTTTGCCTGGTTCAAGTACATGGAGAAGTGGGATCCGGTGAGGACTTGGAGGGACTTCAAGGAAGCTATCAGGGAGAGATTCAGGGGGAGCAGCCCATGGGAGATCTCCGAGCAGTTCTATGCCCTCACCCAGGAGGGAACAGTGGAGGAATACAGAAAGAAATTTGAGAGTCTGGTGGGAGACATGGAGGGCTTATCGAACAGCACGTTGGGGGGAAACTTCATGAAGGGGCTAAAGCCAGAAATTAGAGATGCTGTGAAGGTCATGAGACCTAGAGACCTGAGGGAAGCAATGGAGTTGGCTCAGCTGGTGGAGTACCAGAAGACCAACGCAAGAAGTTGGAGGAACAACCACTCAGGAGGTCCCACTAGGACCACTACCACTTACTTGGCTCCAAAAGGGCCAAGCCCTAATGTCCCTAGAGAGAGTGGAAAGGAGAAGAGCGGGGTGACCAGATCTGCTGGAAGCTTCAAAAAATTGACTGAGGAGGAGATGCAGGAGAAGAGGGCCAAGGGCCTTTGTTTCAGATGTGAGGAGAAGTTTGTTCCAGGACATAGATGCAAGGATCGCGCTCTTCGGGCTCTCACCGTCTATATAGACGAGGCGCCTGAAGAGGGTGATGATTCTGATGAGGAGCAGATTGATCCACAGTTGGAGGTAGCCGAAGTCTCCCTCAATTCCGTGATGGGATTCACTCCTAGCCATACAATGAAGATGAAGGGGGAGATTCGGGGGAGAGAGGTTGTGGTTCTGATTGACAGCGGGGCAACCCACAATTTCATATCCACCCAGGTGGCGGAGGAGCTAGGGATGGAGCCTACTGAGACAGGTAGCTACGGGGTGATGATGGGGACAGGGAAGATTGAGTCCAGCACCGGGATCTGCAAAGGGGTGGAGATGAGATTACAGGAGATCAGGGTGGTAGAGGATTTTCTACCCCTGAAGTTGGGTAGCACAGATGTCATTTTGGGCATGAAGTGGCTACAGACCTTGGGTGAAACCAAGGTGAATTGGGGGACCATGGTGATGGAGCTGAGCGTAGAGGGGAAGCAGGTAAAGCTGAGAGGAGAACCAGGATTGTCCAGAGCTGGAGTGTCACTCCGATCCATGGCGAAAATCATACAGGAGGAAGGAGGAGGATTCCTGGTGGAGTTGCAGAGCTTGGAGGAGCAGGAGGAGGGGGAGGGAAGACCCATCCCCGCTTTGGTTCAACCCCTGTTGCAGGAATTTGAGGATGTGTTCTAACCTCCAGTTGGACTACCACCTGACAGAGAGCAGGAGCACCAGATTATCCTGAAAGAAGGAGTATCTCCTATCAGTGTGAGACCTTACAGATATCCTCAGGTGCAGAAAGATGAGATTGAAAGGTTGGTGGGAGAAATGCTAGAAGGAGGGATCATTCAGCCCAGTGTGAGTCCTTTCTCTAGTCCAGTTCTGCTTGTGAAGAAGAAGGATGGGAGTTGGAGGTTCTGTGTAGATTATAGAGCGCTCAACAAGGAAACTGTGCCTGATAAGTTTCCTATTCCTGTGATTGATGAGTTGATGGATGAGCTACATGGAGCCGCTTTGTTCACCAAGGTCGATCTGAAGTCAGGCTATCACCAGATCAGGATGAAGAAGGAAGATGTGCAGAAAACGGCCTTCAGGACTCATGAGGGTCACTACGAGTTTCTGGTGATGCCTTTTGGCCTCACCAACGCTCCGGCAACATTCCAAGCTTTGATGAACCGGATCTTCAAGCCACACCTCCGCAGGTTTGTGTTGGTATTTTTTGATGACATCCTAATTTATAGCAGGACTGAGGAGGAACACCTAGAGCACCTGAGAGTGGTGTTGGGTGTACTGAAGGAGCATCAGTTGAAGGCCAACTTCAAGAAGTGTGACTTCGCTCAGGCACGGGTGGAGTACCTGGGGCACGTGATATCCCAGGAGGGAGTGGCTGCAGATCAATCCAAGATAGAGGCAATGCTGGCGTGGCCTCAACCCAAGACTTTGAAGGGACTCAGAGGGTTTTTGGGACTGACAGGCTATTACAGAAGGTTCGTGAGAGGATACAGCACCATAGCCTGGCCTCTGACCGAGCAGTTGAAGAAGGACGGATTTTTATGGGGAGAAGCAGCTTCAGAGGCCTTTGAGAAGCTGAAGAAGGCCATGACGACGGTGCCAGTGCTTGCTCTGCCAGACTTCAGTCAGGTGTTTGTGGTAGAGACAGATGCTTCAGGCTATGGGTTGGGAGCAGTGTTGATGCAGAGGCACCGGCCCATAGCTTACTTCAGTCAAGTCCTATCATCCCGGGCTAGACTGAAGTCAGTCTACGAGAGGGAGCTGATGGCGATTGTACTGGCCATCCAGAAGTGGAGACCTTACTTATTGGGCAGACACTTTATTGTCAGAACTGATCAGAGGAGCCTGAAGTACTTGTTAGAGCAGAGGATGGTCACAGAGGAGCACCAGAGGTGGTTGTCCAAGCTGTTGGGATATGATTTCGAGATACACTACCGACCAGGGCTAGAGAATAAGGCAGCGGATGCCTTATCACGCTGTATGGGGGAGCTCCAGGGGATCGCTGTATCAGTACCAGTATTGATAGATTGGGGAGCCATTAAAGAGGAGAGCATTCAGAATGAGGAGTTGAGGAAGATCAAAGAAGAGGTGTTAGCAGATGAGAACAGCCACCCGGGCTATTCAGTTGTGGGAGAAAGACTGTTCTATCAGGGAAGGAGTGTGATTCCTAGGTCTTCCATCCATATTCCCCAGCTGTTACAGGAGTTTCATGAGAGTGCCATAGGAGGGCATTCAGGAGTGCAGAAAACTTATAGCCGGTTAGCTGCTGAATTGTACTGGAGGGGGATGAGGAAAGACATAGAGGAAATGGTGGCTAAGTGTGATACTTGCCAGCGGAGCAAGTACATGACAATGGCACCAGGGGGATTGCTGCAGCCCCTGGCCCTACCAGAGAAAGTTTGGGAGGAGATTACTATGGACTTCATTGATGGGCTCCCAAAATCAGAAGGCTACACAGTTATACTGGTGGTGGTCGACAGGCTGAGCAAATATGCTCATTTCATTCCTTTGAGACACCCGTACACAGCAGTGTCGGTAGCAGCAGCGTTTGTGAGGGAGATAGTTCGCCTGCATGGGGTACCAGAGTCCATTGTTTCTGATAGGGACAAGGTGTTCCTGAGTCATTTTTGGAGGGAACTATTTAGGATGCAGGGCACCGTATTGAAGAGGAGCACAGCCTATCATCCACAGACTGATGGTCAGACGGAGGTGGTGAATAGGAGTTTGGAGACATACTTGAGGTGCTTCGTGTCAGATACACCAAAGCAGTGGGCCAAATGGCTAGCCTGGGCAGAATACTGGTACAATACCTCGTCTCATTCGGCTACTAAGATGACACCTTTCAAGGTGTTATATGGTAGGGATCCCCCACATCTGGTACACTACAACCATCAGAGCACTCCAGTATCTGCAGTGGATCAGCATTTGAAGGAAAGAGATCAGGTGTTGGCCGAGCTCAAGAGGCACTTACTTAGAGCCCAACAGATTATGAAGAAGCAGGCCGACAGCAAAAGGAGAGATATACAGTTTGGAGTCGGGGACAAGGTCTATTTGAAGCTCCGACCATACCGACAGAGGACTATGGCCCAAAGGAGAAATGAGAAACTCGCAGCGAGATATTTTGGCCCTTTTGAAGTGGAGGAGAAAATCGGGGAGGTGGCATATAGATTGAGGCTTCCTCCAACTGCCAGAATACACCCCGTTTTTCATGTCTCACAGTTGAGGAAAGTGGTGGGGGAGCATGCAGTAAGCCCAGAGTTGCCCAGCACATTGAGGGAGGACATGGAAGTGACACTGGAGCCTATAGAAGTAGAAGGAGTGCGCATCAATGCGAAGGGGGAAAAGGAAGTGAAGATTAGGTGGAGCGGCCTTCCAGACTATGAGGCCACATGGGAGCCACTGGAGAGGATTGCAGAGCAGTTTCCGACCTTCCACCTTGAGGACAAGGTGGTACTTTGGGAGGGGGGTAATGTTACGCCGGTCCAGCTTGGACCGGCTCAACCTGGACCGGCCCAGCCGGTCCAGTTCTACCGAAGGCGGACAAGCCAGGCGGAAGAGAGAGGGAGCCAGGGAATGGGGCCCACGAGCAATTCAAACATGGATTAAGTATTTTTGGAGGGAGAAGGAAGGGTAGAGTAGTCCTTTTGCTTTTAATTTGAATTAGATTGTATTATTAGGGAGTTAGGAGGGAATTAGGTTTTCATCTTGATTTTGAAAAGGAATTTGTCTTCTAGGTTTTCTTGTTTGGGCTCTTGGCGTTGCCGGAGATTGTTGGAGAGTTTTTCCTTCCTCTCGGATTGAAGGAAACTTGTATCTTTATTGTCTTTTGCATTGACGAGTGAAATTCCTATCGTTTGCAATTGTTTCTACTATTCTCTCTACGATTCTTCTCAGATTTTTCACTGTTTTATTGTGCGTGGTGGCTGTTTTCCATAGAAAACAGCGGATTATTAGTGATTTGGCTTAGATCCGATAGGAATCACTTGAAATACTCAAGTGGTACCTATCAGTCTACCACTATCTTTTTTAAGGTAAGTCAAATCTAATACATCTACTCTCCTAATTGGATCATTAGAAGCTCGACGTTTTATGTGACTGAACCATCTAAGACGACTCTCTCTAATCTTATTTGCCACTGGAGCTACTCCAACATTTTCACGTATATACTCATTTCACATTCTATCTCTGCGAGTGAAGCCATTCATCCACCTAAGCATACTCATCTTTGCAATGCCTGACTTAATTTTATGCTTCTCTTTTAATGGCCAACATTCTACGCTATACAATGTTGCAAGTCTCACCACCATCTTATAGAATTTTCTTTCAAGTTTAAGGGGTACTTTTTTATCACATAGCAGGCCATATGCATCCCTCCACTTCAACCATCCAACTTGAATTCTACTAATAATACCCCCATCAATTTCACCATCACTTTGAGCAAAAGACCCGAGTATCTAAGTCTCATCCATGAACATACATGCACAAAGACATTTTTTAAGCAACTTCAGAAGTCCTAATAAATAAATAAGAATGCAAATCTAGAACTAAATCCGAACACAAGTTTAGACAGCCTCAAAATTCACAAAGCGAAACACTATCAAATTCGAGAATACCATGGTGCTAAGAAATATTTAAGAAACATTCCTTTGTACCTCATACATTAATCATGATTCTACATATTTAAAACCCAAGCCGTCCCTTGAAACTTGATCCCACGGCCAAGATGGGAATCCGGTGGGAGGTTCACCTGGATCATGCCGATCTCTATTAAATCCCAGCCGTCCTTTGACATTTGATTCCATGGCTAGAATAGAAATCCGTGGGAGGCTCACCTGGATCACGCCAATCTCCTTCCATATTTGGGTGGCTGATTTAGGAAGGATTATATTAAGTAAATTATGCATCATTATGTAGTTATTTGTTTCTTTATTAAAACGTCTTGTGTAGATCTATAAATAGAGATAATTTTGTAAAATAAAATTAAATATTTTCCCTCTCCAATTCTCTAAATTTAACATATATATCATCTTTCTTCATGAGCATAATGCAAGAAATTTAAAACAATAGGAGGAAAAGCAAACATCAAGGCCATCATACGTAGTAAAAAAATATTGAATTACCTCTAGAAAAGTTATCTTCAGCTGATTAGATGGCCGAATCACCACACTCAAAACTTCGGATCTGCATCAACGTAAAGGGGACTTTATTTGTTTAAACTACATTTACAAGTAAAACTTGCAGGGGAGCTTCAAACACACGTTATTTACACAATTTTATCACAAAATGTTCTAAAACATGCTCTCTGTGCACAGTTGACATTACTGCATGGTAAATAAATGCTTTCCTGTACTACAAAAATTCTAGATGATTAAACAAGATTACATTTGAACAATATTAGTAGGCAAGCCAAACGTCTTAAAATAACACATTATTAGCATAAGACTGAATAAAGATATTGTTCATATCAATGGTTTGGGCACTTATCACTATCATCATCATTAGCTTTATACCCATAATTTATGAATTCTCAATTTTCATTTGAGAAAAGAACTCAATTGGTCCCTAAATTTTTCTAAAGGATCAAAATAGTCCACAATTATATAAAAGTGCCAATTTGATCCCTTCCGTTCGATCAATTAGGTCCCTATTTAACAAATCAAAGGACTAAAAATGAGACTTCTAAATAGTTGAGGGGCTATTTTGGTACTCGGTAAAAAGCCATAGAACCGTTTTAGTCCTTTTAACTCTTTTTAATTTGTTTTTTGCTAAGTGCCATCTAAGGTGTTAAGCTTAATCTTGCCAAACTTTTTGAATAATTTCTATCCATACTATCTTAGATCTAACCCTTTCTTAATTCTTCAGCACTCATTAATGAAAATCTAAAAATTTAAACTTGTCAAAAATACAGGATGTGACGACAAAGGCAAGCAAAAAATTATTTGAGCTTTAGTTGATTCCGTAGTTTTGATGTATACCTTGTTATAACCATGTGTATGATGATGAACCTACTTAGAATAGGTTGTGTTTTATAAAATATGTGTTGGTTTAGTTTGTTTCTTTATGTTGGCTTTAGTTTCCAACCGGTTGTTCTGGTTGTTTTCATGATTTTGCAACAATCACTAAATTGTTGCTATTAATCCTTATTTCAGCATAATTTCCAGTCCTCTGCTTAGGGAACTTTTATTAGGTCCGGTGTAAGGACGTAGAGGAACGTCCGGTCGGAGGCAAAATCCCGCCAAAAAACTCAGTATTTGCTCGGTATTATTTGATAATAACGAGGAGTGTCGCTCTGTGAAGACCAATACCGAGTTATACTGAGCTATACCGAGCAATATCGAGTTGTACCGAGTTTTTTCTAGGAAAAACTCGGTACAACTTTTGTATAACTCGGTATAGCTCGGTATAACTCGGTATTGGGTCTTCACGTGATGGTATTCCTCGTTATTGTTTGGTATTGCTCGGTATTTCTCATTTTTTGGCGCGATTTGGCCTCCGACCGGACGTTCCTCTACGTCCGGTCGGAGGACGTAATAATTGTTCCTACTTAGGAGCTTACAGTGTTTATTTATTGTTCATAGGAGCCGCTAGTCCGAGAATTGTTAAAGCCACATATTTCGCATTCCCAGAGTCATTGGTTTTGAAAGGATGATAATGATCACAGTGTCGTTCGCATGATTGTTCCCTTTGAATGATTGGAATTATTATTGTTACTTTGTTGTATCTTGCCTTATTTGTTGATCGGTTTCCTCTAATAAGATGAGATTTTTCTACTGTAGCAAAGACACAAAATCCATAATTAGCAATTTTTCAACGTAGCACACTACAAAAAAGTTATCATGTCGCGGTGGACTTTTTTTTGTCGAAAATGGCGACAGAAATTTTCGTCGATTTGTTTGTAGAGGATTTGCGGTGGCATTTCCGCCAAAATTTAGTGGCGGAAATTCCTTTCTTCATTTCCTTATTTTTATCATTGAAGGACAATCCTTGTCTTTCTCATTGAAGTGGTAATCCTTAGAAACATCTCTTTCAACAAGAACACAGACCAGAGATAATCTAGAGTCATGTGAGACCAGCATCCACTTTAAGAAGTTTGCCAAAAATTGAATCAAGTACAATGTAGATGAATTGATAAAGTGGGCACAAAGATAAGGAAAAACTGCCCATAGTTGGATAATAGGAGGCTCCTCAAAAATAAAATGCTTCCAAGGATAGTTTAGAAAGTATATGAAGAAGATCAAGAAGTCGAACAGAGAACTCACTAATCAAACGTAAATACAAATAATCTCAAAACTCTAGAGGGCAGAGGAAAATTTACCAACCAAGGTGAAACAAAATGGTGCTGTCAAATCAAAGATCTCAATCTCAGAAAAAATGAAAGTTGGTTTACCATTAAAGATATTAGATGTCTTGTGTCAGAAAGCATCTAAATAATGTTGAAAAATTAAAAAAATATATATGAAAGATGGATCCAACTACAAAAGACTAACAACATTAACACAAAAAGAGTGTGAATGGTAGTAGGCTTGACAGTAGTAATTGAAGCAACATGATTAAGAAAATTGTATAAGTTGATAAACCCTCAATAACAGTAGGAACAGAAGAAGAAATGGTCAATGGAAGCATCATCCTTAGCCACTATAGTCCACAGGATTTGCAAAAATTGAAATCAGGAGTAGAGTGGATGCTAACATGAGATCATGAGCATGAGACCCTTCAGGATGATGAGCACATCACAAGAAGAGGTAGGAGCATGTTTAACCGCCCTCGAAAACCAGACATAAAGAGAAGAATGGCTGAGATGTGCTTAAGGAGAAGAAGCACGAGGCAAATCCTCAACATCAGGGTAAAAAGCACCGACAAGGATAAAGAGCTGAGGAAAGCACTAGGCAATGAAAGTGAAGATGACCCCATAGAGAAGGTGAGAGGAAAGGAGACGGCGCTTGATGCGGACATCCGACGGTGGACGTTAATCAAAGGAAGAGACGAAGATCGACGGCTAAGATCCCTCCATTTTATCTTAGTTTATTAATTGTGTTTTTGATTTAATTATGCATTTTTCATTTATACTCTTACTTAAGGGTCTTGTCTTATGTAAGTCCAAGGGGCAAAGTTGTCTTTTAGTTTCTTTTAAGGCCTATATATAGAGGCCCTTGCTCTTGTATTAGGCAATGATGGATTAATAAAAAAATTGTTTCTACACTTTGTTCTTGAGAACGATGGAAGTTCTTAAAAGAGTGGAAGTTTCTATGGGAGGGAATCGTAATTTCTACTAGCCGCAGGATGGGTCCAACCTCATGGCTTGAAGTCCCTTGGTGAAGGGCAACGCATCACCATCAACCGTAAGAAGCGTTCGGGCTCATGGTTTATCTTTCTTTCTCTACACTTCCTTTCTCCTTCTCTAATTCCCCTTCTTTCTTCTAGCAGCCGCTCTACCCCTCCTTCTCCCTTGACCGCCGGCCAAACCCTCCATAGCTGCCGGCCAAGCTTCCCTCTTCCCCTCCTCCAACTATCGGCCACTCTACCACCACCTCCTCCCTCTTCCCTTGGCTCCACTAATTTCATCTTGCATTCAAAGCCCTTCCTATTTTGGCCTTCTTAATTTGGTAAGAAAATTTGAATTTAAAATTCACACAATTTTGAATTTGAATTTGTGTCCTAAATAAAAATCCCTATTTTAGGAAAGTTACTTAAATTAGATCTAATTAAATTTCTGATTGGATTTGATTTAAATTAATTTTCTTAATTAGTAAATTTCTTTTACGAAACTTCCCAAATTAATCAAATCTGAAATTGATTGGTTAATTAATCTCTAACCCCAATTCCCTCCAAAACCCCCTCTTTCCTTAATTAGATTATCGTTAATTTGGAAAGGAATTTAAATTCAAGTTAATCCAATTTGAATTTCAAATACTTCCTAATTAAATACTTTAATTTTGGAAGCTTCCCTCATCCTATTAATTAATCAAATCTGAAATTGATTGATTAATTAATCCCTAACCCAAATACATTGAACCTAGACACCCCTTCCCTCCCTCTCTCTTGATTAGAGCCAATCTCGCTTTGATAGCCTACTTTTCTAAAATATTCTAGATAATTTTGGAAAGAGAATCAATCTGATTTGAATTCAACAAAGATGCGAATGATGTATGGAATGGTAAGGGATCAAAATTTGACCATAGTGAAAACTATAGAAAGCAATTAAAGGAGTGCAATAATGCGCAGCATAAGCAAGCAGCTTGTGCATAAGCGTCGATGAGTGGGGCTAAGTTTGAGAACCCAATAAACAAGGATGACAGTCCTACGCCAAAGAATGGGGGAGGTAGTGGTTGCACTGAGTGATATTAGACCAAAGTGAATAACTATGAAGAACAAACAAGGAGCAAGCATGTGTGAGTATCACGCAACAGCGGGATAAATAACAACTTACATTCACATGCAACTTCAAATTTATATTTTACTAGTTGGTACTATGTTAAGCTTCAATTTGTTTTGGCCAAGTTTGACCTTAAGGATCAAATGACTACATCCATTGACATTGTAATAAGCTTTAGATAATTTCTTGAAGATCATTTGATCACGACTATTGGCATGCTACATATATCATCTTGGAGAATGGGAAATAGTAGTAAGATATATGATAAAAGTTACATGGAAATTACAACAGTGCATTAAGTTAAAAATGAAAAAGGGTCTCGTGTTGATGTCCAAAACAGTCATTCAAATTAAAGAGATATCCTAGAACTTCTTTTACTAGTTCAATTTAACAAAAGATATAAGAAAATTTGATATTTCAAGTGTCATAATTGCATCTATAACAAAGATGCATGTCCTTGTAAATATAAGTTAAGATTCTAAACACATATAACTAAGAAAATATATTGGAAATCACAAAAAATTAGATAATGATATAATAAAACAACAACAAAAATATCATCAAGCATTTATCCCACTACGTAGGGTCGGCTACATGAATTATGTTTCTCTATTGTGTCCCGTAAAGAGTTAAATTCTCATTTAAATCCAATAAAGAATGATTATTTTTAATATTTTTTGTCTTTTTAGGTCCACCTCTATCCTTCTTAACATAAGCCAACTATAATACTTCTACTTTCCAAATCAAGTCCTCGGGAGGCCGCCGTTTTATGTTATCAAACCACTAAGGAGACTCACTCTAATCTTATCTTCCACTGGAGCTACTCTAGTCTTTTCACCATCTAAGGCGACTCGCTCTAATCTTATATTCCATTGGAGCTACTACAACTAGATAATGATATAATGAGGTTCTAATTTTAATTTGAATGATTCAGTTTAATATTTTGAAGAAATAATACAAAATATTCGAAATTCACCTAATAATATCATAGAGCCCTTCTGTTCCATAAGAAACAAGATTGTTAGTTTAGCTCAAAAATTGAATCAATTTCAAATTTGGATTGACCCGGAATGGAGCTAAAATGTTAATTTTGTCTCGATCTGGTCTTTGAGCCTATTTCAAGCTGGAACAAAACTGCAACAAGCCAACTTGCAACTGGTTTAATATATACATGTGGACAAGATAAATTAAACAATTAAGAAGGTAAATAATAATAATTGATTTCAACCTAGATAAATTCAAAATCGATCAGGCTCCAAATTAAAACAATTAGACTAAGCTAGTTCAAAAAAGAACAAATTCAAGGGACAAACTAATTCCAAGCAAGTAGTATCTGTTCAAACAAATTTTGAATATGAATGGATCGGATCAAAATCTACTTGTTCCCCAAAATAAGAATAAGAATAATTTAAGGCTGATATATGTATAGAATAGTACAAGCAATGCTTCACTGATTATGTGGAATGAGGAAGTAAAACAAGAAATTAAAGGAACAACATAAAAACTGAGGAAAGACAATAAAAAAATAATTTCCCAATTATAACAGACTTTATATCAAAGAAAAATTTCAAAATAATCTCCAGACTATTTGTGTATAACCAATTTAGTTCCAGAATATCACGTTGCCCCATTTAGTCCCTCGACTATACAAAATTAATTTAAAATATTCCCTCATGTTATAATTTTGATATAAAATTGATCCTAATTTAGTCTCTAAGGGATCATTTTGGATCAATTTAAGGGATTAAATTGGAGTAGCGCTATACTCTGGAACTAAAATGGACATACACGAATAAACGAAATATTATTTTGAAATTGAGAAAAGAATCAAATTGGTCTCTTGACTTTTTATGAAAAATCAAAATGATCATTTTGGTCCCCCATCTCTTAAAAGAGTAATAAAAAAAGCCCAACTATGAGACTATTTTGATCCATTTTTAAAGATTTGAGGGATGATCCTAGAATATAGTTGGGGACCATTTTGTCTTCATAAAGAGTCAATTGACTATTTTGATCATTTTCTCTTTTGAAATTTAACCCATTTGTATCAATCACCAAGTATAAATGATCTTAAAATTACTATGCGTATGATAACATCTTAAGTACAAAAAGAGACTAGTAATTTAATTTGGAGACACACTCACAAATATGACATCAAAATTGAGAATTTTTATTGATTAAAAGAAAGAAAAATGGTATCTTATCACTACTTATGAGGGAGTAGAAAGCATCATGAACACAGACCTATCAGGAGACGCAAAACGAGCAGCAAACATTTTAGGTTTTGCCTTATCACCATAAAGTGTTTGTCCAGCACTGAAGTCCTAAAGAACAGAAAAGGATCAAACATTTACTGCATTGTTGTAATGCATATGGTAACAAAAAGCAATACAAAGTATATAGCGGGAAACTTTAAAGTTTGGCATAAAAATCTTTTATACATAAGCATTTGGTTCACCAGTTTAGCAGACAAGACATTAAACTTAAGGCTTTGTTTGTAATGTTACAGCTGCTCAGAAAATCTGATGCCTTTGTCATTAAAGCTGCTTCAGAAGTATGCAAAGGTGAAACAGTTGAGGCTGTTTTTTGGAAATCCGTCGTCTAATTGTCATTCATTGATCAAAATGAGGTTTAGATCTTTGGTTTAAGTTATACAAACAAAATATTCAATATAATTCATTTTACTCTATTCTATTTCCTCTCTCCTCCGATTCTCATTGTTCAAATGAGTTCCCAAAACTTCGCCATGTACCAAACCTCAGCCGATCTTCTCTCAATTAACTCTTTTGCATCTGAAGAGATAATTAAAGGAGAAAAGATGCAATATACGGTAATTCAATAATGAAGAAAGAAGAAATCAAAATATTCAACAAGAACACATCAATTTTGACATTATAGCACATCACCATCTTAATGGGTAATATTAAATCTACTATAGTGAAATACAAGCCCAAGCATCAATATGCCATAAGGAGAATTAATCATAGGCTCAAGGGCCTTTTGCACTCAATGGGATGATAATACTCTTTCTTTCATCACATCTATATTACATGAAAGCTCCACCTGAGAGATCTCCCTAGATGAGGTAAACCGTTTTTGCAACCAAGGCACAATTATAACTAAGGTTTACTGATTCAATAACAAAAAAATCATAACAAGCTCAATTCCTCGATGTTGATAGTCAGAAGCTCCATGACCAAATGTCTGTAGATGCATTATATAGCTCCTTAATTTGCAGCTACTTTGTCATAGCCAAGGCTCCCTAACTTTTTAGGTTAAGTTTGACATAATAAAACTCTGAACGATGAAATCACAAAACTTGATAGGGTTTATAAGTTTCATTGTCATAAACAATCATTCTGCAAGCTGAAGCCTGAGTGATCTCCTTAGTTGAGAGCAATACTGCAATCTTGAAATATAATTAATTATAAAGGCTAGTGCCCATAAGAAACCACAAGCATAAATCTAAACAACCACGGACATGGACAGAAATTCAATTGCAATATCAATCTTCCTCTTGAGAGAATATCTTGGGTTTCCACACAAAAATACCTTGGAGTTTTTCTTGAGGAGCACACAACCACCAATTGGAGTCCTACTTCCATCCAATTATGAATCAAAGAGCATTAAACAGGTTAATCTTGACCACAACTATGAATCCTAGAGAGCCTTTTTATATCAAAAGGTTTTTTAGCCTTCATAATAGAAGCTTTCTCAACCTGAACATGTACAAAAAACTGTGAAAGCCAGTAGAACAATGATAAAAAAGACAAAACCCTACCCATGGAGGCTTCAGAAATTTCGAAAAATTCTTAATTGAGAATTTCGTTAACCACCGTTTTCAAACAAAACCCACTTCAAGCAATTTATCACATACCAATGTCTCATGAAGACACACCGCATCATAAGCAAAGAAATAAAATTAAATAAAAAAGCTATAAGAGTGATAACGATAGTAACAGGAAAAGGTGAACAATGCTAATCTCATTGCACTCCTAGTGTCTCACCTCAGGCTCCATGATGTCTTCGAAGAGAGGAGGGATGCGGATGGAAAATCCATCGCCAAAGTACTGAAACCAGGATCTCGTGTTGGAAATTCCATCAAGAGCTGCATTCGGAGAAGATGAGCCATTAGCAGACGCCGGTAAGGTTAAGGATAGGGTGATGGCAGCAATCTCAAGAATGGCCGCACGCCTCGATAAAGGCCAACAGAGGAAGCCCGCCGTCCTTAGTCCGAGTTGAGAGGTAAGAGAATGATTCAGGCGAGGAGGCATAGACGGATGGCAGAGAGATAGCGGGATTGCCATGGAGGGATGCACTGAACTTTTCCATGGCGTTTCAGGTGAACAAAGAATATGTTATCTTGGACAATAAGAGGAATGAGAAGGGTAAATTTGTCATTAAACAGGATGCAGCGAGTGGTGTTGTGAAGTCATATATGAGATTAATTCTTCTGTGCGGACGCAAAACTCCAAATGTCATCCAAAGGTCAATCAGAATGTGTTACGTCATCCTGTGCTCGGTACGGTGGCTCTGTACAACTAAGTACCTCAGCTCGATATCGCTGACGTGGCACATTCTAGTTGGTCTCTGGACGGCATTCTACGTATGGTCTCCGCACAGAATAATTTCTCCATATAAGGACTGAAAAACACATTTTCCACTCCGAAATGCAGATTCAACTCAATTTCTTTCTCCATTTGTACGTTCCTTCATCTCGCTGCGAAGATAATCATCTTTATCCTCTTTCGCACACTTCTTCAGCAAATCCATTAATACAAAAAATGTTGCATGTGAACAATGCAACATCAATATTGGCGTCGCAATGTTCACTTACCAAATTTTGACGTGCGATTTAGGATTCGAATGAAGTGAATGACGGATGACATACTACTGTATGCAGTTCGGTTGGAGATGATCTTAAGTGAATTTTGCAATATGTGAAATATTTATTAAGTGCAACTCTCATATTCTTTTGTATCATGATAGCTTTTCATTATGGAGATTAAGTGCAACTCTCATATTCTTTTGTAAACCTTTAGATTTTGATTTGATGCCATTCTTCTTCTTCTTTATTTCTTCAAACTTTACAGCTCTCAAACTCTTTTGTAATTCTCTAGCTTTTGATTTGTAATTGTTGGTTATCTTTCAGACTTTCAGACTCTTTTAAAACTTCCTAAGTATTATAAATCTCATGCTCTTTTATATAACTTTCTAGCACTTTGAACTATATAGTAAAGGAATTGTTGGCCATCTTTGAACTACATAGTGGAGGATTTGTTGATCACTTTGGGAGGCATAAAGTCATAACATTAGTTAAACACTTATGTTATTCGTCCTCCCTAAAGAAAGGTATTACTAAAGAGACACACACACACACACTATATATATATAAGGATAATTATATAGATTTTGTCTTAAGATTGTTTAGGATAACTAGAAATTTGGCAAAAATATTTGCAATAATTGATAAATGTTCTAAAATTGTTTATTTTTAGTCATATCTCAAAAGCAATGATGCATCACATATTCTAAAACTCTTTTTCAAAGGAATTGTTAGACTTTGTGGTGTATCATCTGTTATCGTAGTTGAGATGATTGTTTGGTTCATCTCATGCTTATAGGGAAACTTATGAATGCTAAAGGGCATTGAATTAAAAATTTCATATGCACTTCATCCATAAATAAATGCCCATCAAATATTAATATTTAGTAGGACATCATTAAACAATTCCTTAAAAATATTTAGTTGAAAAATATTTGGGGGCTTCAGATTTACATATTCTCACTTCTAAAGTTTGGATATAATTAATGACACAATCTCCAAAATAACACATAGAACTATATTTAAAATTATCTATGAATTTTATCCCAACAAACCTCTTAACTTTACAAACTTGATATCTCATGCATTCTTAGATATTATATTTACTTTGCAAAAGATTTTGTTGATATTCATCAAGAGACTAACATTATTATATGTTCGCATTTTGCCCAAAATCAAATGCATTGTACACTGTGAGAAAATAAAATCATCTCAACTTTATTTTATAAATACTTAATTTTAAATATAATTCTTTTATGTAAATATTTTATTTAATAGAGTATAATAGAATTTATATTGTATAATAAATCTATATAATTTAAATAGAGAAAAAGAAGGAGAGAGAGATAGATTTTTTAAATTAACTTTTGAAATAAAATTTATCCTATTTTATTTATAAAAAAATAATTTGCTTTATTTATACTTTTGAATATTCTCTTTCAATTGAATTCGTATAGTTGGATATAAGACCGCCTCGAAAGACAGAATGATATCCTTCTATCGATTCCAAAGAAAGAGAACAGATAATTCACTTTCCTAATCAGGTATGGCATAGGGAATATACAAATCACCCAAAAAGACGACCCGTATTTTCCCTATTTACCTAATTAGATTAGTGAATTGTCGATTCATTCCTAAAATCAAGTATACAGACGATATTTGATTTACTTATGAAGGTAAATCGAATATCTATTTATTTCTTGATTATAATGAATGAATCTAAACAAAAGTATATATAAGGCAGGGTTTTCTATTTAAAAATAAGAATTTTATCTTCTCACACGATTCGCTTTATTTATTTTTAGGATATATTTCTCCCGATCAAATCTACATAGTCAGAAACTATACTGCCCCGAAAGACAGACTAACATCCTCCTATTGATTTTAAAGGGAGAAGCGGTACAATTCATTCTTCTAATCAGGTGTAGTATAGAGAATATTCAAATCATCATGAAGGGATGACGAGTATATCCTCTAATTGACCTGATTAGATTAACGAATTATAAGTTCATTTCTATAATTAAACATAGAAGATATTTGATTTATTAGTAAAAACAAATCAACTATCTATCTATTCATTAATTTTAGAAATAACTCCTAAATGTTAACAAAGCCTAATCTACTTCCACGGATCTTTCCCCTACCTCAGAAAAGAACTTAGGTAGGGTTTAGATTATTCTGTGATCTAGACTTCCTACAGAGGCAAGCCCCTGTAGTTAATTACATCTCCTAAGAGAAAACTCTCGATTTAAATGAAGACTAATTGATTCCAAAATTATATATAAATTTAATTAAATATTTGGGCTAATTTAAATTTTCATAATCAGGCTTTAGATTATATAGTTGAATTTAGAAGAATTAGAATTAGTTAGAAGGAGGAATGTGCAGAGAAAAGTGTATACAATCTGGACTTACTACCTGCCTAGAGTGGGCTGCCAGCTAACAATCCTAATCACAACAATTCGCCGATGATGCAAGAGTTAAGGTAGCTCTATCCTAGGAATCAAGGAGTGTATTAAAGAATCTGAAAATAAATGCAAGGAAATATGCTTACAAAAACCAAAAATCTACTCGTATGCGAATGATGTATGAAACAGTTATATATGAAAGAGCTGGTTTTTATTAATATAATTTTCATCGGTTACACCCCAGAATTTGCAGTAAAGTAATGGTGGCCAGGATCCACCGACAACAAACCTGGGTTCTAAACCTATGAGAAAAATAGAATTAAATATAACTGCTTAGGATCTTCGGGCTCCGGGTCTTCTATGGAATTCCAAAAAGGAATGTCCTTCTGAAGGAGGACATTACTTTTTGGAGCCCCATTTGTATATTTATAAGCAGTTATCTTTAATTCTTTTACAGACTCCAGACGCTGTACAGACTCAATATATATACAACAATTCTAGGAAATGAAAAGCAGTACATCAGATCCTAAAAACATTCTACTGTTGCAGTAATATAAAAGACAGGAAATAAAGCAGTTATATAATGATGCATGTTATGAGTGCGTTGTGTACAGTTATAAATGCAGGAAAGTAAAGACAGAAAAGTAAAGTACACGGCCCTCACTTTATTCACTCCGCTCTCTGGTGTACAGACAGAAAAGTAGATATGCATGCTAATGCAGTACAGAAAAGTAAGCAATCACACATAGGTGTCCTCTAGGCAAGACACCCGCAAGCAAACCACAACAAGCCACCAGCCTAACTTAGGCTAAAGTTGGTTGTCCTAGCAAGCATCTAAGTGTGTGAAGAAAGCTGTGTGGCTTGGATAGGTCCTAATGGGTTTATTTGTTTAAATTGCATGTATTATTAGGATTGATTTATTATAGGTCAAAGGGATTTGGTTAAAGTTTAAGTAAAGTATATTTGAATTTATTAAGAATTATTCCAATTTTAAATGTTAAAGTTCATTAACTTAGATTATAAAGAATTTATAGATTGATAATTCCCTAAGTGCAGGAAATCATCAATTTATAAATCCTAGGACTTCCAAAATGAATACCCGCCTTAAACAGAAGGTATGTATTCATTTCGAGAGTTCTCAAAATTTATTAAGGAAAGAGAAAGGGACCTTATGAATGTAATACGACGTGCCCTCCTGAAGGAATCTAGCACGCCGTATAAGGTCGGTAGTTTATTATTTTTGTTTGAAGATCTCCAAATCCAAATGGATTAGTGCCTTCCTAAAAGGAATCGAGCACAATCCATAGGAGATCTCTTTGTTATTTAAATGTTTTAAGGATCTTTAAAAGTCAAAACGCCCAAAGTCCTCTAGAAGGAATCAAACTTTAGGTGTAGAAGACCCGAATTCGTTTAATCTGAATCAATTATCAAATTTGATTAATTAAGATTAATCTTAATCAGTCAAATTATCTAATTAATTCAAATTAAAGGAATGTATAATTTAATTGAATAAATTAATAGATTTTAATTAATAGAATTCAGAAATTATTAAGAATTAAAGGTTTATTAATTTATTAAGGATTTGAGATTGACTTAGAGATTTGATTTTTAATGATTGGTTGGATACCACCTTTGTTTCACACCGAGGCCGTGAAGTTTATTTCACCTTTCTTGGGGCTAAGCTAATAGCCTCGTAGGCCTGGGTTACCCAGCGGTACCCAATATATTTAAGTAGCTTAAGTGAATTAAGAATTTAATTCTGGTCAATTAGAGATATTATTTGTAATTTTTAGATTTAATCTTGATTTATTATATTTTCTGGAAGTTTTAGGTTTAATTAAGGGTTTATTAAGGGTATGATTTGGTTCAATGGAATTTAAGGCTTTGCTTTGATTTTGAATGATTATGAGTTTGTTTTAAGTTTGATTTAGAGTTGATTAAGATTGATTAAGACTGATTTGGATTTTTTAGAAGTTTTATTTAACTTATTAGAACTTATTGAACATTAAAAACTTTTAAAGAGAAGAAAACCTAAATCTACTAGTTATTATATAGTTAATTAATGTCAAATCAATGTGTATTTGATTAATAGGGCTATGACACTAGTTTTCTATGTTTTAGTTCAATCCCAAAAGGGATGTTTGGAGTTCTCCTTAGATTGGTCTAAGTTTGCTAAGACTCACCTTAATTATTGTCCTTAGTGTCACTAGGTCATAGGATATAAATCAAAGTCTCTAACCCTTTGAAACACTAAATTACAATCACATCAATACAATCATGAGCAAGTGTACTAAATCTAAGAAGGAATGAAATAAATGCAATGAGGTTTTGAAAATTATATTTAAAACATGTTTAATTGTATTTGAAGATCCATTCAACAAGCAATCATATATTTGACTTAACTCAATGACACTATAATGTGTAGAAGATACAACATAGAGTCATTAGAGTTTATTTGACATTGGATTATTGAATATCTAGAGAGTTATCTAGAATGGTTAAGAGAGTATAACTAGGGTAGTTGCCCTCTAAATATTCAATAAAGATTGGATACACAAATATATGATTATTCACTAAAACCTTTGAATGTATGTATGGAACCATTAGAAAAACGTTCAATTGACAATATGTTCCCTTTTAAGGCACTTAGATTGAATCATAATCTACTATAAGAGGGAACTTAAATGTGAATTGAATGAAATCCTAAGTAATTTTATACAAAGACACTCAAGATGCACATAGACTTCGTCACCATAACATCTAAAACTAGATCATGCCATTTAAAACAGAATTACTCTTCTTCTTTTTTTTTTTAAAACAACAAATTGATTTGCTTTGAAATTTAACTAAAATATAAAATAAAAATAAAGAAAAGTAGGGGTTAAAATATAATTTTTAAAATAATGAAAACTAGGCTCTGATTTTATTTTTAGAAAATAGGAAATTTTATTCCGAGAAAAATGAGTGGTTGTACACAAAATTTGACTGAGTATTTTATTTTATATAATTTTTGGAAGTTCTAGCGGTAAAACTAATTAATAAAAACCTTAAAACGGGATTTATACACGGCAGCAACTGATTGGTCCACGTGAGCGGCGGCAGTCAAGCGGGACCCCGTCACTTAAATGAGTCAGCAAGGCTTAATAACCCTCAGATCAAACGCGGCTCGATCCGATGGAGGGGATTGAATCCCGTGGCTTTATCTCGTTTAAGAGATCGGACGGCCACAGACAATCCCGCCGTTTGAAACAAACGAATCAGATGCAGCCGGACCTGATCCCGCCATCTCACGCTTAGATGGGCTCAAAACAGTCGTTTACTCTAAACGAAATCTTGACCGTCCGTAATAAACAAAGAAAACGGACGGTCCTGATTCCGTCACTAAGCTCAGGAACCCGAAAACCCTAAGCTCAAAAAAAGTTTTAAACTTTGTTTCCAGAGGATTAAATGGCTTGATCATTGAGATCCATGCGACAGTTAATTGGATAAACAATTGGGAAAGGTTTTCACGTTTTAAAAGCTCCTAGATAGATGCCTATTTAGAAACCTAGATAAGAACCTAAGGTTTAGGATTTCTCACCCAAGGATGGATCAAATGAGTTGATTTTTTCACGGTTGAATTTGTAGATTGTCCACGTGTTGATTTCCTTCAGGCTTCGAGCTTGGAGGATCACTGGAAGCAGAGTTGAATGAGTTTGGACGGAATAGCTCACGGTCCTTCGTGCTCCTTGCCGCCGGCGATGTCCAAACGACGGGAAACAATGGGGGGAAGAAGGTATAACTCAGAGGAATTGAAATGAAATGCTAGAGAGCTCTGGGAATTTCTGGAAGCAAGAGTAGTGTGTAATGTGCTCTCCCATCCCTCTTGCTCTATTCAGCCGTTTGGAGCCAAAACGAGCGGTCTGGATCAATCAGATGGAGTGCTGGGATGGTTAACACCTGGCCCAGGTGGTTAGAACACAGAGAGAAGGACTGTACTGGCTGAAATGACCTGGCCACTTCCTTTTTTGTCCTCACGTGAGAGGGAACCATCCGAGCTGGCTAGGCTGGATTTGGCTGCTGGGTTGGGTTTGATTGAGCCCAAAGAAACTTCTGGATTCTATTCCAGAGGCTGGAAGGGCTTGGTTTGATCTAGCTACAGCTTGGTGGGTCGGATTGACCAAGGAAGCTCATTTGAGCTCTTGGTTGACCCTTTGACCAGTCAACAGAGGTCAAACCAGCAGAGGTGGCAATGAGGCAGACTATAGGGTCCCTTCCAATGGCTGGATGGGTCTAGCTTGGGCTGGATAGTTGAGTTGGTCGAGTTTGACCGGGTGAGCTCATTTGAGCTCTCCTTGACCATTTGACCGGTCAAAGGAGTCAAGGATTGCTGAGTTGGCATCAAAGCTAGCTGTGAATTCTCTTCCAATGGATGAATGGATCTGGTTGGGTTTGATTTGGGAGAAAGAGATTGGATGAAGATGCTTGACTAGGTTTGACTCATTCAAATCCTCGGTTTGACTGGTTGACCAGTCAAAATCTAGGGTGAACTATTGATTTGAAGTCCTGGTGTGGTGTAGGTTCATTTAGGTTAGCCTGTATGAGGTAGTATAGTGGGATTCAAATGGGCTTGATAGGCCCTTAATGGGCTTTTAGGCCAGAACTGGTTGACTTGGTCAACCAGTTGAATTCAAGGTCTGGAAATGGATTGAACAAATTCAGAACATCATCTTGAGTTTATTGAATGTGGTCCTAAGGTCTAGAGAGATCAATTTGGTCAAAATCACCATTTGAACCCTTAAGGGCCTTCTTGGGTCAACTCTGTTGACTTGGTCAACCAGGTTGACCCAGGGGCTGGGAATGGGTTGAACAAGTTTGGTTTGGCAATTGAAACTTGCTGGAAGTGATTGCATTCAATTTGGAGCTCATTTGGTTTGAAATCACTGTTTGGGCCCTATGGGGGTATTTTTGTCATTTTGACCCCTGGCCAAATAGGGGTCAAATTGAGCCAGCCCAGAGGCAATTTAATGTTCAGGGAGTCAGGATTGAAGGTTTGAAAGTGATTAGAGACTTTGGGGAGGTCTCTAAGGTCAGGGTCTAGTTAAGGGTAGGTCCAGTGGCATGGGCTGTAAATATTTGAAGGTTTTATAGCCTTTGGATTTCGATTTAGTAACTGGGGTTAAAGAGCTCAGAATGGGCTCAAATTTGGAGGGTTGACACTAGAGACATGCCCCATCAGTATGAAACTAGTAGAGCTTGAATCTGAGTTCATTTCACTGGGTTTTAAAATTCTAGAAGATTTGCTAGAAAAGGCCTTTAGGACCAAGCCTTAGAACCTTGGATTTGGGTCTGGAATTGACTGGGATTTGGATTGGCTTGAATATGAATTGAGTTTAAGATTGACTTGAATATGGATTGGGTTTAGGATCTGATTAAAGACCTCATACAAAAATGAGGTCAACAAATGGACCCCCAACATGTGTGATGAATTCGAAGAATAAATCACATATGTTGGCGTTGACCGAGGTAGATTAACGAAATTTAGAGACTGCGAATTTGGTTGATAGATTGATTTTTATCAAATAGATAACTGGACCCAATTGAGAGATCGATCCTCAAAGGGATGAAATTGAATTTTAAATGGGAACTTGATTCCCGGATAAGCAGGCATCAGGACCAAACCGATAGATCGATTATCAGAAAGGTTTGATTCTGAACTCTAACTGGAAGATCGATTTCCAGAAAAAGACAGAATCGGGATGGGAGATTGATTCCCAAAAGCAGGCATCAGGACCCAACCGATAGATCGATTATCGGAAAGGTTTGATTCTGAACTCTAACTGGAAGATCGATTTCCAGAAAAAGACAGAATCGGGATGGGAGATCGATTCCCAAAAGTAGGCATCAGGACCCAACCGATAGATTGATTATCGGAAAGGTTTGATTCTGAACTCTAACTGGAAGATCGATTTCCAGAAAAAGACAAAATCGGGATGGGAGATCAATTCCCAAAAGCAGGCATCAGGACCCAACCGATAGATCGATTATCGGAAAGGTTTGATTCTGAACTCTAACTGGAAGATCGATTTCCAGAAAAAGACAGAATCGGGATGGGAGATCGATTCCCAAAAGCAGGCATCAGGACCCAACCGATAGATTGATTATCGGAAAGGTTTGATTCTGAACTCTAACTGGAAGATCGATTTCCAGAAAAAGATAGAATCGGGATGGGAGATCGATTCCCAAAAGCAGGCATCAGGACCCAACCGATAGATCGATTATCGGAAAGGTTTGATTCTGAACTCTAACTGGAAGATCGATTTCCAGAAAAAGATAGAATCGGGATGGGAGATCGATTCCCAAAAGCAGGTATCATGACCCAACCGATAGATCGATTATCGGAAAGGTTTGATTCTGAACTCTAACTGGAAGGTCGATTTTCAGAAAAAGACAGAATCGGGATGGGAGATCGATTCCCAAAAGCAGGCATCAGGACCCAACCGATAGATCGATTATCGGAAAGGTTTGATTCTGAACTCTAACTGGAAGATCGATTTCCAGAAAAAGACAAAATCGGGATGGGAGATCGATTCCCAAAAGCAGGCATCAGGACCCAACCGATAGATCGATTATCGGAAAGGTTTGATTCTGAACTCTAACTGGAAGATCGATTTCCAGAAAAAGACAGAATCGGGATGGGAAATCGATTTCCCAAAAGCAGGCATCAGAGTCGAATGACTCTAGATATACTTAAAGTTTGAATTATCTCATTCAGATGATAATATTAGCACTGGCAATTTCAGATCTCAATATTTATTTTCTTGCAAAATTTACTAAATACATCAGCTATCATAATATCTTTTGAGATATCGTCCATTAATAGGCAACATAGGATGATTGCCTTCACAATCTATTAGCTGATAAGATCCTCCTTGATAAGCCTTCTCCACTACGAAGGGGCCTTCCCATGTTGGCTTGAATTTTCCTCCTATCTTCCGATGTGATAGGATGGGTCTTCGAAGAACTAACACCAAATCTCGTACTTGAAAAGTTCTGGGACGAACTAATTTGTCATGGGCCTGTATCATCTTAGCCTTATACAACTCGAGGTTCTGTTGAGCCTGCAAACGTTTCTCTTCTAAACCTTCAAGTTCTTCCAATCTGAGTTTTGCATTCTGTTTTGTAGTGATCTGATAGTTCACTGCAACTCTAAGCGAGGGCAGTTGAATTTCTAAAGGAATGACCGCTTCTGAACCAAAGACTAAAGCAAATGGCGTAGATTGAGTTGGAGTTCTGTATGTGGTACGATATGCCCATAAAGCCTCAACCAACTTCTCATGCCATTGACGCTTATTGTCGTCCAGAGTCTTCTTTAAAATCTGAATCAGAGTCTTATTGAAGGCCTCCGCTAATCCATTTGCCCGAGGGTAATAGATAGTGGAGTATCTCCAATCGATATTATGTCGTTTAGCAAAGTTATTGATCTTAGTACTCCTGAATGAAGGATCGTAATCCGAAATGATCCGACGAGGAACACCGAATCGGTACACGACATTCTCTTTGAAAAATTTTAGAACTTGTTGAGCTTTAACTTCTCTCAATGGAACAGCTTCTGCCTATTTGGAAAAGTAATCCGTATCTGCTAGAATGAATCTATGACCTCTGGAGGACGGTGGATCTATCGGACCAATGATATCGGTACCCCAGCTTTCGAAAGGCCAAGAAGCAATAGTTGGATGTAGAACATTCGGAGGTTGATGAAGGACTACACCATGCACCTGGCATTGATGACAGTGACGTGCAATTTTCATGCAGTCATCTATCATTGATGGCCAATAGTATCCCATCCGTTTGATTTTCATTTTCATTTTCGGACCGGATTGATGTGCACCACATAAGCCAGCATGCACTTCTTCTACGATCTTATGTGCTTCTGATTTATTTAAACATCGCAACCATATCTGATCGAATGATCTTCTGTAAAGGGTATTATTAATCAAACTGTAGGATAGTGATCTTCTCTTGATCTGATCTGCTGTTGATTTCTCCTGTGGGAGCTTGTTTTCTTGCAAGTATTCGATAAATGGTTTTCTCCAATCTAAACCTTCGTCGTTTACTGCTAAAACAATTTTCACCTCAGTCGAAGATTCTCTGTTTATGTGTTCGAGATCTATAGGAGAAAGAACCTATCGGCCTTGCACTTCTATCGGGATTGAATCTTCTTCGGGGCATGCCAGTGCTTTAGCTAGTTTGGCAAGAGCATCGGCTGTGGAATTCTTCCCTCGGGGAATTCGATATAATGTGACATTTGGGATCTTTTCTAAAAGATGCATTGCATACTGATGGTAAGGAATCAAAGTATCTTTTAATACTTTAAAGATTCCTGCTATTTGGTTGACAACAAGCTGTGAATCTCCGAAGATCTTGATTTCTTCGATCTCATTCAAGATAGTCAATTCTAAACCAGTTATTAATGCTTCGTATTCAGCTTCGTTATTGGTACGTGGTTCTGACAGGTGATAGGAGTAATACATGGTACCTCTGTCAGGTGTAACAAATACAATACCGATTCCTGCCTGACCGGGCAAAATTTCATCTAATTCTCCTTGCTGAATAGAAGCAGCACCGTCAAAATAGAATTCCCAGGTGAACTTCTCATTTATCTCGAGTTCCATGACTTGTTCATCTGGTAGTTCATCGTTTATCGGGCAATCATCCTCAATAGGATGGGCTGCTAAGAAATCTGATACTGCTTGTCCTTTGACTGCTCGTAAAGGAGTAAATGTGATATCAAACTGTGATAATATCATTGACTAACGGGCTAATCTCCCTGATAATGTTGGCCGAGTCATCAAATACTGCAAAGGATTTATTCGTGATATGAGATTTACTTTGTGAGAAAGCATATAGTATCTTAACTTCTGAGCGGCGAAGATTAAAGCCAGACAATGTTTCTCAATCGGAGGATAATTTACTTCGGTGGGAAGTAAACGTCTACTCAGATAATATAGTGCATTCTCTTTTCCTTCCTCATTAGATTGAGCTAATAAGGCGCCAAGAGATTCACTTAGAGCTGTTGTATACAAAACCAGAGTTTTCCCTGGTATAGGAGCTGCAAGCACTGGAGGATTAATGAAATACTATTTGATATTGTCGAAGGCCTTCTGGCAATTCTGATCCCATATGAACGGAGCATCTTTCTTGCATAATGCTGCGAATGGCTGGCATCTGCCCGAAAGATTTGATATAAATCTCCTAAGGTATGCTAATCGGCCTTGAAAAGATCTCAATTGGGTGAGTGTCTTAGGATGTGGCATCTCTAATATCGCTTTAGTCTTAGTCGGATCAATCTCGATTCCACGGTGTCGAACCACGAAACCCAAGAATTTCCCTGAAGTGACGCCGAAAGCGCATTTCAAAGGATTCATTTTCAGATCATATTTTCGTATTCTTTGAAATACGATCCTCAAATTATATAAATGATCATTCCTTTCAACACTCTTAATGACTAGATCATCGACATAACATTCCACTTGATTATGGATAAGTTCGTCAAAAATCCTCGTCATTGCCCTTTGATAAGTCGCTCCCGCATTCTTTAGACCGAAAGGCATAACTTTGTAACAGTAAACTCCTATCGGTGTTCGAAATGCGGTATACTTCTCATCTTCGGGATCCATCCTAATTTGATTATATCCGGATGAGCCGTCCATAAAGGAGAATATCGCGGGAGAGGAAGCGATATCTATCATGAGTTCCGGTATAGGGAGTTGAAACTCATCTTTAGGACATGCTTTATTCAGATCTCTGAAGTCGATACAAACACGTATTTGACCGTTCTTCTTCTTGACTGGCACGACGCTAGCTAACCAAGTTGGATATTTCTCCTCCCTAATAAAACCTGCATCGATTAGTTTCTTTACTTCAATGACGACCTGCTGCTCGATGTCGAGTCGCATTCGTCGGGGCGCTTATTTTACTAGGAATATTTCTGGTTGAATTGCTAACTTGTGCACTGCTACATCTGGGGAAAATTCGGGCATCTCCTCGTAGCTCCAAGCAAAACAATCTTTGAATTCAGATAAAAGTTAGATCATATCATTTGCCTCATCCTCATTCAATAGAGAACTGATGAAAGTCGGACGAGGGTCTTCTTCAGTACCCAAATTTATTTCTCTAAGATCGTCAATTGTAGATCTGATTTCTTCTTCGAGTTCTGGAGGCGCATCTCAAATTTGAAAATCATCGATATCATCTGAAGTTTCTAAGCAGAGTTCGTTAAAAGATTTAATGTTCGCTGAAAAGAGACTATCAGATTCAAAATTATTAGAAATTACTAAACAGTATTCATCATCGTCGAATGAACATAGAGTGGCAAAACCAATACCATGTTTTGAAAATTGTTTATGGTATTTTCTATTCCATAAATATTCAAATTGTTGGGCTTTGCCTCTAGTCCATTTCAACGGTGTTAAACCTTGTTTAGCAAATCTATTTGCAGAGTTCGAATACCAATCAAAAGGTAGCTCTATTATCTCATCCATAAAAGGATCATCAAGGGTTACATCAGTCTCTGGGGGTTTACTAGTAGAAGGTATAAAATTATTGGCTTTGGTTTCAGGGTTTAGAGGAAGAGAAGCTTTCACTTCCAACCTCTTTACATCGATTTGGGATAAAGGAGTTAGGGTAATATTTTCTACGTATTTCTTTAATCTCTCCATAGTAGATAAGTCTGAATTATCTTCCCTAGTGACTTGGACCCTGTCCTCGTCACTATCAGATTCTATAGAAATCTCAAATTTTGGCTGATTTAGAAATTTCCTATATTCTACAACCTGTGAGTCTTTCTCAAGCATATATGATTCGTCCTCCGAACTGGATTCCAAATCAATATGTATTGCAGGTTCCCCTATTTGTATATTTTGCATCGTATTTTCATAAGTTCGTCTATTTTGCCATCCTCGACCTCTCCCTCTAGACCATTGTGACATTCTACCACCTCTTTGTAAGGGAGGAGCAGGTGCCCAACGAACATCGTGTTCGAGGTCAGGACGCTTTTCTTCTTCTTTTTCTTTTTCCTTTTCCTTTTCTTTTTCTTTTTCTTTCTCTTTCTCTTTTATTTCTTTTACTTCTTGTATTTCTACTTCAGCCAATTTGAGATTTTTAGAGAACACTGTCTGCTTCTTAGGCAGATAGTATGAAGCATCTTCGTATATACCGACTTCGTGAATCGAGAACGGTTGCAAGTCACCTTTAATACAGTGCTCTACTCCATCTCAGGAGAATTTGATACATTGATGTAAAGAGGAAGGCACCATTCTATATTCATGGAGCCAGGGTCTACCTAGGAGAGCGTTAAAAGAAGTTTCAGAATCTATTATATGAAATTTGGCTTCGGTTTTGAAAGTTTCTAAATCTAACAGTAGGGTTATTGAACCTAGGGCTCTCTCTCCCTTCTCGTTGAATCCCCGCAGCATCATTTTGTCGGAACTGAGCTTATGAGTATCAACTCTCAAGTACGCAAGAGTTTTGAGGGCCATGATGTTGACTGATGCACCTGGGTCGACAAGCACACGAGCTACTTTGAAGTTGTCAATATTAACGGATATATATAGCGGACGATTGTGATCCGCTGTCCCTAATAATAAATCTTCATCTGAAAACGTAACACCGGGAACCTCTTTGAAGTATAACGCTTCTTTGTCAGACTGCGTTGAAGCTATTTGAGCCATACAGATCTCTGGATCGAGTAAAGCTTTAATTAAAGCTTCTCTCATCTCTTTGGAAAGAACCAGAGCGTCATATATTCTCAATTTCGCCGGCAGTTTCCTAAGATGCGCTAAAACGTTGTAGTCGACTAAACCTTTGAAATCTCGGTATTCTGTAAATCTGGCCATTGCACTGGTTGTGGTTGATTAGAAATTTTAGGATTATCTGTAACTTACTTCTCCTTCTCAGTAGATGCAAGTCGTGGAGGTAAAACTTTACCACTACGGAGATTGACTTGCACTACTTCTTCGGATGAAGCATTTTCAGTTGTCTTTATCTGTTGATCGTTGATTGTTGTCTGAACTTCCTCTGACGGTGTATCTGAATCTGATAGTTCCAATTCTATATTAATAGGATCACCCTCGACATCGAGAATAGGGGAGTCACTATCATAATAATATTGAAACTGTTCATCTGTTTCATTGATATTTGTGTCTTGAGAATTATTTTCATTATTGTTTAAATTATGATCTGAGTATTCATCAGCAGAAACAAACATGATATACGCAGAATCTTTTTTCATTGATTTCTTAGTCTCAGGAGGGACAAAATAAAATTCATACAGAGTTAATGGTTTGAGCGACACATGCTCACCATTTTTAGAAACAACTAACTTATCAGAACATAATTTTGCCTTTTTCTTCTGCTCCTTCTTCAGGACTAGTGGAACTTGATCAGCTTGTATTTCTTTAGGCTCTATGATTGGAGCCTTATTCTTCTCCTGCTTTCGAGCTATCGAATCAACATGGATGGGATTCTGAATTCTCAGAGGTTCCTGGAAAGAAGAACGATATAGTTTATTAAGAGTCTTTTTAGAAGAATGAGATAGGACAATATCCCATTCGTTATCAGATTTCAAATTGAAAAGAGGTGCAGAAGGCTCACCAAATATACACTTAGCCGATCCCTGGCTCGGATCTACTAAGTATTCCTTGGGAATCACAACTGTACTGTCATTATGAATTATGTCTAGCCATTCTTTGAAGGTAATGCAATCCTCTAACTCATGACCTGACATGCGGTGATACGGACAGAAGTTAGGTTGGTCTGCCTTAGCAGCTTTTTCCGGTCTCCTGAGCTCAGGTAATTTGAATCCTGGTTTCTTGACTAAACTCTTGAACATTTTTCTAATTGCTTCTCGCTTAAAAGGATAGACTTTGTTCATAAAGAAATCAAATTTCTCTTTTTGTTGTTCTTGAGTCAGATAGGGTCGAGTTCTAGCCTGCTGATCGGCCTGAGGTCTGTTGTATTGCTGGTATTGGGGAGGTCGATTAGGACTTTCTGCCTGAATCTGCATTGGCTGCTTCCCTTTATCTACGGCAGACACCGTTCCCGATTTCTTCTCTAACACCTTATGTGGTTTGAGTTTCTTCATTTCCAAAGAGATCGACTCCTTTGAAAAAGGAAGTTGAGAAACTTCTTCTTGGAGATTAGACGCCTTGTTTAACAGCTTCTCAAAGGTTTTGATTGTAAAATCCTTGAGTAAGAATGCAATCGGACCATTAATATTTTTCAGAAGGATCTCTATAGCATGCTGTTCTTGCAGCTGTGTCTCACACCTCATGCTAAGATTCCTCCATCTCAAGATATAGTCGACCAAACTTTCTCCCAGTTTCTGACTTTCTACCACCAGATCACCCACAGTGATATGATGTTTAGCACCAGCAAACCTTTTAACAAACATATGCTCAAGTTCATTGAAGGAATGGACTGATCCATTAGGTAGTTCGGCATACCAGTCGAATGCAATACCCGATAGACTGCTAACAAATTGTCTGAATAGAAGCGCATCAGTACCACCGGCATTGCAACAACTAGCTCTGAAGTGAGCTAGATGTTGTTTAGGATTGCCCGTACCATCGAAGTTTTTAAATGAAGGGGGTACGAATCCTTTTGGATAAGGGACCAAATCATATTCTTCAGGGTATAGTCTACCCTTTAGAACAGACGAGGTACTTTGAACCTTAGCCATAGCATCCTTGACTTGCTGTTCAACCATTTGTTTGATATCAATAGGCGGTACTGCTGATGGTTCTGCATGAGTTGGTTGTTCTGCTGGTTTATCAACTTCTTGTATTCTAACCGACTTATTTTTCAGATTCAGGTGTACTGATTCATTTGGAGAAGATTTAACCTGGATTTCTGGGATAGGAGGGTTGCTGGCTTGCATTACGGAGATAATTGACATCATCTCCTCTAGTTTCTTTTCCATTCTCAATATCTGCTCATCCTTCTAACTTAACTGTTCTCGAAGATGATGAGTAGAGTCTGCGGTATCTTCTTCATCTTCCTCAACTTCAGCTAGTCCTACTTCTTCTTTACCTTTTTTTTTTTCTCTTTGCAAAGAAGAACGGGTGTCAACCATGTTGACACTTCCGGACATCTCCTGGTCAGTATTTTCATCATTTCCCGCCTCTTCTTCATCGATTTGACGGATGCTTTCCTTCAAGTGATTGACCATTTCTTCTATTGACTTATCTCCCACATTATGTGGGTCGACGGGGGTATATTCCTTAGAAGGGGATGATTCCATGATGGATTTCCCTTTCCTGGATCTCTGTTCAGCAGCTTCCTTCTTTAACTTCATCAAAGCAGTCGGAGTTGGGGTTATCTTGGGCCGCCAAACCTTCTCTTGGTTAGATAATGAAGAAGACTGATTTTGAAACTTTAGTCTTCTCATATCAAAGCCAGAAGAGGGTTTGCTACCCTGATGGCGACTAGAATCAGCTCTTGACGAGTACCAAGTAGATGGGTTGTCATAAATTTTAAGTGGACGGTTATCAGAGTGACGTGGAGAAGGAGGGGATATGGGATTATACCTTCTTCGGGCGAATGCTCCGTATCCCAGAGATTTAATCAGAGTCTGCTGGCTATCATGATAACCAGAACCCTGATATTGATCTTGCGAAGGAAAGCTCTTCAAATATCTCCGATTATCAGATGAAGTCACTGGTCGACTAGGACCCGCTTCTTGGAATTGTACCCTCCTTTTAGTGGGAGGAGAATCTCCTCTTTTTCCCCTCGATTGAGGATGGACCTCAGTGTAAATGACATCTTTTACACTCCTTAGGAATTCTATCTTTGACTGGCCATAATCAATGGCACAGTCCTGAATCAGCCCATTCAGCAAGTTCTTGAACTTCCTTTTCTTTTCATGCAGTGAGGGGACGATTGGATCATCCCTAAAGGGTGTTGGGGGAGAATGAACTATACGTGCTATGCTTTCTTCTCCTGCAGCTGCAGATAGTGGATGGAATCTGCTACCAGCCAGCTGAGGCGAGTTAAAGAACACCTCAGTGAATTCAGGGGTCAGATTCTTTGATGCTTCGGTTGGGGCAGTAGTAGCAAGGTTGTTTCTTGATGCTTGGGCTCTCTCGACCCTTCATCTCGCACGGCGGATCATATTACGGCGCTGAGATTTAGTGATCTCAGGCAAGGCAGAGGAGGATCCCAGCTCAAAATTTCCAAAGGTTGGAGAGTCAGCCACAATGGGAGACTTGCCTTTAGCTACAGCAGCCGACTGAGGGTAGGTCAGACGGGTGAAAATAGAAGGTTTAGCAGTTGTAGGGGCAGGTGCAGACCCACTGTAATATCAATAATCTGCTCCAGTATCGTCCAGAACGATCTGGGATCGTCCTGGGACGATCAGTGAAGAAGAGCTCCAGATTTTGCCCAGAAGTGTTCCAGGTGATTTTCTGTAGGCATCATCCAGGCCGATTGGAGACATCGGCCAGGCCGATTGGCACTGTAGAAAATATCGGCCAGACAACAGCCCTGGGAAGATTCCAGGACGATCCTTTTGGTCGGATCGTCCCGGGACGATGTCGCGATCAGCCGGGCCGATCTGAGTATTACTTAAGGGATTCAGTCGTTTTGAAGAGAGAGAAAATCAAAAATAAAAATATCTGATTTACTGTTCTGAGGAGAGAGAAAAAGAGATTTTGGAAAAGTTGATTTTTGGACGACGCGGAGCCGTTTTCGTCCGACGAGACTGTTCAGGAAATTGCTGTGCTCGAAGTAAGGCACATTCCGCCTTTCTCAATTTTCAGTTCCATCGCGTTTGGCGGTAATTTCTGTCCGGATTTCGTTTCCGTTACGGTTTTTCGTCCGTATCTTTTGATTGGTTCAGTTTTTACCGCGTAACTTTCCGTATATTGTTGACGTGCCGAGTGTGCACATTTTGGTTATTTTCTGAAGATTTTTGTCCGGGTATTTTTGATTCGGCGATGTTTTTCGTAGATTACAATTTTCTGTGAAATTGTAAATTCTCTGTGCAGTAGAATAAATGTTCTGGAATATGATTATCTATATTCTGTGCGAATTCGGTAAGTTTTCTTTGCAGGAAATTTTGTGTAAATTCTGTATACTGCCGTTGTGCTGCCCGATTTTTGGGTAATTTCTGATTTCTCCGGATTTCTTCTGAATTGAAATGCTATGTGTATAAGCTATAAAAAGGGAGTTATAAGGGGCCTGAATCCTATGAGATTCAGTTAGTGTCGGGGAAATCTGAAATGAGCTCAAATCTGAAATCTGATATCTGTTCTGTTCCGGATCCGATGAATTCTGTTCTGGTGCTATAAGCACATCTGTTCTGGTGCCGTGAGCACAAAGGGAGGTATAAGGGGCCTGGATCCTATGAGATTCAGTCAGTGTCTGGGAAGGGAGGCATAAGGGGCCGGAATCCGTAGAGATTCCGTCAGTGTCAGGGCATTAAGCTATGAATGACATATGAATCTGTTCTATTTTCTGTATCTGTTCTATATGCAATTGTGATTCTGATATGATATGATCTGCAAATTCTGATTTTTGATTTCTGTATAATTCTGACTCTGTTGATTTATTCTGTTCTGTGATCTGATCTGTACGACTCTGATTCTGATTTGATATCTGTCTGTATAAGTTCTGATTTTCGATTCTGTTCTGATTCGAGATCCGATTATGTTCCAATTTCTGATCTGATTTCTGTCTGATGAATTTAGTTTTGGTTTCTGAGAATTTAGATTGGTGGTTTGTTGCTTTGCTGAGCTGTTGAGCTCACCCTTGCTTTCTGGTGGTTTTCAGGTTCTGGGAAAGGGAAGGAAGTCCAGGAATAGAGTTCAGAGTTCTGATTCGTATAGGTATACTTTTGATTTTTGTACAGTCATGGCTTTTCGGTTCTGTCTTTCTTTCTGTTGAAAGTCATGTACTGTATTTGTAGATGATTATTTTGAGAAAATGAAAAGATAGATGTTTTGTTCCGCTGTGTTCGATGATTTATAGTAGCTCTGTTGTTCTGTGTTTGTGTGTCTGTTGAGTTAAGTATTTGGAAGATCAGTTCAGTAATCAAACTCCAAAGCCAGATCCTGGATAAGAAGGTTTCGTCGCGATCCGGCTCGGGCGGGATCCGTCCCCGTCGGGTCGGGTCGTGACAAGCTTTTAGTGGTATCAGAGCACTGATTTTGGAAACTGATTGGATTGTAAAACAGAGCTCTAGGAAGTGATCAGTGAGTCTGTCAGGAGGTAGTTTTGGGTCGTTTGGCTTTTTATTGTGTTGTTTTTGTGTTGTTTTTGTGATAGTTTTCCAGATTTTCTGGATTTTTCTGTATGGATCATCCAGACCCAGACATGACAGACGGGCAGAGTGCCGATCAGGCAGCACCAGTGGGGAGTACAGCCCCAGTGGTCGGTGCTGATACACTGTCTCAGTTTGCTTCACTTGTTGCTCAGATGATGAGCGAGACTCAGAGCAGAGCTTCTACTGTTAGATCTGAGGACATTGATCGACATCTGCAGTTATTTTTGAGGTTGAAGCCTCCGAGATTTGAGGGCGCTGTTGAGCCCAGAGCAGCTGAGGAGTGGCTGAGAAGGTTGGAAAAGACTTTTGATGGAATGAAGTGTCCTGCAGATAGGAAGGTTCCGTTAGCTGTTTTTCTGTTAGACGGAGAGGCTGAGCACTGGTGGGACGGCCAGCAGGTAGCCAGATTCCGGGGTAGACTGAACTCTTTGATCACTTGGGAAGAGTTCACTGAGGTATTCAGAGACTGGTTTATTCCTCCTTCTGCACGACAGCAGATGCAGGAGAGTTTTCTGAGGCTTGTTCAGGGGAGCAAGACGGTGATGCAGTACGAGGCTGAGTTTACTGCATTGGCCAGGTACGCTCCGCAGCTGGTCAACACTTCTGCTGAGAGGTGCTACAGATTTCTGAGAGGATTACGAGACACTTTGAGGCAGCTTCTGATACCATTCAGGATCACTGACTTCGCTGAGCTTGTGGAGCGAGCTCGTCTGATTGAGAATGACATGACGGCTACTCAGCAGCGGTGGACTGCGAGTAGGAAGAGATTTGGAGGTGAGACTTCTGGCAGTGGTTCCTCTGGGAAGAGGATATTTGTTCCTGGATCTGGATCTGGAGATTCCAGAAGGAGCGGAGGATCGTCTGGTACTGTTACCAGTACGACTAGTTCTGGATCTGTCAGTACGGGACCTATGTGCTAGAGTTGTGGACGGCGACACCATGGCCAGTGCTACAGGATAGCTGGTCTTTGTTTCAGATGTGGTCAGCCGGGACATAGGATTGCAGAATGTCCACAGACTGGATTTGATCTGCGTTCTGAGTACCGATCTGAGGGTTTTGTCAGACCTGCCGGTTCAGCAGGAAGACCGAGGACTGTTCCTCCTGGCCCTGAGGGATTTTCTGGTAGAGGTGGTAGTACTAGTTCGGGACCACGGAGACCACCTACGACTCCCTCTGAGCAGAGTAGTTCTATTGCTTCAGCTCCTGTTCCAGTTCAGCCACGAGTTTACAGTCTGAGTCAGCAGGAGGCTCGCGATGCTCCGGATGTTGTGACAGGTACGATTCACATTTCTGATCAGCCCTGTCGTGTTTTGTTTGACTCTGGAGCTAGTCACTCGTTTCTTTCCGAGCATTATTTTGACCGAATCCAGATGCCTTTATTTTCTCTGCCGGTTTCTTTTTCTGTGATTTTACCGGCTGGAAGTAATTTGATTGCCCGCAAGTTTTGTTTGTGTGAGATTGACATTGCTGGCAAGAAGTGGAAATCTAGCTTGATTTTGTTGTCGATTTCTTCGTATGATGTGATTCTGGGAATGGATTGGCTGAGTCTGTATGAGGCTCAGATTGACTGTCTGAAGAAGCAAGTGAGTTTGCTTATGGCTGGAGAGAGAGTTGTATTTCAGGGATTACGAGGTGTTCTCTCCAGTCTGGTTTCTGTGTTGGAAGTGAGTAGAATGTGGAAGAAAGGATGCCCAGTATTTTTGACTTCGGTGCGGGATCTGAACCTAGAGGTTGGTTCTGTTTCTGAGATCCCTGTGGTACGGGAGTTTGCTGATATTTTTTCTGATGAGTTGGTTGGTTTACCTCCGGATAGAGATGTGGAGTTCTCTATCGATATTTTTCCGGGTACCGCTCCGATATCAAAAGCTCCGTACAGGATGGCACCGAAAGAACTTTCTGAGTTGAAAGTTCAGCTTCAGGAGTTGGTTGACAGAGGTTTTGTGCGTCCTAGTGTTTCACCCTGGGGAGCACCTGTTTTATTTATGAAGAAGAAGGACGGTACACTCTGTATGTGTATTGATTACAGAGATTTGAACAAGGTTACGATCAAGAACAAGTATCCTTTGCCTCGGATTGATGACTTGTTTGATCAACTTTCCGGATCTTCAGTATTTTCGAAGATTGACTTGCGATCCGGATATTATCAGGTGAAGGTGAAGGAGGCTGATGTGGTGAAGACTGCTTTCAGTACTCGGTACGGGCACTACGAGTTTTTGGTTATGCCTTTCGGGGTAACCAATGCGCCTGCGATTTTCATGGATTTGATGAACCGAGTGTTCAGGGAGTATTTGGATCAGTTTGTGATCGTCTTCATCGACGATATTCTGGTATATTCTGCATCTGAGGATGATCATGCCAGACATTTGAGGATTGTGTTAGAGACTTTGAGGAGGCATCAGCTGTATGCCAAGTTCTCCAAGTGTGAATTCTGGCTGAAGAGCATTTCTTTTCTGGGGCATGTGATTAGCGGAGAAGGCATTTCTGTAGATTCCCAGAAGATTCAGGCAGTTGCTGATTGGCCAAGGCCAACTACGGTATTTGAGGTACGTAGTTTCTTGGGCATGGCCGGATATTATAGGAAATTTGTGAAAGGATTTTCACAGATTTTGACTCCTCTGACGAGACTGACTCAGAAGTCAGTTCCTTTTGTTTGGACACCGGAGTGTGAAGCTAGTTTTCAGAGATTGAAGGATTGTTTGACTTCAGCTCCAGTACTCGCACTTCCGTCAGGTACGGAAGGTTTTCAGGTGTTCAGTGATGCCTCACTGAAAGGACTGGGATGTGTCTTGATGCAGCATGGTCAGGTAATTGCTTATACTTCGAGACAGTTAAAACCACATGAGAAGAATTACCTGACGCATGATTTGGAGTTAGCTGCAGTAGTTTTTGCTTTGAAGATTTGGCGTCACTACCTGTATGGCGTCAGATGTGAGATCTTTACTGATCATAAGAGCCTGAAGTATATTTTTACTCAGAAGGATCTGAATTTGAGGCAGAGACAGTGGCTCGAGTTAATCAAGGACTATGATTTGACTATTCAGTATCAGCCTGGGAAGGCGAATGTGGTAGCAGACGCTCTGAGCAGGAAATCTTCTGGATTGTCAGGTTTGCAGCTTACCTGTGATGACTTTCTGATTAGAGACATGGAGCGATTGCAGCTGGAGGTGATTTCCTCCAGTGGTTTGGAGTTAGCTCAGATGAGTATTCAGTCTACTTTGGAAGCACGGATTCAAGAAGCCCAGAAGTCAGATTCTGATTATTCGAAGTTGATTGCTCAGATTGGATCTGGTAAGACTCCTGAACTTCGAATTTCTGATTCTGGTGTTATTTTCTGTAAGAACAGGTTGTGGGTACCTGTGTTTGGAGATTTGAGGCAGGAGATTCTGTACGAATCTCATCATTCAGGCTACACTGTTTATCCAGGCAGTGGTAAGATGTATGCCGATATGAAGCTTTTGTTCTGGTGGCCTGGGATGAAGAAGGATGTGGCAGAGTTTGTGTCGAGATGCGAAGCCTGTCAGTTGGTGAAGGCAGAGCATCAGCGACCAGGTGGACTGTTGCAGTCGTTGCCTATCCCTGAGTGGAAATGGGAGGAGGTAACGATGGATTTTGCGATGGGTTTTCCTCGATCTAGACAAGGGCACGATGCTATTTGGGTAGTTGTAGATCGATTGACGAAGTCAGCCCATTTTCTTCCGATCAGACAGACGGATTCAGTTGAACGCTTGGCACAGATATATGTGAAGGAGATAGTCAGATTGCACGGTGTGCCTCGCGTGATTGTTTCTGATCGAGATGGAAGTTTTACTTCCAGACTTTGGAAAGGCATTCAGCAAGGCTTGGGTACGAAACTGCATTTCAGTACAGCCTTTCATCCTCAGACCGACGGACAGTCTGAGAGGACTATTCAGGTACTGGAAGATTTGTTGAGACTTTGTGTTCTAGACTTTAGCGGAAGCTGGGAAGATCATATTCCGCTGATTGAGTTTGCTTATAACAACAGTTTTCAGTCCAGTATCGGTATGGCACCGTACGAGGCTCTGTATGGCAGGAAGTGTCGTACTCCTTTGACTCTGACGGAGGTCGGAGATAGGCAGGCTTTGGGGGCCACTTTTGCTGATGAAACTGCTCAGAAGATCAATTTGATAAGAGAAAGATTGAAAGCTGCTCAAGATCGACAACAGAAGTATTACAATCAGAAGCACAGATTTGTTGAGTTTCAGGTTGGTGACTTTGTGTATGTCAAAGTTAGCCCGATGAAAGGTGTGAGCAGATTTGGTCAAGTAAGCAAGCTTAGTCCGAGATATGTTGGACCTTTTGAAGTTTTGGAAAGAATTGGAAAAGCTGCTTACAAGTTATTGCTTTCTGATTCTATGCCTGATGTGCATAATGTGTTTCATGTATCCACTCTGAGAAAGTGGATTTCAGATTCTGGGAAGAAAGTATCAGCTGATGAGGTTGAGATTTAGGAGAATCTGGCGTACAAGGAAGAGCCAGAGTTGATTTTGGCGTACGACGTCCGGAAGTTAAGAAATAAAGAGATTCCGATGGTTAAAGTCCAGTGGAAGCACCGGACTGCACGGGAAGCGACTTGGGAAAAGGAGTCTGACATGAGACGGTCGTACCCGTACTTGTTTTGACTGAGTTTGGACTGGATAATGTCGAGGACGACATTTTTCTGAGTTGGGGAGATTGTAATATCAATAATCTGCTCCAGTATCGTCCAGGACGATCTGGGATCGTCTTGGGACGATCAGTGAAGAAGAGCTCCAAATTTTGCCCAGAAGTGTTCCAGGTGATTTTCTGTAGGCATCGTCCAGGCCGATTGGAGACATCGGCCAGGCCGATTGGCACTGTAGAAAATATCGGCCAGACAACAGCCCTGGGAAGATTCCAGGACGATCCTTTTGGTCGGATCGTCCCGGGACGATGTCGCGATCGGCCGGGCCGATCTGAGTATTACTTAAGGGATTCAGTCATTTTGAAGAGAGAGAAAATCAAAAATAAAAATATCTGATTTACTGTTCTGAGGAGAGAGAAAAAGATATTTTGGAAAAGTTGATTTTCGGACGACGCGGAGCCATTTTCGTCCGACGAGACTGTTCAGGAAATTACTGTGCTAGAAGTAAGGCACATTCCGCCTTTCTCAATTTTCAGTTCCGTCGCGTTTGGCGGTAATTTCTGTCCGGATTTCATTTCCGTTACGGTTTTTTGTCCGTATCTTTTGATTGGTTCAGTTTTTACCGCGTAACTTTCCGTATATTGTTGACGTGCCGAGTGTGCACATTTTGGTTATTTTCCGAAGATTTTTGTCCGGGTATTTTTGATTCGGCGATGTTTTTCGTAGATTACAATTTTCTATGAAATTGTAAATTCTCTGTGCAGTAGAATAAATGTTATGGAATATGATTATCTATATTCTATGCGAATTCGGTAAGTTTTCTTTGCAGGAAATTTTGTGTAAATTCTGTATACTGCCGTTGTGCTGCCCGATTTTTGGGTAATTTCTGATTTCTCCGGATTTCTTCTTGTTGAGTCTAGTAATTAGGTTGTTAAGCCTAAGTAAATGTCCCACGGCTACCAAGAGGAGGGTGAATTGGTAGTTTTAAAAATTTTAAACCCTCTTAAAATTAAAGTTGAACCGAAATAAAATTTTCTTTTAAAGTTTGTAGAAAAATGTTTTTCAACCACAGAGTTGTTAAAACTGAAATTTAAAATGCGGAAACGTAAAAGCAATAAAGTAAATGACACCTGATTTATAGTGGTTCGGTCTATAACCAGACCTACATCCACTACTCAGAGGCACCCTCTGAGTATTGCACTAATACCACAAAGTGACTCTCCTTTAGCACCCACAGCAAGGCGGAGAAGCCTGTACAAAACCCTCTTTTCACCACTACCCGGTGCGGCAGAGAACCGTCGTCCTTTTACACAATCCACAGTGCTGGCAGAGAACCGTCGTCCTTTCACACTCTCTTAGTGTGGGCAGAGAACCGTCGTCCTTTCACACTCTCCTAGTGTGGGCAGAGAACCCTACGGCTGTTCACACTTTCCAAGTGTAGGCAGAGAACCTCCTTCCTTTTACACTCTCCTAATGTAGGCAGAGAACTCACGTCTGTTCACACTCTCCAAGTGTCGGCAGTGAACCGGACCTTCTTGAATGATTTTCTCACAAGAATCTAGAAGGAAGAAAGAAAAGAGTGAAGAAATCCAATTTCACAAGTAGAGATTCTTACCTTTGCAATCCAAGTGAAGCCTTCTCGCTCCAATGGTAGGAATGCTCCTTTGAAAGCTCTCTTCCACTCTCCCCTTGGCTATTCTCTCAATAGGCACGAAGATCAAATGACAAAAAGATTGGGTGGCAGTCTAATTTGAAGTATTTATACAAAAGACATGAAAAACCGCCCAAAAACTGCAAATTTTCAATTCTGTACGCAGTGGATCGTCCCGTACGATCCTGGATCGTCCTGGACGATTTTACTTAAACGACCCAATTTGTATATGTGTACGAAATGACTTCGTACAGCTGATCGTCCTGTACGAACTAGGTTCGTCCAGTACGAACGGTTATTACAAGGTCGGTTCTAGAAACTGTTGAAAACTGTCCTAAGTCGGTTTATCGTTTGGACGAAAATATGTTCGTCTGGACGAAAATTTTCCAGAGAGCTGATCGTCCTGGACTATTATTTATTTCGTCTGGACGAAAATTTTCCAGAGGACCAATCGCCGGGGACGATAATTTGGTTTCGTCTGGACGAAAATTTTCCAGAGAGCTGTTCGTCCGGTACGATATTTATTTTCGTCTGGACGAAATTTTTCCAGAGGACTGGTCGCCCAGTACGATGGTAAAATTCGTCTGGACGAAATGTTTACAGAGAACCCATCGTCCGGGATGATATTAAATTCGTCCTGGACGAATAGGACTTAGAAAAATTTTTTAAAACAAGTTCCTATTCGTTCCAAGTGCTCTATAGGAGATAACTGACAGATCGTCCAGTACGATAAATATCGTCCTGTACGATCAGTATAGAATTTCATGATCTCCTAATTTTTGTGTGTGTGAGATTTTATTCACTCAATTACAATCACTCCCTTTCAAAATTAATTCAAAGAAAAGACAAACTTCAAATAAACAAAATATCATATGTTGAATTTGATTTGAAGTTTTCGTAGTCTGGAGTCTGATTTTCCTGAAATGTTAGTACACACAAGAGCAAGTGCAAATCTTCTAAAATTGTTAGGAGATAACTATACATCTGAACAATAATGTTTGGAATCATCAAAACTACATAAGTTGCACAAATATAACTCATTCAAATAGCAACTATTCAAACAATCTCCCCCTTTTTGATGATGGCAAAACAATTATTATTAGTATGATTTCAAGTTAAAACAATATCTCTTATCTCCTAAACTCCCCCTGAATTTATGAGTACATTAAAATAAGGAGGCATTAAAGAACAATATTTTTATTTTTCAAAAATTTTTAACACAAAAACACAAACACAAACATAATAATTTCTCCTCCTTTTTGACAGCAACAAAAAGTGAAGAAGAAAAAGACAAGAAATGTAAATAATAATATGAAATTCATTGTTAAAATTTAATCTAAATTGTGATTTGACATAGGGTATGCAATTTTAAACTAAAGATATTAGGTCAATCATAAAAATTCATAAAATTTATGAAATGATATAACATTGTAAGTAAGAAGAATTTATCAAAGACATGATTCAATTTAGACATTTTGATTATTGAAAATCATTACAAGTGAGATGTAAAAAAAAAATTCTATGTTTCAAAGTTCAATAGAATATAAATGAACATTAGATCAACTTGAATTAAGAGATTAAACGAATTTGGAAAGAAGAGAATTACCTCATGTGGTGCTTTGCACATCTTTTCAAAGTTTTGGAGCACATTTTTGTGCATTTGTCTTTGGTTGGGCTTATTTTGTGCCTCTTTTTCACTTTGCAAATTTTGCGAATCCCTTTTGATTTTTGTACATTTGTACAATTTTCAAGAGTAATTTGACCAATTCTTTCCAAAATCTATAATCTAACATTTCAAATATTTCTAGGTGCATAAATATCATTTGAGCATAGAAATACAAAATAAGATAACATCAAAATTGCAATAACAATATTAAATTTTATGTAGTCTAAATGAATAGACATGAATTTAAAAATTCTAAATACAACAAGTTATAAACAAATTATAAATTTAGAAAGTCTAGATTTTCTAATATAGATAATCTCACATTACAATCGAATTTGAGCACAATGTAGATTAAAAACAATATTAATGAAATTCATAAAGATTAGCCACATTTCAAAACAAATCTAAGACAAACAAACTTTCATTGATTAAAAAAAATTACATAAAAAAAAACATTGAACCAAAAAAAATAACAACAATCACAATAACACATATAAGATAAAAAACAAAACAACAAAACAAAAAATACAACAGACACACATAAAAAAAAAAAAAACTTCTACTGTTCTGGAGGAGGAGGAGGAGGAATGCCGCCAAAGAGGTTGAAGTAGGAGGCCATCAACATTATATTGGTATTTATTTCATGAACTTCATATCTAATGTTACCAATGTCATGTTGCTGCTGCGTAAGATGAGCATCAAATTGATCAAACCTTTGATCAATGTGAGTCTCTAGTCTATCAAATCTCTCAATCAGATTCTGGTAATCTGATTGAGAAGCAGAAGCTTGCACTCCTTCTTCTTCTTCTTCTGAAGCACTGCCATGTGCTTTTTCTTTTTCTTTTTCCTCCTTGAAGAGCAGTCTGAATGATGCATCGTTGTAGTAAACTGGCTCTTCATATTCCTCATCAGGATGGACTATATTGTACTTCTTCTCCAAAACATAAGTAATCAAGTGCCCTAAAGAAATGTTCTTCTTCCTCTTCTGATCAGGATGTCCTATTTCTGAAAGCCCATAGATATGATCTAGGATGAGTTGGGCTTCATCAATAGGTTGTCTTTTCATGATTAAAAAAGTTAGACAAGAGAGGAGAGGAGTAATGTTAATCATATCATCAGCTTTAGGAATAATTGAGGATCTAAGGATATGCTGGATGATTCGGGCATCTTGGGTCATACCGGCCACTCTAGCAACATGATTGTCAATTCCATTTTCTCTAATTACCCTATTGATTTCATACCAATGGAAGATGTTTTCTGACATTAGGGTGTGGGCTCTATATCCTTCAGTCCTTAAGTTTAAAAATGCACCAAGGTCGTGCTTGGTGATCTCAACTTTTTTCTTAAAAACAAAAGAACTAATGATAGAGTGGTCAGAATTGAAACTCATGTTGGCTAGGAAGTAATGGTAGGTTTGCTTATTGTAGAGGTGGACAAGAGAAAGAATGAAATGAAATTGGGTTGAGGCGAAGAGGTGTAATACCCGAAATTTCAACTCCGTTTGGATAAGAATGCGAGACGGAGTGATTTTTGCAGATGCAAAACGAGGAAAAGATTCCTCATTTGCTTTGGAAAGGAAGTTGTCAGGGGCATTCCTGTTAGCTTTCTTCACCAAAACTTTTTGTCTTTTGCTAGAGGAGGCCATAGTTGATTTGATGTAGAAAGGGATTGAAAAAGATGTTTGAAAGTGTGATTGTCAAGTTTGAAAGCCTTCATATTTAAAGAAAAACGATACGTTCGTCTGGACGAAGTAATTTCGTACAGACGATCCAATTCGTCCAAAATGTAACGGCTTTTCGTATTCAACACAACTTACGATGCGTCCCTTCGTACAGGCTTTTTGACTTGACCGATCGTACATACGAAAAAAAATTTTGTACAGACGATCGAAAAGCGTTTCGTTTTAATTACTCTTGAAAACCGTCCCCTACAATGAATCGACACATGTTCGTACATACGAAAAAAAATTTCGTACAGACAAAGTTCGTATTAAAAACTGTCTTATCCACTCAACCGCTGCATTCAATCGTCCCGACGTTTGAGAAAAAGAAAAAATTCGTACTGGACGATCACAGATCGTATAGACGATCCAATAAAAAACTGCTCTCAAAACGGTTTAAATTCGCGCAAACTGTTTCTTAACACATCGTCCCGTACGAAAATATTTCGTCCTGGACGATTTCCTCCAAAAAAAATTTTTGATTTTAAATTTTTTTAATTTAACAAAATCAACAAAAACAAACAACAACACATAAAACATAAGACAAAAATCATAAATCCAAAAACAATTCATACAAAAACACACAAAATTCACAAAATTATAAAAACAAAATACAACAAGTATCAATGTTGCAAAGACATTTTGGTTAAGCATTCAAATCAATAACACCAAGCCTTGTTCTTAAAGTACTGAAGGTATCAAAGGCTAAAGGTTTTGTAAAAATGTCTGCAAGTTGATTTTCAGTTGAAACATGTATGAGTTCAATTTCTCCTTTGGATACATGATCCCTTATGAAATGATGCCTTATATCAATGTGTTTGGTTCTAGAATGTTGAATAGGATTTTTGGAAATGCAAATTGCACTAGTATTGTCACAATAAATTGGAATAGTGCCTATAGTTAATCCCAAGTCAATCAACTGTTGTTTTAACCAAAGTACTTGTGCCACACAACTTCCTAATGCAATGTATTCTGCTTCTGCAGTAGATAGTGCCACTGAATTTTGTTTTCTACTAGACCATGAAACTAATGAATTTTCAATGAATTGACATGTTCCAGAAGTGCTTTTCCTATCCACTCTACAGCCTGCAAAGTCAGAATCTGAGTAACCAATAATTTCAAATGAAGAGCTAAACTTAGGATACCAAATTCCTAAGTTTTGAGTTCCTAGTAGATATCTTAAAATCCTTTTCACTGCTGTCAAATGTGATTCTTTTGGATCTGATTGAAATCTAGCACATAGGCAAACACTAAACATAATATCTGGTCGGCTAGCAGTCAAGTAAAGTAAAGATCCAATTATCCCTCTAAATTTCTTTTGATCAACAGATTTTCCCTTAAGGTCTTTATCCAACTGAACTGAAGAACTCATTGGTGTACTAACAGGTTTAGCATTGTCCATTTCATATTTTTTGAGGATGTCCTTAATATATTTGGTTTGACTAAGAAAAGTACCTTCCTCAAGTTGCTTAATGCTAAATCCTAGAAAGTAATTTAAATCTCCCATTAGACTCATTTCAAATTCACTACTCATTGTTTTAGAAAAATCATCACAAAGATGTTTATTTGAAGATCCAAAGATGATGTCATCCACATAAATTTGAACAATAAGTATATCTTTCCAATTTTCCTTAAAAAGAGAGTTGTATCCACACTTCCTTTTTCAAAAGATCTTTCAAGTAGGAAGGTGCTTAACCTCTCATACCAAGCCCTAGGTGCCTGTTTCAATCCATATAATGCCTTTTTTAATTTGAAAACATGATTTGGAAATTTAGAGTTTTCAAAACCTGGAGGTTGTTCTACAAAAACATCTTCTTCAATTACTCCATTTAAAAAGGCACTTTTGACATCCATTTGAAACAATTTAAAACCTTTAAAGCAGGCAAAGGCTAGTAAAACCCTAATTGCTTCAAGTCTAGCTACAGGGGCAAAAGTTTCCTCAAAATCAATTCCTTCAATTTGGTTATACCCCTTAGCTACTAATCTAGCCTTATTTCTAATGACTACTCCTGAGTCATTCATTTTATTCTTGAACACCCACTTGGTTCCAACAACACTTTGATCTTTTGGCCTTGTAGTTAGTTCCCAAACTTTATTTCTTACAAATTGATTCAACTCTTCTTGCATGGCCAATATCCAAAATTCATCTGAAAGTGCTTGATCAATGTTAGTGGGTTCAACAGTTGAAATAAAGGCTGAATGATTGACTTCCTTGTTTAATCCACGCCTAGTTCTAACACCCTCACTTGGTTCACCTATGATTAATTCCTTTGGGTGGTTTTTAGAAAATCTCAAATCTCTAGGCAAAGGGTCTTCTCTTTCTAAATTTTCTTCCACATTTTCTTCCAAATTTAATCTATCAATCTTTTGGGAGTTTTCTTCAATTTCTTCTTCAACAACTTTTGGCTCTTCCATATTTCCATTTTCATCAAAAACAACATGTGTGGTTTCTTCAATGACTAAAGTTCTTTTGTTGAATACTCTATAAGATTTTCCAACACTTGAATATCCAACAAAAATTCCTTCATCTGATTTTGGATCAAATTTTCCTAAGGCAGATTTTCCATTATTATGTATGAACACCTTGCAACCAAATACATGCAAATGAGACAAATTTGGTGTTCTTCCTTTTAGCAACTCATAGGGTGTTTTATTCAAATTTGATCTCACATTCACCCTATTCAGAACATAGCATGCAGTGCTAAGCAAATTATATTTCAAGCCTTCAACTAATAAAACATTATTTATGAAAAAGTTTTTCAAATTTCCAATCATACCTGATCCAACCACTTTCTTTGTGGTATTATCTCCAAGTGTAACCTTGCCTCCACTCCTGGCTTCCAGCGTTATGAATTGAGCAGTATCTCCAGTCATGTGCTTAGAACATCCGCTGTCCAGGTACCATATACTCTCACGAGGTCTTGTGTGAGAGTATACCTGCAAAATTCTCAAATGTTAGACCTGGGAACCCAAACTAGTTTGGGTTCACCTTTATGAAATTTATAATCAGATGCATGTGTGATATGTCTAGGTTTATGCATCTTATTTCTCCACACCAAATTAGGTTTCATCTTTAAAGTGCAGGTGTGAGATATATGTCCCAAAAATCTACAATTGTTACATTTAACATTAGGAAAAATATTCCTATGTTTTCTCTCATATGATTGTCTTCTAAGGGATTTCATGAATTTAGGATAATACTTAGGATTTGTAAAATCTTCATGTTTAGGGGGGTTCCTATTATCCTCGAGAGCACTTATAGTAAGTTTGTAAAATGAATTCATTTCCTCCAAGATTCGATTTGTATAATTGACTCTATATGTCTTGTGCTCAGATTCATCCTTAAATTTCTCAAATTCTTTTTCAAGTTCAGCATAGGATGATTTTAAATTCTCAAAATTTTTATTCAAGTCATCATATTCATCAAGTAGTTTCATGTGGTTGCTATCAATTAAAGCATGATCTTTCCTAAGGATTTCGTGTTCCTTATTAAGCTCTTCCAATTCTAAAACTAAACTAGCATGCATCTTTTTCGTTTTCCTATATGCATCATGCATGTGTTCAGAAACTTCAAACAATTCATTATAAGTTAAATCACATACCTCTTCTTGATCTGATTGTTCAGCTTTATCTGCCATCAAGCAAAGGTTGGTGACTTCTTCTTCTTTTTCAGTCTCAGATGAGTCTGAAGCTGAGTCCGCCCAAAAAGCCTTTTGAAACTTCTTCTTGCCCTTCTTTACCATTGGTTTCTCCTCTACCTTCTCCTTGCTAGGAGAGGCTTTGAGTTTTGGACAATCAGTCTTTATATGACCTGGTTTCCTGCATTCATAACAAATCACTTCATTAGAAACCTTGCCATTTCTATTATACTTACCTCTATTCCATTGCTGGCGTCTCTTCTGCTTCCTCTTTAAAAAGCTTTTGAATTGTCTAGTCATCAGTGCTATATCATCTTCATCCTCAGGTTGTGAGTGTTCACTTTCTGACTCTTCCACATTTAGTGCAATATTCTTGTCCTTTCTTGGTTCACCTGCATCAATCTTTCTTTGACTTACTCCTTGCTCGTAAGCAATGAGTGAACCAAGAAGATTGTCAATAGAATAAATGTTCAGATCTTTTGACTTTGTAATTGCAGTAATTTTAGCATCGTATGCAGTAGGTAAACAACGAAGAATCTTATTAACCATTTCAGTATTAGTTAATTCCCTACCAAGTGCATGCAAAGAGGTGACAATTTGAGTGAATCTTGTGTACATGTCAGATATAGATTCATTAGGTTTCATGCGAAATAATTCGTAGTCATGTAACAAGATATTGAGTCTTGATTGCTTAACCTCATTTGTTCCTTCATAAGTAATACAAAGTTTATCCCATATGTCTTTTCCGCTTTTACAAGTAGAAACTCGCATGTAGTCTTCAGATTTTAAAGCACAAAAGAAACTATTTAAACATTTTGCATTTAATTGTGCTAAGTCACGTTCTTCTATAGTCCAATCTGCATAAGGTGTATCTACCCTATTTCCATCAACTAATCTAGTTGGTTTTGTGTAACCTTCCTGGACTAACATCCACATGCGATAATCAAGTGACTGTAAGAAAGTAGACATGCGTGTTTTCTAAAAATCAAAAGGAATATTGTCAAACAGTGGAGGTCTAGTGATAGAGTAACCCTCAGGTGTGTTTCGGTTTCCAAATGTAGCCATCTACGTTAATCAAAAAGTAGTTCAAACTTATGATTTTGAAACAAGGCTCTGATACCACTTGTTGAGTCTAGTAATTAGGTTGTTAAGCCTAAGTAAATGTCCCACGGCTACCAAGAGGGGGGTGAATTGGTAGTTTTAAAAATTTTAAACCCTCTTAAAATTAAAGTTGAACCGAAATAAAATTTTCTTTTAAAGTTTGTAGAAAAATGTTTTTCAACCACAGAGTTGTTAAAACTGAAATTTAAAATGCGGAAACGTAAAAGCAATAAAGTAAATGACACCAGATTTATAGTGGTTCGGTCTATAACCAGACCTACATCCACTCCTCAGAGGCACCCTCTGAGTATTGCACTAACACCACAAAGTGACTCTCCTTTAGCACCCACAGCAAGGCGGAGAAGCCTGTACAAAACCCTCTTTTCACCACTACCCGGTGCGGCAGAGAACCGTCGTCCTTTTACACAATCCACAGTGCTGGCAGAGAACCGTCGTCCTTTCACACTCTCCTAGTGTGGGCAGAGAACCGTCGTCCTTTCACACTCTCCTAGTGTGGGCAGAGAACCCTACGGCTGTTCACACTTTCCAAGTGTAGGCAGAGAACCTCCTTCCTTTTACACTCTCCTAGTGTAGGCAGAGAACCCACGTCTGTTCACACTCTCCAAGTGTCGGCAGTGAACCGGACCTTCTTGAATGATCTTCTCACAAGAATCTAGAAGGAAGAAAGAAAAGAGTGAAGAAATCCAATTTCACAAGTAGAGATTCTTACCTTTGCAATCCAAGTGAAGCCTTCTCGCTCCAATGGTAGGAATCCTCCTTTGAAAGCTCTCTTCCACTCTCCCCTTGGCTATTCTTTCAATAGGCACGAAGATCAAATGACAAAAAGATTGGGTGGCAGTCTAATTTGAAGTATTTATACAAAAGACATGAAAAACCGCCCAAAAACTGCAAATTTTCAATTCTGTACGCAGTGGATCGTCCCGTACGATCCTGGATCGTCCTGGACGATTTTACTTAAACGATCTGAAACGACCCAATTTGTATATGTGTACGAAATGACTTCGTACAGCTGATCGTCCTGTACGAACTAGGTTCGTCCAGTACGAACGGTTATTACAAGGTCGGTTCTAGAAACTGCTGAAGACTGTCCTAAGTCGGTTTATCGTTTGGACGAAAATATGTTCGTCTGGACGAAAATTTTCCAGAGAGCTGATCGTCCTGGACGATTATTTATTTTGTCTGGACGAAAATTTTCCAGAGGACCAATCGCCGGGGACGATAATTTGGTTTCGTCTAGACGAAAATTTTCCAGAGAGCTGTTCGTCCGGTACGATATTTATTTTCGTCTGGACGAAATTTTTCCAGAGGACTGGTCGCCCAGTACGATGGTAAAATTCGTCTGGACGAAATGTTTACAGAGAACCCATCGTCCGGGATGATATTAAAATTCGTCCTGGACGAATAGGACTTAGAAAAATTTTTCAAAACAAGTTCCTATTCGTTCCAAGTGCTCTATAGGAGATAACTGACAGATCGTCCAGTACGATAAATATCGTCCTGTACGATCAGTATAGAATTTCATGATCTCCTAATTTTTGTGTGTGTGAGATTTTATTCACTCAATTACAATCACTCCCTTTCAAAATTAATTCAAAGAAAAGACAAACTTCAAATAAACAAAATATCATATGTTGAATTTGATTTGAAGTTTTCGTAGTCTGGAGTCTGATTTTCCTGAAATGTTAGTACACACAAGAGCAAGTGCAAATCTTCTAAAATTGTTAGGAGATAACTATACATCTGAACAATAATGTTTGGAATCATCAAAACTACATAAGTTGCACAAATATAACTCATTCAAATAGCAACTATTCAAACACTTCTGAATTGAAATGCTATGTGTATAAGCTATAAAAAGGGAGTTATAAGGGGCCTGAATCCTATGAGATTCAGTTAGTGTCGGGGAAATCTGAAATGAGCTCAAATCTGAAATCTGATATCTGTTCTGTTCCGGATCCGATGAATTCTGTTCTGGTGCTATAAGCACATCTGTTCTGGTGCCGTGAGCACAAAGGGAGGTATAAGGGGCCTGGATCCTATGAGATTCAGTCAGTGTCTGGGAAGGGAGGCATAAGGGGCCGGAATCCGTAGAGATTCCGTCAGTGTCAGGGCATTAAGTTATGAATGACATATGAATCTGTTCTATTTTCTGTATCTGTTCTGTACGCAATTGTGATTCTGATATGATATGATCTGCAAATTCTGATTTCTGATTTCTGTATAATTCTGACTCTGTTGATTTATTCTGTTCTGTGATCTGATCTGTACGACTCTGATTCTGATTTGATATCTGTCCGTATAAGTTCTGATTTTCGATTCTGTTCTGATTCGAGATCCGATTCTGTTCCAATTTCTGATCTGATTTCTGTCTGATGAATTTAGTTTTGGTTTCTGAGAATTTAGATTGGTGGTTTGTTGCTTTGCTGAGCTGTTGAGCTCACCCTTGCTTTTTGGTGGTTTTCAGGTTCTGGGAAAGGGAAGGAAGTCCAGGAATAGAGTTCAGAGTTCTGATTCGTATAGGTATACTTTTGATTTTTGTACAGTCATGGCTTTTCGGTTCTATCTTTCTTTCTGTTGAAAGCCATGTACTGTATTTGTAGATGATTATTTTGATAAAATGAAAAGATAGATGTTTTATTCCGCTGTGTTCGATGATTTATAGTAGCTCTGTTGTTCTGTGTTTGTGTGTCTGTTGAGTTAAGTATTTGGAAGATCAGTTCAGTAACCAAACTCCAAAGCCAGATCCTGGATAAGAAGGTTTCGTCGCGATCCGGCTCGGGCGGGATCCGTCCCCGTCGGGTCGGGTCGTGACACCCACCCTCAGGATTATTTTGAACAGGGGCTGATCGAACAGATTCTATGGCAGGAGTCACCATCTCAGCCTGTGGTGTTCCGACAATGACTTGCAGATTTTTGAATCCAGACCCAAACTGAATCTGGTTGCCCTCAGTAGACTAGGCAGCGGTGATGTTGATGTTAAAGATCAGTTTTCCAGACATTTTCTGTAGTATAAAGATAATTCCAATCAGAAATTGATCTTTGCTACTGTCCACAAATAATCTGACTGCTGATAGTTGTACTAACTAGAGTATAGTTGTAAATTACGAAAGGGATTGAAAAGATTGCAGATTTGATAAGAAATGGTCCGTTTAAGGACCCACACCAAAGAGATATAATCACACAGTGAAGATTTAGAGTGGATTGATATTTGATTGGAAAGAAATTGGACATTAGAATAAGATAACATTCTGTAAGGACGTTTGTCCCTAAGGATTTCGAATATATAATTAAACACAGATATATATAATTAAGAATGGGGAAAGAGTAAAAGAAAATTTATAATCTAAAGCCTGATCTCGGCGTATCGAATAAAACCAAAACCGGTGCAAATGAAATGAGAGGACTCTAAAGGTGTAAAAGACAATGACATATAATTTGACATGCAAATGCGAGACAACAAACGGGCGGCATAACCCCTACCAGACCTAGGACCTAACCTCCGTTTCCGGGTGGTCGTCCGCCAGGCTTTTAGGAAAAGCTCTGGTAACCATGGGTGATGGTCACTCGCGTGGCCATAAACATGCAAACAGTGTAAAGTAAACATGCAGATGTCATACAAGTGACATATAGGCTTGGTTGACTCGATTTAAGGGATTCTACATAATTATAGAGCATAAATAAAAACCAATCAATCAAAATCAACTGATAAATCAAAGCCAAAATATCGAGACTCCAAAATAAGCATCAAAAGAGAGCATTAAATATAATGAATGGAAAGAAATCAATTATGATTATGAATAGACTCGAAAAGAATTCTAAGTGACTAATCACATAAAATGACATACAGATGTGAGACGACAAACAGGCGGCATAACCCCTACCAGACCTAGGACCTAACCTCCATTTTCGGGTGGTCGTCCGCCAGGCTTTTAGGAAAAGCTCTGGTAACCATGGGTGATGGTCACTCGCGTGGCCATAAACATGCAAACAGTGTGGAAATAAACATGCATATGTCATACAAAGACATACAGGCTGGGGTTGACTCGATTTATCAGAATTCTATCAGTTTTGCAGTTCAGGTATATTTCTCAATCATGTTGAAAACAAAATACGGCTCGAAAATAGCAAAGTCAAAACAAATTAGAAAAATTTACGAAAAGAATCGTAGTAGAAAAAGAAAAGCGGACCGAACATACCCAAATCTATAAAGGAAAAGTCTGAAAGACTGTAGACTTGCTAAAGCTACTCAAAAATCAGAAGAGAAACGGACAGCACTTCGGCAGGCTATGGGGCCCACACCGGTGCTGACTGTTAACTCAACTGCTTAGCCTTACGAAAAAAGGCTAGGGAGACAACAACTATCGATGAAATCAAATAGCGGCGAGAAAACCTTGTATAAAATACTCGTCAGAACAACATCACAGAAGTACAGATAGTACCCACAAAGACAGTGACAGGCACCGAGGAACAAAAATTTAGATGAAAATTTAATTGCCCAAATATTTAATTAGATTATATATAATTTTTTAGAAAGAATTTAGTCTTCATTTGAAATGGAGAGAGAAGTCTATCCCCAGCGGAGTCGCCAGAAAAATCTGTGAGAAAATAAAATCATCTCAACTTTATTTTATAAATACTTAATTTTAAATATAATTCTTTTATGTAAATATTTTATTTAATAGAGTATAATAGAATTTATATTGTATAATAAATCTATATAATTTAAATAGAGAAAAAGAAGGAGAGAGAGATAGATTTTTTAAATTAACTTTTGAAATAAAATTTATCCTATTTTATTTATAAAAAAATAATTTGCTTTATTTATACTTTTGAATATTCTCTTTCAATTGAATTCGTATAGTTGGATATAAGACCGCCTCGAAAGACATAATGATATCTTTCTATCGATTCCAAAGAAAGAGAACAGATAATTCACTTTCCTAATCAGGTATGGTATAGGGAATATACAAATCACCCAAAAAGACGACCCGTATTTTCCCTATTTACCTAATTAGATTAGTGAATTGTCGATTCATTCCTAAAATCAAGTATACAGACGATATTTGATTTACTTATGAAGGTAAATCAAATATCTATTTATTTCTTGATTATAATGAATGAATCTAAACAAAAGTATATATAAGGCAGGGTTTTCTATTTAAAAATAAGAATTTTATCTTCTCACATGATTCGCTTTATTTATTTTTAGGATATATTTCTCCCGATCAAATCTACATAGTCAGATACTATACTGCCCCGAAAGACAGACTAACATCCTCCTATTGATTTTAAAGGGAGAAGAAGTACAATTCATTCTTCTAATCAGGTGTAGTATAGAGAATATTCAAATCATCCTGAAGGGATGACGAGTATATCCTCTAATCGACCTGATTAGATTAACGAATTATAAGTTCATTTCTATAATTAAACATAGAAGATATTTGATTTATTAGTAAAAACAAATCAACTATTTATCTATTCATTAATTATAGAAATAACTCCTAAATGTTAACAAAGCCTAATCTACTTCCACAGATCTTTCCCCTACCTCAGAAAAGAACTTAAGTAGGGTTTAGATTATTCTGGGATCTAGACTTCCTACAGGGGCAAGCCCCTGTAGTTATTTACATCTCCTAAGAGAAAACTCTCGATTTAAATGAAGACTAATTGATTCCAAAATTATATATAAATTTAATTAAATATTTGGGCTAATTTAAATTTTCACGATCAGGCTTTAGATTATATAGTTGAATTTAGAAGAATTAGAATTAGTTAGAAGGAGGAATGTGCAGAGAAAAGTGTATACAATCTGGACTTACTACCTGCCTAGAGTGGGCTGCCAGCTAACAATCCTAATCACAACAATTCGCCGATGATGCAAGAGTTAAGGTAGCTCTATCCTAGGAATCAAGGAGTGTATTAAAGAATCTGAAAATAAATGCAATGAGATATGCTTACAAAAACCAAAAATCTACTCGTATGCGAATGATGTATGAAACAGTTATATATGAAAGAGCTGGTTTTTATTAATATAATTTTTATCGGTTACACCCCAGAATTTGCAGTAAAGTAATGGTGGCCAGGATCCACCGATAACAAACCTGGGTTCTAAACCTATGAGAAAAATAGAATTAAATATAACTGCTTAGGATCTTCGGGCTCCGGGTCTTCTATGGAATTCCAAAAAGGAATGTCCTTCTGAAGGAGGACATTACTTTTTGGAGCCCCATTTGTATATTTATAAGCAGTTATCTTTAATTCTTTTACAGACACCAGACGCTGTACAGACTCAATCTATATACAACAATTCTAGGAAATGAAAACCAGTACATCAGATCCTAAAAACATTCTACTGTTGCAGTAATATAAAAGACAAGAAATAAAGCAGTTATATAATGATGCATGTTATGAGTGCGTTGTGTACAGTTATAAATGCAGGAAAGTAAAGACAGAAAAGTAAAGTACACGGCCCTCACTTTATTCACTTCGCTCTCTGGTGTACAGACAGAAAAGTAGATATGCATGCTAATGCAGTACAGAAAAGTAAGCAATCACACATAGGTGTCCTCTAGGCAAGACACCCGCAAGCAAACCACAACAAGCCACCGGCCTAACTTAGGCTAAAGTTGGTTGTCCTAGCAAGCATCTAAGTGTGTGAAGAAAGCTGTGTGGCTTGGATAGGTCCTAATGGGTTTATTTGTTTAAATTGCATGTATTATTAGGATTGATTTATTATAGGTCAAAGGGATTTGGTTAAAGTTTAAGTAAAGTATATTTGAATTTATTAAGAATTATTCCAATTTTAAATGTTAAAGTTCATTAACTTAGATTATAAAGAATTTATAGATTGATAATTCCCTAAGTGCAGGAAATCATCAATTTATAAATCCTAGGACTTCCAAAATGAATACCCGCCTTAAACAGAATGTATGTATTCATTTCGAGAGTTCCCAAAATTTATTAAGGAAAGAGAAAGGGACCTTATGAATGTAATACGACGTGCCCTCCTAAAGGAATCTAGCACGCCGTATAAGGTTGGTAGTTTATTATTTTTGTTTGAAGATCTCCAAATCCAAATGGATTAGTGCATTCCTAAAAGGAATCGAGCACAATCCATAGAAGATCTCTTTGTTATTTAAATGTTTTAAGGATCTTTAAAAGTCAAAACGCCCAAAGTCCTCCAGAAGGAATCAAACTTTAGGTGTAGAAGACCCGAATTCGTTTAATCTGAATCAATTATCAAATTTGATTGATTAAGATTAATCTTAATCAATCAAATTATCTAATTAATTCAAATTAAAGGAATGTATAATTTAATTGAATAAATTAATAGAATTCAGAAATTATTAAGAATTAAAGGTTTATTGATTTATTAAGGATTTGAGATTGACTTAGAGATTTGATTTTTAATGATTGGTTGGATACCACCTTTGTTTCACACCGAGGCCGTGAAGTTTATTTCACCTTCCTTGGGGCTAAGCTAATAGCCTCGTAGGCCTGGGTTACCCAGCGGTACCCAATATATTTAAGTAGCTTAAGTGAATTAAGAATTTAATTCTGGTCAATTAGATATATTATTTGTAATTTTTAGATTTAATCTTGATTTATTATATTTTCTGGAAGTTTTAGGTTTAATTAAGGGTTTATTAAGGGTATGATTTGGTTCAATGGAATTTAAGGCTTTGCTTTGATTTTGAATGATTATGAGTTTGTTTTAAGTTTGATTTAGAGTTGATTAAGATTGATTAAGACTGATTTGGATTTTTTAGAAGTTTTATTTGACTTATTAGAACTTATTGAACATTAAAAACTTTTAAAGAGAAGAAAACCTAAATCTACTAGTTATTATATAGTTAATTAATGTCAAATCAATGTGTATTTGATTAATAGAGCTATGACACTAGTTTTCTATGTTTTAGTTCAATCCCAAAAGGGATGTTTGGAGTTCTCCTTAGATTGGTCTAAGTTTGCTAAGACTCACCTTAATTATTGTCCTTAGTGTCACTAGGTCATAGGATATAAATCAAAGTCTCTAACCCTTTGAAACACTAAATTACAATCACATCAATACAATCATGAGCAAGTGTACTAAATCTAAGAAGGAATGAAATGAATGCAATGAGGTTTTGAAAATTATATTTAAAACATGTTTAATTGTATTTGAAGATCCATTCAACAAGCAATCATATATTTGACTTAACTCAATGACACTATAATGTGTAGAAGATACAACATAGAGTCATTAGAGTTTATTTGACATTGGATTATTGAATATCTAGAGAGTTATCTAGAATGGTTAAGAGAGTATAACTAGGGTAGTTGCCCTCTAAATATTCAATAAAGATTGGATACACAAATATATGATTATTCACTAAAACCTTTGAATGTATGTATGGAACCATTAGAAAAACGTTCAATTGACAATACGTTCCCTCTTAAGGCACTTAGATTGAATCATAATCTACAATAAGAGGGAACTTAAATGTGAATTGAATGAAATCCTAAGTAATTTTATACAAAGACACTCAAGATGCACATAGACTTCGTCACCATAACATCTAAAACTAGATCATGCCATTTAAAACAGAATTACTCTTCTTTTTTTTTTAAAAAAAAACAACAAATTGATTTGCTTTGAAATTTAACTAAAATATAAAATAAAAATAAAGAAAAGTAGGGGTTAAAATATAATTTTTAAAATAATGAAAACTAGGCTCTGATTTTATTTTTAGAAAATAGGAAATTTTATTCCGAGAAAAATGAGTGGTTGTACACAAAATTTGACTGAGTATTTTATTTTATATAATTTTTGGAAGTTCTAGTGGTAAAACTAATTAATAAAAACCTTAAAACGGGATTTATACACGGCAGCAACTGATTGGTCCACGTGAGCGGCGGCGGTCAAGCGGGACCCCGTCACTTAAATGAGTCAGCAAGGCTTAATAACCCTCGGATCAAACGCGGCTCGATCCGATGGAGGGGATTGAATCCCGTGGCTTGATCTCGTTTAAGAGATCGGACGGCCACAGACAATCCCGCCGTTTGAAACAAACGGATCAGATGCAGCCGGACCTGATCCCGCCATCTCACGCTTAGATGGGCTCAAAACAGTCGTTTACTCTAAACGAAATCTTGACCGTCCGTAATAAACAAAGAAACGGACGGTCCTGATTCCGTCACTAAGCTCAGGAACCCGAAAACCCTAAGCTCAAAAAAAGTTTTAAACTTTGTTTCCAGAGGATTAAATGGCTTGATCGTTGAGATCCATGCGACAGTTAATTGGATCAACAATGGGGAAAGGTTTTTATTTAAGTTGGACACATTATTTTAGATGAAGTCCCCATAATGGCATTAATCAACATAAATTCCTTATGATATGGAAAAATCTACTAGCTTTGAAACATACTTGGTTAACTAGTGAGGGGCTCTAAAGCTTAGTTCCATATATTTTGGATAACTACATAGACTTTAACTCTTAGAGAATATTTTTTTGAGTCAGGTGGAGTTGATGCAACATAACCAACATTTGTAGCAAATAGACTAGTCCTAAAGGTTATGACTGCAGGGAAATTAAGCTGGCCTTGGAAGGGATGATCCATATTTCTCTTGCTTTTGTGGGATGATAGGTTATGGGGAACACTCTTCAATGATACAAATATTTTATATGAGGTATTGGTTGAAGGGAATGGGTTGACCAAGAGGTGAGATAACGGCCAACCCAGATTTTTTTTTGCCAACCCAGAGTTCACCTTAGGGAATGATTTGATATATGGTTTCTTATGATGGAAGATTCAAATCATAGAACCACTTGAGAATGTTAGGGTAATATCTTTATATAATCTAAAGTTGTTGACAAAGCTTTAAGTGATTTAGAGGCCAAAGAATGGAAAAAATACTATAGTAAGATTAACGGGACCTAGTTTGGGTACAATTTATCTAGTCTTAAAATATTGTGTTAGTGGCAAGGCTTATGGGTGTATTGAGGGAATGGAATTGATACATAATGTTACGACATTGTGTTGACATTAAATGTAGAGCAGATGATGGAGATCCAAAGTATTTTGATGGTGATGGAAGAGGGAGGGCCAAAATTAGGCTAAGAGAACTCTAGTTATCACAAAAGACTTCAAGAAAGGTTTAGGAATTTTTAAAGGATTTAGGTTATAGAGAAATGCTTTTGGGATGATGTTAGGAAGATGATTAATAATCAATAAAGCATTGAGAGTGAGTGAGAGAGAGAGAGAGAGAGAGAGAGAGAGAGAGAGAGAGAGAGAGAGAGAGAGAGAGAGAGAGAGAGAGAGAGAGAGAGAGAGAGAGAGAGAGAGAGAGATAGATAGATAATCAATAACAAAAAAAATTCCCAGGCATTCTATCAATGAGAATATAGGGGGAAAAGGGCTTAGTTACAAGCTCCCCACCCTAGAGACTTTACTAACTAATATTTTACAAAAATATTCCAACCTTTTTTCAATAATAAAAAAAATATAGATTTAAACTATTACATCAAATTATATGATAAAAAAATACAAAATGAGGGAAAAATTAAATCTAGGCAAGCAAATAATTGGAGTAGAGCCATTCTAATTTCACTTAAGAGATTAGTGTTGCTGGATTTGTATAAGTATGTTTATTATGGATTGAGTTATGCTTAGATTTTCTTTGATATAAATTCCCACTAAAAATGCAAGTGCATGTGTCGATAAAGTAATAAAAGTGATATGAGAGAGTGTCGATCCCCTAAGGAAGTGCTCTGCTTATATTCAATTGTTTAAAGGTAATTTGGTCAAATTGGACATGAATGGGTAGTCTAATTGGATCAACTTGACTTAATTTGCCAATTTTGACAAACCTTTTGATCACTTGGCATGAATTTGGGTTAAGCCAAGTTGGAGCATGAAGTGGTTTGATATAATTAAACCTCTTTTTTGCTCAATTTAATTAAATTGACTTCAGTGGTTCCTTTTTTTTTTAATCCATGGAATTAATTTGATCAATTAAATTGAGCATAACCTATAGATATCTTATGGAAGTTTTATGGTTTGTTCACTTAGTTTATTTGTTTCAAATGGAATAAATCTGGCAAAAACTTACTCTTTGGGTGAGCAAACGAGGGTCAAGGGTTTTAGGGATCAATTAGACTACTAACTACCTTTGGACACCCTATGGAAGGTTCATGTTGAGCCAATTGAAGTAATCCGATCAAGTTGTTCCAATGGGTTCAAAAGGGTTGAGTGTTGGGTTCACTTTGAATAAGGTGCAATTGTCATGACCCGGTCTGGTGAGCTCGCATAGGCGAGGCGGGAATAGAGATCAGATGGTAGACTAAACTATTAACTCTCTAAATCAATCTCCAAAATATTTGAAAGAGCCACTAAAACATTAAAATTTAAAGCAGATAAACATAACTGTTGACCTCTCTTTTGTTCAATTCTCACCTCAATTGGACCCAATGGGTTAGACCCAACCCATTGGGCCCAGGCTTGTGCACTGGGTCAACATGGTTGACCAGGTCACCCAGGTTGACCCAAATCGACCTATTAGGCCCTTTTAAGCCCAAATCAATTTCAAGCCCAAATATTACCCTACCCTTGGATTCAACTCATCTCCTTTGACCTATTTGACTGGGTTGACCAGGTAAACCATTGACTTGGTTAACCCAAGTCTTAAATAGGTCAAAATAACCTATTAAGGACCATTAAAGGCTCATTAATGCATGAAATTGATTCCAAAGGGATTTGAATTGAAAACCACAGCAAAAACCAACCTATTTTCCCTCCTATTTGATTCCAAACTCGATCCCAGCCATTCATCATAGAGTAGAGGCTTTAAATAGGAAGAAATTAGGTTTTGGAATGATCTTTTCTTGCTCTTTATCTCTCTAGGCCACCAAAAGACCTAGAATTTCATGTGAGAGCTCTCCCCCCTTCCCTCATCTTTTACAAGTCAAACCTGCCGCCAAGACTTCGCCGGCGGCGAGATCTCTGGGCCAATCGAGGATCAAAAGCTTCCAAAGACTCTCCCGTTCAATCCAAGGCATTTCGAAGCTCATGTTCAATTAGGAAATCGTGCGTGGACAATCTACAAGAGCAAAAAGACCAATAACGCAAAAATCCAACGGTTATATCTCTCAAAAACCCTTAGAATATGTCATTACATATAAGGTAAAATAGCTTTCTAAAAAGCTGCTTTTAAGCCATACAAATACTACCCCATGAATGCTCTTCATGTATAGAGCTAATGTTTAAATTTCATTAGATTTGGTTGAGTAGATCGAGAGAAATTGCCAAATTATTATTTAGGGTTTCGGTTTAGTCCTATTAAACTGCACGAAATCGCAGCCGTTGATTTCGGGATCTACGGCTGTGATCTTATTATTCCGTGGTTGATATGAACAGCAGATCCCGCTGTGTAGGATAGGTTCCAGTCCGGCTAGATCATGGCCATCCGTTCGGATTGGCGGAGATCGAACGGCGGGAGCTCTCTACCTACGTGGATAAGTGTCATGGCACGTAATTCCGTGTCACCTCAATCATTGGCAATGATTGCGCGGCGGCGTAATCATTTCCAATGATTGGTTATGATTTGAAATGACCAATCTGTGCCCGCCACATCATTTGACAGCCGCCGATTTCATTTTAATTAATTTTAATTAGTTTTTTAAGTGTATTTTAAATCAGAAAACTTTAAATAATCATTAAAAATTTATTTTTTATCCAAAAATTACGTATAATATATCAAATTGCTCGTATTCTCAGCCTCTTTAATTTAAAATTAATTTTAATTAAAAATATTTTAAAAATAGTAAAAAACCTTTTTTTAAAATTATATTATTACTATATTTTTAATAATAATTATTATTATGTTATTATTATCATTAATTATAATTATTCATAATAATAGTTATTTAAACCATTTTGTAGCTATTTTTATTATTGCTATTATTTTTACTATTATTATTATTATTATTATTATTATTATTATTATTAGTCATTACTTTAAAAAATTATTTTATTATTATAATAATTATTATTATTGTTATAATCATTTTCATTATTATTATTATTATTATTATTATTATTATTATTATTAAATAAATAATATTAAATTTCAAAAACATATCCCTTTTATTTTTATTATTTATATTATTTAATATTAAATATTTATTAATAATTAAAGTATTTTCCTATTTATTCATGTTTGAATATTTAATTATTTTCTAATTAAATTAAATTTATGTAATTTATTCTAAAAATTATTTTAAATTACTTTAAAAATTTCAGAATCTTTAAGTTTTATTTTTATTTAATTTAATGATTATTTTTAAATATTTACTATTTTAAATTATTTTAAAATTACTCTTTAAATAGTTTTTTTAATTCATTAAACTTTGATAAGTCATATCATTTTCATCTTAAATCGGATTTCGGCATACAATACCTTAAAATTTTTTAAAAAATGTGTATTTTATTGTAAAAGTATGTTTAGAAGTTAATTTTTACTGTTCTGGTGTATTTCTGTATTATATATTTTTTTGGGTATTTTAATATTATTTAAATAATTAATTATAATAATTATTTTAAAACTAAATTTTTTTTTCAAATTATTTTAAAACCTCGTTAGGGTGACCAGTGGATTTCTCATATATTTATTTATTATAAATTGATCTATTTTTAATTACACTATTTTCCAAAATCTATATATTTATAAGTATTTTAAATTACTTTAAAATTATTTATATTTTAAACCCTAATTTCGGAAGATCCACTCCAATGAAATTTTAAAAATAGATTGTGCATGTGAAGAGCAATCATGGGAGAGTGGATTTGTAGGTGATTGAGTCTCAATCATTCACTAATCACTTCGTTAAGCACATTTTCTTTTTTTTATCGTACTTTGCATATGTAGGATGCACGAGCACTTAGTTTAAGCTCTCCTGGATCTAAGGACATGGCATGTTTATTGCTATTTATGTATCCCCTTGCATTGTTACCTAGAGGGTTAGTGCAAAACTCAAGTTTAAACATATTCCACGTAGTGACAACATAAGGATAATAATTAAGAACCCATGAAGCAAATTTAGAAAAATTCCATGAGCTAGGATAGATCCCTGATTGGCATAAAAACTTCAAAATTCAAACATAGTGGTATATTAAATATCCCAAAATTTTTTAGAAATTTTTAGGATCTTTTAGATCCCTTAATCAACCAACCCTAATTTATGCGATAATTAGGGTCCGACACATTCTAAAAATTATAATAAATTCATTTCATCTAAAAAAAATACTCATAATAGTTCAAACTATTCAGAATTCAGTGCTTAACCTTAGATAATTAAGACCCTTAGCTTGACCTTAAGCTAACCCTTAATTTAACCTTAATTGGAAATTACCATTTTGCCTTTTTTATATAATTAAAAATTATTAAAAATTCCAAATTTTTCTCAAACACTTGAGAACACCTTCTTTGGTCATTTCTAACCTTTGAGGGTTATTCCAATTAGTTTGGAGCTGATTTGGATCAAATCCATAAAATCACCTCTAATTAGGCAGTTTTAATAATTCATTAATTACCCAAAACTTTAAAAATTTATAACTTTGCATAGGAAACTCCAAATCCAGCTAACTCAAAGCCTAATTACTCACCTTAAGGTTTAGTATTTACCTAAAATATTAGGAACCCCAAACCTAGCATATTTCCTATAGTGACCTTTTGGACCCCCTCAACCTAGCACCTAGGAGGATCCATGACTTTTCAAAATTGACTAATACAAGTTAAACTTCAATTACCACTACCCCAAGCATTGAAAATTAATCAACAAACTAAATTGACTAAAATATACCCTAATTTATTAATATTTAAACTTTAATTAAAATTTCATTTTCTGGCCTTCAACAAACTCTAACCTTAGGCAATTTGAACTAACTACCTAGCTTAGGATTTATCCTAACCACATAAGCCTTACACACACTTAGAATTGTTTGTTAGTGCACCACTTCTAGATTTAGGCTATGTCGGTATTTACTTTTTTTTGCTGTGTACCGGGTTTTTCGAGATTTTATTGCATGTTGTGAAAAATTGATGTTGTATTTGTTTACTTTTACTGCACTCTGTGGATTGATCTGATTGTGCGCTAGATCTACCCCAAGGTTAGGGATGATATATTAGTTTTCTTGCATATGATCATGCTCATACAATGCTAAATAAAAGGGGGGAAAATGTCATGATTTTTAATAATGTTTCGTGCAAGTGCTTCAGAATTTACTTAGCCCCTCCTAAATAAATGAGGGCTAAAAATCATTAAATAATAAATTGCAAGGTGAACTGCTTAGCCCTCATAATTAAGAGCATGATCAAGAATGGCTGTGATGAGCACTTTTCATTTTTATATAAACTGCTTGAGATAATATATTATAATTGCTTGGAATTTTTTTATTAAAATAATCTTGTAAGAGAGTCTAGATTTTTACTGCTTTTCATTGATGTAAAATATTTATAATATTGGTGAGAGTTGTGAAAATGACTTTGAATTGGGATATTCTTATCCAACTTAAATTCTAAAAGAAAAAGGCATCCTCAAAAGGGGGGTTTCTTCCATTTGGAAGATCGAGTTTGGATGACTTTTAGATATCCAAAGAGAAAAGACAATACCCCTCTAAAGGAGGATTATCTCTTCGTTTGGATATTCAAGCCACGATGAATCCAAGGAGTCCAAGGAGGAGAGATCCAAGGAGCCCAAGGAGGAGATATCCAATGAGTCCAATGAGGGAAGATCCAAGGAGTTCAAGGAGAAGAAGTCCAAGAAGACTGAAGAGTTGAAGACCTAATATCCCCACTCAAAGTCATTTGCGTCAGTCATAGGCTTAGAAATTCAGATTGTTGGCAGTGGTGCTTGACCACTTTACTTTTCTGCAGACCCTGGGTTATAAGTAAGGGCAGTTGACCTATGGACATTTATTTAATTAGTTTGATTATTTTTTATGTATTTTATTTATGTTGTATGCCTTTAGGGTTGCATGATTTTCTTAGTTTTTTGGCGATTTATATACCGTTTTATTTTATCCTGGATCTCTCTAGGCTTTCTAAGGACTATAAAATTTTTCTACTCATAACAAATACTTAAAATTTTAAGATTTAAATAATATAGAAACTTAACGAATCTAGGGAACTTTCGGAATCATCTAGGGTCACATACATAATGCTGCATCATTCTTTCTCCTTTTAATAAGACACCTCCCTGCATGTGGGTAGAGTTCGAATAATCTGACCTATGAGGATGAAGTGCCTGACCTGGAGAGGCCCAGTCTTTTCTAAAAATTATTTTCTATAAGTCTATTTTTTAAAATCTAGCTTATGCATATCTTATTTGGAAACTTCAACCAACATGTATTGTATTAGCAACTAATTGAAATTAAATTTTAATTATATTAGTTAGGGGTATTTACCCAATATAAGTATAAGGCCAATTAGGAAACCCTCTAGATGTTGGCTTTAACTTCCAAAAAACTATACCACCAATCTATCTTTTATAAATGACTGGATCACATAGTTTTGAATCGATTAGGTGGTTAGCTGGCTCCCAAATCCAGACCGGGATAATTCCAGTTTTTGCACTGCATTAGTTAAAACACAAGTTTTAGTGTTGTTCGTAGAATACTAAACACAATCTAGATTTAGGATTCAAGACTACTACACTCGATCTCGTAGTATGCCTTAAATACTGGATAAGTTCTCTATTCTTCAGGGACTATAAATTCCACTTATCTGCGTCATATGGATGGCGCCACCTCTATCTTCTCTCACATATGTGTCGAATGCTTAACTTTCTTTTCTCCAGTTTCTTCTCACTGCCTTAGTCCCTGAACCATACATGTTAACTAAGCCATTTGAGACCTTTCTTCCATTTGAGTAGGACTTCCTAGTCTTAGCCTTATGTGCCAATCCCATTTATGAAAAGGTTAATATATGATTCTTAATCAAGAGTTTTCTTAGGTTTTGGCCTGAGATGCAATTAACCACAAAGGCTTGCGCCCGTGGGAAACTGAATTCCAAATCTACTAAACCCCATCCAAGCTGATGTATCGGGTGAAAGAAACTTGTGATTGTGATCAGACCATATATATTATTATCCATCGAGGTGCGTATGAGAGAGCTGCTATCCTACATGATTAATTGTATGTAGGGTCTAATCTGCCCTTCCATCTGCCTGTTTATGAGGAGCACGGAGGCCTGCGATCATATCTATCACTCGGGGTAGGTGCAATCGTATACCCCTATACAATCCTGTAGTCATAGCGGTGTCCTTTTCGTAGGTCTATAGCGTTCTAGCGATTACAGTGGGACTGATCACAATCTTGGGCCCAATGGGTTGGGTCTGACCCATTAAGTTCAATGGAGGAGAAAATTGAACAAAAGAGATGTCAATAAATGGACCCCCAACAGGAGCGACAAATAACTAGTGAACCGCTCGTGTTGGGGTTGACCTACTGTGCCCAAGAAAAGTGGAGTAAAGATCACAAGTAAAAAGTCACCAACGAGGTGGAAAAAGGTAGGAAGCTCTCCTCCCAGCCTTACCCTATATTAGGGGCAGAGCTTAGGAGAGAGAAAAAAGCAGTAGTACACATCACCAAAAGGTGAAGAAGTAGCGGGTCTTCTCTTGGACTTTCCTTATAGTAAGGGTAGAGCAGATAAAAGAACCAAAGAGAGTAGAACTCACCAAAAGGTGAGAAAGTAGTGGGATGCTCTCCTGGCCTTGCCCTATAGTAAGGATAGAGCCGATGAAAGGATCCAAGTAAAGTAGAACTCACCAAAAGATGAGAAAGTAGGGAGGGTTTCTCTCTTTATCTTACCCTATAGTGAGGGTAGAGCTGAAGAGATAATTAAAAGTAAAATATTAAAAATAAGCCAACTATCTGCAAGGTCATATAGAAATAGTAGAGTATAAGGTGAAAGAAATGGTGAGGAATGCCTCACAAGGGCTCTGTCAGGCTCTCTCTACCAAGTAAAGTGAAACTAACTATCTGCTTGATTATATCGATCAGCAGGATAAAAGGTGAAAGGATCTCATATCCTCTGATTCTTCCAGAATAGTGGATTGGGGTGACTCAATATTTGCCTGACCATATCGCAACAACAAATAAAGGAGTCATAAAATATGGTGCCTACCTGATCACAAAATGGCATTCAGGGTAAAAGGTTGTGAGAAATGCCTCCTAGGGATTCTATCAGGCTCTCTCAACTAGGTAAGTAAAGCCGACTATTTGCCTGACTATATCAAAATAGCAAGATATAAGGCGAAAAGAATCTCGTCTCCTCCTGATCCTTTCAGAATAGTGGATTAGGGTGACTCAACACTTCTGCCTAACCTTAACAAAAGTGATTAAGTCACGAAATGGAAGCCTATCTAGTCTTTAATAGGATATCCAGAATAAAAGGGTGGTGAGGAATACCTCCCAAGGACTCTGTCGGACTCTCTCAACTAGGTAAATAAAACTAACTACCAATCTGACTGTATCGAGGCAGCGAGGTAGAATGTGAAAGGATCTCATCTCCTCCTGATCCTTTCGAAACAGTGGATTGAGGTGACTCAACACTTCTTCCTGACATCAGCAAAAGTGAATAAGCCATGAAATGGAAGCCTGACTAGTCTTTAATAGGACATCCATAGTAAAGAGGTGGTGAGTAATACCTCATAGAGACTCTGTTGGGCTCTCTCAACTGAAAAAGTAAATCAACTACCAGTCTGACTGCATAGGGACAACGAGGTAGAAGGTGAAAAGGATCCCATCTTCTCATGATTCTTTCAGAATATTGGATTGGGGTGACTCAACACTTCTGTCTGACCTTAGCAAAAGTGAATAAGTCAAGAAATAGAAGCATGCCTAATCTTTCACAGGACATCTAGAGTAAAGGGATGTTGAGGAATGCCTCTCAAGGACTCTATCAATTTCTCTCAATCGGATAAGTAAAACTAACTACCAGTCTGATCGTATCGGGACATCGGGCTAGAAGGTGAAAAGGATTCCGTCTCCTTCTAATCCTTTTGGAACAGTGAATTGGGGTGACTCAACACTTCTGCCTGACCTCAGCAAAAGTGAATAAGCCATGAAATGGAAGTCTGCCTAGTCTTTAACAGGACATCCATGATAAAAAGGAGTGGTGAGGAATACCTTCTAGGTGCTCTGTCAGTCTCTCTCAATCAGGTAGCTTCAACATCTGTTCAACCAGCTTAGCCTTGTAAATGATGAAGTGCTCAATACTCACTTACTCCTATCGGGAGTAGTGGGTAAAGAGTTAGGCTCTGGTGCCTACCTGATCACAACAGGACATCTAGAAAGAGAAAGGGTGGCGAGGAATGCCTTCCAGGAGCTCTATTAGGCTCACTCAACCAAGTAAAGTGAAACCAACTACCTGTATGTCAATATCAAAATAATAGGATATAAGGTGAAAGTCATCTCAACATCAACCTGACATAGATCTATGTAGGGATGTGAGGGAAAAAGGAAAGGTAAGTGGAAGAATTTTAAAGGGTAGAGTTATCTAAGGAATCCCAAGCTAGCGTTTTGGTAATCACATGATAGAGGATAAATCGTCGTGGCCATGAGTATCCAAATGCCATTGAGATCTCTTAGAGAATCCTAATCCTGCACAAAAAGGGAGGAGAACATCAGCATGATGCCTCATAAGAAAGTTGGAAGAGATACACCCTCAATAACCTCAAGTATAACCATAAAATTACCTTTCCTAGGCGCTCCTCTTCTACGGTATACATTTCCACCCATTCTACTCATTTTATTTACATTAATTACACCTGAAAAATATTAACAACTAACATTAAGTCAAAGCCCAATAAGTAAAATATGATTCTAAACTGCAATAATCAAGAAAAAATGAACAATATGCTAAATATCAATTTCATTTAAAACATAACATAAATTCATTTCTTACAAATATGTCATTAAACATATCATATTATAAAACTATATATTTTATTGTCATTTCCATATTCATATCAATATACTCAGCTTTCTCATTTCATATATATTATAGCCGTCATAGGAGCCACCGTTTAGTACCATAAATGTACTCCTTTTCCATTTCCTTTTTCATATCATTTACCATTTTAACATGCACGAGTACAACGTCCCCACTTAGTACTATAAGGTGATGAGCTCCATCTATTCAACATGCACATACAAGCATTCAATATAACATTTATATCATCTTATATCATTTCATTTCATCTTATTTCATATAACATATAAACTTTATCATATGATGTCATAAAATATAACATGTAATTTGCATGATCAACCATTTAACAATAGTAATAAAATCATGTTCTAAATTAATCATAAAGATTTCATAAGCATGCTTGAATATTCAATATATATAACTGGAGAGAAACAAAAGACATTATTATAATTAGGTTAATTAGGTAAAATTAAAGGTCAATTCTCCTCTATTATTGTGTGATGAACTTATCCAAGGTGACAGGTTGAATCAATTTGATCAAATTAGATCAATTTGGTCAAAGTGGCTAAGTAGATCCTATAGGTTTAATTTTTCAAAGTTGGGCCAATTAGCCTAACCAAGGAACAATTGAGTCTATTTCTTGTATTTAAACTATAGTCAAGTTAAATATATAAAGTTTGGTTCAAGGCAACTTGACCAAATTGGCTAATTTGGCCTAATAGGTTTACTTGAGTCAAATTGAGCCAAATAAGCTAATTAGTCAATTTAAGCTTAATTAAGGTCATTTAGTCTCAAGCCACCTTTGATTAATTAATTAAAAATTTTTAAAATTGGGCTTAGCTCAAATTTGTCAAATTAGCTAAACTGATCAATTTGGCCTAAGAGATCAATTTGGTTAAATTGTGTTTAGTTAGCCATTTGGCTAATTGAGAGAAATTCATGTATGGATTATTTAATGAAATTTTTCGAAGGCCTTAGGTTCAATTAATTTGGCCAATTTTATAGTTTTGGTTAGACAGGGTTAAATAAGTTCATTTGGGCTAAAATGGGTCAAAGGGTCTAATTGGGTTCAACTGACCAAATTACTTTGAATGCCAATAATTCTTTTAATTAATTGCTTCTCATATTGGCAATTTTTTATGATTTCACATGAATCATATAAAGCATTGAATTTGCCAAAAATGAGTTAACTGTGTATAACTATGTTAAATAAAAATATCAATTTTATATTTAATATTTTCTTTAACAGTCCTAGAGTTTTTATTTATTTCTTTTACATTTTATGGTTACTATATATATATATATATATTCATCTAAACAAAATATATACATGCATTTAAGAGTTGTTTAATTTGAAGTAAAATGGGTGTAAAATTTTTCAAATGTAAGGGTTTTGAAAATATCGGTGTTCGATTTGAAGTAAGGAAATACAGAGTAAATTTGTAGTTATTTAGAATGCATCCTCTAGTTCAATTTCGGTGAATATGAAATTCATTAGGTTTGATCGATTTTCAAATACATCGTAATTTTTTTTTCATTGTCGCCAGCTGTCGCCACCCGCCATAATCCCCATCCACTTCCAATCACTGACCGCTGCTAAACACTACCTATGGACGCCACCATTAGCAGCCATCACCGGCTACCATTGACTGACATCTCTACCGTAGCACCACCAACCAATGTTAGCAATCGTTGCTTGGTGATGCCTACATTTGGGCTTTTATACTGCATTAATTTTCCTTCCAAAAAAAAAAAATCTTCTATATTTATTGCATTCATTTTACATTGCATTGCATTTTGCTTAGCATTCCTTTTTAAGCCAACCAAATAGCTCCTTAATACATTTAAAATTTTGATGAAAACGTTTTAAAAATGTAGTACTAATCTAGAAATTATTTTATACTCATTGAATTCATGTGATGTACCCGGGTTCAAACGGGGCTAGACAAACGGGTCGTTTGAGACAATTTTCTTACTAGCGGTCACGCGAAGGCGGGACAGGCGGCGTGGGCTTCTTCACGCGAAGGCGGGACAGGCGGCGAAGCGGGCAAGCATCCGGCGAAGCATTGATTGAAGCGACGCGAGCAGAGGTCACGCGGGGGAAGTTTAGTAGTCACACCTCACGCGGGATATTCGGGCAGGGGCGGTAATTCGAATTTTTTTAAATTAATTTTGACCCGGCAACCCGCCGGGTCAACCCGCGACCCTAAACGGGTCAATTTCTGGAAAAGCTGCTTTCAACCCGAATTTTCCGGGTCGGGTCCGGGTCGGGTTTTCGTGTCGTGTCAAATATTGACACCCCTAAGTAAGAAAGTTATCCCAAATGAAACCTTAATATGAATTCTAAATGAATTTATTATGATTTATTAAAAATATCATATGCTTCCAATTTTATCTACTGCTCAAACATGAATTAGCCATTGGATACCCCTTTTTTGCTTCATGATTCCTCTAGGAACTAGATTTAAGGAGATATTTACTGTGATTGGATGTAGACCTCGGGGCTTTTCAAACCAAATTAAAATCATTTGTGTGATTGATTCTTATTTATTATTTATAAAATAATTTAATAAATCTTTTTTACTAAAAAATCTATTTTAAAAAACAATAAGAAAGCCGTCCTAAACGACTCCTAAATGTTCAAAACTTTTTTTTTTTTTTATTAATGGCACTTTACTTGTTTATATTATCAAATATTGCTCGGTTAAATTGCTTACTGGTTAATGCGATATATGTTTATGTACTTAGCATAGCAGAGTAAGCTTTATATGAAGTGCTCATAGTTCAAGATCTATTATAAGCATACATCTATTAAATTAGGCTTTGTTTGAGGAACTTTTATTAGGTCAGAACACCTGATGTAGCTCTATATTAAAATAGCCACGTTCTTACTCTTTACTTGACCCACTGGAACCCACTATGTTTTTGTACTTGCTAGGTATTTCGGTTTTGCATTATTGCTTGACAATAACGAGAAATATCAGCTATTTCAAACCAGGATACCGAAATACCTACCAATACCGAGCGATACCTAGTTTGCTAGGTATTGGTCTTGATAGTTATTTAGGTCGTATAAAAAGCGAGCTTACTATACCGGGCAATAGAAATACTCTGGTTTGTTAAATAATGAGAAATAGTAAGCTAACAGCAACAACAACACATAACTACGTGGAATACATGAATCCTTTTTCTCCATTGTGTCATATTAAAAGTCAAATTTTCGTAAATCTAATAAAGAAAGGTCCTAATATTTTCTAACCAAGTCTAGGTCTACCCCTACCTTTCTTAACTACATAAGCTGGGTCGTCGGGCCGCGTGGTATCTAAGAGACTCTCTCTAATCTTATAAGAGCACGTGGCATATGCTATTTTATTAAGGGTAAAGCATCCGGATGTAGAGCTACGTCAGGTGTCCTAACCTAATAAAAGTTCTTATTTGAGACAGTTTTCTATCACATAACAAGTCCAATGTATTCCTCCACTTCAACCATCCAACTTGAAGATAATATCCCCATCCATTTCACAATAGCACTCTGAACAATAGATCCAAGATATCTAAATCGTGAACTTGATCGCCCAAAGTCACAATTTAGGTCTATTTAAAAAAAGCTGCGTTTTAGAAAGCAGGAAGAAAGTTGTCTCAAAGGTTTACCTTCAACCCTTAGTTTTGATAGCTTTGATGTAACATTGATAGTTATTGATAGGTTATAAAAAACATGGGCTTTCTGATCCTTGATCATAGAAATTTCAAGTAATAGCTCATGATAAATAATGAGAATATAAGCATTAGACTCCTTTCTTTTCAAGAACTCTCCATTGCAAACTTTATCATATGCTTTTTTCTAAATCAATAAATTATTAATGCATATCCTTGTATATATTTTCTCTATATTTTAAAACCTCATAAGTAATGATATTTTTTAGTTAGGGAGTTTTACATGACACATTACCTTAATACCTCTTAATACTATTCTATTTACATTCTATCATCTAACACCTAAAACTTAGTAAGCCAAGAAATTCCTTCATCTCCTAAGCATTTCCGCACCTCTATTGGAATATCATCATGTCCAACAGCTTTTCCGCCAAGGGCGGAACCATAGCTTCCTTAGGGGGGGGGGCAATTGCCCCCCCCCCCCTCATACAAAATTTTTTTTTTAATAGGAGTGGTAAAAAAATTTTAAAAAAAAATGCCCCTCCTAAAAAATATACTTTGAGTGCGCCCCCCCCCCCCCCCCCCCCCTTAGGAAAAATTCTTTTATCCTAACTTGCCCTAAAATATCTATATATATTTTTACATTTTGTTATAATATTTTTTTTAATATTTCATTATTATTTTAATATTTAATATTATTTTGTTATAATATTATTTTTTAATATTTAATTATTTGTGCTATACTTGCTCCCCCTCATTGAAGCTAGTTCCGCCCCTATTTTTCGCCCTTCATTTTCTTTAAAGCCTCTCTAACTTCAGTTTTACTAATATGCCGATAAAAACAGAAATCTTTATTTTCATTTAGGGTGCTAAGATCACTATAGTCAATCTTAATAGTAAGAAAACATCATTGAAATAAAATTTAAATGTATTTGTATATACTTATCTTTCAATATAAGTAATGATATTTTTTTATAATGCAACTCTATTATTGAGCAGAAGGCTTTCAAACCTAATACTAATTATTTGCATGGGTGGAGGAGTCAAGCATTAGTGTTCCTTTGACCTTTTCGAGAGTTTTTTTTTTCCTCACAATGGAATTAATGGAATTTGATCTTTATCCTCCAATTAATTACGATAAAAATAAATATAATTTTGGTTACATATTCAAAATTTTAATTTATTAGAAATTATCATTTTTTTAATATAAACTCTTATTTTTATTATAATCATATTCTAATAAGCCTTAGGGGATGTTTGGTATCGGATTTATCGTCGGATTTACGCTAAATCCAACCAAACGGTTTTACAGTGCGCGTTAAATTCCAGGATTCAATAAATCCCGGATTTAAGGATTTACGCTTAAATACTGAATTTACTAAATCCCTCGGTTCGCTGGATTTAACGGGATTTAAAGAGTGGCGTAAGACTTCCCAGCGGCGCCTGTGTCGCTGAAGCTCAACAGTCGCCGAAGAAGCACGCGAAAGGGAGAACATTTACAGTCTTAAGTCGAACAGCCACGAAGGAGCCGAAGTAGCGACACGCGCAATCTCTGAGCCGAAGTAGCGACACGCGCAATCTCTACACCTCTGCAAAGCAACGAAGCCGAACAACAATGACAAAAAAGAAAAGGTGATCATGAAAGGCGAACCCTGGCCTAGACTCATCAAAGTTATTATTGATTAACTTAATGAATATAATTCAAACAATTAATAATTAAATTAGTTAATTAAATAATTAATAGTAATTAAATATTAATATAATTAACTTATTTAATACTTCATATGTCATTTTGGTCAATGTTAATTTGTAATTTACTTTTTATTGAATTTTCGGTCATTTTATATGAACTAAAATTAGTTTTATGCAATGATCTTGATTTTATAAATATCTCCTTTAAATTTAAATCCCTAACCGTCATAAATCCTAATATATGTTACCAAACAATTTATCATTATTTAATAGGATTTAACATTTGGCATACCAAACAGTTTTCAGGATTTAACACATTTCGGATTTACTAAATTCGGATTTACAGAATTTATTAAATCCCATTAAAAGTTAAATCCCACTTGTTGGCAAACAGCTCCTGAGGGGTAATTTGAACTTTGAATTATCATTTGGTCCGCCTCAATCAAGAAAAAAAAACCGGTTCGAGTTATTTAAAGGCCAATTAAAGCTTTAAAAAACCTGGATTAATTAATTTTAAAAAATACAAGAAAAATATATAGAAAAAATTATAATTACGAAGATGCTTAGTGACCTTATTAATTGCAAATTCTTATATACTGACATAAAACTAAAATTTTTATGGATGATTTAATATTTTTAATTTTTAAATAACAAAAAACTAGGAGATTTATATACTTAATTATGATAAAATTATTATTCAACTTAAAATATTAATAAAAAATTACAACGGTAGCCTCATGTCACTACCAAAATACTGTAGATTTCGCAACACTTACTAGCAGCGGTCGGAAAACCGCTGCCATAGAAGGGTATAGGCAGCGGTTTTAACCGATGCTAATTCATTGCAGCGTATTGCAATTGCAGCGGATATATAGCGGTTTTGAACCGCTGCAAGAAAAATAGTAGGGGTTAAAACCGCTGGTATAGGTCCAAAAATAGTGCTGCAGTAGCCCCATTTTCTGGTAGTGATGTAGATCCTATATCTTTATATTTACCAATATAATGCTATAATATCTAAGGCTTCTTAGGATGACTTTCTTACTGCTTCTCAAAGCAATTTTTTAGTACAAAATTTTAATTTGTTTATTAGAAATTTACTTCAAGAAACAGTAAGAAAGCTTCCTTCGGTTGTGACGGCTTTCTTATTGCTTTATGAAGTAGTTTTTTTAGTATAACTTTTTTTAGTTCAAGAAATTTTTGTTAGAAAGTAATTATTTGTGTTTTAAAAAGAAAAAAAATTGTACTAAAAAGTTGCTTTAGAAAGTAGTAAGAAAGACATCCCAAACGAAGATTAAGGCTTCGTTTGAGACTGTTTTCTTACTGCTTCTTAAAGCAGCTTTTTAGAACAAAAACTTTAATATTTAAACTAGAAAGCTGATTTAAGAAACAGTAAAAAAACCGTCCCAAACGAAGCCTAAATCACATTAATTTTTTTTTTAATTTCAGGATATTCTAATGTAAAACACATTATAATGAGGCTTCGTTTTGGACAACTTTCTCATTGCTTTCTAAAACAAATTTTTAATACAAAAAATTCTAATTAAAAAATTAATTAAAACTCCATTTCAAAAAGCATTAAGAAAGTTGGAGTTTGATTCTTTAAAATTGGTGTAATTCAATATATTGTATATATAATATATTAAATTACACCAATCTTAAAGCAAATCGATTAGCTTTGAAGCCTATCTTAAAATCTAAAGATATAAAAATTACAAAGATTTAATATATATCATTTAATAATTAAAATAATATATAAATAAACAAATAATGTAAACATAAAATATACAAATATATAAGAAATGTAAATCCTTTATATTTTAACGGAAATTACACCCATCAAACCCAACTGCTCTCCTTTCAGCGTTTTCCCTCTCGAGCTTCTGGACGATCTCTTCGGCTTCCCTGCAGAGAACTCCGGCGAGACCGAAACGCGGCCAAAATTTGATCTCTGTACCACATCGCAAGCACACAGACTCAATATACACAAACACACCTCAGCTTCAGAAATCGAATCAACCCTAGCAGCGATCCCTAACGCCCTGCTCACAGCGAATGAAAGGAAGAACTCTCTCCAGACTCCACACATTGGAATTCATGCAACTGCCCTCACGCCATCTTCCTCATCGCGATCACGCTGCTCCAATCCATTAATCGATCAGCAGAAATGGAAATCGAGTGAGAGGAAAGAGGGGGAGGTGAGGGGAATTTTAGTACCTGAAGAATTCGGTCGCGGCAAGTAGGGCAGCAATCGGGAGGAGTCTCGAAGAGGGAGAGGGAAAACTGTTTGTAGATAACACCGACGTCGAAGTAGATGACACCAGTACTAGGGATATCAACGCGGATAACTCGAACAGGGAACCAGAGAAAGAGCTCCTTTGCCGTGACGCCGGAGATGGCGGCGATCTGGCCGTAGGAGAGAGTTCCGGTGACGTTGCGCTCGTAGCGGATCGCCGTTTCGAACTTCACCGTGCATTCCTCCGGAAAATGCACCTCGAATCGGCCATCGTTCCCTATGCGGAAGTCTTGGATGCCTTTAGGGAAAAGTCCGATCGGGAGACCGTGCAGGCGGAGAACTTCGTAAGCGCTCGTCGGTGTCTCCAGTGGTGAATCGCCCGTGTGTACGGCGGAGACGGAGAGGAGGAAGAGGAGGGTGGAGAGAAGACGAAGAGGGCTTCGGTCGAGCATCCTGCACGAGGTTGGCCTCCCTCTTCTGTTAAAATCTTGCAGAAAAGTTTCAGCGGAGGAATCAGAGGAAAGAGAGAGAGAGAGAGGTGGAGAGAACAATTATTGATGTGAGGAAGGTGGGGACGAAGGAGGCGGGACCCACCTCTGCCATCCAATTGTAACTTACTAACGCCTCGCTATTCCGTGTTCCCGATGGTTTCTGTTTGACTATCGTATTTTAGGAAATGAAAAAAATAATAACATCTTCACTGAATTTTAATCATAATAAATATAAATAATTAATTTATAACACTTTTTATTCATATCTAATTAATATTAATTTATAACTTTACTTTATATATATATATATTTATTTAAAAAATATATAATTAAAAAATATAATTAAGATATTTAATTGTAATTAATTAAGTAATTATAAAAATAAGGTTAATACAAATTGAATAAAAAATGGATCAAATTTACTTTACAAATATTTCTCAAATATAGTAAGATAATCAAACCGAGTGTTAATAAATGATCCATTATGTAAGCCTGATTTCTGAAAAGCATTTGAGATCGAGTTGACCCATCATTTCGACCCGTTTAACTGGTGAGTTGGATTTAGGTTGGCCTGAAAACTTGATTTTTGACATGTTTAATTACTTATTTTTGGTCAAGTAATATAAAATCTATGACTAATATGTTATAAGTTTTTTTTTTTTTAAATAAAGATGGGTTATTGAGTAGGATTTAGGTCATCTAGATTGAAAGTGCTTAGGCTAAAAGTCCTATTTTTTGACTTGTTTATTAAATAGGTCGGTTCCAATCAATTGAATTCAAATCAACTCGCTTTTAGTTTAGACCCAAATAGCACCAAGTAACCTATTTTGACACTCATATATCTTAGTTTTATGGATTGATAAATTTAGACTTTGCTTTTTATAGTGGAATAATTTTTAAATCATTTAATTTATTTTAAAATAAATATAAAATAAAAAATTAATTAAAATTATATTACATTGGTAAAAATATCCTTGAAGTTGACGAAGAATAACGGTCAATTACTAATATTGAATAGATTTTCATGCATTAATATTCTGTCGGTGGATAAGTTGAAAAGAAATATTATATTTATTAATTTAAAGGTATTAAGAAAATAATTCTTTGAATAACTGTGATTTTTTTATTTTTATTATTTTGGGTCATTATTATTATTATTATTATTATTTAAATTTTAAGATCAACAAAAAGCTTTCTTTTGCTCACCTTATTAAGATTTATATTAATTAACTTTTAATCATTATTTTAAAGAACAATTCATTAACATTAATCTAAGTGCATTAAGCCTGTGATTGTAATATCATTTAGAGAAAAATAATTCAAATAATTCTCAATTATAATCAGTTTATATATATATATATATATATATATATTGAGGATTTTTAGTTGATGCACAATGAAATAAAAGAATGACCTAATATTTTACATATATATATATCATTTTATTTCATGCTATATATATGAAGGGTGTCAAAAATAGACACAACTCAAAATCCTATTCGAATCTGACTCGAAAAAATTTGGGTTTGGATCAACCCATTTGTAAAATGGGTCTAGTCCGGTTCAGATTTTTGACCTGTATGAAAAACGGGTCTGGTTCGGGTTGACCTAAAAACTCGCTGGTTGACCCGGCTAATCCGTCTAACTCGCGACCTTGACCTCCGGCCTACGACAGGACCTGCTCTAGGGCGACCTGTTTATGCCCCAATCAAGTAGGATTGATCCGAACCTAACTCGTTGACCCGAATTGACATCCTTAGTTTACATATTTAATATTTAAAATTTTAATATTATATGTTTATCGCCCATACAATAAATATGAATGTATGAAATTAAATATAAAAAATTTATAGGATATTATGTGTGGTAAGAATAAAATATATGAGTGATATATTTAATATTAAAATTTTATATGAGTGATACTATAAATACAATGTTAAACTTTTAGATATTAAATATATAAATAACATTAAAATAAAATAGAACTCACATCATCTACATGAAAAAAAAAACCTTTCAAGAATAGAAAGAAAGAAAAAAAAAACACGTAATTTCCCAAGAAAAGACACGTGGGAAAGAGTCGGCATCAGAAGTCGTGCCATCGGGCTTCCCACAGGTGGCGATTGCGCCGGTCTGGCACAATTGCTTGCATGAAACTTTGGGATACGTTTGGCTTTAGTGTGACATCGTATCGTCAAATCGGCTCAGGCGAATATCTTACTGATCACTTTTCAGCGGCGGAGAGGTGTTCGAGATAATGTTCATGGGCTGTTTTGATTGGTTGAAGATGGAATATAGAGTACAATGAAATATATAAGCTGTTTGATATGCTGGAAAACAATCGGCGTTTCGCTAATGCTGGGTCTGACCAGTTATCTATTATTCATAACATTAAGTCTATGGTTAAGATCAAAGTGACTAGTTGGAAAGGTTATGACAAACTTAAAGATGTTTTTATGGATATGCTATAGCCGCCCCTTCTTCTTTCTGGGTTGTTTCTTCGACTGCTTCTTGCTATGGAGGTTGTGCTGATTGGTTACTTGGACTTTGTTATTTCTGGACTGCTGTGGTTTTGTTGGTCCCGTGGCTTTTCTGGGGCGAAGGGCATTGTGGGGATGGTGATGAGCTGGGATCTCTCAGTGGCTGCTCTGTCGCCTGCTTATTTTCAGATTCCATTGGACGGCCATTTACTTGGAGTTCTGCTGATCGGTTTTTTGGATAATTTTGCTGCTGCTCAGTTTTTGGTGGTATTTGGCAACCTGGGTCTGCAATACCTGTCAGCCATTGATCTAATATTTGTGATTTTGAGGGATCTCATTATGCCTGAGTCCTTTGTCCTCTCTCCTTTCTAATGTATTTGTCCCCTGTTTGGGATTTTTAGTTTTTTCTTTTCTTTTTCTTTACAGGTTTACTTGTAACTGCTTACTTGTAACTGATTTTGGTTTTTAATACAAGGGTTTTGCCCCAAAAATTTAAAAAAAAAAAAGATATGCTGGAAAATATTTTAAAAATTAAATATAATGTATTTATAACATTTAAACTTATTTAGATGAATATAATTTATTATTATTTATTTGATTTGAAATAAAATAAATATAATATAAATTATAAAGACGATGATGATCGATAGCTGACAACTACTTAGAATGCTAATTGCAAGAGGTGGTGATGATGGGTGGTTACCGAGAATGGTGGTTGGTGGTAATTGACAGAAGTGGTAGATGATGGTGGATCATGGATGCAACGATCATGGCAAGCGACATGCTACATGTAGTGGTCAATGATGCATGGTGGATGCATACGACAGTAAATGGTGGTGTTATAAAGCGGCAACGACAACTAATAATGATTGCGACAATGATAGAGAATCTGCGGTGTATTTAAAAAAAATAGCAAATCTAGAGCTATTTCCAAATAAACCAAAATTGAATTAGAGGGTGAATTTAAGATACTTCAATTTTAGTTTGCATTTCTTTTACTTCAAATCAAACACCAATATTTTTATAACCCAGACATTTGAAATGCTTTACATCTGATACAGAACAAAAAAAAAGTCTTGATCGAGCACGAATTTTCAGGCATACTCAAGTTGGTAACTTGCAAAATTAAATTCGGGACCATTCGAACTTCGATTTCAACAAACTTATAATCAAACTGAGCATCTCAAGGATGTGTGCCCAACGACATCAAAATCGGTCCAATCTGAGTCCAAATGAGTCCAAGTGTCCAACTCAAGGGACCGAAGAATATTTAAAAGGTTCAAAGCATTAATTGGGTGACTAAATGATATCTAGATATGACATTATCCTAATCGAATCGAGTGGCTTGACGATAATAATCCAACGATCCCAAGATCACTTAATTCCAACATCATTAAGACACTTATATGCTTGAAAAATACTCTATGATCGATGGAATCAATATCAGTTGTCTGATGGAGCACTCCGAACATACCTTAGATCTTTATATATTTACAAAGAGTGACACTCAAAAAGATCTATAAGTAGGTCATATTCGCTTCAAGAGGGGGACCTTCGGTTGGAGATGGATGATGGAGGTATTAGCCTACGATGTAATTGGAATTAAATGGAAAACAACTGAATTCAGAATACATCAAAAATAAAATATGAAATTTGTAACTAACCAAAACTTTACTCCACATATCTTTTTCATCAAATCAAACACCCCAATTTTTATAATATCAATATTTAGAATACTTCACACTACCTTTTATTAAACCAAACAACCTCTTAGAAAATATTATTATTTTTATTTAAAATATACCAAAAGCACTTATTATACATATGCATGGTGTATGGAAGTAGGCTAATTTGAGCTCATTTAAATAGTGTTTTGCTCAATTTATTTAATAAATAAGAAAAAAAATATATTTATATTTGGCCTAATACAAGTTATTTTGGAATATTATATATATTTGACAAGTATATAAATTATAAAATATATATCATCATATGTGGTGAACATCTCTCTCTCTCTCCTTGTTTTTATTCTTTTTATGACTCTTTGTGGGTCTCCATTATTTATTTTATCTTTTTGTTTGTTTCCCTAACATCTATTTCTCATTTCTTCTTCTTCTTATTTTTACAAAGAAATTATATTGCTTATGAAAGAAATATAAGTTGCTCGACCTGATCTTATTCTTTTGTGGTTCTTGTTGAAGATGAGAACTTCCTTAATTTGGAGGACTTCCAAAATTACTAAAGTTGTTATTATAAAGACAAATTGCTTGTAATAATGCTATTTTATTTTAGTACTTCTTCTTTGAATTTCTTACTTAGAAATTTCTTCAACTTTAATGTTATTGTGATTATCATAGAATTATGTTAAAATCAACTGCAATAAGTCTTTTCATTTGTTAGTTACTTTACTTTTGCAACAATTTTTGAACTTAGAGTTAAATTGACCTATAAATTATTCTTCCACTTTTATTCTCTTAGACCCCTTTTGCAATAATTTATTAGGGTTTATTTTAATTATATTTTATGATCATGATTAGGGGCATGTGTCAATTATGGATAACATATTGGGTCTGAGTTTGACTTGACATGAAATTGCTTGTCACGAACCCAACCTGTTTATTATATGGGTAAGAATGTCTTACCCAAACCCAACATATGCAACATGTTTATTATATAATGTATATATGTAGGGGTGTCAATTTTGGGTCAGGTTTGGGTCGAACTCGGAACTGACCCGGGTTTAATCGGGTCGACCCTAACCCGACACGGGTAGGCAAATGGGTCGAAAACACGGACCCGGACCCGACCCGACACGGGACGCGAGCTCAGGCACGCAGGCGGGCGGATGCGGGAAGCTAGGCGGGTGCGCGGCTGACGCGGGGCGAGCGCGAGGGCAGGGTGGGCGCTTGCAGGATCGCGGACAGCGCGGGCTCGTGCGTGGTAGCGGGCAGCGCTGGGCAGGGCGGGGCGTGCGGGGTCGCGGGCGAGTGAAAGTTCGCGGGTCTGGGAGCGTTCGGGGTCGAAGGAAGCGCGGGCAGCATCAGGCAGGGCGGGCAGCCTCGGGCATCTCATTCTAAGCCAGTTTCCGGGTAGACCCGCCAACCCGTTGGGTCAACCCGAACTCGACCCATTTTGAAATCGGGTCAGGTCCAACCCGGATTTTCCGGGTCGGGTTTTCGTGTAAATCCGGGTCGGGTTTTCGTGTCGTGTCAAATATTGACACCCCTATATATATATATATGTGTGCACTGGCATACATGCACTAACTTGTGTGAACTCAACCCAATTATCTTGAATGATGAAGAAGAGTTGCCTACTAGCCTAAGAGGCTATACTTTTTAGACTTGAAAATTAAACATATTATTTTTTTGGATTTTTAGGGTCAACGTGAACCTCACTCAATTATTAAATAGGTCAACATTTTAGGCCCAAACATAATTAGTATATTATTCAGGTTAATCTGAACTCAAATTTTTTGAGTCGGGTCAACTCATCTCCTTTCTTCTAGTCATATTTAAAAAACCTTTTTTTTTTTGTCCGGCATTAGTTTGATATTAATGCATGTTGATACTGCATTTGTTCACTATTTAAAATAACTTTATTTGCATTATATTTTCATTCTCTTAACTTTTTTTTTTGTTTTAGAAAGTCACGTTAGGATCTATATTGAAAGAATTTCATATATTTAGGATTTTAAACAAGTCGAGTAGTAGCCTTATCTAGCTCGGCTCGTCAGCCAGAAAATTGGCTCGAACTTGAGCTCGAGCTCCAATTGAGCCCAACAAATGAACTTGAACTCAAATTGTCGTTTAACTCCTCGACCAAAAGCTCGACTCGAATGTTTTTTTTTTTATAAATTTTTTTTTTGAAGTGGCAGCATAAGTTTTTTTCTTTTTTATTTTTAGCTTTGATACGCCATCACAAAATTATCTTGATTGGGCACGAATCTCGAGGCAAAATCAAGTTCGGAAACTTCAAAAATTAATTTCGGGAGCATATGAACTCCGATTTCAGCGAGCTTACAGTCAAACTGAGCATCTCGGAAATACGAACCCAACCACACCAAGATCAACCCAATCCGAGCTCAAATGAGTCCGAATCAAGGGTTCAAAGCACTGTTGGAAGGTTCAAACCACAATTTGAGTTACCAAATGGTCTCCGATTTTGACGAGCTTATACTCGAATCGAACGGCTCGACGAAAAAAATCCAACGATCCCAAGATCATTGAATTCCGACATCATTAAGGCCTTCAAATGACCAACGAACGGTGCATGATCAAAGGATTCGATATCGGCCATCCATTCAAACCACTCCCAATTCGCCCTTGATCTCACGCTTATTTACGGGCTATGCCACTCCAAAAAAACTATAAATAGAGCCCTCATTCTACACCAAGGGGGCTCAAGTAAAGAGAGAGAAGAAGAAGAGGAGAAAGGGGAAAAGGAGATTCCTCACCTCCTCGATCACCGCCGGAGCTCTTCCTGCCGCCTGAAGACGCCGGAACTCTGCCGGATATTCGGGAGAACGCCAAAATTCTGCCCAACTTCCATGGGATGCTGAAATTCTTCCCAATTTACAAGAGAGTTCCCTCCTGACGCTGAAACTCTGCCCAAGTGAAGCTGGAGTTCTCCTCTGCCACTAACAGACGTCGGACTTCTACCCGATGTCGGACCTTCACTCTTCGCCAAGTTTCTACTCAACGCTGGACTTCTACCGGTTATCGGACTTCGCTGGACGTCTATGCGAAGATGCATTTCTTTCCATTGCTGGACTTCTACCTGACGCTGTCCTATTGACCTTCGTCGTCAGACTACAGTCCTTCCGACCTTCGTCTCCAGCCGACTACGACCCTCCTGACTTACGTCGCCCACCGACTACAATCTTTCCGACATCCGTCGCCCATTGAATACGGTCCTCCTGACTTATGTCGCCCGCCGACTACATTCTTTCCGACCTCCGTCGCCCGCCGACTACGGTCCTCCTGACTTACGTCGCCCGCCGACTACAGTCCTCCGTCGCCAGTTGACTACGGTCCTCCTGACCTACGTCGCCCGCCGATTGCAGTCCTTCTAACAAAACGAATACGTCAATAGTAGCTCTTTGTATTTACATCATGTAATGTACTCCTTAAGATGTACATCAAGCTAAGGCCTTCTCCCAAGGAAGGGCCTCATTTGTAATCGACTGCAAATACTAGTGGATTCGTTCAAACTGGGCTAGGCCCCGTGGTTTTTCCCCCTTTTACAGGGATTTTTCACGTAAAAATCTTGGTGTCTCATAAATGCTAGACCCTCTCTCCTTATCTGATTGCGTGCCGGATTTTCGTACAATGCTAAGACATTAAATATGATATTTCTCTACCGCCTCGAATACTCCTGGACCAACAAGCTTGTAGAAGAGGTGCAGTAGCTGGTGTAGCGTGATAAGGTTTTTATTTTTTAATTTTTTTGGGAGAAGTAACAAGATAAGATATGGTGTAGAAAAGCAGCATAATAAATACATTACAATATTTTTTTTGAAAACTATAACTTTTTAAATGCACACGATTTCATAAAAAGAGTAAAATTGATTCTGAGTTATATTAATTAATGAATAAGATGATTTTTTATTCTTAAATATTTACTTAATTGAGCAAGTTTGTGAGCAAAAGAGTCGAGTTTTAATAAGCTTGAACTTGAGCTCGTTTATTATACGAGCTATATATATATATATATATATATATATATATATATATATATATATATATATATATATATATATATATATATATATATATATATATATATATATATATATATATATATATATATATATATATATATTGGTTATCTGTATCAATAGCAAGTCAATAATATATCATATCTTAGTTAGTTTTGTTTCATTCTTCCATCATAAACTCTAATCAATCACTTAATCAGTCGATCTTTATCACTCAATCAATTTCATCCAATGTTATCATCCATTCAGCTCACATTAATCTGTTAGTTATAGTCACAATATTAATAATAGTAATGGGTAACAATAACATAAATGTATCAGTAACAGTATTATTATTCTCAATGTCAGCACAAGAACAATATTGATTATCAATAACAATGATTAGTGTATGTAATATTAATATTCGTACAACATCCGTATCGATAATAATATTTAGATATTCATAAGAGGATATCTTGAGGGTATCTTGTTCCTGCACTTATAAATCTCAATCAGTCGCCCCTTATAACTTCCAATAAGTGTGCTCCTTATAACTCCCCTTGAATCAAGTGAATCAATAATCACAACTAATTTAAACTCCCAATCAATCTCTAACTTCTTATAACCCCTTGAATCAATAGCCTAGACTCCTTAATAACTTCCAATTAATCTCCAGCTCCTTATGACTCCCACCCAATGACTCTCTTCAGTAAACCACATGAATCTTGAAAATATCACATGAAGTTATCATATCATATATGTGATATCAATCAGTTGATCATATTAGATTCAAACTAGTAGCAAATATTCATGTATAACTCAATCTATAACAGGAATGATGAGCAAATACGACCTAAAGACATTTATCTCTCCTTCATCTTCTTCTACTTCTTCAAATTCTTCCTGGCCAAAAAACCAAATGAGGGAGGCAGTTGGATGATGTAGTGTAAACAATATTAGTGGCCTATTACCACAATGCTATACTTCAAATTTTTTTTAAAAAAATAAATTTATCTCACACTTTTAGATTATTATAATCTCTCTAGCTTTGAAAAATATTGTCCTTGATATTTTTATATTAATCTAAGAGAGAGAGAAAGAGTGAGAGAGAGAAAGAGTGAGAGAGAGAGGGCCTACCAAAAATAAAATTTTAAACTTAAATCAACTAATTATAAATAAAATTCATATGAAATTACTGGAAAAAAATTTGTGTCAGAAAACTTAACTTGAAAAAGGATAAAATAACACAAAATCATGCCACTGGATTCATTTTCTTATGTTTGAACAATTAAAAAAATGTTAAGATGAAATGAATAAAAAATTATATGTACATTCAACTTGTATTCATGTATGCAAAACAAAATTCATTTCTATTTTGCTCATAAGCTTTAGTTATATTTCAATTCTTCTAATAACCATTGCTTTGATACCATTTTACCAAGCACCAGAATCTATATTAAAAGAATTGCATCTGTCTTTTATTTTAGCATTTAACTAGAGCTTACCAATTTCTTATGAATAGTAGAAAGGGTTATGCAAGTTGTCCAAAGCCTCATATCATAGGATCTTTACATTTACTTAAAATCATGTTAAATTACTTAAAATCATGTTAAATTACGTAATGACACTACAGGAAAACCTGTTATTACCGGCGGACAGAATTCGCCGGAACAAATGTAAATTCCGACGGAACCGTTCTTTTCCGGCGCATGTTCCGGCGCAAATATCTCCGCCGGTTTTGGGTGCGTCGATAAATTTGTTCCGACGCATATGTTGCGCCGGAACCAGTTCCGGCGTTTTTTCCGACGCAGTACCGGCGCATTAAACGGTTTGTTTGCCGACGTGAAAAACTTGGGAATTCCGGCGCCTAATGCGCCGGTATTTACCGTCGCAGTATACGACGGTAATTAACGGCAGATTAAGCGCCGGAATTGCGTCAGCGAAATTCCATGATTATTTTCGACGCAATTGTTACGCCGGTAATTAACGGCGGAATATCCGCCGGACGTGCGAGGGTAGTTTCTGACGGATCATATTCGCTGGTACGTACGCTCGATACATTTGTTGTATCGTCGTTTCCGGCGGATTACCGGCGCAGAATCCGCCGGAAACCTGTAGCATTGACAAAAAAAAAATTGCCTTCCCATCCAACAATCCCATTTCCACACCTGCAAACCTATCAATTCTAACACATACAAGTTTTCCCAAAAGGACAATTCCACAACTTCACAATAATTTATAACAGTTTCACAACAGTTCAGTAATAAATATCAACTGATAACATCATATTAAAAGTAATTGTCCAATAACACAAGTTCACATAAAAATAAAAGTTCATTTCAACTAATTTACACTACTCTGACTCCGTCGACTCCTCCTTAGGTGGAGCTACGTCTTTTCCACTCAGTTGCTCCCTCATCTTGCGCATTTCATCCAGCAACTGATTGTGTTGCACTTGTGCTTGCAGCTGAGCTTGAACCTGTGCTTGCACCTGTGCTTCCAGCTGAGCTTGAACCTGTGCTTGCAGCTGAGCTTGCCAATCAACTTGTGATTTCCTTACTTGTTCTAGCTCAGCTTGAAGGGCAATTATTTGTTGATCTCCATAATCAAAGTTTACCTTCAAATCCCTTTCTAGTCTTATCAACAAGAACAATATCATCAACAAAAAGCATGCACCAAGGTACATCCTCTAGCAAATGTCTAGTGATAACAACCATGACTAAAGCAAAAAGATATGGACTTAAGGCTAATCCTATATGTAATCCAACCGAAATAGGAAAAAAAATGAAAACAAATACCTTCGGTCTTTCTACGACCCTCCTCGGCGGCGCGCGACTAGGAATGAGAGAGGCTCGGCGAAGTCCGGTGACCGTCGATGGCGAAGTTCGGTGACCGTCGGCGACGTCAATCTTCGGCCAGCGACGAACGGCGATGGAGGGCGACGGGCGAAGCAGGCGAGGTGAGAGAGAGTAGCGAAAAGAATGACGGCCAAGAGGGCGCCGATTCGTATTTTAGGGCTTTTAGCGGCGGCCTTTCCGGCGGACGTTCCGCCGGTAATGTTACCGTCGGACCATGCGCCGGAACGTGTTCGTTGAGTTTAAATAAGCCGGCGCATTAATCCGCCGGAATGGTTTCGTTGAGTTTAAAAGAACGTTTCCGCCGTAATCTGCGCCGGAAATAATCCAGAGCCCTTTTCACCGGCATTTTTTCCGGCGCAATAGACGCCGGTAACTTTCCGGCGTTCCTTCCGCCGGAAAAAACGTCATAAACTTTACGTCGCATCATTCCGCCGAAACCTGCGCCGACAATGCCGGCGCAAAAAAATCCGCCGAAAATTCCGACGGTAATCACGTGTTTTTCCGTAGTGTGAGCACATAGACCATCAAGTAACAAAAATCATACAACTAAAATCAATGCAAGGTAAAAGAGAACATTATATTATAAATCATATAAAGAAGTATATGCATCAATGCATATAACCCCTTTAAACTCCCAATCAATCTCTAATTTCTTATAACCTCTTGAATAAATAGCCTAGACTCCTTATAACTCGAAATTAATCTCCAGCTCCTTTTGACTCCCATCCAATGACTCTCTTCTGTAAACCACATGAATCTTAAAAATATCACATGAAGTTATCATATCATATATGTGATATCATTCAGTTGATCATATTAGATTCAAACTAGTACCAAATATTCATGTATAACTCAATCTATAACAGGAACGATGAGCAAATACCACCTAAAGACATTTCTCTCTCATTCCTCTTCTTCTACTTCTTCAAATTCTTCCTGGCCAAAAAACCAAATGAGGGAAGCAGTTGGATGATGTAGTTTAAACAATATTAGTGGCCTATTATCACAATGCTATACTTAAAAAAAATTATTTTTAAAAATAAATTTGTTTCACACTTTGAGATCATTATAATCTCTCTACCTTTGAAAAATATTGTCCTTGATATTTTTATATTAATTTAAGAGAGAGAGAGAGAGAGAAAGTGTGTGTGTGTGTGTGTGTGTGTGAGAGAGAGAGAGAGAGAGAGGGCCTACCAAAAATAAAATTTTAAACTTAAATAAACTAATTATAAATAAAAATCATATGAAATCACTGGCAAAAAATTTGTGTTAGAAAACTTAACTTGGAAAAGGATAAAATAACACAAAATCATGCCACTGGATTCATTTTCTTATATTTGAACAATTAAAAATTTGTTAAGATGAAATGAATAAAACTTTATGTGTATAACTTGTATTCATGTATGTAAAACAAAATCACATTTCTATTTCGCTCATAAGCTTTAGTTATATTTCAATTCTTCCAATAACCATTGCTCTAATACCATTTTACCATGCACCAGAATCTATATTAAAAGAATTGCATCTGTCTTTTATTTTAGCATTTAACTAGAGCTTACCATTTTCTTATGAATAGCGGAAAGGGTTATGCAAGTTGTCCAAAACCTCATATCATAGGATCTTTACATTTACTTAAAATCATGTTAAATTACGTAATGAGCACATAGACCATCAAATAATAAAAATCACACAACTAAAATCAATGCAAGGTAAAAGAGAACATTATATTGTAAATCATATAAAGAAGTATATGCATCAATGTATATATATTAATAATTATTCTATAACATATTATATCTCACTCTTTATGTTCCATTCTTCCATCATAAACTCTAATCAATCAATTAATTAGTTGATCTTTATCACTCAATCAATTCCATCCAAATTTATCATCAATTCAACTCATATCAATATGTTAGTTACAATAATAATAATAATAATAATAATAATAATAATATTGGGTATCAGAAATTATATCAATATTCTTATTGTCAAATAGTAATATTAATTAGTAATAGTAATCAACAAAAATGATTAGTGTCCAAAATATTAATATTCGTACAGTATTAATCTCAGTAACAATATTCAAATATTCAAAAGAGGTTATCTTTAGGGTATTTTGCTCATGCACTTATAACTCCAATTAGTCACCCCTTATGACTCTTAATCTGTGTGCTCCTTATAACTCCCTTAGAATCACATGAATCAACTACCCGACTCCTTACAACTCCCAACCAATCTTAAGCTCCTTTTGAATCCTATCCATTAACTCCTTGTAATGAACCACGTGAATCTTGAGGATATCATATGCATGAGATATCATTCCATATATCTGATATCAATTAGTACATCATACCCATACATCATATTAAATTCAAACTAGTAGTAAATATTCTTGCATAAGTCAATCATTAACATAAATGGCGGGAAAATACAACACAAATACTTTTCTCTTTCCTTTCTCTTCTTCTCCTCTTTCAATTTCTTCTTAGCTACACAATCAAGTAAGGGAGGCAATTGGGTGAGGTACGGATGTTTATAATATAAAAATATATATTAAAATACTTTTAGTGGCCTAGCACCACAGTGTTCAACTTCAAAATTTTTATGTTTTTAAAATAAATTTATTTAACACTTTTGGGTTATTATAGTCGGAGGGTGGTGGGGGTGGCAGTGTCCGGCAGCGGGTGTGTGGCCGACAGTGGTGGCCGAGGTGGGTAAAAGTGGTTGACTGTGATCGATGGTGGTTAAGCGGGTTTGTTTGTGGTTTGAAACCTTTTTACTCAAAATTTGATGAGTTTACTTCACTCAAAAATGAACTAGAAAGATTTACACTACATTTACTTTTTCTTTACTTTGAATTCCTTTTTCATCCAATCAAACATAAAAAAATGTTAAAATTCTTGCATTTGTAATACTTTACATCTTAAAGTATTCCAATAAAAAAACCCCTTAGTCAACTAATAAAAATTTGAGCAAATATTTTTTTCCTTAGTAAATTTCTCTAAAAATGTATTATTTAATATAAAATTTTTCCCACAATTATGGTAAGGGTTGACATTCTTGATCTCCACCATCTTCTTCTTCTCTTCCCTTCATTCTGTCCCCAATCCCACCCCCTCTCATCTCCAGCAAGAAAACAACCAACAACCCATAGGAAATGATGACAATCCAAAACACCCCAAAGGAAAGAAGCCTTCCCCTCCTCCTAGCCATCACTAGGACGAGCTAGAAGGCCATCGATCATTATTTCCTATCTCACAACCGCAATTGCTGAGTTCCTCACACAAGTTGAAAATAGTTCCACACAATAAATCATGTATGTATTAAACATCACGCAAGCTCCAAAGAAGTCCACCAACTCCATCACGATCTCTGACCAGTCCCTGCCCCTCATTGCCATACAAGCTAGCGAGGCTAACTCTTCCATTCAAAGATGTTAACCCCACAACAGATCTTTGTCCAGTAACCACATCTGCGAGAAAGAAGACAATAAATATCAACGGAAGCTCAGGCACGGTGTTCAATGCCACACTTATGTAATTATTTGTGTTGAGATTCACAAGACTGAACGACATTCCATAGTACATCATTTTGATGTGAAAACTCACTATCATGATTGTTCCAAGCTATCACAATGCCCAATAATTTTCCCACAATATCCTCGTCGTCGAGTATAAACCTTTCGAGACTCTGTTTTGTTGGATGAAATCATTACGAAGTCTGAGAATGTCATTGTTTCCTTTAAAGTTGATAACTTTTTTGGAGTTTCAATTGCTTCATTTTCCCTGCCTTTTAAAAGAAGCCAGTGAGGGGATTCTTTTATGAAGAAAAGGAGAAAATTGTTGCAAAAGAGAGAGAGAATTGAGTGTAGAGATAGAGTAATCTCCAAGACGATACACTGTTTAGAAAGGACATGGTGAAAGGGTGAGAAAGCCTATAATGTAGCAGATGAATCTAAGGATGTTACTGTCATTATAGTGGAGACGGGGGATGAGTTTGGAGGAAAGGATAAAGGAGGATGTACAAATGTTGGATCAGGCAAAGCTACAGGAGAAGCATAAGGCGACGAGATTGGGGTAGAAGGTGATGAGGGAAGCGGTGAGAGACATGTTAAGGAGGAGACTATGAGGGTTTGTTTGCATTTGAGGCAGGAGTCAACGAGGGTGGTGAGGAGGCCGCCAACAAGACATCCAACGTAGAAGGAAGAGGCGGGGAGGGCGAGCAGAACAAGGGAGAGCATTTGAGGGAGAAGTTGGAGATGGCGGAGATGTGGCAGGGGTGGGAGAAGTACCATGAGGAGGGGAGGTTATGGGGAGTGGAATGGGAAGTGGTGTGATTACAGGTAGGTAATTTGTAGTGCCATGGTGGTGGTTGGGAGTCGGAGAAGACATTGACGAAGGTTGTTGGCTGTCAAAGATCCAGGTGATGGTGTAGAAGAAGGGGAATATGAGATGAGAGGGGTGGGTGCTGATGGACATGTTGCTTTCCATAGGGTTGTTAACTCAGTTGGAGGTGAAATTATTACTTGTGGAGTCAAACTTGAGTCTCCTTAAGCTCGAGCTTGGATCGCTAAATGTTAAATTGGATCAAACTTTAGCTAGAGCTCGATTTCAGCTATAACTCGACTCGATTATATTTTTTTCTTGAGCTCGTCTTGCTAGCTCGAGCTCGAATATGGTGCTCGAACTTAGCTCGGTTGTAGGCTTAATAACCTTCTAAATTGTGTTGATGAACATGCACTACCTAAAAAGCTTTTTCTTATAATGAGACCATTCAACTTTTTTCTGACAATGAGGGAGAGTTATCTCCTTAAACTCATCCCATACTGCAGATGTCTTTTTTTCCTTTTTTGTTGTCTATTGGATTTTTACTTTTATTTTCAATGGTTTGTTCTTCATCGTGACAATTATTTACTTGATTTTCTCCCAAAACATTATCATTGTCATTTCCACCCCATTGTGTGATTGCAATTCACCAATTTTCAAATTCAGATGCTCATTAATACTATCTTCAATAATTGGATCTACTAAGATTCTATATGAAAAAATATCAAATAAATTAAAAACCCATTTGTTGCGTCCTGGAATATTCGCGGCGGTAGAGTAATATAAATTTAATGTCTTAGCTTTGTACGAAGATCCTGAACACAAGCAGATAAAAGAGAGGGTGTAGCATTCATAAGAGACATCAGAGTTTTTACGTGAAAATCCTTGAAAAGGGTGTAAAACCTGTTGAGTCTAGTAATTAGGATGTTAAGCCTAACTAAATGTCCCAAGGCTAACCAAGAGGGGGGTGAATTGGTAATTTAAAATTTATACTTCTACTCTTGGATTTTTAGAAAACCTTTTTAATTATTAATGCAAGTTAAATTTAAAGTTTAAAAAATAAACTTTTCAACCAGAGTAAACAACTTGCAATGAAATTAAATGCGGAAGAAAAATAAGAAAGAACACACCAGATTTATAGTGGTTCGGTCAAACCTTGACCTACGTCCACTCCCCGGAGGCACCCTCCGAGTATTGCACTAATACCACAAAGTGACTCTCCTTTTGCCCCCACAACAAGGCGGAGAAGCCTGTACAAAATCACTTTCACCTTCCCCGGTGCGGCGGAGTAGCCGGGTTCTTTGACACCAAAGAGATCTTCTTCTCGCCAAAACTTCCCTCAAGACGACCCTTGAATCCGATGGTACTGAAGTGCAAGTTCACCGGAGCAACCGTGTGAATATCCCCTTCACACTCCCTTGAAATCCCCTCCAAGGATCTTCTCCCTCTCAAACTCCACCCTTTCCTCTCTCCCTTTCAAGTTCTCTCTTCTAGTTTTCTCCCAAAGAACGAAGATACAATGGCTATCAAAGATACACTTTGTCGTCCTTTTACACTCTCCAAGTGTCGGCAGAGAACCGGACCGATGTTGTTGAACTTCACTTGAGAGCCTTCAAAGGAGATGGGAAGAAACAAAGAGATCTTCTTCTTCAAGTAACCTTGTGAATCCCTCACAAACCCCTCACTTGATCTCTCACTCTTCACTCTTACAATCTCTCCCAAACTCTCACACTCAATGACCCCTCTCAAGAGAAAACAACTTCAAAGGCATTTGTAATAGTTTCTAGGACTCCTTATATAGAAAGGACATGAAAAACCGTCCAAAAATGGCTAAAAACATGTTTTTCTGCGCACCGGATCGTCCCGTACGAACCATTTGTTCATCTGTACGAACCAATTTCGTCCTGGACGAAATTGGTTCGTCCCGGGACGAAAAATTTCGTCCGGTACGAACAGTTATATCAAAAGTTGGTTCCGAAAACTGCAGAACGTTGCCAGAAACTGCCATAGTCGGTTCCCATCGTCCTGGACGAACTGGACTTCGTCTGGACGAAATTTTTACAGAGAAATTTGTCCTGGGACGAAAAATGATTTCGTCTGGACGATAATCCCTTAGAAAAATTTTCCAGTTCAGTTCCTTTCTGTTCCATTGCTCTTACAAGGAGATAACTGATCTGATCGTCCCGTACGAACAATGTTCGTCCCGTACGATCAGTACAAAAACTTTTTCAAGATCTCATTTAAGTGTGTGTATATTTATTCACTCAATTACAATCACTCCCTCTCAAATTTAATTCAAATAAAAAGTACAAGCTTCAAATTCACAGAGTATCTCATGCTGAATCTGATTTGAAGTCTTCGTAGTCTGGGGTTTGATTTTCCTGAAATATTAGTACACACAAGAGCAAAAACAAATCTTCCAAAAAATGTTAGGAGATAACAACACATAAAACAATAATATTTGGAATCATCAAAACTATACAAGTTGCAATAATGTAAAATATGCAAATAGCAACTTTCCTAACAAAACCATGGGGCATGGCTCAGTTTGAATGAATCCACTATTATTTGCAGTCGATTACAAATGAGGCCCTTCCTTGGAGGGAAGGCCTTGGGTTGATGTAGAATATACATCATATTACATAGTGGGAATTGGAAGAATTAGTGTTGAAATATTCATTTAGTTCGTAGAACCATCATCGGCGGGCGAAGGAGGTCGAAAAGACCGTAGTCTGATGAAGGTGGTCAAAAGGATCATTGTCTAGCAAGTGAGGTCAGAAGGACTATAATCCGTGGGAGACAATGGTCAGAAAGATAGTTATAAGGCGAGGGAGTTTGAAAGTACCATAGTTGATAGGAGACAATGGTGAAAAAGATCGTTATCTGACGACGAAGGTTAGAAGGATCATATTTGGTAAGATATAAGGGTTAGAAAGATCGTTATCAAGCGATGGAGGCTGGAAGGACCGTAGTCAGTGGAGATAGGGGTCAGAAAGACCGTTATCTGGTGATGAAGGTTAAAAGGACCGTAATAAGCGACGGAGGTCGGAAGGACCGTAGTCGACATGAGACATGGGTCTGAAAGATCATTCTCTTGTGATGGAGGTCGGGAGGACCATAATAGGCGACAAAGGTTGGAAGGTCTGTAGTCGATCAGAGACAAAGGTTAGAAATATTGTTGTCTAGAGATAGAGGTCGGAAGGATCATAGTAGGAGATGAAGATTAGAAGGACCAAAGCCGATAGGAGACAGGGGTCAGAAAGGCCTAGTCGTAAGGAAGTGGTCCAACAAAAGTTAGGGCATTATTGGATGGTCTAGTGGAACTTCAACTTCTGTCGGTGGTCCGTCGAAAGTTTCGGCCTCAGTCGGTGGTCTGATAGTGGTTTGAAAGAACTCCGCCGTCGGGAAGCGGTACGACAGAACTCCGACATCGGGGTGGGGGTTTGGCGGAATTTTGGTGTCGGGCAGTGGTCTGGTAGAAGTCTGGCGTCAGGTGATGGTCCTGACGGAAGTCTGACATCAGGCATTAGTCCTAACAAAGTCAGTCGTCAAGTGGTGGTCCGACGAAGCTCTTTTATCATGTGGTGGTCTGGCATAACTCCGCTGTCCGGTGGTGTTCCAGTGAAGTCCGGGGCGAAGTCGAGCGGCGGTCGGCAGCTGAGTGGAAATATGGCAGCGGTCGGCTTCCATGCTATGTTCCGACGACAGTCAGGCTGAAGTCCGACGACGATCGGCGACTGGGTAGTGGTTCGACGGAGGTCGGGCTAAATTTCGATTGCGGTCAGTGATCGAGAGGAAGTATGACGGCGGTCTGCGGCTGGGTGGTGGTCCGAGGACTGTCAAACTGAAGTCTAGCGGCGGTCGATGACCAGGTGTTTATCCGACGATGGTCGGGCTGAAGTCCGATGGTTGTCAGCGGCCGGGTGGAAGTCTGGTGGAGGTTGGCTTCCGGGCGACAATCAAACTACAGTCGGGCTGAAGTTTGGCGGCGGTCGTAGGCCGGGTGAAAGTTTTGCGATGATCGGCGGCCGGGCGGTGGTCCGACCATGGTATGGTTGAAGTTTGACGGCAGATCGTGGCTGGTGGACGGGCAGTGGTCCGATGACGGTCGGGCTGAAGCTCGCTGGCGGTTGGCGTCCAGGCGGTGGTTTAACGAAGGTGGGGCCGAGGTCCGGTGGCGGTCTGTGGCTTGGCGGTGGTCTGACGACGGCCGGGCTGATGTCCGCCGGGTGTTGGAGGTCGAGTGGTGGTCTGTCGACGATCGGGCTGAAGTCTGGTTGCAGTCGGCGACCGGGTGGAAGTCCATCTATGATTTGCGACCAAGTGGTGGTGTTGGAGAGCTTGAGGCTTTAGAGCTCTCTCCAATCTCTAGTCCCCTCTAATCTCCATCCCTCTCATGTATAAAGTGGGTGTTTATTTATATATTTTTATGAGTGGCACACCCCGTAAATATAGAGAAGATCTGGGGCAAGTTCCTAGTGCTCCATCTGATGGCTTGTATTGGTTCCCCCGAGCATAGAGATTTTTTCAATTGTTTAAGTTCCTTAACGACATCAGAATTCAATGATCTTGTGCTTGTTGATTTGTCTCGACGAGCTGCTCGATTTTACTATAAGCATGTCATTTGGATATAAAATAAGTCATATCATATTTGAATATCATTTTATTATCCAAATAATGCTTTGACCCTTTCAAATGTGGTCCGTGCCCCTTATTTAGACCCATTTGGGCTTAGGTTGAACTGATTTTGGTATCGTTAGGTTCATATCTTTGAGACGTTCAGTTTGACTATAAGTTTGCTGAAATTAGAAGTCAGATGATCCCAAATTTAATTTTGATAGTTTCCAACTTAAATATGCCTCAAGATCCGTGCTCCATCAAAGCAATTTTCAATGATATATCACCATCCAAATGAGAGGCCAAATTAAGAAGTGTATGAAACCCAAACAAAATATCAATTAAGAAATTTAGGTTATGCAGAATTCAAGAATGCAAACTTAGGCTTCGTTTGGGACGGCTTTTTTACTGCTTTCTAAAACGGAGTTTTAATACAAAAATTTTTATTTTTTAACTAAAACTTCGTTTTAGAAATCAATAAAAAAGCCGTCCCAAACGAAGCCTTTATTAAAAAAAAAAAAGAAACAAAATCGCCTTTCTTCCCTTAAAATGCTAAGGAAACTTTAGACAACTCTTAAAAGATAAGACATATATCATATGCATGTAAAAGAAAACTTTCAGTCCTCACAACTGTCAATAAACACACTTCTGTAAAATTGTATGATCAACATATTTGCTGCAAATGTCCTAATGTAAGAGCTAGTGTTATCGTCAGAGGCGGATTTAAGGGGGCCTAAAAACTATTCTGCCTTAAGCTTGGAGGGTATTATGGGAAGAAATTGAGAAAGATGCTCACAAAGTGTTCGACCAGATGCCTCATTGATGTTATCATTTTATATCATTTTCTGATAATCTATGTTTTTAAATTATTCTTATTAATTTCTTTTTTTTATTTGTTGTGACAATTATTTTCATTATTTATATTAACATCTAAATGGCTTGCCCAAAGTGTTCGATGGCATGCCTATCAGCACCCATAATTTCCTGGTTATAGACTAAAGATGGTTTTTTTCTTAAACTTTTTCTCTTGCTTTTATTGTTGATAATTCAAACAGCATATTCAACCTATTCGATGAAATGCTCCACAGGATATCGGTTCGCTCATCTCCCATTTTGTACTCTTGTCGCTCGGCATTTGATCTCTCTGTCAAATTATAAGTTTTTGTAATATTCTATCTTTTTTAACTAATAAATTTAATAAACAAAATTTTTAAAACTTTGAATATCGATTCTAATCTTAAAAACACAATTCCATATTATCGTGAACGAGTTTTTTTATTTTTGAATGCTTAAAAACACAAATCAGAAAACAACTAATCACTTAAATACTTGTATTTCTGAAGAAATTATCTCATAATCTACTCAATTTCTGAGCATCTTCTTCTTCGTATCTATGCTAAAATAATAAACAGAAGGGTGAAAATTATTGATTAAAGATTTCAACCACAGTATTTCAGTAATCACAAAATAAATTTTTTCTTAACATCCAATCATAAAAGAACTATAATGAGAAAAGAACTCTGTAATTTTCAACAATTCCATATTGTTTTCTAGTGACCACATATGCAAGAAATCAAAGCCATTCTCACTTGAGAAATTTGCTTTGAAGAAGAAGAAGAACGAGCAAATCCTTTTCGCCAAATTCGAATGGTATGTAAATGTTACTATTGAAAAATATTAAACTAATAAATAACAGTACATTAAACAGATCAACAGATTAAACTAAATTCTACAAATAATGTTTAGGATTGGAACTCTTAGGACAGCATAAGGTTACTACAGCAACAGCAACACAGAATGAAGCTGTAGCAACAATGGCAGAACAGATCCATCTCTTCCATTTTCTTCCACCAGCAAGCTCCACATCTGATTTCTTCCTCAATGGCTCCAAAGACTGCTCCACACACCAAATATCGCAATGCTTCTCCGCAATAATGAACTCCGTATTGCTCTGAATCTCATCTTTCTCTCTAACAAGGGCACGCAGCAGCATTTCTTCCGCTTCAAGTTGAGCGGCAGCCGACTCTGTCTTCATCACCACCATCTCCGCCTTATCCTGTGCGGGATGTCTCTCAGCTATAGAAGAGACGTTGTGCTCGCTCTCGGCGAGGATGTTGTGGTGAGAAGCTAATGCAGTTAGCTGAAACTGGAGCTGCTCAATTTGTTTGCGGCACTTTGCCACTTCCTTCACGAGTTGGCCATTGAGGATTTTCAGTTTATCAATGGCTTTAGTTTCAGAACTTGCAGCAGCTGCTGGAGAAGAGTGGTTATTCTTCTTTCCCATGAGATGAGGAATGGAAGAGGGTTTGAAAGGCTTTAATTTGCTTCTACTACAGTGAAGAGAACAGTCGAATTGGGTTAGTGAAATGGACTGGTAAGGATGCCGTTTATTTATAGATCTTCAGGGAGTGCTCGAAAAGAAACGGAGGGCTCTGAGGCAGATTATTGAGGGACGGCTCAGACTCCTCTTAAAAATCGAAAATTTGAAAACTTTTCTCTCTTCTACAACGGCCTCCCTCTTTCTCTCCGCCATTTTCGACTTACCCAAGCTTTTCGGCCGCCTCAACGGAAGGAGATAAGAAAGTACGCCTCCCGCCTTGACTATGTCAGCCCACTATTCTCGCTGATGAATCGCTCTTCTAACAGTGGAGAAGAAACGGAGATTATTCAGGGATGGTTAAGACTCCTTTTAAAAATTTGAAAATGTAAAAACTTTTCTCTCTTCTACAACGGCCTCCCTCTTCCTCTCCACCATTTTCGACTTACCCAAGCTTTTCGGCCGCCTCAACAGATGGAAATAAGAAAGTACGCCTCCCGCCTTGACTATGTCAGCCCACTATTCTTGCAGCCTTGCATTTGGGTTCCTGCATCGACCTAGCTACATCCAACTCAGTAGCAGTACCAAGAAGTATCAAATTCTGTACTGTTCGGTATCGAACTCAGTACTTAAAGTATCGAGCTCAGTATTGTTCGGTACTGTGAAGTATCGATTGTCAGCTGTGTCCGACCTCCGAATCCAATAATCTCTCTGCATTTGGGTTCCTACATGGACCTGGCTACATCTGACTTACTATTTCTTTGGTTAATTTTATTCCATTATTTATTTTCTTTTTCTATGTTATGTTTTTTTTTTTTGGAAAAAATGGGGGCAAAACCCTTAAATTAATCACCAAAGGTTACAAGTAAAAGAAATTACAAGTATAGAAAACAATAACACCCAAAAGAAAATAAAATTTGCATAAATAAAGGACTCAGGAAAATAGATCTACATAGGTTGACCTCATTTTTGTATGAGGTCTCTAATACGATCCTAAAATCAATTCAAATTCAAATCAATTCAAACTCAAAAGCCAATTCAAATCCAGAAATTCAAATCCAAACTCAAGGCCAAAGGTCCAAGTCTTGAAAGCTTTTTCCAGTGAATTTTCAAATACCTCAAATCCCTGTCAAATGGTCTCTGCTTCAGGGTCTGTCAGTTTCATAATGATGGAACATGTCTCTAGAGGCAACCCTCCAAATTTGAGCCCATTCTGAGGTCTCTAACCCCAGAATCTAAATCAAAGTCCAAAGGCTGTAAAACCTTCAGATATTTACAACCTACGCCACTGGACTTGCCACCTAGAAGATCCTGACCTTGGAGCTTCCTCCAAAGCCTCCAATCACTTCCAGACCATTAATCCTGACGTGTTGATCAACAAACTGCATTTTTCTGGATTTATTTCAGCCCCAGTGGACCTGAGGTCAAGATGACCAAAATACCCCTTTCGGGTATGAATAGTCATTTTAAACTAAATGAGCTCCAAATTGAATGCAACCACCTCCAACAAGTTTCAAATATCAACCCAAATCTGTTGGACCCATTCCCAGACTCTGGGTCAACCTGATTGACCTAAGAAGCTCTTTAAGAGTCCAAACAGGTGATTTGACTGAAATGATCTATCTAAGCCATGGAATCACCCCTACTAGACTCTAAATATTGTTTCAAACCTGTCCAGCCCAGACCCACACCCTGGGTCAACCTGGTTGACCCAGTCAACCTAGGTTGACCCACATTCCCTTAAAGTTCTTAATGGATCATTTTGACACATTTAGCCTATCCAATCCATATCAAGGCCTTGAATGATTTCTAATATATGGTGTTAATATTTCCTAAATCACCATTGGTCAAATCTATATCAAGTTGACCAAGGCAACTTATTGAATTTGGTCAAAGCTTCCTATTTTTACCCAATCTGAAATTCATAAGCCTTAAGGAGTTTCTAATCTATCTAATCAACTCTTAAATATCTCCTTAAGTCCACATCATCAATCCCATTGATTGGTTGACTGGTCAACCCACTCAACAAAGCTTCCAAAGAGTTTTAAACGGGTCAAATCACTCCTCAAACTCAATACATTTCACCTAAACTCCTTCCAACTCATTATTCCAGTCATTCATGTTCCCCTCAATGCCATCTTGGCAGTCCAAGTGGCATTGGACCAGTCAAAGGGTCAACAAAGGTTCAATAGGCTCAATTGGTCAAACCAATCCATTCAATGAGCCTAGGCCCATCCAGCCAATCTAACACTTAGACTCTGTTCAAGAAGTATCTCTGGACTCAACTCAACCCAGGCTCTGACATCCTCCCTAGTATGTTCAAGAGCTCAAATGGGCTCATTGGGTCAACCCGGTCAGACCACCATGTCCATTCTATCCCAGGCCCATCTAGCCAATATAATCGACTCCAGAAGCTTCCAGGAGACTAACCCGACCTAGCCCAATGTCTGGCGTGCTCCCTAGCTCGGCCTAACACCCTAGTGGTCCCCTCCACTTGAGAACGACATGGAGTCATTTTCACCTGACCAGCCACTCCCTCTACTCCTCTAATAGCCAGGGACAGGTGTCCTCCATCCAAGAAAATTCCCTGAGCAGATTTATGGGCCCGGGCACGTGTGGGGTCGCACGCACCGCGGGCAGCGTCGAGCAGGGCGGGCAGCCTCAGGCAACACATTCTAAGCGGGTTTTTGGGTTGACCCGCGAACCCATCGGGTCATCCTGAACCCGACCTGTTTTTCAAACGGGTCGAATCCGGGAACCCAAACCCGACCGGTTTTGAAGTCGGGTCGGGTCCAACCCGGATTTTCCTGGTCGAATCCGGATCGAGTTTTTGTGTCGTGTCAAATATTGACACCCCTATCTATATGCGTGTGCACGGGCATACATGCAAGGACTTGTGTGAACTCAACCCAATTATCTTGAATGATGAAGTAGAGTTGACTACTAGCCTAAGAGGATATACTTTTTAGACTTGAAAATTAATCATATTATTTTTTTGGATTTTTAGGGTCAATGTGAACCTCACTCAAATATTAAATAGGTCAACATTTTAGACCGAAACATAATTAGTATATTATTCAGGTTAATCTGAACTCAAATTTTTTGAGTCGGGTCAATATTGAGTCATTTATTTAACACCTCTACTTTTGACATTAATCAGTTGTTTGACCAACTTATCTCCTTTCTTCTAGTCATATTTAAGAAACCTTTTTTTTTTGTCCGGCTTTAATTTGATATTAATGCATGTTGATACTACATTTGTTCACTATTTAAAATATCTTTATTTGCATTATATTTTCATTCTCTTAACTTTTTTTCTAGTTTAGAAAGCTCATAATAATGGCAACCACGTGTAACGTTAGGATCTATATTGAAAGAATTGCATATGTTTAGGATTTTTAAATGAGCCGAGTAGTAGCCTTATCGAGCTCGACTCGTCAGCCAGAAAATTGGCTCGAACTTGAGCTCAAGCTCCAATCGAGCCCAACAAATGAACTTGAACTCAACTCGTCGTTTAACTCCTTGACCAAAAGCTCGACTCGAGCTCATTAGAGCCCACTAAAAAAGCACAAGGAAGAACAAGCAAAATCATTGCGAGAATGCCAAAGAAGCTCGGCTTGTCGGTTATCTGCCTGATAAAGAAGATAGAAGAAAATGTTTTTAGCTAAGAAGAATGGAAAGTTTTTTTAAAAATTTTTTTTTTTTGAAGTGGCAGCATAAGTTTTTTCCTTTTTTATTTTTAGGATTTAAAAGACGGAAACTCTGTTGGTTTGGCTTTAACTCCGGTGTCGGGCGGTGATCCGACAAAACTTCGTTGTCGGGTGGTGGTCCGACAGAAGTTCAGTGTCAAGTGTGGTTCGGCATAAGTCTGATGTCAGGTGGTGGTCTTGACGGAAGTTCGGGGTTAGGCGGGTCCTGAAGGAAGTCCGTCATCCGGTGGTAGTCCGACAAAACTCTTGCGTGAGGTGGTGGTTTGGCAGAACTCCGGCATCATGCGGTGATTCGGCTGAATTCTAACGTCAGGTGGTGGTCCGGCAAAACTCCATCATCTGGTGGTTGACCATCGGAAGTCGGGGCGGAAGTCCAATGGCGGTTGGAGACCAAGTGGAAGTCCGGCAGTGGGCGTTGGTCGGTGGCTGGGCGGTGGTCCAACGACGGTGGGGCTGAAGTCCGACGGCTGTTGGCGGCCAGGCGGTGGTCTGACGATGGTCGAGCTGAAGTCCAGCAGTGCTCTGCGGCTAGGCGGTGGTGTTGAAGCTCTTGAGGCTTCAGAGCTCTCTCCAATCTCTAGCTCCCTATGTCCCCCTCATATAAAGAGTGGGGGTTTATTTATAGAATTTCATGAGTGGCACACCCCGTAAATACAGAGAAGATCTGGGTTAGGTTCAGAGTGCTCCATCGGATGACTCGTTTTGATTCCTTGATTATAGAAAGTTTTTCAACTGTTTAGGTGCCTTAACGTTGTTGGAATTCAACGATCTTGTTCTCGTTGGATTCGTCTCGCCGAGCCGCTTGATTTGACTATATTCATGTCATATTTGAATATCATTTTGTCATTCAAATAATAATTTGACCCTTCCAAATGTGGTTCGGGACCCTGATTTAGACCCATTTGGGCTTGGGTTGATCCGATTTTTTTGTCGTTAGGTTCATCTCTTTGAAATGTTCAGTTTGACTATAAATTCGCTGAAATTGGAATTTAGATGATCCCAAATTTAATTTTGATAGTTTTCAATTTGAATATGACTCAATATTCGTGCTCCATCAAAGCAATTTTCAATGACGCATCACCCTTTACAAATGAGAGGCCAAATTAAGAGGTGTAAGCAACCCAAAAAAATAGCAATTAAGAAATTTATGTTATGCAGAATTCAAGAATGTAAACTTAATAATAATAATAATAATAATAAACAGGAAACAAAATCGCCGTTATTCCCTTAAAATACTAAGGAAACTTTAGACAACTCTTAAAAGATATGACATATATCGTATGCATGTCAAAGAAAACTTTTAGTCCACACTAAAATATAAAATTGTATGATCAACATATTTGCTGCAAATGTCCTCATGTAAGAGCTAGTGTTATCGTCAGGATATTTTATTTGGTCTGGTGAACGTACGTAGAGGAACGTTCGGTCGGCAGTAAAATCCCGCCAAAAAACTCGGTATTTGCTTGATATTGCTGGGTATTATTTGGTAATAACAAGGAATACTATCATGTGAAGACCCAATACCGAGTTATACCGAGCAATACAGAGTTATACAAAAAAATACCGAGAAAATCTCTGTATTTTTTTGTATAACTCGGTATTGCTCGGTATAACTCGGTATTGGGTCTTCACATTATGATATTCCTCGTTATTGTTTGGTATTGCTCGATATTTCTCATTTTTTGGCGCGATTTTAGCTCTGTCCGGGCGTAGCTCTATGTTCGGTCGGAGGACGTAGTAATTGTTCTATGGTCAGAGGCGGATTTAATGGGCCCTAAAAACTATTCCGCCTTACTAAAAAAATAAAAAAAAAACCTGCATGTGAATGAGACGAGGAGGAGACTTACGACAGCGGGAAGTTGGCGATTGAGGTTGCGAATCATGTGTAGAAGGTGATTGAGGATGAGCTTTGGTTTCATTGCAGGGAGTTTACAAGGATAGGTATCTTAAGCTTGGAGGGTATTATGAGAAGAAACTGTGAAAGATGCTCACAAAGTGTTCGACCAGATGCCTCATTGATGTTACCATTTTATTTCATTTTCTGGTAATCTATGTTTTTAAATTATTATTATTAATTTCTTTTTTTTATTTGTTGTGACAATTATTTTCATTATTTATATTGACATCTAAATGGCTTGTCCAAAATGTTTGATGGCATGCCTATCAGCACCCATAATTTCCTGGTTAAGGGCTAAAATGGTTTTTTTCTTAAACTTTTTCTCTTCTTTTATTTGTTGATAATTCGAACAGCATATTCAACCTATTCGATGAAATGCTCCACAGGATATCGGTTCGCTCATCTCCCATTTTGTACTCTCGCTGCTCGGCATTTGATCTCTCTGTCAAATTATACGTTTTTGTAATATTCTATCCTTTTAAACATATAAATTTAATAAACAAAATTTTTAAAACTTTGAATATCGATTCTAATCCAGATGAAAAAAATTGAGGGAAATAAAAAATTGAAATTATGCCCCCCTATAAAAGATCTTTGGCTCCGTCATTGATTATCGTGAACGAGTTTTTTTAGTTTTCAATGCTTAAAAACACAAATCAGAAAACAACTAATCACTTAAATATTTGTATTACTGAAGAAATTATCTCATAATCTACTCAATTTCTCAGAATCTTCTTCTTCGTATCAATGCTAATATAATAAATAGAAGGGTGAAAATTATTGATTAAAGATTTCAACCACAGTATTTCAGTAATCACAAAATAATTTTTTTCTTAACATTCAATCATAAAAGAACTTTAATGAGAAAAGAACTCTGTAATTTTCAACAATTCCATATTGTTTTCTAGTGACCACATATGCAAGAAATCAAAGCCATTCTCACTTGAGAAATTTGCTTTGAAGAAGAAGAAGAAGGAGCAAATCCTTTTCGCCAAATTCGAATGGTATGTAAATGTTTTTTTTTTTGTGACGAGGAAGCACTGTCCTTAGGCCAGTGAAAATCCTGGTCGACCTAACTTGCAACCCATACCAATTTACATGGGCTAATATTTGAGGCTTTCACTGCTTGCCAAAAGATTCTCGAACCAAAGAAGAGTATCCTTATGGTTCTTTCTTGAGGAATAAGAAATGAAGATAGTGTAAAAAACATATTAAACTTTCAAAAAAATTAAGGCTTCGTTTGGGACGGTTTTCTTCCTGCTTCTTAAAACGACTTTCTAGTTAAAAAGTTAAAATTTTTGTACTAGAAAGCTGCTTTAAGAAACAGTAAGAAAGCCGTCGCAAACGAAGCCTAAAATGATCAATAGACAGCCATTATTGTTTTTACTCAATTTTAAATTAAAATGATAAAATATCTCTATCAAATTCAAAATTAGAAGAATAAAACAGAATAAAAAAAAATATTAAACTAATAAATAACAGTACATTAAACAGATCAAGCTATCCTACAGATTAATCTAAATTCTACAAATTAATAATTTTTAGGATTGGAACTCTTAGGACAGCATAAGGTTACTACAGCAACAGCAACACAGAATGAAGCTGTAGCAACAATGGCAGAACATATCAATCTCTTCCATTTTCTTCCACCAGCTTGCTCTACTTCTGATTTCTTAGTCGATTGCTCCAAACACCAAATAGAGCAATCCTTATCCGCTATAATGCGCTCCATATTGCTCTTAATCTCATCTTTCTCTCTAACAAGAGCACGCAGCAGCATTTCTTCCGCATCAAGTTGAGCGGCAGCCGACTCTGTCTTCATCACCACCATCTCCGCCTTGTCTTGTGCGGGATGTCTCTCAGCTATAGAAGAGACGTTGTACTCGCTCCCGGCGAGGATGTTGTGGTGAGAAGCTAATGCAGTTAGCTGAAACTGGAGTTGCTCAATTTGTTTGCGGCACTTTGCCACTTCCTTCACGAGTTGGCCATTGAGGATTTTCAGTTTATCAATGGCTTTAGTTTCAGAACTTGCAGCAGCTGCTGGAGAAGAGTGGTTATTCTTCTTTCCCATGAGATGAGGAATGGAAGAGGGTTTGAAAGGCTTTAATTTGCTTCTACTACAGTGAAGAGAACAGTTGAATTGGGTTAGTGAAATGGACTGGTAAGGTTGCCGTTTATTTATAGATCTTCAGGGTGTGCTCGAGAAGAAACGGAGGGCTCTGAGGCAGATTATTCAGGGACGGTTCAGACTCCTTTTCTCTCTTCTACAACGGCCTCCCTCTTCCTCTCCGCCATTTTCGACTTACCCAAGCTTTTCGGCCGCCTCAAGGGAAGGAGATAAGAAAGTACGCCTCCCGCCTTGACTATGTCAGCCCACTATTATCGCTGATAAATCGCTCTTCTAACAGTGGAGAAGAAACGGAGATAATTCAGGGACGGTTCAGACTCCTTTTAAAAATGAAATTTTCTCAATTTTTTATTAAATTTCTATTTCCATTAACGAAAAACTTAGATAACTTTGAATTGGTAAAACTTTCACAACGTAACTTTTATATATTATTGAAAATGAGATTTTGAACATTTTAAATATTTTCTAAAAATTTAATATCGGATATTTTAGAATTTTTATGATTTTAATTGAATAAAAAATAATTCGAACTTTGAAAATAATGTCATAGTACAATTAAAATCTTGAAATAATACTTTACACAATCGTTGATAATTTGGTTATATTTTAAAAATGTATATTTTACTTAATTGGTATTCTATTTAGGTATATTGTTATACAAGTTTTGAGGATGGAAATGGAAATGATTTTTTGAGTAATGAATATAAATTTCCACTAATGTTTTAAATTATAAAATTTGTTTCCACTGTTACTTCTAATAGATGATCTTAGTTAGTTCTAGTTATTTTTTATTAAAAGACAAAAGAAAAAATTCTTTCAGATTAAGTTCTGATCAGGGGTGACACATTGTGTACAGTCTGACGTGATCTATTTTGATTGGAGTCCAGATACAACCTGTCTCTGAACTCCACACATAATAATTTATTCAGTTGAAGATCGAGGAGGGGATGCCTTTAAAAAGGCGGGGAAAAATTTCTTAGGGGCTCTTTGGGGAAAAAATAGGATTTAATTTTAATAGGAATTAGTAAATCTTGAATAAGTTAAAATTTAAAAATTATTTGATAAGATAGTTATTAAATTATATTAAATATTATGAAACTATTTGACAATATCATATAGGATTTAAAACGTTTGATTCATTTAAAATTTAAAATTAATATTTTTGGAATTTAATTTGTGGTCTATTTAAAATTAAATTTAGTATTTTTTGAATTTAATTTGTATGTTGTATGAGTTACTAATTCATTTCAATTTTAATCATCATCAATTATTTTTAATAATAACTAATATAATTAGAAGCTTAGTTAGTTATCAAATAATTTAATTAATAATTGTACTAGTAATTATCAAACTCTTATTTAAATGATGATTTAATAAGTATTTAATTTATAATATATTGATAATTACCTAATTAATTAATTATTTTATAAATAATTATTTATGGAATTAGTACACCTACTGATCATTTTATTAATTATTTAAGTATTGTTTAATTAGATTTATTTATTAATAATATTATTAATTAACTCATTACACACTTACATATTCTACAACTAATTAATTATTTTAATTATTATTTACAATGTTAATTATATAATTAATTATTTATTTTCAAATTCTAAACTCTAAGCTAATTATATTAATGATTAATTATTAATTATACTATGAATTATTTAATTAAGCTTAGTTAGATTCTATAACTACACTGCTAATTATATTATTAATTATTTGATTAATTTATTTAATTATTAATATTTTAAATTATTTTAATTTTGTTAAATTAGATTATTTGGATGGAGGCGCTCTAGGGTTTGTTCTTCATCCCCATTTATTTGTTCCTATAAGTCTTTTCCTTTTCCTCGTCGCCATTTCTTCATTGCTGCTTTGGCCTTGCATGCTTCATGTGAAGTAGTGTGTTGAAATAGTTGCTGAGTCGGTAAAGAAGCTTCTTCTCCTCCTCCTTCAATGACGTCCGATCAGAAATCAAGTCAGGAGCTCGCTCGCTGCGATTACAACCATCTTTGCCTCCTCTTAGTTCATGCATATATATTTATATTTGTGGTTTTTTTTTTTTAAAGGAGGGGAAGCCGATCGAAATAGGAGAAAAAACAGAAAAAAAATATTATGAGCTAAGTTGTCAAATATTTTGGCACATTGAACCTATGCCTCATTCCTCAAATTAAACTCACCTCAATTCGTTGCCTGTACATAAGATCAAACATTGGAACAATGAGTTTTTAAAGTTGATCATACAGTTAGAGTTGGGGTTAGCAAACATTATAAAAATATCATAAATTATAAAATAATTGATGTTTTTATTTTTAAATTTAATAAATTAATTGAATAACTGAATATATAAATATATAATTTCATAAATAAATAAACAAAAATAAATTTCTCTCTCTCTCTCTCTCCATATATATATATATTATGTTTAAATTGAAATTGAAATTATATATTATTATTTATATGAAATTTATTTTATTTTTATTTATTTTGTATTTAAAGCAAAACAAAGTGAATATAATTGATGTGATAAGTCATTTGTGATTGGGGACCCATTTTTGCACACCTAGATAATATTTATTGATGGTTGTGTTTAATAGATATTCTAACCTTTAAAGAGGAATCTAATACAACTTATTATGCATAGTGAAATTCCTCATGACAATATACCATGTTTGTGGCCTATATTATTATATTATTTGCTATAACAATACCATTGATTCCTCTTTCACTATTACAATATTTACACATAAAAGCCGCATTAAAGGTTATGTCATTATTTTGCATAAATGTATCATTAGGGTTGTCAAAATCATATTATGGAAGACCGTATAGATTGTTAGACCTAAATCTATTATTCCACAAGATTAGAAAACCGTTTATAGAAAATTAAATTTCTGATTCTTTAAAATAAGTAGTTGTTAGAATATTATTTTCACAAAAGATTTTCAACCAAAAAATAGTAAAGTACATAAAATAAAAATGTGGTAAAAATTAAAAATACAGAAATTTATAGTGGTTCGGTCCAACTAGACATACATCCACTCCCTTGAGACTCCCTTGTCAGGTATTGCACTATTACCAAAATAACAATCTTTTTTCTCCCACAGTAAGGCAGAGAAGTATTTACAAATCACATCTCTTCCACTAATCTCCGATGCGGTAGAGTATCATCATCCTTTCACACTCTCTAAGTGTCGACAGAGAACCGTCGTCCTTTCACAACCTTATGGTGTCGGCAAAGTAGCGTCATCCTTTTGAACTTTTATTACGTCCGGTGCAAGGACGTAGAGGAACGTCCGGTCGGAGAAAATTTACCGTAAAAAAATTAGGTATTTGCTCGGTACAACTAGGTATTATTTGATAATAATGAGGAATACCATTCTCTGAAAACCAATACCGAGTTATACCGAGCTATACCGAGAAATACCGAGTTGTACCGAGTTTTTCTGGGAAAAACTCGGTACAACTTTGGTATAACTTGGTATTTGCTCGGTAAAGCCTGGTATAACTCGGTATTGGGTATTCAAATGATGGTATTCTTCGTTATTGTTTGGTATTGCTCGGTATTTGCTCGGTACAACTTATTTTTTGGCGGGAATTTGCCTCCAACCGGACGTTCCTCTACGTCCGGTTGGAGGACGTAATAATTGTTCCATCCTTTCACACCCTCCTGGCGTTAGTAGAGTACCATCGTCCTTTCACAACCTTATGGTGTCGGCAAAGTACCGTCATCCTTTCACACCCTCCTGGCGTTAGTAGAGTACCATCGTCCTTTTACACCCTCTTGATGTTGGCAGAGTACCAGATCTTCTCCGTCAATATTCACTCGAGCAACTGTAAAGAAGTAAGGAAGAGATTCAACAAAACTAACAAAGAGATCCTTACCTTTAGGCAACCTTGTGAACCCTTCACAAATTCGACTTGTAAGATCTCATTCCACACTCTCAAACACTCTCACACTTGCACTCGAAGACAAAACGAAGAAGAATTCGTTTCATATAGTTTTTAATGGCCTTATATATGAAAGACACGAAAACTGTGATGAAAATTGAAAATTTTAATTTTTATTGTCCATTATCGTACAGTACGATCGACAATCATATGTATGAATAGTTCAAAATTTGTCCTTACGAAACAATTTTGTACTCTGAATAACGTGCTGTACGACCACATTTCGTATGATAAGATCAATTTTAATCAAATCATGTTTCGTCCAGTACGAAAATGGACGAGTCCATTTCGTGCTCTGAAAGTTGTTTGTGCGATATGAACAGTTTAAAAAATTTGCCTTCGTGATAGCTACAATCGTATCCTGCCGAATCGTCATTGCCAATACCGAATATCCCTCGTAATCAATGTGCTCTCCGATCAAATTCACCCGCCCTGCCTCCACCACCACTATCACAACTCGTTAAGTTCCCTAATTTCCTCCAATTACGAGCAATATAGATCATACGAACTGGGAGATCGGGATTAAACATCTGGTTTCTTGCCAAAAGCCTCGACGAACTTGGCCTTGACCCACTGGAACCGCAGTTGTGCCTCCTCCTGTAGATAGGTTCAAGTGTGGAGAAGGTCGGGACGAGAAGCTCTTGGTGAGCCATTGCCGGAAATGCTAGATGCAGGTTGATTTAGGAGATAGCAGAATTAGGATTTATGGCTTTTATGCTTTCTGTTTTCCCTCGTCGAGCTTTGAATCCTCGTTGTTGGAGACGAAAAGAATAAGAGAATGGAGATGTAGTAAAAGCATAATATATTTAGGGCACTGTGGTTGGAGAAATTATTCTGTGCGGTTACTGGACGTTTTAGAGTTAAATTATAACGTGCCATGTCATACGGTGTGGAGTGGTGCACAACAATGGTACATAGCAAAAAAAAAAATTGACGTGACGCATTCTCTTGACGCTGTTCGGTGACAACACAGAATAATTTCCCCTGTGGTTGAGAGGGTTGTAGGTATAGGCGTATAGCGAGGCGAGAACACATTTTATTATTATTTTATTATTTTTTAAAATTTTTGCAAACGGGTCATCTGGGTCCATTTCAAATTACCGGTTGACCTGGACCTTATCCATTTTTTTAAATGGGTCAAATTCTAAAACCCAAACCCAGCTCATTTGTGAGATGGGTTAATCCTAATTCAAAATTTTGGGATTGAGTTCGTGTCGGATTTTAAGATCGTTTCAAATATTGACACCCCTATGTATCGTGACATTAGCTTTATTTTAGTGCAATTCTATGAAGCATGAAGTTACCATAATTAGCTATTGCTTAGTTATTCTTGAGTTCATCCTATTTGAAAGCCTTCAGGAGGAACCATATCTTTAAGAAAGATGATACAGATTCATCCAACTCATATGTAACAGTTAAGCCCTTAATAGCAGAAAATTTGGGGCAGAATTCAACATTTTTGATTGCTTAAATTTCTGAATGAAAAGTTCTCCCCACAACCTATTGCTTTCACAGCTAATTTACCTTCTGCCCACTCTGTACCGTTTTAATTCACTGCAATGCCTCTCCACCCGTCGCATGTTCGATGAAATGCCGCTTTGGGATTGCGATCCTTACTCTCTCAACACACTCCTCTGTTCTCACGTCCGCGCCGGCAACCCTACCTCTGCTCTCCTCCTCTTCCAAAAAATGCGCGTTTTTGGTATTCCCCTCGATTCCTACTCGTTTCCTCCTGTTCTCTCCGCTTCTTCTACTGCTTCTCCTTCCCTTGGCCGACAATTGCACGCCCTAATGGCGAAAGCAGGATGCCTCTCCTCGCCAATCACTGCCACCGCTCTTCTCGACATGTACTCTAACATCAGCCAGATTGATGATGCCCTTTTTTTGTTCGAAGAAATGCCTACAAAAGACGTCGTGGCATGGAATGCTCTTCTATCATCCCTTGTTATACATAACTTCGCTGTTAAAGCTGTAGATGCCTTTCGATCTATGTTGGGCAGTGGGGTTTCCTTCACTGGATTCACATTGTGCTCGCTGTTGAAGGCCTTTGCAGCTTTGCGAACTCTCAGGCTGGGCAGACAGATTCATGCTTGGGTAGTCATCACCGGCTATGATTCCCTTGTAATGGCTACCACGCTTATAGATTTCTATTCGAGCTGTGCGCAGGTTCATATGGCTATTGAGGTCTTCAATAAAGTGGGATGCCCCAAAGATTCAGCAATTCACAATGCTGTGGCCAATGCTTGTGTTAAAAATGGCTGCTTTCAAGAGGTTTTTGCTTTGCTGGGGGAGATGAGACCGCTCAATGAGGTATTACTCACTTCTGCTCTGAGTGCTTGTGCCGAGTCTTTGAATTTATTATACGGGAGGGAGATACACTGTGTTATCTTTCGTCATGGATTTGTTTTTGATACCATTCTATTTAATGCACTCATGAACATGTATGCAAAGTGTGGAAACTTAAAGGCTGCACATTTATTATTCGATTGTGTTGGAGAGCGAAATGTGATATCTTGGACAAGTATTATTGATGCTTATGGTATCCATGGTAGAGGTTTTGAAGCCTTAAGATTGTTTAAGAGGATGGAGGAGGAGAAAGCTTCTAGCAATGTTTCTCCAAATTCTGTGACATTTCTCTCAGTTCTATCTGCTTGTAGCCATTCTGGTCTTGTAGATGAAGCTAAGGAATTCTTCTTTTTGATGAAAGAGAAGCATGGTTTTGCTCCGAGTTCGGCACATTATGCTTGTTTGATAGATCTTTTAGGGCGGGCAGGCAGGGTTGAAGAAGCTTGGGATTTGTTTTGTAGTTTGAATAGATCACATAACAAACTTACAAGTCCAGTTTGTGTGGCAATGCTGAATGCATGTAGAGTTAGCATGGATTTCATGAGAGGAGAGGTTGTTGCTATGCATCTACTTGAGTTGGATCCAGATAATCCTAGTAGCTATGTACAGGTTTCAAATTTTTATGGAGCTTTTGGGAGGTGGGAGGGAGTTCAGGAGTTGAGAAAGATTATGATTAGCAAAGGGCTCAAAAAGGAGCTGGGTAGCAGTCAAGTTGCTGCCTAGAATTTAGATCAAATGTTGTTCCACAGTTGTAGAACAAAATTAATCTGTTTTTAGTCTGTTAAGAGCCAATGAGATTATATTCTTAGTTCTTATGATATATATTTTTTATTTTTTATTTTGTCGCCATATTTGTGCAATGCTTTTTAGGATTAAAAGTAATAGAAGAAAGTATGTTTTGGAAAAGGAAAAGAGAAGAAAGATGACATATGATATTGATACACCTTAGTAGCAAGTATGATGGACCTTTTTTATGAAGATTTGTATTTTATATTTCTTATCTATCAGTTGTTGGCACTATTCTGATTAGAAAAATAGCTAAATGGGATACAATTCTTACACTAGCGATCACCTGTTTGTGATTGCTTTCTCTGCTTTTGAAATAACTATTTTCAAGTTCCAAATCAACACCTTGATGATAGATGGCGAGCTGACTAATTTTTTTACAATATTAGTGTATGCAAGCTAGATGCATTCTTTACATAGCCGTAATAGGCATGCTTTACATAGTGCAAATTGTTAGAAGTGCTTTATTCCTATATTATGTTTGTTATCACATTTAAAAGGTCAAGTTATTATTAGGTGTACATATGAACACGATCTTCATTGACACTGGTTTCTCATTCAACCCATGTATAGTGAGATGGTCGGCATTCAACATTCAAGACCTGGGTCAAGATAAGGTCACACTACAAGTTTTAAAGAGCTAGGCTCAAAAACCAAAGGATCCTTCATCCTTCCGCTCATATTTGAAAGTCTCTGCATCAAAGTGAGGATGCACATCATCATCTCAAACACTTCATTTAGATCTCTCCTTGATAAGTTAGGGTTTTACCAATATCATATTGTCCCTTCAGCCCTGCACCAATGTATGTGCTACATAAAAGGCAGGATAGAATTCGATGTCAATGGATATGCATAACGTTTCATGAAATCGAGCTCTACAAACATGCCAAAAACTTCGTGATGGGGAGGGAACTCTTGTATTGCTCATAATGAGTATTTTGGTGTTGGATACCAAAAATGATACTAAGTCGCCAAACTATAAGAAGGTGATCGAACATACAACTAACTTTAAAGGCAAAGATAAGATGATGTGACCTAAAAAAAACTTATGATTCCATCCGGCCACTATCATCCTTTATTTGAGACATAGTTATGCACCTGTGAAATCTCTTATTTTTGAATATCAATTATATCATTTTTGAGGAAGTGCCAAATGATCTTGCTATTGAGCATCATTTTATAATTTGTTGGACGAGTAAACCACCTAGTGATGATGATACAAGACTGACTTAGTAGAAGACTACTTGAATTTTATCTATACCGAGTGGTGTTAAACTATGTTAACAAAAATTGTTGTAGCACATAATATGGATGAAGATCATAAAGCAAAAAGCCTAATTACACAAACAAAGGCCAAAGTCCAAATAAAAGATTAAAGAAAATGTCCAATTATAAGGGCTCAATCATAGCCCATAGTTTTGAATATTTTGACATTCCTTTTATTATATCATTCTAAACCTCTCATCATTCTATTATAAACTCAAAAACATCTCTCTAAATATTAAACTAAATATTTATAGTTTTTGCTATCCATCAATCTAATCAAAAGACTACCTACCACCATCACATGTCATGTAGCTTGCACCTTGAGGATGGTGCAAGGAGAGGGAGAGTGAATTGACTTCCAAGCTAGTATCTAGCATGTATAGAGAAGAAGAATCCACATGAACTTCGGTTCAAATTACATCAAACTGAACTTTAGTTTGGAATTGATTACAAAATTAGGCTTGAATTTGCATTTAAACTATGATTTAAACTATGGTCGAACCAAGGTTCGAACCATTGTTCTAATTAAGTTCGAATTAGTTCAAAATAAATTCCCTGTGTATCGACATCATCCACTTTTCAACTTAGGCCATTCTTAACATTAATATTTGTAGCTCACTCTTGCTCAATTTAATGCCAGCTTTGCTTCTTATAGAATAATTTTCTTACAAATTTCAAATTTATTTAGAAATAAAATACTTAATCATGGTAGAAAAAAACTCAAAATATCCTAACCAAACTAATTTATTCGACTCATAATGCTTGTAAACGAGAATTTGTAGAAGATTGAAACAAAACAATGGGTTGCATGTTGCTTTGAATTAGATTTTATGAATCATTATTTTGTTAGTGTTTTTGAGTATATGATAGGGAGAAACCATTAAGTCTTTTTAATCTTGTGAATGATTGCATGGCTTGCTTGTTGACCTGTTTAAGAGGGAGATGAGTCTATGATTTAAATTAAGTTAAAATTTAAAGGCTTTTAATTATATTTGATTAATTCCAAATGTGATAGATGTTACTACAATTTTTTTTGACTATAAAGAAATCTAATTTATTATGTAGGTTTATCTTTTTTTTTTTTTTTTTTTTTTTTTTTAACGTTGAAGTTGCTTATGATCCCTTAACACATGATCCCTAATGATTGTGTCTCCTATGCCTACTCCTTAGGGGTCATCACTAATAATAATTTGTATTAAACTGGAGAAATTATTCTCTGCAGAGTCCATACATAACTTTGCATTCAGACTTCAATGAAATCATGACACGTGAATTGTACACATGGATATTCAATATGAATTCCATTTTTTTTGTTTCTGTCTTGTCAGTCTGACTGACTCGACCCAATATGGATTTCATATTTTTTCAAAAAAGACTTTACCATCCTATTCAAATTTAAGGTTTAGGATTGACGTTTCTTTTTAAGGAAAAAAAATCCTTGAAAGCTCTTCAATATTTAGGATTTTAGCTCAAGAAACTTTTGATACCTGTCGACAAAGAAAAAAAAAAGAGAAAAAGCGGATGAAGATGAAGGCTTATTTGGAGGAGGATGTTGCATTATTTGAGCATATGATATGCCCATAGGAAGTGGATGCCAAAAGGCAGTATGCAAGTATGCAAATGTCTTGGAAAAGGAAGACATTAAGTTGAAAAAATTGCAGCCTTAATGAATGATGAGTTTAGGGTATGAAGTGAAAGTTATTTTAGTTGGAGGTGTTGTAGGTTTGAACTTATCGGTAAAGTTTAAACTCATCCCATGTTTTTAGGTGTTCTTATAACAAAACACTGTGAACAAGCTTGTAGACATTCAACACGAAGTTAATATCGATTGTATACAAGCTTGTAGCCATTATATACAAAGTGCGTATTTGAACATGTGTAATCACCCTATCAAATGTGTATTAAGAATTTGAACATGTAAGGAATAATTATTTTGATCCAGTCAATATAACTTTACTGCGTATTTGATGCATATTAACTACATGTTAACATATTTTTGTTGCATATTTATTATGTATTTACTGCGTATTTATTGTATTTTTGCTTGTATATCTGTAAGTATTTGCTGTGTATTTATTGCATATTGATTGCGTATCTGTGTATTCACTATATAATGAATGCATATTCACTGTGTATTGATTGCGTATTCACTGTGTATTTACTTTGTATTAACTGCATACTGATTGCGTATTAACTTCTTAACGACTGCATACTGTCCAGGTTGTGTATAAGAATGAGCAAGAGGCATACGAGTTTACTGCAATTATGCCCATAATATTGGTTTTAGTGTTCGGAATGATCATCATAGTTACTCACCAAATTCCAGATAGATAAAATGCAAGGACTTTGTATGTTCATGATCTGATTTTAAGAAGAGACTTGATATGAATTCCTAAACGAAATATCAAAAATTAGAGACCAAAACGAGTTATCCAGCTGTGATTAGGTTTATAGTGGATGAAGCTGATAATTGGAAGGTTAAAAAATTTATTGAAAGCCACAATCATGAATTGACTAGGCCAACATACCGTCATCTATTAAGATCATATAAGAATATATGTGATGATAAAACTTCAGTACTTAAATCAATGTCAAAAGCCGAGATAAGAATCATTGATGCATTTTTTTATCTTGCAGATGAAGTTGGAGGTATCGAGAATGTTGGATTCTTTAAGAGGGATGCATACAACTTTATTCAGAAAGAGAAAAGAGCAAATATTGAATTTGGGGACATTAATTTTTTGTTTCAATTGTTTAAAGATCATCAAGTTGATGACAACATGTTCCTGAATCAATAAGCTTTCTAGATATTGTTATTAACAAATTTTCAATACTAATGCATTTATCACTAGTAGACTTGATTAATCATGTATTTATATTGTCATTATTTATATATGTTTCATTTGAGATAATTTTCTTACTGCTTTCTAAATCAATTTTTTTATTAATTTTTTTTTTAAAACTAAATTTTTTTTATTAAAAAACTGTTTTAGAAAGAAGTAAGAAAGCTGCCTTAACTGAAGCAATAATAGTATCACTCCCCACAACATAAATTCATTATAATAATATATGTGTTAGTTAGCCAACTCATATGTGATGCAATATGCGATGAACCCCTAGCATTTATTCCTCGCTTGAAGATCAAAATCTTCAAACTAAGGGGTACTAGAGTGATAAGGGTAAATCAATACAAGCTTACTTACTCATTTTATCTTCAATAAATTCAATAGAAGGATCGCATTAGTGAAGCAACCCAATAGAATTGACCTACTCATTTTATTAAAATTTCTAGAAGAATTTATATTTTATCATGATATAATTTTTTCCTTCTAGAGATATATATATATATATATCATTATTAAGTAGATCTCAAGTATTTCCTATCAATCTTCAGAAAACATCGAGAATTCTCCCCAAAAAGCCGCACAAAATCACAAAAACAGTAAATAATTTCATTATTTGATGAAATAGAAACGAAAAATATCAAGATACAATTGATCCTCTATTTGAGAGGAGGATCGATCTCTCACAAATCTCTAGACGCCGCTAGAGCCCAAAGAAAAATCTAAATCTAGGAGATCTCAAATTTCAGCCAAATTCAAGATGTCATAACCCTAGGAAAACAAAGTATTTAATGCATACAAATCAAAAGGATATCCCTAAACAGTCCATATATTCGTAGATGAATTGGGCGAAGACTATCAAAATCAGTGATCGATACTCGAAAATGATGCGCGATGCTGCCCAAATAATATCTGATCGCAAAATGGACTTCGTCGTCACGTTCAAAACTTTAACAATACCAAAAAATAATTGTATCACCCAAAAAATTTATGCGGAAAAAATTGTGTGAATCTCAAGCCAACAACATGAAAATTGAGACATTTTGACCCTATTTCTACATGCTGTCATTCTATAATAATAATAATAATAATAATAATAACAACAATGTTGCTATTGTTATTATTATTATTATTAATAAAAAAAAATCTTTTCTACCTGCTTAAATCCTGTTGAAATCCACTATAAACGGTTGCCCCATTTCCTCATCCTACTCAAATCGGTGCTGAACTATCTCTTCACGCGTGATAATAATCTTTGTGCTCTCATTTCCTGTGCCGAACTCCCACCCTCATTGATAAAATGAAGACGAAGCAAAGTTCATTTTTCTTCGACACATAAGAGCCTTCAGGCCCCAATCCCCTCATCGTAGTTGAAGTCACACTCTGCCCCACTCACACACAAGAGCTCTGAACTCCGATTCCCTGCAAGCTTCAAATCTCGCTTCTCCTACTCTTCCCTTTTTGAGCATCTATCCTAATCCCCAGCTTTCATCTTTTTCTTCCTATATCATTATTGTTATTAGTTATTACTATTAATTATTAATATGAATTACTAATATTAATATTAATATTAATATTATTGTTATTATTCAGTAAAAAAGAAGAAAAAGGAGAATAAAAAGAAGTATTTTTGTGCATTTTTCGTTGCCGTCACCTCAACATTGTCACCATTGACCCCCTTTCGATGCTCACAGTGAGTTGGAGGACCACCTATATACGTTTTTCTTAGCGTGGTGGGAGGGAGCTCAGTGTAATGCTTGTGGCAAGACGAGTAGGCCATGTACACACTTTTCTTAACATGGCGGGGGCACTCCTAAGTATCTATGCACGTGCTTTTATGCCTGTGAGGGAAAAATTAAAAATATTTCGCATAGGCACTTTGAAGACCCATACATGCTTTTCTTAACGCCGTGATATTAAAAAAACTGGTTGCAGTGTTATCTGACGCCTATAATACATATTTTTTTTTAGCGTGGTGGGAAGGCCTCGTCCCCCGGGTGAGTGCCAAAATTTGAATCATAGGGAATATAACTTGAGTTGAACCACAAGTAACCATACCTTAAACTTTGAAATGCATGAACATGATAAAAAAATAATAACAATAGCCCTGATCATTCACATGAATATCAATACGCAAGAAAAGGACAAACGGTGAACAATGAAATTACATGAGATATGAACATCCAAACACTTATATGATAAATGCTGAATAATATAATTCAGCTACGAATAATAATAACTTATGGATAAGAAGGGATGAGTGCAATGAATACAACAGCACGTTCATAAGCAAGAAATGGCGGTGGCAATAAGAGACATATAATTGATAAAATGATTTACCTATGATCGTGTACGAAGAGTGCATCTCTACTAGAAACAAAAAAAGGGCTATGGTGAAAATAACCTGCTTGCAATCAACAACGACTAATCGATAGATGAGTGCATTAGTCTATTTTTGAGCGACTACAGTGGATGTATAAACCCACCATCTTACGTGTATAGGGAAACCAGTAATGAATGTAGCTCAACTGGTAGCCCACATCAACATGCAAGCGAACACACTAAATCTGCCTATAGGCAATGTCAATTAACTTCCTGAGAATATATACCACATGCCAGTATGCACAGGACCTTTGCAGCATATGTGCAACCCATATATGGGCACTGTAATATGCACAATAGTTCACTTATGGGTGACGACGAATAACATATAGTAGATACTAGATCATTTCTATAGTCAACAATAAGTAAACATCTAGCAAATACACTAGTCTCCTACAAGCAAAGACGAATAATATGCAACAAAGGTAGACTATTACGAGCTACTATAGGAAGCTCATCATGTAGGAGGCAGCAAACACATCAATTCTCTATGTGCAAGGGTAGAAAACCTACAACATATGCAAGTGCCCTCGATCTGCAGAGTCCAATCTGTTTTCAAATTGGAACCTTACTAGTAACACTCATATAAGCAGACATAAGATGTATACAAGCTTCTAAATAGAATGTTGCGCACACTCAAATGACAATCATTCGCATAGCTGATTAGTGTATGCATTGCAACAGACAGAATGTTTCATTCAACCATGTCATTCAGCATTTCAAGATGCATTATGCTATAGTATCACATCACATTTACATACAATTGCATTATATATACATGCATATTATAACATGCAAAACACATTGTGTGAGCATATCATCCAACATGCGAAACACATTGTGTTGTAGTAGCACATCATATTGACTCACAACTATATTATACATTACACAAATGCATCATACACTATGTTGATGCAGTAGGCCACTGCACTACATATCAAGACATCATGCAAGCACGATTAAGTATTGAGCAAATGCATGTGCCAACATACATGCATATATATAATTAAATATCTGCATAGGCCCTGCCGAACGTGTTGTATGCACACATGTGTTGTCTAAGGATGCTGCACGGCTCAAGAAATGAACTTATGTTTGAGTCAGATTCTTCTATATGAATAGATAGAAGTTGACATAGTTTGAACCGTCAAACAAAAATACAGTTGTAGTGCTGGCCGAGATATTTGTTTTATATGTTCATATTAGACCTTCAAGGTTTATTACAAGAAAAATTTACTAATAAAGGCATGAAACCGATGATATGCCCGATCCTCTATTGATGAGTAGACAAGGTCAATAAAGTCTGACTAATAAAGCAAGATTACCAATAATCACATTGATGATGTTCGTGCTAATAGAAAATCTTAAATGGAGGGGACCCCAATCATTTAAAATGCCTTTAATTTTTCATAAAATACATTCGATTGACTTTAACGTATACATGAACTATATTAACATTTAAATTTGAAATAAAATACCAAAATATTTAAGTATAGTATTAATCGATCATTCACAATAGCTTGTCGAGGTAGACAAGTTTAAAAAACACTTCAACTTAAAAAGAGCAAACATCTTGTCGAGAATATCATTAAGATTCATTCTCAAATCATCTCTTGCCAATAAGGATTTGACAATTTTCCTCTAATCAATGGTCTCATCGCCAAATGACATCACATGTAAACAATTTTGATCGGGACCCTCTAACTGGGTGACATTACCGCCAAATGGTATTATTAAATTAGTCATGGTGAGAGCTCGCATGTTCTCTAACTATGCTAACTATTTGAGTAATGAATCAATAAGATATGATTGATAGAGCACAAAGCTCTATGTTATCTAAAGTGAATTCAAATTTGTTCCCTTAGACAAATATTCACCCTAGGCTTACAAGGTACCTTTGTAAGATGCAACCTATGGCTGCCGACAAGGATCCGTCTGTCAGGTTGGGTCGACTACCTCTTCTGACTAACTAGACCAGTAACCATGATGACCCAAGAAGACATAATCATGGGATCTTGATCGGGTTCATCATCATCCCCCCCTCCCCCCCACTATTTGCTTTAAGTGTAAGGTGGTGAATTTCAAAATTTAAATATTAAATTTTAAATACCTAAACATGTTGCTACTATATGCCGGATACTATGCATATGTTGACAACAAGCCTTAATCAAAAGTTCTCACTCGTTATTAAGAGGGGTAATTAACTATAGGGGTTTGTGCCTATAGGAAACCTAAACTTAGATTATAAAGTCCTCACAAAACAAGGGCGAAATTTCTGGGTAATGAATGTCTTATCTAAAAACTAACATACCTTCTGAAAATTTGTCCTGGAACTTAAATGTTAAAACTCTCCTTGACAACCCGAAAAAAAAAAAAGAAAGAGGCCACGAAGAAGCTATGCCGTGAATTTTCAAAGCCCACATTTACAATATTCCTATGTAATTCCATAAAATTATTTAAAATATTACTATGATATTAAATTGATTTAGATATTGTTTTTATTCGAAGTTGCTCTTAAAGTTTGAAAGAAAGAAGAAGAATGCACACTAATTTTCCTTTAGCATCAAAGCCAATTCAATGTTTTCTCTATAAGCAATGTGCTGTTCGTTTGAACTGTTAATATGGGTTGACAGAAACATTTAATTCTATTTGATTAATTCAATCCAACAAATTCTCTTTGTATTAGCATCAAAACCAATTCCTTTTTTGAATTTCTATATTTAGCACTTTTTTAAAGTAATATTAATGGCAATCTTAGTAATTTAATCCCATTTTTTAAAAATTGCTTTTATTGTAAAATGCTTTCTTAATAGAAAATAAGGCTTTGTTTGACACAATTTTTTTTTTAATTGTTTTTTAAAACAGCTTTGAATATAAATATTTTTTGAGCCAAAAACTTTTGTACTAAAAAGCTGTTTTAGAAATCAATAAGAAAGTTGTCCCAAATGAAACCTAAAAGTATACGAATAAAAGGATTTCTATAAAATAAAGGGCAAATGTAAAATTTTGTGAAAATCACTAATGAATCGCTGTCTCGATTTCTCATCGAGAGAAAAATTTCAAGTGTTGATCAAAATTTCTCCAAGCTTGATAGATGAATAGGATCATTTACAAGCAATAAGATTGTGTACAATGAATGAGAGAGAGAGAGAGAGAGAGAGAGAGAGAGAGAGAGAGAGAGAGAGAGAGAGAGAGAGAGAGAGAGAGAGAGAGAGAGAGAGGACAAAATCTACATAATTTGTTTTGATGATTTTTGTAAGTAAAAAATGTTTTTGAATGGGTATTTTATATCTTACTTAATCATATTTTAGATATTTTTTATGCTCTAGGTGTTTTGATTATTATACTTTGCCTACTTATATTAAATGGGGAATATTAAAAGATAAATCATCATTCCATACAGCAGACTACAAGACCTAGCAAATTATGTATTTAGATGGTATGTTATACTAAGTTAAATAAAAAGTTACATAAATTATACAAAATAAAAAGGCTAAAGGATGATTAGGCACTTTCAAATTTGCCTAAAGTTTTATAAATTAATGAAGAAAGAAAAGACAAAAAATTTGAAAATGCCCACAACTCTTGGAACCTATTAGGGGAGAGAGGGAGCAACTAAAATATTCTTCGCTCATTTTGTATAACCTTGATACTCTAGGAGGAGTACTAATAGAATATGTCAGCCCCCAATGGCCTAATAATTACATATGAACTATTATGACTCACAATGACTCATTAAATCACTCTAATTCTGTCAATTACTCACCCCTTGATAGCGAACTTTCCCTCGTGGTCGAAACACTGACATGATTTGAGCTTATGAAGGATTGTGAAGTGGTAGGTTTGGTGTGGGTTAAGGTATGATTGAGCGCTCAAACTTTGTGCACATTGGTTGGAAAAACAAAAATTTAAGAATCATGTTGGACTAGATTCGAGCGCTCATTATGCCAAAAAGGAAATACAAAAAAAAAAAAAAAAGAATGATTGTTGATAGGTGTAAAGACTTCAAGCCGAGGCAACAATATATGACAACATAGATAGATCTAATAGCGACGGCTTGGAGATGGAACATCACATGATATTTGCTGGATCTAACGAAGAAGGTATCATACAAACTTGGGATAGCCATATTTTGTAGAATAAGGTGAACCTTTGCAGCTTGGAAGTAGGAACAAACAAATGTGTTAGTTGAGATCGGGAAAATGGATGTGTTGGATCTAAGTTTTTCTCTGGGTGAAACTTGACCTTACTAGCAAGCCAGATCAAGAGACTCAGACCCAAAGACCTTTGGTGAGTATGGAAAGAAGTAGAAATTTTTGTGGAAAATATATAACCAGCTCAATAACACAGTTAAAATGTGCCTCTTCATCCTCTATTTATAAGAATACAAGGGATATAGGGAAGGTTATACCAAAAAAAAAGTTCAAATGGACTAACATGGACATGTGTCTAGCTCTAATAGATGTTTGGTTTGGTTGTTGCTTTTTTGTTCAATTCCTTAGTACTTCCCTTGTGCCAAGTGTACATGGGTGAAATGATGGAGGGGAGTCCTCAAATTGGTTGAGCAGGAAGGACTACTATTAACAAATTCTTTGGTAGCGCTAATGTTCTCTTCAATGAAGTCCTCGAGGCACTGTCTTGATATGAGGGACAAGTTTACTTGAGTTGCAGGGATAATGGACTCCAAGATCAGCTAAACAAGTGGAGGCAAGTTTGAGACTTATTTGGATGATCATTTCTTATAGCTAGGATGATGAATTCCCTTGATGGCCCATCACTCAAGGTGACAACGAGTTGCTTTGGTGGTGTGCTTCCCATAGGAGGGGCGAGTGCTCCCACTTTGAAGGGTCCTTTGCAAGCCTTCAATAATTCTCAGATAGGCAACTCCCATATGATTTCTTTATTGAATTGAAGATGACTCCCCTTATGCGAGTCTTCATTGCAAAGTTTTATGGCATTTGAGATCACCCATTGAGACTTATTAAATAGATGTGAAGCACATGAGAAGGCATATATGACTATATATTTTGTTTTTAAATTCAATTAACCCTTTGGATGGTGTCATATAAAGGACAAGTGAATTAATAGCAAGCATTCATTGTAGCTACTAAATAGTTAAAAGAAAAGTAAATACAAAGTTAATATCCTATTTTTACCATAGTCCCGATTGCCATGCTAATTCCTCATAATGATAGTGATATGTTGCTACTCACATTTTTCTCTTATAAAAAGTGATCATGTAATTAATACTATTGTACTTTGAGTATTTAGTTTCATATCAACATGTGAATAAGAGATAATGGACCTCGTTGAGTTGGCTATTTCGAGCATGAAATTTGTGAGGATGGTAACAATTTTCATTTCTAAGGGTGAGAGGGTAGAGAGGCAACTTGAATCGTTGAATAGTAAGGCAAAGGACACTAATGTGGGTCCCCAAATAATCCAAGGGTCTATTGGGCCCATCGCCCAGATCTCGACAAAGAAGCTAAAGGTGGAGCTTAGTGTGGTAAATGCAACCAGAGTGTTGCTGACAAAATTCGTGGACCCTCCAAAACCTACCACTTGAGTCGAGGTTGGAGTGAGTATGATGAGAGAAGTACTCTCCATGAGTATGAAGGATGTCCCTCTAATGTTGAGTAAGGTAATACGAGTCCTCTTAAGTTTCCAATGGAGGAACCGATTATGAAGGAGGTAGTTTCTATTAAGGTCATTGTCCCCTTAGCCAGGGTCGAGTTAATTGCACCCCCAAAGGAAGGTAAGAAAAACTACTTGAAAGCCTTGGAACAAAATTTTCTGATGCCCCAACATCTTCCGCCATTAGCAAGCCCATAGTGCGCTTCACGTGTAGCTAGTTACTTGGTCATTCATCAAGATAGTTTGAGGTTCAGGCATTGGCATAGTGGGTGTTTGGCTTGTATATTGTGATAATGATCCTCTATAACAGACTACTTGAAGTTTCTTCATTTATTTATTTTTATAAGGCCTTCTTTTTTGCGGATCCTTCATTATTAACCATAGGTGGGTCTCCTACAATGATGTGTGCTCCTTCTACCTATACTGCAAAAGGGACAATCAATAGAAAAATAATCTTGCAATATGAAGCATTCCAATCATCAGATGGTATCATTTTTTGATGCAAAAGTCATTTCTGAGAGTAGTGCAAGGGAGCAAAACAATGATGCAATATGAGGTAGAGTTCATGGTTCTCACCAAATATGCTCCCAAGTTGGTTAGTACCCTTGAGGAGAAGTGCTATAATTTTCTGAGAGTCTTGAGAGAATGTATATGGCACTCGTTAGTGCCATTTGATATTCATGACTTTTTTGAACTTGTGGAGAGAGCACGTTTGGTGGAGAACAACTTGATGTCCACCCAAAATATGTAGGATGCCAGTATGATGAGATTTGGAGGATGACTTGATGTGTACTTTATGCTTTAACAAATGTGTTTCAACATCTATTATATAATTTACCATGATAATTATAAATTGTATAACTAATATGATTTACAATAACAGGAGTATCATGAATTACGTTTAGTATAACTGATATATATGCATAAATAAATTCTCTATGACAAGAAACATATTAAAGGATAAGAGCTCGTGCAACAATAAATCAAGGTGATAATGCTTCTACTACATGATACTTTCATTAAGAACAATAAGCAACATCAAATATAAATACATAATAACAAATAAGATTGAAAGTACGATTGATAACCTAATATCTATGAACCTTGTACAAGTAACACGGATAACACTCCTAACAAAGAATGATATGCCTATCTAATAATAAATATAATTACTTACCTTGTAGCTATCAAAATGAAAATTCTTCTTCAATTGAGGTATATATCATTAACATGCATTGAGTGAAGATGGAATTGAAGGTTCTATGTAAGAGAGTCTTCAATTATTATTCGTGACTATAAACATGAATTAAACGGTTAATAACTTAAGACCTAATTTTTCAAACATTGTGTTATTCGTTAAGTCAAGCATCAAAAATCATTAGGCAAATCTAATTGGCATAGGCTACTCTAAGTCACCAGAATACAAAAAAAATCAAAACTAATCTCTCTAACTCTATCATCCTAAAATATAAAAGATGTTATTTGAAATCAAAGAAAATGTGTTAAACCTAAATTAACAAAGTTTTGATTTAAGAAGATAACTTGATTTAGTAAATATGCTCTCATTACATAGGTGGAGGCGAATAAGAAGAGAAGAAAAGAAGGAATTTAGGATTTATGGAGGAGGGCTTTCTTCAATATTGACATTAGGTGGAAGGAGGTGGAAGGCTGAGAACTTTTCCTCATAGGGAGAAGAAACGAAGAACGAGGAGAAGGGAGAGATTCAACTGCTGTTGCACGAGAAGAAAATGAAAATATGGATGTTGGAGTGATGCTCCAAGATGTCTTCTCCTAGGGAGAAGAGACAAATTCCTTTGTAATTTTCAACTATGCCAAAGCTATAATAATTTTTCTAAAGAGAATTAATTTACTCAAAATAAAATTAACTATTTGTTATAGAAACATGCGACTATATATATATATATATATATATATATATATATATATCACATAAATTAAATAAATAAGGAATAAATTTATAAAATAAAAATATAATTATTTATAAAATAAAAATAGATTTCAATTTATGAAGAAATACTTGCTAAGACTTTTTTTTCCCTTTAAAAAGGCATCCTTCTCTGTATTCGAGTCCCACCTTCACAGATCAAGCAAGATGGCAAATGCTTACTCACCGCCATCAGCAGCCGCCGGTGAAATAACCGGCAGCCACTCAGTCGAAATAAACGAAAATTTGAATAAAACCACCGAAGTTAACTCCATCGACGACGTTTTGGAGCGCTACATGTCCGCCAGCACCCCCAACATTCTCTTCCCCTTCCTCGCCTCCCTCACCTGGATCTTTGATTCCCAGCAAAATTTTGTGAATGTCTTCTCCGATAACCCACCGCCATGGCATTGCACCTCCTACACATGCGATTTCACCACACCCTGTAACCTCCCATCCAACACCTCCTGGTCCTTTTCCAAACCCCGCAAAATCTCCATCATTTCTGACTTCTCCCTTGAGTGCTCCTCTCCTGTTCTCCACGCCCTCCCCGCCTCTTCCTTCTATGCCGGATGTCTCGTTGGCGGCATCTCCCTCGCCACCCTGGCCGACTCCCGCCTCGGCCGCAAAAACAGCCTCGTCTTCTCCTCCTTCATCATGTCTCTCACCGCCGTCCTAACTGCCTTCTCTCCCAACCTCGCCGTCTACGCTGTCCTCCGCTTTGCCTGTGGCTTCGCTCGCGCCAACGTCGGCACCTCCGCTTTCGTCCTTTCCTCTGAACTCGTCTCCCGTCGCCACCGCAACCGCGTCAGCATCCTCACCTTCATCTTCTCCACTACAGGCTTCCTCAGCCTTCCCGCAATTGCCTTCTTAAATAGAGCATACTCCTGGAGAGTTCTCTATCTCTACACCTCAATCCCCTCGCTCTTTTACAGCATTTTTCTCCATTTCTTCATGATGGAATCCCCTCGTTGGCTTCTTTTGAAAGACAAGAAAAAAGAAGCCATTTAAACACTAAAAAAGCTCTTACCTTTAATTGAAACAGTGAGCTTTTCAGACTTGGCGGTGAAACGCTCAGATAAAACAGAGTCAAGCGATCTGTTCTCGGCGGCGAGGATGTTGTGGGAGAAGCGGTGGGCGTTGCGTCGACTGGGATCAATTATAATAGTGAGCTTCGGCGTCGGAATGATGTACTATGGAATGCCCTTTAATCTCGGCAGTCTCGACGCCAACTTATATATAAGCGTGGCGCTGAACGCAGCGGCGGAGCTTCTATCGGCGTTCATTGTCTTCTTTCTCGCCAGTGCGGTGAGCCGACGAAGATCTATGGTGGTGTTAATGGTTGTGAGTGGCGGTTGCAGCCTTGCTTGTACGGCAATCGGCGGATGGTTAGCGGTAGCGGTGGAGTTAGTTGCGTTCTTCGGGGTTTATACGTCGTTAAGCTTGGTAATGATTTATAATGTGGAATTGTTTCCAACGTGTGTGAGGAACTCTGCACTAGCGGTGTTGAGGACGGCGGTGGTGCTCGGCGGGGTGGCAGCGCCAGCATTGGTGGCGGCGGGGAGGAGGAGAAAGCTTCTTTCTTTTGGGGTGTTTGGGATAGTTATCATTTTCTGTGGGTTGTTTATTGTGTTTTTACCAGAAACGAGGGGGCGTGCGCTAAGCGACACAATGGAGGAGGAGGAGCATAAGATGATCCATGGCAGAAATATCATCTCCTCTTGATAATCTTTTTCTTCTTCTATTTTATATGTAAATCATGATGATTATCATTTCCTTGTAATTCATAATGTCTTTTTTAAAACTAACATCAACAAGGTGAACCCATATATCCCATGCTCTTTATTCTTTTTTTAAGATATCAAAAATTTCAAACAATGGTGATCAAAATTAAGGTCGTAATCGGACGATGATTCTAAGAGGATCATAGTCAGCAGATAATGGTCTGAGGATCATAGTAGATTGATAATTGTTTTATAATTCTAATTTGACGATGGTAGTTGGAGGAACGTAATAAGGTAACATCAGTTGAATGATCGCAGTAGGGCAATAATGACAAGAGAATTATAGTTATACAACAACGGTAGGGACATCATCCAGTTAGCATTTAAAAAAAATAAATTTACAAGTATTGTAGCAAGTTGCGCGTTGAATAGGCGATTGAACCAAAGTTTTATTTTTAAATATAAAAGTTATATCATTAATTCAAGTTTTTTATTCTAATAAATTATCATTATCTTTTTAAAAATGAAATGTCATTTTCTTAGTTGTAATAATAATAAAAAAAAGTTCAATGTATGTTTATCTATAAATATTTTGAATTTAAACATGTAATCAGTTTTTAAAGTATATATATTCTAATTGGAATCCCAAACAAGCCTTATGATGTTAAATTTTAATAAATTATCTTTAAAATTAATAAAATTAATGTGAAATTGATATCCATTTGTCAATATTAAATTATAAAGTTAAAATATTTAAAGATTAACAATGATATTAAAATTAATGTAATTTAATTAATCCTTTCATTTAAAAAATATTAATTTGATTTAAAAATAAAAGCATAAAAAAGTGTACTGTAGCAAGTCGCCCGTTCAATGGGTAACTTACCGCATTTCATACATTAAAGAAAAAATAATTCCATTGATTCAAGATAAATGTGTTATTTGCATGTAAGCAAGGGAGGCTAGCTATTAACACTAACATTAATTCATATGAGTTGTCTCTTAAAACATAATTTCATGTATAGGAGAGTGGACCGACGAGCTTTTCTTAAAATAAAAGGTATGTGGTGTGATCTTAGTTACAACCTGTAACTAATGACCGAATTATGTTGACGGGTAGAGAGTGATGATCCTTTATAAATTATTGAAAGTCGCCTAAAATGATAATTAATTTACTTAATAAATAATAAGCGTGATAGATATATATAACAAACCAATTAAATTTGAGCTTCTTATGGCCCTACTTAAGACCTAAATTTGTAATTTATGTGTTTTTTAATTCTAATAGCAACTATTCTATTTAAATTTAATACATACAAATTCTACTTAAACTTAATAACAACAAACTAAATTTTTATGCTTTTGTCACTGCAATGATTTTCTTTTGATATTTAAAATATATATTTAGAAAAAAAAAAGAGAACTAGCAATTTTATGGATGGTATTGCAAATCATTTATTTTTAATTAGTAGGTTAAAAACATTGATCTGAATTTTATAATTAATAATAATAATATAAAAATACTAATTCTTTTTAAATTTTAAAAAATATTAATTGTTAAAAATAATAATATCTATTGATTTTGTTGAATTTAGAATTTATGTAAAAAAAAAAAATACAAATCAATTTATAATTGCCTCCAAAGCTCAGTTAGTACATACATCCTTCTTCCAATCCACCATTAGTAACTGAAATCCTTAAAGATTTGCAATAACAAATTTCTCACAAAAACTAGAACCCAATTGGGTGATTAGAAAATCATAAAATAAATAATTAAATAAGAAAAAAATCCAAGACAAATACAAACTCTAATCACCCAACCATATAGCCAAACATAATTGCCCACAAATCATAAACCCAGAGATAGACCCAACAACAATTATCATCAACTCAACCCAAGCCAAAACAACAACCATAAAAAAATAAGATTTATTATTCTGTGCAGAGTCCGGAGGGCATCTAGAGACCAATAAAATTACGCCACATCACCCCATTACTGGGTACCCAGCTCGGTACTGCTGGGTAACCAATGCTTAACTGAACGATTCTACCGTCCGGTGTACGCACAAAATAATAGCTCCCAAAATAATAACAAAAAACACCAACAACTCATCGACCCAATAGAAAAATCAAGTACTCCTGGCCACCATAACAATGAGCCAAAAAATAAAAACCAAAGCCCCAAAAAAGCCTAAACAATACAACACCATTGAACACCATCATAAAAATCAAAAGAGAAAATCAAGTTCATACAGAAAAAAATAACAGAAAAAAATTAATAGACAAACCCAACAAAAACACCAGCAAAGACCTTATTAATCTAAAGAAAAATAGTATTCTCAATGGGTGGTGTTATTTATAGCATTTAAATTAGAGAGAAATCATCTTTGGCAATGTGTATAAAATTTAAATCAACATCCAGCTTAGGACCTATCGAAGTCACACAAGTCTTACACACACATTGAATTGTTTGCTAGGGTATCACTTCTATACTTAGGCTAGGATGGTGTTTACTTTTTCTGTTGTGTGCCGGGGTTTTCGAGGTTTTATTGCATGTTGTGAAAAATTGATTAGTATGTTTGCTTACTTTTATTGCACTCTGGGAATTGATGTGATTGTGCATTAGATCTACCCCTAGGTTAGGGAAGATATATTACTTTTTTGTAGGTGGTCATGCTCAAACAGCGCCAAATAAAAGGGGGGGGGGGGGGGGAGGCAAATGTCATGATTTCTAATAATATTTTATACAGGTGCTTCAGAATTTGCTTAGCCCCCCCCTAAATAAATGAGGGATAAAATCATAATTATAATTGCTACAGGTGAACTACTTAGCCCTCAGAAATGATTAAGAGCATGGCCAAGTGTGTGGCTGTGATGTGTACTTTCATTTATATATAAACTGTTTGGGAATTTTTATTAGGATAACCTCGCAGGAGAGTCTAGAATTTATTAATTTTAATTAACATAATAATTTATAATATTGGTGAGAGTTATGAAAATGACATTTGAGTTGAGATATTTTTATCTAACTCGAATTCCAAAAGAAGAAGGCATCCTCAAAGGGAAAAGTCTTCTTATATTTGGATGATCGAGTTTGGATGGCTTTTAGATATCCAAAGAGAAAAGGCAATACCCCTTGGAGGGGGGAATTATCTCTTCATTTGAATATTCAAGCCACAACGAATCCAAGGAGGAGAGATCCAAGGAGTCCAAGGATGAGAGATCCAAGGAGTCCAAGGAGAAGAAGTCCAAGAAGACTGAAGAACTGAAGACCTAATATCTCACTCAAAGTCATTTGCTTCATTTCTAGGTTTAAAAATTCGGGTTGTTGGCAATGGTGTCCGACCACTTTAATTTCTTGCAGACCATTGGTTGTAATTAAGTGAAGTTGGCCTATGGACGTTTACTTATTAGTTTGATTATGTTGATGTGTTTTATTTATGATTGTGTGCCTCTATGGTTGTCTACTTTTTTTAGTTTATTGATGATCTGCATGTCGCTTTTATTTTAGTCTGGATTTCATTAGGCTCTCATTAGGCTCTCTAAGGAGTATACAATTTTTCTACTCATAACTAATACTTAAAATTTTAAGATTTAAATAACATAGAAACTTAACGAATCTAAGGAATTGCCGGAGCCTTCTGGGGTCGCATATATATTACTGCATTCTTCTTTCTCTTTGCTTTGAGACACTTCCCTGCCTGGGGGTAGAGTCTGGATAATCTGGCCTATGAGAATGAGGTGCCGGACTTGGGGAAGCCTAAGCTCCTTCTAAAAATTATTTTTATAATCAGTCTGTTTTTAAAATATGAAGCATTCATGATTTAGACTTTCAACTAGCATGCATTGTATTAGAAATAAATTTAATTAAAATTTTAATTGCATCATCTAGGATCATTCACCCAACATAAGTCCAAGGCCACTTAGGAACTCTCTAGATGTCAGCCTTAATTTCTAAGAACTAAACCACCCATCCATCTTTCATAAATGACCAGACAGCATAGTTTTGAATCGATTAGGTAGTTTGCTGGCTCCCCAATCTAGGCCGGGTAAGTCTAGGTTTTGCACTGCATTAGTTAGGACACAAGTGTAAGTGTGCGTAGAACATTAAACTCAATTTAGATTTAGGATTCAAGGCTACTACATTTGGTCTCATAGTACGCCTAAATAGTGGGAAAGTTTTCCATTTTTTAGGGACTATAAATCCTATTTATCTGCGTCACATGAATGACACCACTTTCATCTTTCTCTCGTACATGTGTCGAGTGCTTGATTTTCTTTTATCCAGTTTCTTCTCACTACCTTAGTCTTGCTAGTGTGAACCACGCATGTTAACTGAGCCAAATTAGATCTTTTTTCCCTTTTGATAGGACTGCCTAGTCTTCACCATATGTGTCAATCCCATTTTGGAAAGGATAATATATGATCCTTAATCGAGAGTTTTCTCAGGCTTCGACCCAAGATGTAATTAACCACGGGGGTTTGGGCTTGTGGGAAACTGAATTCCACATCTATCAAACCCCATTCGAGCTGATGTATCGGGTGGGGGAAACCAGTGACTTCGATCATGTCGTGTATATTACTACCCATCATGGTGTGTTGGCGAGAGCCGCTATCCTCAATAGTTAGTCGTATGCATGATCCAATCTACCCTTCCATCGGCCCATTTGCGATGAGCGCGGAGGCCCGCGATCGTCTCTACCCCTCAAGGTAGGTGTGGTCGTATACCCCTCCGCAATCTTGCAACCGTAGCAATTTCCTTTCGGAGGTCCATAGTGATGACTCTTCATAGATTAGTGAAAGTCACCTAAAATGATAATTAATTTACTTAATAAATAGTAAGTGTGATAGATATAACAAACCAATAAATTTTGAGCTTATTATGGCCCTACTTAAGACCTGAATTTGTAATTTATGTATTTTTTAATTATAATAGCAATTATTTTATTTTAATTTAATACATACAAATTCTCTACTTAAACTTAATAAAAACAAACTAAAGTTTAATGCTTTTGTCAACGCAATTATTTTATTTATGATATTTAAAATATATATTTAGAAAAAAATAGAAAACACGCAATTTTATGGATGGTATTACAAATCATTAATTTTTAATTAGCAGATTAAAAAGATTGATATGAATTTTCTAATAAATAATAATCATATAAAAACAATAATTAACTAAAAATTGTTTTTTTTTTAATTTAAAAATTGTAATAGTTAAAAATAGTAATATCTATTGATTTTGTTGAATTCTGACTTTATATGAATAAAAAACACAAATCAATTTATAATTGCTTACAAGGTATTTGTCTAAATTATTATTTTAAAGAAACTTTTTTTTTTATATAAAATTTATATAAGGGCTTACGTGTTAATTCATAAAAAAACATTGCAAGTCCTTAAAAGGATAAAATGCTCACTAAAGCTCTAATAGCTACAAGAAAAAATAAAAATAATCCTAATGAGCTAATGATTCTTACTAAGATAAAATATAGAAGGAAACAACTAAGGTAGGGATGGAGCCAACACCCCAAAATAAGCCCATGCTCAAATAAACTTTGAAGCTCAATCAAATAATAGCATCAATACCTTGAGCCCATCAATAGATCAACAAAACCAAAGAGCCACAACTGCAAAAGATCATTCCCAATAATCTTTACATACATCCTTCCTCCAATCCACCATTAGTAACTGAAATCCCCAAAGATCTGCAATAAAAAATTTCTCACAAAAACTAGAACCCAATTGGATGATTGGAAAATCATAAAATAAACAATTAAACAAGAAAAAAACCCAAGACAAATACAAACTCCAATTAATCACCCAACCATATAGCCAAACAGAGCTGCCCACAAATCATAAACCCAGAGATAGATCCAACGACACTTACCATCAACCCAACCCCAAGCAAAAAACAAAAAAAACATCCAAAATAATAACAAAAAAACACCAACAACTCATCAACCCAATAGAAAAATCATCTCACGGCCCGCTCACCATAACAATGAGCCAAAAAATAGAAACCAAAACACCTAAAAAAACCCAAATAATACAGTACCAACTAACACCATCATAAAAATAAAAAGCCCAAAATCAAGTTCATATATGATAGATAACAAAAAATTTAATAAACAAACCCAACAAAAAACACCAACAAAGACCTTATTAATTAATCTAAAGATAAATAGCATTCTCAATGAGTGATGTTATTTATAGCATTTAAATTAGAGAAAAATCATCTTTGGCAATGTGTATAAAATTTAAATCAACATTCTTATTAATCTAAAGACAAATAGTATTCTCAATGAGTGGAATTATGTGTGTCATATTATTTACTTGAGGGTGTATGCCAAGTCAACTAGTGAATATAACTAAAATATTTATTAATTCATTTAGTGCACTAAGCATTATTTTTTTATAAATTGGAATCCCAAACAAGCCTTAAGATGTTAAATTTTAATAAATTATCTTTAAAATTAATAAAGTTAATGTGAAATAGATATCCATTTGTCAATATTAAATTATAAAATTAAAATATTTAAAAATTAACAATGATATTAAAATTAATGTAATTTAATTAATCCTTTCATTTGAAAAATATTAATTTGATTTAAGAAAAAACATAAAAAATAATAGTGTGATGTAGCAAGTCGCTCATTCAACGGGCAACTTATTGCAGTACTTTTAATTTTTTTTACATACTGAATGGGAAAGTAAGTTACCAGATGAACGGACGACTATGCCTATTTTTAATTTTTTTATAACATACTTAATCGCATAATTTAATTACTAATAATACTTAATTTAAAAATATTCCAAATTTAAAGCACTAAGCCATTTCTCGTCCTCCCATTCATGTGACTTGCCGTGGAAGAAGAGAGGGAAAATGAGAAGAAAAGGAGAGAGGGAAGAAAGAAAAAGCCGAGTTTTGGTCTTTTTCGTCGATTGCTTTGGTTGAGAAAAGTAATATAATCATAGTAAATAACCTAAAATGTACTTTTGTTTTCAATGGTTTTGTATCTACTGATTTAATTTCCTCAAAAAATGATAAAAATGTATTTTTTTTTCTGATTTACCGCACTTTATCTTGCATCTTTTTTGTATTTAACAAATATGAAAGATATTGGCATTTTGATTGTAATATTATTGAATTTCGTAGGGTAAAATGAAAGTTATGATTTTTTGAAATTGTAGGCTAATATACAAATTTTCTTATATTTTATAGATTTAAACATTTCATGTTGCATTTCATACATTAAAGAAAAAATAATTCCATTGATTCAAGATAAATGTGTTATTTGCATGTAAGCAAGGGAGGCTAGCTATTAACACTAACGTTAATTCATATGAGTTGTCTTTTAAAACATAATTTCATGTATATGAGGGTGGGCCGCGAGCTTTCCTTAAAATAAAAGGTATGTGGTGTGATCTTAGTTACAACCTGTAATTAATGATCAAATTATGTTGACGGGTAGAGAGTGATGATCCTTTATAAATTATTGAAAGTCACCTAAAATGATAATTAATTTACTTAATAAATAAAAAATGTGATAGTTATAGCAAACCAATTAAATTTGAGCTTCTTATCTTATGGCCCTACTTAAGACCTAAATTTGTAATTTATGTGTTTTTTAATTCTCATAGCAACTATTTTATTTAAATTTAATACATACAAATTCTGCTTAAACTTAATAAAAACAAACTAAAGTTTTATGCTTTTGTCACTGCAATGATTTTATTTTGATATTTAAAATATATATTTAGAAAAAAAAGAGAACTAGCAATTTTATGGATGGTATTGCAAATCATATTTTGTTAATTAGTAAGTTAAAAACATTGATCTGAATTTTGAAATTAATAATAATAATAATAATATAAAAAACTAATTACATAACAATTGATTTTTTTTTAAAATTTAAAAAATATTAATTGTTAAAAATAATAATATCTATTGATTTGGTTGAACTCAGACTTTATGTGAAAAAAATACAAATCAATTTATAATTGCTTACAAGGAACTTGTCTCAATTATTAATTTAAAGACATTTTTTTTGGATAAAACTCATATAAGGGCTTACGTGTTAATTCTTAAAAAAAGATTACAAGTTCTTAAAGCGATCAAATGCTCACTAAAGCTCCAAGAGCTATAATAATAATAATAATAATAATAATAATAATAATAATAATAAGGAGCCAATAATCCCTACTAAGATACAATATAAAAGGAAAAAATAAAGGGAGGCATGGAGCCGACGCTCCAAAATAAGCCCATGCTCAAATAAAATTTGAAGCCCATCAATAGATCAACAAAGCCAAAGATCCACAACTGCAAAAGATCATTCCCAATAAAATCTCCAAGAGAGAGTAAGCACCCTCCAAAGCTCAGTCAGTACATACATCCTTCTTCCAATCCACCATTAGTAACTGAAATCCTTAAGATTTGCAATAACAAATTTCTTTCAAAAACTAGAACCTAATTGGATGATTAGAAAATCATAAAATAAACAATTAAATAAGAAAAAAACCCAAGACAAATACAAACTCTAATCACCCAACCATATAGCCAAATAGAACTGCCCACAAATCATAAACGCAGAGATAGACCCAACAGCAATTACCATCAACCCAACCCAAGCCAAAACAACAACCATAAAAAATAAGATTTATTATTCTGTGCGGAGTCCGGAGGGCATCCGGAGAGCAATAAAATTACGCCACGTCACCCCATTGTTGGCTACCCAGCTCGATACCTGCACTTGGTAACCCTGGGTACCCATTGCTTAATCGGACGGTTCTCCCATTCGGTGTACGCACATAATAATAGCTCCCAAAATAATAACAAAAAATACCAACAAATCATCAACCCAATAGAAAAATCAACTCCTGACCACCATAATAATGAGCCAAAAAATAAAAACCAAAGCACCAAAAATGCCTAAAGAATACAACACCATTGAACACCATCATTAAAATCAAAAGCCAAAATCAAGTTCATATATGATGAATAACAGAAAAAATAAATAGACAAACCCAACAAAAACACCAACAAAGACCATATTAATCTTCAACACCCAATAATCCTTTGTTAATCATATCACTTATAACTATATATGCCCTAGAAGATATAACACATTTTAAGGAAGAGAAAAACATGATGAACTTCTATATTCCAAATTAGTTTTTTCACATCCCACAAGTTCCTAAATTTTCATAAAAGGACTATAGGAAATGAAGATGTTTTCCATAATTGTACATGATTTAATAACATTAATATTTAAACAATATCAAATGGATGCTTAAGTACATATATAGATTATATTCTCAATATGATTTCCTTAGAAAATCCAATGAGTGGTTATGATGGAGGGGTTGTATTGATTAAATTTTTTTAATTGTAGGCTACTAATATAAAAGGTAAGCAACAAAGAATCTTGTAGACCTTGTGAAATCATAGTGGGCTATTAAAACTTAATCAATTCAACTTTATTGATCTCTCTATTACAACTATAATAAATCCCTAGCATGACTTCTAATTTCTTCATATTAACTCTAAAAAAACACAAGTTTGAGATGATTTATTAGGAGACTTTACCAACTTCAATGTTTCATATAAGCATAACTTTCGTGGTTAATGATCAACCCCCTAGTCAGGGAGAAAACACTCAATTAAAAAGTTTTACAAAGAGAAGAACATATAACGATACCAAATGTAAAGGATTGAGTGCCAGACATTAAAAAGTTATTGAAATGTGGTGATAGGAGAGTGAGATTAATTTTCCACTTGGTGATAATCTTGCATATATCTATAGAGATGTTTTAATATTTATTGCAGGCTAGAATATATGCGACAATAGAGTTATAGTTCTATGTCTTAGCATTGTACAGATATCCAGCTCATACATAGAGAACACAAGATTTTTTATGTAAAAAATCCTAGAAAGGGAAAAAATCACAGTGCTTAGCTCAGTTAAAAGTGATTCAACTATAATTTGAGTAGAGAACAGTGGGTTGAATCATCCTTGAGGGGGTGATCATATTACAAATGTCAAATGTATGGTTGAAGTCTTGTGACAAATGGGGGTTAGATGAAAGTTCAGTGTCACTTGGTGGTCCGACGTCACTTGGATGTTCAGGCATCCTTTGGTAGTCCCAAGGGTGGTTTGTGAAAAGTCCACCAGTCAGTGGTTTGGTGGAAGTTCAACAAAACCCAGGAGTCAGTTGATGGTTTGAGAGAAGTCTGACGTCACTTGATGGTTCAACATTACTCTGACGTTAGGTGGTGATCCGGCAGAACTTCGGCATCAGGCGGTGGTCCAAAGAAAGTCTGACATCACTCAGTGACCCTCTGAAAGTCCGACGTCAGGTGGTGGTCTGGGAAAACTCCGGTGTTAGGCAGTGGTCTGGTAGAACTCTGGCTGATGGTTGAGGAGGTAAGGAGGTAAGGAGGTAAGAGAGATCTCTAATCTCTCTCTTACTTCTCTTCCTTTGGCTTGGGCCCATTTTCATGAGAAAGGGGGGCTCTATTTATAGATATTCAAGAGTAGCATAGATTGTAAATAGAAAAAATTAACACTACAGGAAAATCACTGATTACCGGCGGAATTTTCCGGCGGCCACATTACCGGCGGCTTTCCAACGCATTTCCGACGGTTTTTTCCCAAGGAATTTTCCGGCGGAATTTCTGGCGGCTTTTAAAAATTTAATGAAAATGCATAAAATTTTTACTATTTAAATGATTTAACAAAAAATTATTAAAACTTAGATTAACAATTTAATTTATTTTAATTTTAAAATTAATTAGTTAGTTAATTTTTATTTTATATTAAATATTATTTTTTATTTTAAATTAAATAGTTTCATTTTTAAAATAATTAAAATATTAATTTATTTCTGTTATGAAAATACTTTAAATAAAAAAAATTGACAAAAATTTCGCATTTACATACCCGGCATGTCGGTCGGATCCCTGTAATTCCTCACTAACGACACGTGTTCGAATCTCACCGGGAGCCGCGGGCGGGCGCGGGAACTGCAGCAAGCTGGCGGGCGCGGGAGCCGCGGGGAACGGCCGGAGCGCCAGGCGGGGAGCAGGATCCGCGTGGAACGGCGGGCGGCGGCAACTTGGCGGGAGCGCCGGCACCCGAACGCGGGAGGGTTTTTTTTTTGATCTGACCGGCGGTTTATAACTGCCGGAAAGCCGCCGGTAAAAACCGCCGGAATTTGTTTTCCTACGCCGTTTTTACCGGCGGTAAATTAACCGCCGGAAAGCCGCCAGAAAGCCACAAAACCGCCGGAAAAGGTTCAATTTCCGTCTAAAAAGGCCGCCGGTAATTCGTGATTTTCCTGTAGTGTAAGGGTATTTTTGGAGTGGTTTGGATGGACGGCTGATGTTGAATCCCTTGATCCTGGATTGTTTATTAGGCATTTGAACATCTTAATGATATTATAATTAAGTGATCTTGGCCTTGTTGGATTCATCTCATCGATTCACTCAATCCAACTATAAGCATGTCACATTTAGAAACTATTTGGTGAACCAAATTGTGGTTTGAACCTTCCAACAACACTTTGGGCCCTTGGTTTTTACCCATTTGAGCTCGGATTGAGTCGAATTTGGTGTCATTGGATTCATATTTTTGAAACTTTAAGTTCCACTATAAGTTTAACTAAAATCAGAGTTCAAATGGTCCCAATTTTAATTTTGAAAGCCTCCAACTTGATTCTGCCTCGAGATTCATGCCCGATCAAGATATTTTTTGATCATGTATCAGTTGCCCCATATTTTTGGACGTCAAAGTCTATTGAGTCCGAAATATATTTTGTAGCTTTTGGAGAATTTTCTACACAATTTAAAATTCAAAAAATAATCTAATCTTGGGCGTAGAGGCCCAGATAGCTTTAAAAGTATCAAAATTTAGTTCAGGGCATCAAAAAATTAAAGGCTTCAGGGACCCTAAAAATGTCTGATTAGGCATTTTCGGACAAAAATTTGGGCCCAAAAATGGGTCCGAACAGATTAGAAGCCACCAATTGTAGCTGCTTACTGGCTTGCCTAGGCGCTCCCGCGTATTTGCCCAGGCAATCCTATGCATTTTCCCTGCTTGCTTGCTACCCACGCGTCATGGCTGACGTTGCCCATGCCACCCGACTGCAATTAGCCGGCAATTTCGCTAACTGCCGGTTGTCTACTGGTTAACCTCCAGTGATTTTATATATATATATACCCTCTTGCTATAAATACCCTCCATTGAGGTATGAAAAATTTTCCCATTCTCCTTTTCTCCTCTTTTCCTCAGGTTGTGGCCTTCCCTTGGTCCTGTTCAGGCGGTATCCCCTATCCAACTCTAGGACCCCTCACTGAGTAGGAGTCTCCTCCTCCTTTTCTCTTTTCTTTGTTTCTTCTCCTTAGGCTGAGGCCTTCCCCTGGTTCGATTTAGACTGTATCCCCTATTTAATTAGGTCTAGGGCCCCTCATTGAGTAGGAGTCTCTTCATCCTTTCCTCTTTTCTACTTGTTGCGATCTTCTGGTTTTGTATATATGGTATCCCTTGTTCAGGGATAGAGCCCCTCTCTATATTAAAAGGACCTTTTCCTACTTCCCCCTTCTCTCCCCTTCAATTCTTTTCTTATACAGGAGAACTTCCCTTATCTTTAGATAAGCGATATCCCTTATCTGACTACAAGTCCCCTCCCTATATCGAGGTTAACACGAGGGATCACGCTTCTTTGAGAGATCCCATAACCAAGAGAGATTCACATTTATAGTCGGTTGGCGATGGAGGTTGTAAAGACCATTGTTAAGAGATGAAGGTCGGAAGGGTCATAGTTTGCAGATGACTGAGGTTAGAAGGGCTATAGTCAACAAGCGACAGAGGTCAGAAGGGTCTTAGTCAGTGGGCGATCTGGGTCAAAAAGACTATAATATGGCGATAAAGGTCGGGCAGACCATGGTCAAGTAACGGAGGTCGAAAGGACTATTATCTAGTGACATAGATCAGAAAGATCATTATCTGGTGATGATGGTCAGAAAGTCCCTAGTCTGGCGACATAAGTCAGAAGGATCATTATATAACGTCAAAGGGCTTCTTGATGATGTTAGCCTATACAAAAGAAGACGGATTGAATGCCCTAGGGATCAATTATCCAATGATTGAGGCATAATAAAGACTGTGTATTTCTCAAATCAAGGATTTAAGATTTGATTGACATCCATCCTGGGATGTTTGACCTATCTAAGATTGTATATCAGAGTGTTGCTCGATAATGTTAACCTAAATAGAATAGGACAGATCAAATTCCCCTGGAATTAATCATATAGTGATATATATGTAATAAAGAATGCGTATTTCTTGAATCAAGGAATTTAAAATTTTATTGAAATTCCTCCTAGGATGTTTGACTTATCCAAGGTTGTTATATGTCAAAATGGTACTCGATAATATTAACCTGTGTGGAAGAGGTCAAATCAAATTCCCTCTTAGATTAATTCATCCAGTGATTAAGATGTAATGAAAATTATATATTTCTCGAATCAAGGATTTAAGATTTGATTGAAATCCTCCTACGAATGTTTGACCTATCCAATGTTATATGTTAAGCAGTGCTTGACGACGTTAACCTATGTGGAATAGGTCGGATCGAATCTTCCTGGGATTGATCATCTAGTAATTGAAATGCAATAAAGATTGTATATTTCTTAAATAAAAGATTTAAAATTTGATTGACATCCTCTTAGGATGTTTGACCTATCTAAGATTGTATGTTAGAGTGGTGCTCGACAACATTAACATGTGTGGGAGAGGTCGGATCAAATCTTTATGGGATTGATAATCTAGTAATTGAGATGCAATAAAGATTGCATAATTTTCAAATCAAGAATTTAAGATTTGATTGACATCCTCCTAGGATGTTTGTCCTATCCAAGGTTTTATGTCAGAGTGTTACTCGATGATGTTAACATGTGTGGAAGAGGTTAAATCGAATCCCCCTTGATTGATCATCCAGTGATTGAGATGAAATAAAAATTAAATATTTCTTGAATCAAATATTTAAGATTTGATTGACATCCTCCTAGAATATTTGACTTATCCAAGATTGTATGTCAGAGCGGTGCTCGACAATGTTAACATGTGTTTAAGAGGTTGGATTGAATCTCCTTAGGATTGATCATCCAGTAATTGAGATGCAATACGTATTTCTTAAATCATGGGTAAATATATTAAATTGTCATTAATTTTTATTATCATTTTTATCCTCTTTAAAGAAATGAGACAATATAAAAATGAAGCGAATGATACATTAATGTATTTTGCATGACAATATAACAACTGTAAAACCCCTCTGAAGTGCTTTTTTTTAGTGTTGTTAGTGGAAGTACGGGATGAACTGAAGAAAATTGTAAAAAATCTGTATGGTTCGTCTGTACAAACCTGTATGACCCTGTACGATCCGTCGGGACAAAATTTGTCCAGAGAGCAAGTCGTAATACACTTCGTCTGAAGATGATTCGTCCAGAGGGCAAGTTGTCCCGAAATTAATACACTTCATCTGGGATGATCTGCATATTTTGAATCAAAAGCTGAAGAGAGAAAGAGAAGAAAAGGGAAGAGAAAGACTTGATTTTGGAGGTTGCGGATCGCTTTTCGTCCGTCGCCGTTGTTAGAAGAATTGTTTATCTCGCAGTAAGGAATCCAAATCCTATTCTTGATTTCGAAGATTTCGATGTTTTGATATTTTTCTGCTCATGTTACCGAAAAACGTGCATATCTTTGTATTGACAAAATTTTATCACGTAACTTTTGGTATGTTATTAAAATGACGATTCTGCATGATTTGAGTATTTTTTGAAAAATTTTCACCGGATATTTTGAATTATGATGTGTTTTTATCGAATAGAAAATTAACAGGATGTTGAAAAATATTGCTTCAGTACAAGTAAAGTTTTAAAATGATGTTTTATTTGATTTCTGGTAATTTGATAATTTTCTAAAACTGTGTCTGTGTATTTTGTTTATGTTTGGCATTTCTGTCGACTGTACGATATTTTGAGGATTCTCTTCATTTGAGTTAAATCATGTTTATTGATTGCAATGCATTAATGTGATGTATATGAGAATGTGAATATTTGATTGAATATACTACTATTACTGAAAGACAAGTAAAGACTGGTTTAACCGTTGGTTGAAGATCGACATATACAGGATGTTGGGCCGACGAGCTTTCCTTTAAAAAGGGTTTGGTGTTATCATCTATTGATCACGTGATACAACGATTGGGAGTCATAAGGAGATTATTATGTCGACGGGCAAGGGTGACGACCCTTATTGAGCCAACAGATACAACGATACATCGATATTCCAAGACTGAAAAATACCTTAATAGCCAATGATTGTACTTGTTAAGTAAGACTATTGTACTGGAATGCATGTGTAAAGTATTGTTCTTATGATTTCCTTATGGACTTACCGATATTGCTTGATTTCTTGTATTGACTGATTTATTGATATTGAACCGATTTATTGATTTCTGTATGGATTTATCGGTTTATTGATATTTACGGATTTATTGATTTTATTGATATTGAATGGATTTACTAATAGATTTACTGGTTTACTGTTACTATATGATTTCATTGATACTGTATACTGTACATGTCATTGATATGGATATTAATATTACATTGATTCATTGATACTACGGACACTGATACTATTAATTCATCGATACTATAGATTTATTGATACCATACCATTGATTCATTGATACACTGAATATTGATCTGCTACATGTGATACACCGAACAAGTGATATAGATTAACTGGATTTTATGTGACTTACTGAGCACGTGATATAGAATATGATGTTACTGCATTGATTGATTTTAACTATTTTCAACGATGTATTGATTTGATTGTTTTATGTGATTCCATATCGATTGATATTATTGACCGGAATTGATTTCTCTTGATACTAACTGATATGATTGATCCGATGATTTTTTTATTGATTTGACGCACATACTGATTCAATGAGCTTTACAAACTTTTATACTGTTATTGATTCTTCTACTATCGATTGTGGATTTTACTATTTTTATACTGATTACTGTTTATGTATTGATTACTATTTCTGTATTGATTTTCGTATCTGCATAGATTCAATGATCATAGGCAAGTGACTGTTATTGATTGACAGATTGACATGCATATTATTTTAGTATCGTACTTTGATTTCAGTTGTAGGCTTTGGTGACCTGCTGGGCTTTTTGAAGCTCATTATATGTGGTTAAAAATTTCAGGTTAGAGCAAAGGAGCAAGAAGTGATGGTTGATCAAGACTGTCGATGAATCCTTTCACTATGGATGCCTGTGATGTCACAACAACTCTCTAGTACAACTTAGGGATATCAGAGTTACACCATACTAAATATATAAGATATACATACCAGGGACAACACAATATTTAACTTGGAAGAAAATACTAGGGATATCAGAGTGACACCCTATTTAACATACAAGAGACACGATGAAATAAGATGAATAGTATTACTAACACAAATGTACAAACTGAATGGTCATTTAATCTCACCAACCATTTGAATATCATTCAATGGTTATCTTTATTCGTTGGTTATTTTCCAACCTAGTGGGACTAGTGTCATCTCAAGCAGGTGGGTTTTGGATGAATTATTGAAGATATTCTTGTCAGAATCAGCCTCTCAATTCTCATCCTTGAGTTGTCTACGAGCTTCAAGTAATGTGTCCACAACTACGGTGGAAATAATAGTAATTGCTTCATGATTTTCTATGTTCGACTTTAAAGTATTTGACCATTTTTTATGTTCTCCTGATCTTGGATGGCCATCAACATATTTGCTTCGAGGGAGCATTGAGTGATGTATACTCATATTCTTGCTGAAACTCAGGTCGCTGAAACTCATGTCGTGGTACTAGGGGTCTAGGAAGCAGTTTTTCTTTTATTACAAGAATGAGTCATCTATTATAGGTGGAAATTTTATGCTTTCCAAGAGTTTGCTCAATTTTCTTCTTGTATGCATTAATGGATTCATCGATAGAGATTCATACCTCTATATGACTGGATTAGATCAACACATAAATGAACCGTATCTCGCATGAGTGTTGAGTAAAAGAGGTCAGGACGAAGCCCATCCGAGGAAAACTCCTATAAGTAAATTGGGATCCACTCCTAGAACTTATTTAGCCTTAGTGGAAAATCATTAAAATGCTCTTTAAGTTATTCTACCTCATTTTGGTGAATCCCAGAGAGGTGAAGAATATTCCTTAGCAATTCTTTGATTGGCTACTAACTGTTTGACAAATACTTTGGCACCAATTTGATAAATATGGGGATTGTTCCAGCTGGAAGTGAATATAACCATATTCGTGCTTATCCTTTGAGGGTGATGTAAGAGAAAACCTAGAAGAGGAACACGTTAGAGGCTCGTTGGATATGCATCATGGTTCTATAGTGATTTATATACTCATACTAGATCAAATATCCTGTCGTAGGGATCGATGCTCGGTAGTTTGAATCCTATCGGTTAAAATGGGGTGTTGAAGGATATATTTCAGTCAGGGGTAAAGACTCTTGGAAGTCCCACTAATAAAGGGATTAGTTTACACCTCCCATGGGAAACTCTTCTGGAAAACTCTCACTGACTAATCTTCATAGTTCATATCGTAGGGCATTATGAGGGAGCTCAACAATGTGCTGTCGGGCTAAGTCCTCAGGGACATCTAGAGGAATTCAAGGTTGCTCAAACTGCACGATGTGAAGGATTGATATAGCTTATTGTGTCATTAATGTTTATTATCTTGAAGTGTTGGAGGATGCATCCTTGGTGGAGGAAGAGGAATCTCGACATGAATATGTTCAGGTTGAACATCTTTGAACCGTGGTGGATATCGAGGGAGAAGAATCTTTTTCTATAGTTCTAGCACCAGTTGCCGAGTCTCTCATAGGAGTTGAAGGATCTCATTATGAGATTCCTCCATTTTTTGGATGTGATCTTCTAGGGAGGGTCCTGATGTCGCTTCCCTGGTAGGGTTTCACCCACCGGGAGAAAATAGGCCAACACTTTGCATTTGTGGTTCATAGACTGATTCCTAGATTGGTGTGTGTTGGAGCAAGAGGCTACCAAAATGTGATTTCTACACTTGTTGGCCATTGAAGTGGTGCTTAGGATAGTTAGATTGGAGGTTCCCATAGACGGCTCCATACTATTGTTGTCTAGAATATACGCATCGATAGAGTTATAATTCTACATCTTAGAGTTGTATGAATACTAACTCACACTCAGAGAGAGAATATAAGATTTTTTACGTGGAAAACCCTAGAAAGGGGAAATACCATGGGGCCTAGCCTAGTTGAAAGTGATTTCAGTAGATTTTGAGTAGAGTATAGTGGGTTGACTCATCCTTAAGGGAGATCAGATTATAAATGTCAACTATATGATTAAAGTCTAGTGACAAATAAGGTTAGATGAAAGTCCAATGTCACTTGGTGGTCCGGCTTGGCAGTTTTATCTCTCCGTAAAGGAGAATGACTAAATATACAATAAATAATCTCTTAATGAAACGACTCATGCCATAACGCTCTTTTAGCATCTACTTCAAAATCTGATCTATTTGATTTATGTCTACTATAGTGTATCAATACCTTCCCCAATCATTGAGAAGAACATTATTTATAACTGATGACAAGTACTAGTTGAATCATTTTAACTAGCTAGACCAAGTGGTTGTCTTATATTCAATATTTTTTATGAAATAACTCTATTGTTTCATGCAACTCCTTTTATCTATGCATATGGGTTGAAATCTTGTAAAATGTTAAGATACACTTATTCTCTATCTCCAACAAATATTATAGCACACAACAAGCCTTAAATAAGATGTTTGTGACAAATGTGAGGTTGAAATTTAGGTTAAAGAAATACAACTTCTCATAGGATTTTGCAAAGAGCCCTACCTTACTCCAAACATAAAAGATCTCACCTCTCTACGAGGGAGTTTTGTACAAAAGAAAGACTTTAAATACTTTCGCTTACCTTTGCAAATATCCTTGCACACAAAAAGCTTGAAAATATAGCCGTGGCATACTTGAGAATATGAAAAATATTTTAAGAAAGATGGTTGTGACACTACTGAGGTTGAAATATAGGTTTACTGAATACAAAACTTCCTTAGGATTTCTTAAAGAGTCCTACCAACTCCAAACTTATAAAACTCACCTTTTTAAAAGAGAAAGTTTGTAGGAATTTTATAAGGATCATAGCTACTTCAATCTTTAACACTTATACAAAAGGTTTGCGCTCTTCTAAACTTACAAAGCTACCACTTTGATGATAACCATTTATAAGATTTCCTTAAGTGGATTCTTTCTTTGAGCTTAGAAAGTTTATATAATATTTTAATTATTTTTAAAATATTTGAGCAACATCTTCCTTACAAATACCAAATAGATATAGTTATGAAGTTGTTTCTCAACATACTTCCCATTATTGAAACTTTATAATAAAGACATGTATTAAATAACCATATCTTAATATTATATATTTAAAATAAAATAGTTAATAACTATTATACAAATTAAATAAATATGAAATGAATATATATATATATATATATATATATATATATATATATATATATATATAATATATATATATATATATATATATATATATATATATATATATATATATATATATATATATATATATATATATATATATATATATATATATATATATATCATGATAAATTTAACATAGCTTCTCATAAGAATAAAATATATATTTAAATCTATTAAATTCCTTAAACTCATTTGAAAAAGAAATAGTTACATGATATTATAAATTATTTGTTTGAAGTTGAGAAAATTGATTATCTTATAAAATAAAAAGTAAAAAAAAAATATTACAAGAAATTTATAGAATATATAATAGAGTATAATGAAAGAATAAAATAATGTTAAGGTTTTAAGTAACCCCTTTTAAAATATAAAATAATAGAATGCTTAACCTAAATTATTTGGGAAGTATAATTTTAAATAAAAAATTGCATTACGTTAATTGGAGATATAAATAATGTGTCCAACATATGCCACGCGTATATTAGACAAATGTATATCTCCAATGTAACAAACTATATTATTACAAATATTTGTATATAATAAAGTGTTTTCTATATAAAACAAACTCCAAAAAACAATAAAAAAGGACCCCATCAAATAGTTATTTACAATGAACAACTTATTAATTTAATGCAGCCCATTTTGGTATGTTGATTGCGAATTTTTGCTAAAAACTAAGAGGTCTTGAGTTCAAGTGTTGCGTAGCTGATGTGTGTATGAGTTTATCTTAATTGACTTAAATGTCCCAAAAAAAAAAGAAAAATAAAAATGAAAAACTTGTTAAGATTTTTTTACTTTCTATTAGGTTCATTAAGGCTTTGAGTAAAATTATATGCCAAAGTTGTTTTTTTTTTAATGGTTGAAATATTGTAGATAACATCCTTTGTGCTAGCTCAAGAAATTATTAGCTTGGATTTGGCCAATCAAAAATATAGGAGATCCATTATAGTTTGTAGATTGAATATGACCATCAATGGCCTTTTTCTTTATATTATTTTGGAGAAATTTGGTTTTCGCCACTATGTTATAAAGAGAACTGAAGGCTTGATCTCTAATGTTTGATTTTATCCTCATTAACTATAATTCTTATGGTTTGATGGTTTCCCATTTGGCATTTGTTAATAATATAAATAAAGGCTTAAATAGAATTTTTTGGAGATATTTAAATATTAGATTTAATTTTGGTTAAAAATTTTTTATTTTCCATTTGGATCATGCTCCATACCATTAAATATGAGGCAAAAAAATTTCATTTGCTATGTGTCTTGGTAAAGGGGAGATATTTCTTTGCATGATAGGTGGATTGTACCCTTTTGACATTTTGAGCATGATTAGGTTTATTACTTGGAAAATATTTATGGTTACAAAAAAAGATTAACATCTTACTTTTGTATGAAGATATAGCACACTTAAATAAAATATTAGTTGTAAGAGACATCAGAGTTTATACATGAAAAGCTTATAAAAGCAAAAAAGAAAAAAAATATGTCCAGTTGAAATAATCCTTATAGGATTTGTCATCAGCTACAAATGATGTCCTCCTCATAATTTTGAATAATATAGTAGATATACAATATATTTATCACATTATGTGGTGGAAATTAAAAGAGACATTTGAGTTGGGAGTTATCTTAAAGAGATTGCTTACTATTCATTTTATCATTCTTCTTTAAGGAGAGGAGATCAAAGATTGAGATGTCTGACATAAATCTTGGTGCATATATTTGGTGTGAGAGTTGGTTCCAATGATATACATCAATCTTATTGATACTGGTGTGCTTTGATGTTGTTGGTGTGACATGTGACATACTCCATGGGTATTGATGTAGCTAGGTGGCAATAGGCAATGGACTAATGTCGGGTGATAATGGCTAAAGAGTCTTAATAAGGCAATAGTAGTTGGAGGAACATAGTCATTAAATGGTAGTCAAAGGATCAAAGTTAGGCAACATTGGTCAGATGACTATAGTCAATTGATGGTGGTAGGAGGACCATAATTGAGCGATGGTTATAGGTAGACCATAGTTATGCAATAGTGGTCAAATGACTATAGTCAAGCAACGCTAGTTAGTTGCTTGTAGTCATGCAATAGTGGCCGGGATGATGGTCAAAAGGCCATAGTTGGGCAATAATGACCAAATAATCATAGTTAAGAGACATTTGTTATAGTATTATAGTCAAGCGATGGTGATCAAAGGATTATAATTAAGAGATGGTGGTCAGAGAATCATAGTTTGATAATGGTGGTTAGTAGATTAGAATCAGTTGATAGTAGTAAAAGGATCATAATCAAGTGATGGTGGTTAAATGATCCTAATTGAACAGCAATATTTGATGATTGTAGTTGGGTGACAGTCGTCAAAGGATGGTTGTCAAGATATAATGGTTGAAAGACCAAAGTTAGATGATAATGATCAAAAGAGCTAATTAGGTGATGGTGGTCAGAAGAGGTAATGGTTGCTAAAGGATTGTAGTATTACAATGGATGTTAATGGGCTATAGAAGAGTAGAGGTCGCTAGAAGTTCATATTCATGGAACAAAGGTTAGAACATTGTAGTTAAGCAACATTACTTAGAGGGTTATAATAAAGTGACATTTTTAGAGGGTTATAATAGAGTGACATTTTTAGAGGGTTATAGTCAAGTGATGGTGGTTGGATAATTGAAGTTAGGTGATGGCCATTAGTAGATCATAGTTGTGCGAAGGTAGTCAAAAGATCATAATTGGGTGATAGTGATCAAAAGACTATAGTTGGGTGACGATAGTTGGAGTTCTATATTCTTTGATGATGGTCCGAAAGCTATAGTTAGATGAAGGTGGTGAAGTAATTTTAGTCTGGAAATAATGATTGTTGAACCTTGGTTGAATGATGATGTTTGGCCGATGGTCAAAGGACCGTAGTCAAGTAATGATGGTCAAAAGCCCATAATCAATTGATGTTTGTCGAATGATCATAGTTGGGCAATGATAGTTAGATGAAATAGTCAGGCGATGGTGATTGAAAGTTAGCCAAGCGATGATTATCTAGTGTAGTGGTTTAGTGGCAATAGTTGGCGTGATCTGATGGCAGAAATTGGGAGGTGATTTAATGGTGATAGTCCAACAATGATCCAATAGTGACGATCAAGTGGTGATTTTTTGTAGGTGCTTAAGTGGAGCTATAAGATTCTTCAAGTTCTATGCTCCTATGAGTCTCATGTTAAGGTTTAAGTTCCATTCAAGTTGAAAGTTGGAGCTTATTTATAGATTTTTTAGAGTAACATATTCGATAAATATAGGTAAAATATGGAACATTACATCGAATGACCCATATTGATTCCTTCAATTACCAGTCATATTGATTCATTGAATCATAGATGTGATTATATGATCATAAACGAATAACGGTGGTTGGAGAACCGTTGTTAGGAAATGTTGGTTGGAAGGCTAGAGTTGGGTGTCACTGATCTAATGATATTAGTTTGGCAATCAAGACCCAATACAGTAGTCGAGCGATGATGATTGAATGATCGTTGTGGGCAATGGTGCTCTAAGGATCAAAGTTGGTACAAGGAGAACCTTTCAAGCCATTTGATTTATATTATCGAGATATTCAGTTTGATTATAATTTTGCCATAAATCTAATTTAGATGGTCTTGAATTTAATCGAAAAAATTTATAATTCAAATATATATGAAGATTCATTCTCGATCAAGCTAATTTTTTAAGATGTAGTAAGATTCATATTCTCAATCTTAAGACCGACCTTTTTCTTAATGATGGGACTCAAAATACTACTCTACATTTTAAATTTGTGCCTGTGGAGATTGCCAATTCTATATCTCCTATCATTTTTAACATTGAGTGTGATAATGTCGATATTTTTTGAATTAATGGAGAAGAGTTGTTTTCTTTCTAGAAAAGTTAGAACATTATTAGACAAAATATGTCCACAAATTTTAGATTTCCCTTCATTTATTAAGAGTCTTTTATAGATTCATCCCAATGGACACTATAAAACCAATATTGTGAGCATATTAAATTTATATAATGTGTTCCTATCAAACCAAATTGTTCTATTCAAATGTCAAATTCTCAATAATATATTGGATTTGTGAAATTCTAACAACAAATAAAGAAGATAGAATGAAGTTACAGTATTTGAGAAGGGAAAGACAAATGGAGCAAAGCCAGTTCTTCTCTTATATTTTACTTTTTTATCCATTTCAACTTATATTTATTTTATAAAATATAAATATTATAAATATTTTTATTCATAAGTTTGACTATTGTGAAGAGGCACTTGAGAAATTCAGATCCCTCATATTAAAATAAATCCTAGTTAGTCAGACTAACTGCCAACTGGCTAGCTAAAAATTTGTCTTTCAATGATCATCATATTTCGTTCCTCGGAAGCATCAAATTTTTACTGCACCCGACCTCGATGAGATATCTTTCATAATTGATAGTAAAAAAAAAAATCTTCTAAGATTTTGTTTGGGATGACTTTTTTATTGTTTCTTAAAATAAAGTTTTAGTACAAAAATTTGAAAATTACCTTCAGCTTTTCTAATATCACACACACACACAAGTAATTAAATAAACAAGAAAGCATGAAACAATCAAGGTTACCCTAGGCTGACCCATAGGGACTAAGGTTTCGTTTGGGACAACTTTCTCATTGCTTCTTAAAGCAGCTTTTTAGTACAAAGATTAAAGTTGTTGTACTAAAAATCTGCTTTAAGAAGCAGTAAGAAAGCTGTCCCAAACCAAGCCTAAATCTTTTTTGATGGCTTGTGTTATTGTTCTGCCCATGACCCCAATTGCAACAATATTTATGATCAAAGAGTCAAAAATTTCACTTTGTAGATTTTTTTTTTTAACAAAAACATAAACTTTATTAAAATCCTATAAGGAGTACATGAAGCATAGGAGCAAAATGACAAAAAAGCAACAAAAAATACAAGGGAGTTACAACCCAAAGGGCTCATTAATTGGCCGAGGCTTCCAACTACACCAAAGCCAGGCACAGATCATCCAATATGGTTCAGAGAGCGGTAACACACCATGAAGCCAACCCAACCGAGCAAGAAACCATCACCAAAGGTTGCCACAAGCCACGGCTACGGAGTAGTGAGCCCCAACCACATCATTGTCCAGCAAACTAAATGGCCAACAGTAAATTTAAATCGAAGCTCCAGTGAACCAGCAACAACCAAAAGCCAACCAATGCAAAACCAACCACCATCAAGAATCAGCAAAGACAACCGAAAGCAATGGCACCAACCCACAAATTATTTCCTCCCACATTTACCCCTCCCACGAGAGGAAACATAAACAACAAGATGATCATTCTGTAAGGGAAAATCAACCACAGGTTCATCATCCCCACTAGCCTCCGAAGATGAATTGGATGACCATTGAAGCCAATCGAGTTGCATCATAACATTCTCCCTCGAATTGACACCCATATGAGAAACCAATGCCTTAGGTGATACTAAATTAACAGGGACCTCAACAAAATGACCAGTTATAGTTGGCGTAACTGAAATAAAAGTAGGAACAACACCACTAGTAGATCCCTCACTTACCACACCCAAAGGTGTAACCAATCTATCCCCACTCAAATTAATCGAAGAGCAAGGAAGCCGAGACCCAGGGGAAAATTCATTAGGGATGCCAGACTCACCAGAATCCTCCACAACCACACAAGGCACCACATTACCAGTCAAAAAGCACGGTGCAGACACAACATCCACCATAGACAAAACAGGACAAGAATTAACAGCACAACCCAAAAGACCACCAGCACTAGCACAAGACTGAGGGTCTTGAATAGAAGGTAAGACCCCAGCCACAATATTCTCAGAAACCTTCATAGTAGACCTAGCGGCACCAACCTCATCAATAGAAACCATATTGTTCAACGAATTAACATGCATAGGGTTAGGGGAAGACGACACCTGAGACCCAAGTTCCTGAATAAGAGGCACAACAGTAACAACATCCTTAAGAATACCAACGTCACAACCCAAACTCTGCACCTCAGACACCGTCACAGAAGGGACAACAGCATTTTCAACAAAAGAGGGGACTAAATTAGAGCTCAAGTTAAGAGTAGCATTAGGGAGAATAGCCGAGCCAGGACGGCATTTACCCGGAACATGGCCAATACACTTACAGGACGAACAAAAGGGGGGGGGGGGGGGGGGGGGGTGGAAATTCGTCTAACACAACTTCATGCACATACCCTAAATTTTCAAAGCATAGCCAGACTTGATTAGGATAGGATTGAGTTATCAAGCACCACTAAGACACGAGCAATAGACGGCCGTGAACCTACAGAAATAGCTTCATCAATTTTCAATGGTTTATCAAAAATAGAACCAAGTCCATGAAGAACACGAGGGGTGTACAAATGGGAACGAAGATGTGGAAAAGAGATCCAAATCGATATTACAGACGACTCAACACCAACGTCCAACCAAGGCGACCACTTCGTTAATTTCCTATAGCAGTTGGAAACAAGATAAGATCTATGGAAAAAAATCATACAATAGTCTAGGTCATTAGCTAATATGATCAGAATGTGAGAAGGATTCAGCAGGGTAACAGTGACTTCGCCATTTAGCTTAAGGTTAAAAAAAAAATTTCGAATGGTGTCCAGAGAAGGCCTCTTAGAAGGGAAAAATCCAACTAAAGAGAATTGAAATGGGGAAGCCAAAGCCTTGATTTCTTGGTCTGAAATCCAAAGCAAGGGCAAGATGTTCTAAGTCCAATAAAGGTCATCGATTGAAGTGTTGAAGATAATATCCAGAAAAAAAATAATGAAATGATTCATCACTCAAATTTTTGGCTACAAAAAATAATGATAATGCTTTAAAGCTTTTATGTAGAATTGTTCTACTCTTTATGAGAAGTCCATTGTTGCAATGGTCTCATTATATAAACATTGATCAAGATCAAAATTTCTCAAAAAATCTAAAATGTTCACAAATAATTTGCAAGTTAATGAATGCACACCATCACATTATGTTAAAAATTCAATTTAATTATGTAAATTTTTTCTATGATTACATCTAATTGTAGTGTTAGAAGACAATCAATTTGATAAAAAAAAATTTGATTTTAAAAAATGCCAGCAAAGATATATAATTTCTCAGTATACAAATTTGTGCTGAATTTTATTTATAGTAATTTTATTAGAAGTAAAAAAAATAAGAAAATGGGTGACACTTTTGGCAAGTGAACAACTTCCTACTAATAAAATGACATAAAAGTTTTTTTTTTTTTTTTTTTTTTGAGATATTTCATCATTAAGTGATGTATAGAATTGAAATCTAACGAGAAAATTATTTAATTTATTCAAGTAATTGTTCATTTGCAAATATGTCTTGTTTGTTTAAAGTCATAGCCAAAATTACTCATAAAATTTTAAATTTTGAACTCTCTCAAGTAATGAGATATTGCTGATGTTTGGGTTTCTTTCTTTGCTAGGGTTTCATGTGGTTGCCTTCACACTTATTTTACTTCTATATATTTCCTCTATCACTATCTGTGGGACATCTCACACTTTCGTTTGGATCTTTTTAGGTCATAATGGAAAATGAGGTGTTCCCATGTCTATCGTATACAAACCCTCTATTTTAGGTGTGGGCCCTTGTAATTGGGTAGCTTATGCACTTAACTAGAGAGATTTGCTTGCCAATCAGCAATATAGTAATTCTAATTTCTTTCTTAACTTTGTCAAGGGGTGTTAATAAATGACCTGACTCTAGGTTTAGGTTGACCTATTTAATAAATAGGCCTGCTTGGATTATGTTTATGACTCGTTTATTAAATATGTCGGGCTCAAATTGACCCACAAGCCCGTTTTGACCAAAAAATAATATGTTTAATATAAAATTTTCCTTATTTTTTACTTTGTGGTATAATATTATATTTTATCAAATATCCTAAATTTTATAATTAATAGTTTATTAAAAAAATTGTACCCAAAGTGGGTTAATAGGTTATATTCGGGTTGGTGTTTTCGACATGTTTATTGAACGTGTTAGGTTCGAGTTTACGTTATTTGTTTTGAATCCAAAACAGACCCATCAACCTGTTTTGACACCACTAACTTTGTCCCGTGTGCCAATGATTGGGCTATTTTTGTCAATGATGAAATTATGGAAGCTCAAAAGAATGAAACTCTACTCTTGTTGAGTATGCCCTAAGAAAATGACCATTTTATGGGAATTCATTGTAATTAGTCAATAGAGTGTGGAAGCATAAAGGCTCCTTTGAGCTTCACTATTTAATAGATGTTTTCTTTTCTTATCAAGTTTTCTTGTGCTGAAGATTGTGAAATGGTTAATAACGGGAGATATTGGTTCTTAAATGGGAGATTATTTATCTTCAAAAGATGGTCTCCCAACTGTTTTCCAAAGAAAGAAGACTTTATGAAGTCTTAATTTGGGTTAAACTCTCTGATATCCCTTTATGTTGCTTGAATGATGTGTGGATTATGAAAATCATAATCAAGATTAGCCTCCCCCAACGTGTTGACCACCTCACAACCAAAATAACTTAACATATGTCCCGGTGAATGTGCAAATCTGTAGAACCTTAGATCTACCTAAAACCATTTGACTTCTATGAAAGGAAAATACATATCTATCCTACACATTTATGAATGGGGCAATCCACTTGTAACACTTGTGATACCTTTGCCCATGCCAACTCTTGTTGCTCTAAAAATAAAAATTATTGACTCGTTCTACTACCTACATTTACTTCTTGATGTAGTAGAAGTTGTGATCGCAGTACAAGTTTCAAAAATGCTAATAAATTCATATCATTCTCCTATACCATTATTAAATATGCCAATACCCTGCCAGATTGAAACATACTAACCCAAGCTCTTGTAAACAACAATGAAGAATTTTCCCTTATTGATTCTCAGTAGTTGAGCAATAATGTATCTAAAAGTCGCCCCCCTCTCCTTGGATCTCCTTTTACACTTATTAGAACTTTCAGTTTCAAACATCTCATTGTCTCTTAGAACCTTGAAGAAGAAAACCAATCATACATGGACATTTCTATTACTTTTACCTTGCCTCATAATTCTATTGCTGAAAATAGCTAATATATACAAAAACGTCAATCCTTCCACCTCAAAAGATAGGAAGGTCAATAAAAAAATGATGGACCTTCCCTCTATGACACTTTAAAAGCTCTTATTCAATCTATCTTTTGATTATTGTCCTCTCATTTTTTACTATGGATAACTCTATTGTCATCAAGTGTAGATTTGTTTTATAAAAAATACTAGACTTTTTGGATTAATTTTGTTGAGATCATTTAAGAAGCTTGGACACTCTTGCTAAAGGTGACCCACTCCTTGCATTTTGCAATGGATTGAACAACATCAAGCCTGCTTTTAGAAAATCATCTTAGAACTCAATCAACTTTATTACAAGCACCATCTCATCCTTCAAAAGTTAGCAAGAAAAAAATCTACTCTCAATAACTCATTACTTCAAGATAATGTCATGCGAGTTTTATGTAAATATATTCGTCTCTTCATGAAAAAGTTATTTTCTACAAAGAACTCATGATAGAAAGGTTTATTCATGTCAAAGTGGCTCAAAGAAGTTGAAATATTTATGAACAAATTTTAGAATATTGAATGCAAACCATGTATGAGTAATCATCTTTTACTTTTAATTAATTAACATTTTTTTTTTTTTTTGATACAGTTGTCCTAAAGGCCTTTTTATCCTGAGATTTTGCATTATTTAAAATGAGCTGGGTACATTTTTCATGGGTTGCTGATGAGGTGAAACTTAGAATGATAAGCTTGAATATAGTTTGCTTAATAGTATATTTGAAATGCTATAAAAAGATATTCCAATCAACTTATTGACTTTGCATGTAGATTAAAGTGCTACTTCTTTAAAAGTTATGACCATTTCAACAAACAAAGCCTCCAAATGCAGCATATATGGATGATATGAGTATTCTTTTAAGCCTTAACTACTCAAGTGCATGCTCTTCAACAGGCGGACCTTCTATATTTACCGGCGGTTTGTAAACCTTCGGAAAAAATGGCGTAGGAAACCATTTCCGACGGTGTGTTACCGGCGGTTTATTTTTGCGGCGGTTTTCCGGCGGTTAATAACCACCAGAATTTTAACCGTCGGTTTGCCGGCGGTTAGGCCGCCGGTATTGTAATCGCCGGTAAGCCGCCGGTCACGTTACCGGCGGTTTTCCGTCGGTTTAAAACTGGCGTCAGCTGGTTCGTAGACCGCCGGACGGCGCCGTTAGACCGCCGGTAATTTACCGATGGTGGACGGCGGTTATAGCTGTCGGTAACACCGACGGTTTAAACCGTCGGGTGTCCTTCGTAGAACCGCCGTCGGGCCGTCGATAACCGCCGGTAATTACCGGCGGTTGAATATTATAACCGACGACTTATCTTGTCCGCCCGGTATCGTCGTTTCTGGCGGCCAAACCGCCGGTTAGCCGCCGGAAACCTGTAGCACCTGAAAAAAAAATTGACAGCATCCCCTCTATTTGAGGGAGGTTCACCCTAAAGTCTAAACCTGCAGAAAAAGTAATATATGTTGGGCAACACGCCGCTATATTCATCACAACCAAAAAATACAAACAAAATAAAAAATTTATCATAACATTACAATCACAAATTCACAAGATAGTTCATGATAATATTACAATCACAAGTTCAGAAGTTCAAAAGTTCTAATTAATACATTCATCAAACATAATAAACATCTAATCATCATCGGTATCCTCACTGTCTGCAGATGGCTGCTCCTGTTGGTCCTTCTTCCTTTATTTTCCAGCTCTGTAGGATTGCAACTCTGCTTGCATTTCATTCTGAGCCTTCCTCATTTCTTCAATCTTTCTAGCTTGAACCCTTTTCATCTATTCAATCTCTCTAGTAAGTGCTGCAACCCTCTCACTTACAGATTCTTCAGTTCCACTTGGATCATGAAATGCAGAGGTGTATGAACTGCCCTCAATAGCAAAAGCCTGTGAACCCATGCCATATACCCTCCCCCTCTGTCTTCCACCAACAACTTCTGACCATGTCTGATACTCAGAAATATGGGCCGATCCAGAAGATGATCCCTCGCCAGTGGACTGCCAACTTTCTCTAGACAATATACCATAAGCTGGAAAATCATCGATAGTCCACAGCAAAGCAGCTCGAAGGAGAAAATTTTGTTTTATTGATATGTCATATGTGAGCACTCCTTCTTCCCATAATAATTCGAGGTCATCAATTAATGGTTGCAAATAGATATCAATTTTTGCCTTCGGATTATGTGGTCCAGGTATAATCAGAGTTAAGAACATGAACGGAGTAGCCATACACATCTCTGGTGGCAAGTTATATGGTGTTAATATAACTGGCCAACAAGAATACGGTGTGGCTGTTTGACTATAAGGAGTAAAACCATCAGTACATAATCCCAATCTTATGTTGCGGGGTTCAGCAGCAAATGAAGGATGCACTCGATCAAAATGTTTCCACGCTTCAGCATCTGATGGATGAGAAAGAACATCACTTTTTGCTATTTTCTCCTTATGCCATCTCATATGGCCTGCTGAACTCATTGATGCATAGAGCCGCTGAAGTCTTGGAATGATTGGTAAATAAAACAAACGGGAATATGACACATCTTTCTTTGGACGACGTTGTTTTCCCGAGTTTTGCTTAAAACGAGGAGCATTGCAGCTGCGACAAATAACTTCTGCTGCATCATCCTTATAGTATAACATACATCCATTGATACAACAATCAATCTTTTTAGCAGTGAGACCCAGGTTGGATACTAATTTCTTTGTTCGGTACAAGTCTGAGGGAATTAAATTGTCAGCCGGATTAGTTTCCTTCATAAGACCAATAACGTCATTAAAACACTCACGGGGAATATTATACTCAGTTTTAATACTTAGCATCCTCACTGCAATGGATAATTCCGAATGCGTACTGCAACCTTCCCAAATTGGCTTTTGAGCTGAATGTAATAACTCAAAAAAATTTTGTGTCTCTGCATTTGGTGGCTCTTCCACATTAGACCTTAAATTATGACCTGCTACATCAAAAATAAGGTCTTCATAGGGTCTACTCATTTGATCTTCATCAAATGTTTCATAAGCTGTAGATGAACCGGCATGAGCATCTCTATGTGGCTCGTACTCGCCATGTGATGTCCAAATCCAATAGTTTAGAAGAAATCCCCTACGATATAAATCAAGCTTTACATCATCGGGCTTTAGGAATGCTAGATTTTTATGCTTCGAACACGAACATCTAAACATTTTATCAAACTGAAAGGAAGACAGTTGAGATGCAACTTGAATGAAAGTTTCAACTCCCTCTATAAATTCAACTGTCAATCCTTTTCGACCCGGCAACAATCTGTTATACATCCAATATCTCTCTTCTTGAATAGTCATTTGCACGTTGAAGTAAACGTACCCTACATGTTGGAGGCATAAACAATCTGTTATACATCCAAATAGATTTTTATGCTTTGAAGGACTTAATCATGCTCTAAAAGAACAAAAGCTTATCCATATGTTACATTTAAATAAAATAAACACATAGATTTGATTTGGGGCCTAAAGGGGCAAGGTCGTCAACCCTGGTTGACTTGGTCAACCGGGTTGACCGAGGGTACAAGTCTAGGTCCAACAGACTCGACTCGACTCTCTGAACCCATTGGAGAGGGTCTTGGGGTTCGACTTGATCAATTTGACCAAGTCAACACTTATTAATGTCTTGATCACCCAATGTCATAATCCCCTCACAAGGTCTATTACAACTAAAAGTACACATCATATATTCAGTTATAGATCTATTGAAGCGAAAATCTTATAAACTTTATAGTTGACCTCCATAATTCATGTTTTCCTTCAACTCCCTTTCTAGTCTTATCAACATGAAGAATATCATCAGTAAAAAGCATACACCAAGGTACATCCTCTCATAAATGTCTAGTGAGAACATCTATGAGTAAAGCAAAAAAGATATGGACTTCTTGCTGATCCTTGATATAATCCAACCGAAATAGGAAAATACTTGATCAAACCACCATGTATTTGAACACAAGTAATAGCTCCTACATACATATCAATAATGATTTAAATATAAGCATTATTAACTCCTTTCTTCTTAAGAACCCTCCATAGCACTTCTCTTGGAATATTAACATATGTTTTCTCTAAATAGATAAATATCATATATAGATCCTCCTTATTCTCATTATATTTCTCCATCAAACCTCTCAAAAAATGTATGACTTCCATTGTAAACCTACCAAGCATTAATCCAAATTGATTTTGAGAAACATTAGTATCACACCTAAACCTATGCTCCATAACTCTCTCCCACATTTTTAAAGTATGAAACATTAACTAAAAAGATAATATAACATGGAGTAGCACCAAATAATCAAAGAAAAACCATAAAAAATAACCTTAAAATAGAAATCGGATTGTTTGGGGTCGGAATCGGTCGGCGGTCGGGCGTCGGAGTAGACTCGTCGGCAGCGGTCAGACTGGGGTCGGCGGCGGTCGGACTTGGGTCGGCGGCGGTCAGACTGGGGTCGGCGGTCAGAGTTCCTTCGTCGGGGGCTGATCGGACGAGCGGAGGACACGGTACAGCGAGCGACCGAGAGAGAGAAGGAAAGAGTGAAAATGAAATGAGCGGAGCGAGGCGGCTCGTATTAGGGCTTTTACCGGCGGTCTGGACCGCCGGAAAAAAATCACTTATCAACGGCGGTTTAGACCGCCGGTTCATATTGATGTCCGGCGGTTTATAGACCGTCGGTATTACCGGCGGTGTATCGTAGCTAAGCCGCCGGTTTGGCCGTCGTTAGAGTCCGACGGCTAGACCGCCGGCGACGCCGCCGGTAATACCGATGGTCCATAAACCGCCGGTGCAAACCGCCGGTATTTGACATTTTTCCTGTAGTGATATGCTGGCTATCACCTCTCATTTTAACTACAATTTTTTAAAATTTTTTAGTCATTAATATTATAATTTATATATTTAGGGTATTATGTTCCTCAAGGTTTCCTTGGCTGTAATTCCAAGGAATTTGTTTTTGGTATGAATGGAAATGTTCAAATTAACTCGAGAAAAAGTTTATCTTAAAATTTGTTGTTTTATAGTCATCCTAATTGCTTAATAGTATATTTGAAATGCTATAAAAAGATATTCCAATCAACTTATGGAATTTGCATGTAGATTAAAGTGCTACTTCTTTAGCATGTATGACCATTTCAACAAACCAAGCCTCCAAATGCAGCATATATGGATGATAGGCGTATTATTTTAAGCCTTAACTACTCAAGTGCATGCCCTTCAACAGGTGGACCTTCCATGCTGGCTATCACCTCTCATTTTTACTCCAATTTTTGAAATTTTTTAGTCATTGATATTATAATTTATATATTTAGGGTATTATGTTACTCAAGGTTTCCTTAGCTGTAATTCCAAGAAATTTTTTTTTGGTATGAATGAAAATTTTCAAATTAACTTCAAATTTGTTGTTTTATAGTCATCATATTTCATTGAAGTTCAATTAGTGGGACTTTGGAAGAGGTTGCTTGTGGCGCTCCGGGCTCTAGGATGCCAATAACAGCTTGAGAACAAGGAATCAAAGTTATATTGTCCTCAATATTTTGAGTGATATTAAAATAAAAGACTGTGTGCAAATCCCTATAATATTGTTATATCGAGAATTACTTTGGCTGCAACAATTCCTATTTGTTATCATTTAAAAATTTGCAATCTATAATAGTGCTTTGCGCTAGATTTGACCATTTTTAGTATGCTTTTTATGTTGTCTTTCTATAAGAATGACAGGCTGTTTGGCTACAAGTAGGATCTTATTCAAGTAGGATTTAGTAAATCTGGGCTATATTATTGTGGAGCTTTGCTCAAAATGCATGCACATATATGAATGTTCATGATGTGATTTAATGTTGTTGATTAAGACATGATGTCATGGATAAAATAATCACAACACTTTCACTTTCTTTCGACACCCGAGATACTAAGTATAAAATGTTTTACTTTAGTGGCAGCACTTAACTTGTGAATGTTTTCATAATTTTGTAAATGAAATTGTTACCGAATTCAAATATTATTATATGTTTGCATGCTTCGAAGTAGTATTGTTTGGTGGTCATTGTGAGAGGTTGCTAATTGGAATCATTGCAAATAAAATATTTTCATTTCTTGAGGTATGAATCTTTTAGCGTACGTACAGCTGAAATGTGATTATAGTTAACCTTTTTAGTGTATGTAATTACTGTATTTTGAAGAATCATATTAATGTCTACTTATTTTTTTTTTTTGGGACATTTAGGCCATTTAAGGCTAACTCACACACACATCGCATACACATAGACTCGAACTTTGGACCTCTTAGTTGGAAGCCTAAGCTCTCAACCAATAGGCCAAGGAGAGTAGTGTATGCCTACTTATTTAAAATTCGATACTTTTGCCGTACGAATATGCTTTAGAAATTCGAATAATAAGACACAAATACGACATTTTGAGCACATAAAACAAAATTATAATAAATAAAGAAGCCATGCAAATTTCAGATATTGGATAATTCAATTATTGATGATTTATTGTGAATTTCCTGGAAGTGGGAAGCTCTCACTTCTAGTATGAAGGATAGTTTGCAAGCTATAGGCCAAGACAAAAATGATGTTAATGTTTGTTAGGTTAGCAGCCAAAATCTCATTGTTGGATTTCTGAAATAGGGACAAATCTAAGCCTTGGAGCTCTAGCCTTAGTCAACCATTGCTAATTCTTGTGGGCTCCAGTTGACGCTTCAACCCAACAGAAAATTTTCACCTAGCAGTGATCTAAATTGACTACAGGCTTCTGATAATCCAATTTGGTTAACATCAATCCGTACTTTTTTTTTTAATTTTTTATATTTTATTTTATTTTTTTCTAACATCAAACCGGAGTTTCTTAAATTCTAATTATTACAATTTTTATACTTTTGATGATTGTGATCATTTGATGGGCTTCGGAAAGTAGTTATTATCGATTTTTGTTCTGCCCACTAGTTTTTCTTCTTTTATCTCGGGGTTAATTAAGGACTCTACCACATGATTGCTAAATGATAGAAGTAGGCAAGAATGAAATCATTCATCCATCATATATTTCTGCACTCGAACGCTATGCGTCGACATAATAAAAGAATTATGAATTCCCTTTAAATTATCATAAAAGCCCTTACATTAAAAGTATGAGAATAATCATGATGGTACTTTTTTTTTTTTAAGGCGAAACCCACCAAAGGGGCCTACGTGTTAATATCCGGAAAAAAGTAGAAGGTCCTTAAGGGAAACTCAATCTCACTACCGCTCAAAGAGCTACAAAAAAAATATCAAAAAGAAACCTAAGAGCTCGAGTTCCCCACCTAAAAAACAATACAAAGCAACCTAGTAACATTCTACGGTACTTAAGAACAAGCACCCAAAAATTGGGGGAAAACAAAAAACAACCAAAAAACTCCCAGCAGCAGGACTCCACCAATATCTTCCAATTAATCACCCAAAAAATAGCCGACAACCACAAAAACTAGACAAGAGACACAAAATAGAAATGAAGGCAAAAAACAATCCTAAATAATATAGAGAAACTCAGAAAAGGATATCGCCATTTAGAATACATCCCGTGAAGCTCCGGATTAAACCAACAAGCCCAAATGCATAGCAAAACCACAAACCACCTGTAGAAAAACTAAAGAAACAGGGAAGCAGCAGAAGAGACAAAACCCCCAAAGACCACCCTAACTCGAACGGAGCAACAATTAATAGCAGCAATCACTAAAACAAAATAACCAATTTAATGGCACACTCCAACAGAAACCACCAAAAAACTCCCAAGAGAAGATCAGTTAACATAAGGCAAACCAAGTTGATCCAATTTAATCAATCCTTGAATCGGGACAGACATCTTCTTAAGAGAGAACTCAGTAATCAAGGGATAGTTACAACCCATCTTGGCCATCGCCTGAGCATAGCCATTTGCCACATCAGGCACGGATGAAAAAGAGCAGTTAATAGACGCCAAAATCTCCCTGATACTCCTCCTTATATAAAACAAGGAAAAATTACAATTGCTTCCATCCAACTTAAGCAGCGAATTTAAATCAACATAAGGATTAAGTTCCAGAATAATATTATGTATATCCAGACTAGCACACAAGTTTAAACCATGAAGAACAGCAATTAAGAAGCCACCTATCTTATCATTCTCCGTTGTATTACGAGCAAAACCCAAAACAAAGGCACCATTACGATCTCTAATCACACCACCAACACTAGAGATATTCCCCTCAAGAATACTATCAATATTCAACTTAAAAAAGTTAGCATAAGGTTTACACCTGTAAGTATATCTAGTCTCAGCAGTGAAATTAACCTCTAGCTTCCAACTTAATACCAAAGCCCTCCAATGTATAAAAAACCTTCTCAAATTTCTTCATTAAAAGTAAATTAGCAGAAAAAGAGCCTTCACCTTATCCTTAACTTTGTGAATGATACGCTGATGATCCATAGTTATTCCATTGAAACGAGAATCATTTCTTGCCAACCAAATAAACCAAACAATAAGATAGGTGAATGATACGCCTGAAAGAAGAAACCTTATTTGATTGGTAGGTTAAATATAAAAGTATTTTCTATTTTTTATTTGTTTTTGGTTTGAAAAATTACTTAATTTCTTATATAGACTCATAATGCGAAATATGCATTTTTTTTAATTTCCTGGTAAAACCATTTTTTTAATGAATTGCATTTAATGCACATGCAAAAAAGAAGAAGAAGTGATAAGCATAATATTTATTTTATTTTAATAATGATAATATAACTAAAATATTAATAATATGATTTTTTTATTTTTTTATTTTTATTCATGTGCATTTAATGCACGTGCAATAAAACTAGTATAAATATATGTCAACATATGTCTTGGTCAACCCATGCTTAATTTGGTCAAATTTGACCTATTTAAGTCAAAATCCCCTCCTTTAATGCATTTAAAACCTTCCTAACCATCCCTTGACCCAAACCATGGCCTAGAAGGTTCTTTTCCCTCCTAATTAACCATAAAGATGATCCTAATCGTTGATCATGAGCTTATGAATATAAATAGGGATGCTAGGGCATCTTAGAGAGAATTTTTGCTTTTGCTCTCACCCTAGACTCTCCCAAGTTGAGAACTCTCGTGTGTGAGCTCCCCTAACCTCTTTCCACCTTTCCTAAGCCAAATCCACCATCGAGACCTCGCCGGTGGCAAACTTCTTGTGACTCGAGGCTCTAAACCTTCTAAGGAAGATTGTCGTCGATCCATCACATTTCAAAATGCGGTTCCTTCTACAAATAGGACAATGGATAGTCTATAAGTGCAACAAGCTCAAGATCTCCCTAATCCATTCATTGGATTAGGTAAAATCGCAAACCCTAGGCTAGTACATTTAGATTTAAATAACTTTTCATATATCACATTTTACACCACAAGTTTCATCCCCCATGAATGCTCTTCACTCGTAGACGTTAAGTTTAAAATTTCATGAGACTTGGTGCACCTGATCGAGAGAACGAGATGAAATATCATTCTAGGGCTCGTGTTACATTTTTCGTCTGCTGGGTTACGATTAGGATCGTTGATCTCTCAATTAACGGTCGAGATCTCGCCACTACATGATTTGGATCGGCCGCAAAGTTATCCCACGGCTCTATTTTTTGTACAGCGAGATCAGATCCCTTGATCACAAACTGCAGATGATCAAACGATCCTGAGAGAGCATTTACGTGGTTAAGTCCGCGCGTGCTGATTTTCACGCAGCGACAATCATTACCAATGATTGCACGATGATGTAATTATTGGCAATGAATGCAAACAACGTTTGCGGTTTGAGCCAGCCAACCGAAGCATGCCACGTAGGCCACCGCCGTCGTTTTTAATTAAATTTATTTTAAATTCTTTTTAAAATAAAAAAAACTTCAAAAATTAAATTTAGATTAATTTTAAATCCAAAAAATACATACAATATATTAAAAAAATTTAGAATTTAATTTCCTTTCATTTAAAATTATAATTATTTTAAAATATATTATATATTTTAAATTATTAAAAAATAATTATTTTTGAATATTTAATTAATATTTAATTTAATATTATCATAAATATTTTTTAAAATTCTAAATCTTCACATTAATATATTCCTAATAATTAAAAAAATATTTATAATATATTTAATTAAAATTTATTAATTTTAATTATTTTAATGAAAAAACTATTTTATTTTTTTCAAAATGAGAGGATTTTTTTTTAATTATTAACTTTAAATTAAATGTAATATAGGAAATATTCTTATTTTAAGTAATTCTTAATTAATTATATATTGAAATACTTTTTAATAATTAATTAAATTTAGATTCAAATATTTTCTTAAATTTTATAAAAATTATTTTAAATTTCGAAAGATATTTTAATATTTAATTTAATTTAATCTAATATTTATTTTTAAATATTAATTATTTTAAATATTTTTTAATTGTTTTAAACTTTGAAAATTCAAATTAAATTCATTTTAAATCCTAAAAATTAATATAATACCTTGATATTTTTAGAAATTTTTTTTTATTTTCAAAATTAATTTTTTATAATAAAACCTAATTTTTATTAATTATTCCTTAATTATTTAAATACTTAAGTATTATTTAATTAAATATTAAATTTAGTATTTTCAAAACTAAAAATTTATTTTGAATTATTTTCAAACCATCCTTCAGTGACCATTGGATCTCTAAAAATATAACTTTAAATTATTTTATTTTTAAAACTTATATTTAGGTTAATATATATAAGTATTTTAAAATATTTTTTTCATTATATATATATATATATATAATCTTTTAATATTGAGAGGTCTATAGATTTATGGTTCAAGACTACTGCTTATGGTATCCCGTAGTATGCCTCATCGACGGGTAAGTATTCTATCATTCGAGGCTATAAATATCATCTATCAGCATCACATGGATGACGCCAACTCCTTTCTCTCTTGTAAGCTCTGAGTGCAGTGGTGCTTTTTTCTCAAGTTTATTTTCATTACCTTAGTCCACTAGATGGTGAAGTGAACAGTGTATGTTGACTAAGCCAAACTGAACCTTTCCTTCCCATTGAATAGGAATTCCTAGATAACTCCTTATGTGTCAATCCCATTTGAGAGAATAATGTAGGATCCTTAATTGAGATTCTTTTTAGGCCCCGACTTAAGATGTAATTAACTACGGGGACATGTGCCCATGGGAAACGAAATCTTATATCAAATAAATTCCATTCGAGCTAATGTTTCGGGTGAGGGAAATCTCATGACTTTGATCATGTTATACATATTGTTCTCCATCGAGATGCATAGGTAAAAATTGTTATCTTCAATAGTTAATCGTATGTATAATTTAATCTACCCTCCCATTGGCTTGCTTATTAAGAGCACAAAGGTCTGTGACCATTTTGTCCTGCGGGATAGTGTGATTATACCATTTGCACTCTGTCCCTGTTGAGCAGTACTCTTTCGGAGGACCACACTTAATTAGAGAGATTTGCTTGCCAATCAGCTACATAGTAATTATAATTTTTCTCTTAACTTTATCTAGGGGTGTTAATAAATGACCCGAACTACTAACCTAACAAAAAGTATGTTCAGATTGACCTATTTAATAAAAAGGTTAGTTTGGATTAGGTTTACGACCCATTTATTAAATATGTCGGGCTCAGATTGACCCACAAACCCATTTTGACCCAAAAATAATATGTTTAATATAAAATTTTCCTTATTTTTTACTTGTGGGTATAATCTTATATTTTATCAAATATCCTAAATTTTATAATTAATAGTTTATAAAAAAATTTACCAAAAATGGGTTAATAAGTTAGGTTTGGGTCGGTGTTTTCGACATGTTTATTGAACGCGTTAGGTTCGAGTTTACTTTATTCGAGTTGAATCCAAAACATACCCATCAACCTGTTTTGACACCCCTAACTTTGTCCTGGTGCCATTGATTGGTCTATTTTTGTCGATGATGAAATTATGGAAGCTCAAAAGAATGGAACTCCACTCTTGTTGATTATGCCATAAGAAAGTGACCCTTTTATGGGAATTTGTTACAATTAGTCAATAGAGTGTGGAAGCATAAAGGTTCCTTTGAGCTTCACTATTTAATAGATGATTTATTTTCTTATCAAATTTTCTTGTGCTAAAGATTATGAAATGGTTAATAACGGGAGATATTGGTTCTTAAATGGGAGATTATTTATCTTCAAAAGATGGTCTTCCAACTTTTTTTCGAAGAAAGAAGACTTTAAAGAAGTCTCAATTTGGGTTAAACTCTCTTATCTCCCTTTATGTTGCTTGAATGATGTGTGGATTATGAAAATCATAAGCAAGATTAGCCTCCCCCAACCTGTTGACCACCTCACAATCAAAATAACTTAACATATGTCCAGGTGAATGTGTAAATCATAGAACCTTAGATCTACCTACAACCATTTGACTTCTATGAAAGGGAAAGACATATCTATCCTACTCATTTATGAATGGGGCACTCATGTTGTAACACTTGTGACACCTTTGCTCATGCCAACTCTTGTTGCTCTAAAAATAAAAAATATTAACTCATTCAACTACCTACCTTTACTTCTTGATGTGGTAGAAATTGTGATCAAAGTGCAAGTGGAAAAAATGATAATAAAGTCATATCCTTCTCCTCTACCGTTATTAAATATGCCAATACCCAACCATATTGAAACATACTAACCAAGCTCTTGTAAACAACAATGAAGACTTTTTCCCTTATTGATTCTCAGTAGTTGGGTGATAATGTATCAAAAAGTCCTCCCCCTCTCATTGTTCTCCTTTTAAACTTAAAAGTTAAAACTTTCAGTTTCAAACATATCATTTTCTCTTAGCACCTTGAAGAACAAAAACAATCATACATGGACATTTCTACTACTTTTACTTTGCCTCATAATTCCATTGTTGAAAATAGCCAACATATACAAAAAGTCAATCCTTCCGCCTCAAATGATAGGAAGGTCGATAAAAAGATGGTGTGGACCTTCCCTCTATCACACTTTAAACTCCCCGGTCATTCTATCTTTTGATCATTGTCCTCTTATTGTTTACTATGGATAACTATATTGTCAGCAAGTGTAGATTTTTTTATAAAAATCACTAGACTTATTGGTTTAATTTTCTTTAGATCATTTAAGAAGCTTGGTACACTCTTGCTAAAGGTGACCCTCTTCTAGCATTTTCCAATAGATTGAACAACGTCAAGCTTGCTTTTAGAAAATCATCGTAGAACTCTTTCAACTTTATTACAAGCACTATCTCATCCTTCAAAAGTTAGAAAGAAAAAAATCTACTCTCAATAATTCATTACTTCAAGATAATGTCATGCGATTTTTATGTAAATATATTTGTCTCTTCTGAAAAAAACTATTTCCTACAAAGAACTCATGATACAAAGGTTTATACAGGTCAATGTGGTTCAAAGAAGTTGAAATATTTATGAACAAATTTTAGAATATTGCATGTTAAATAATAAAGCTAAAATAGCCATAGTATTAGCATATTTGAAAAGTTAGTTGTTCAACCATTTGGCATCATTTGGAATGATTTTTTTATTGGTTTATAAAGTCGTTTTTTGATACAAATGTTTTATGAATTAAAAATTTTTGTACTACAAAGCTCCTTTAAAAAACAATTAAATTTTTGGTTTTGTTTGGAATGACTTTCTTACTGATTCTTAAAGCAACTTTTTAGTACAAACATAAAAATTTTGTACTCAAAAAGTATTTTAAAAAATAATAAGCAAACCGTTCCAAACAAAACCTAAGAGAAATTGGTATTGAAAATTTATAAATAATGCATTGGTACAAGTAACAAATGTCAAATACTTTTGCCAAACATAAAAAACTTTAATATAAAGCCTAAAGAAATATCATTTCTTCATATTATAATGTATAATACATAAGAGTCAGCATATGGAGCACACATTTGGAGAGAAAGATATATTGTAATTGTTTGCAAAGAATTTGTCACAATCTTTTGAGCTAAAAACACATAATGTTCTCAATGAGTGGCGCTATATGTGTCTTTACATTACTAACTCAGTGGAAAATGTCAACAATTGGCATGTAAATATCTACATTATGCCATCTACTTTACCAATATAATTAGAGCATTTGACTAAAATTTGTATAAAAATTAAGGAAATCTTCTATGTTTTTCAAATATGGGATTTGTATAGGTTGACTATAATATTTTATAAAGTTGATTGTGAAATTATTGTAAAGAAAATAACCTAGTTATTCTACATTTAAAAAATATCTTTTCATTATAAATTTTTTGAAAAATAAGAAGAAAGTAACGGGAATTAATAGCCAAATGAAAGTATTTCTGTAATAACGAAGGTTGTGAAAATCGGACGGGATAGAATTAGTATAGATTAAAGAGAAGAAGGAGATGTTCAATATTCGATGGTTTAATCGAGGTTGAATCGAGATTGAACCGAATGATGTAATAAATATTAAAATTATTCAAATATAATAAAAATTATAATAAATGAAATTTTTAAAAGTGAATATATAATTAGCTTAAGTAGGACTTAAATAAGCTCGATTAAAGATATATAAAGCGCAATAAGAAGGTTGATTAATCATTAATATAAATATATGTATATTCTCTATATGAAAAACGTCATTTTCTAACGGCTATTTCTTCAGGAAAATGACTAAAATGTGTCGGTAATTACTATTTTTGACGGAAAATTTTTCGCTGCTAAAACACGAGTCGAAAAACAAAATCCGGAAAAAAAAAAAATCTCAGCGAAAATTATCCGTTGGAAATTTTGACGGGCAGAAAAAAAAATATTTGAATCGGCCCACCCCAGCTGCCCGCCAACTAAGTTAGTTGGCTTGCCTGCCAATTGAGTCAGTTGGCTTGCCCGCCCGCTACCCTCTTTCCCGCGTGCTGGCCACCTATGCCATTGCCCTCATTCTCGCATGAGGCGCACTCCCTGCTCGTGAGATTTGAACCAAGCTCTGTGGGATATAATATAGTGCCTTGTCCGTTAGGCTGCAAAGTTAGACCAATCAGCATAATTGATCTTCTTTATAGGGCTGCAAAAGAACCGAGCCGAGCCGAGTATGTGAGTGTTCATGTTTGTGTTCATTTAATATCAGCTTGTTCAAGTTTGGTTCATGTTTGTTCGAGCTTTATTATTTGTGTTCATGCATGTTTGGTTCATTTTAAATAATGAGTGTTCATGTTCGGTTCATGTTCGTTCGTTTAGTGCTTATCGAGCTCTAAACAAACAAACATGAACGAGCTATAAACGAGCTCTACTTTTACATGTTCATTAACTTAACAAACGAGCTTTATCGAGCTTCTTAACAAACGATTACATCGAGCATGTTCACGAATATATTTAACGAATTTTTTTTTAACTATCAAACAAACATGTTCATGAACATATATATGAACAAACACATTTATAATATTTATTTACTTTAAACTTTATTATTTTACAATAATTATATCATTATATTATAACAAATATAAATATTTATATTTTTATATTTATTAATTCAATAATCAAATATTAATTATTTTTATCGAGCTTATTCACGAGTTCAAAATCGAACACAAATCGAGCATTTATCAAGCTTAATGTTGAGCTTGTTCACTAACTTCAAATGATGTTGTTCACAAACATAAATGAGTCGAACACATTAGTGTTTAAGTTTATTTATTTAAGAATCAAGTATTTAAAATATTGTTCAAATTTGTTTGTTTAGTTAAATTAAACAATCAGAAACGAGCTTTAATCGAACAGAATAACGAGTAACTAGTCGAACGTTTAGTTCGCTTGCAGCCCTACTTCTCTATTTAGATTATAAAATAGAGAATATTAAATTCTTACAAATTAATATTAATATTTTTCAAATATATTGTAGTTTTTAATTAAATATGAAATATAGTGTTTGATAATGTTTTTTTTAATACTCATTAATAATTATTTTTTATTAAAATATTCAGAACATAATGTTTTATAAAAGATTATTTTTTAATCATTAAATTTTATTATTGTTTTTACTAAATAATAAGATTTTTAATTCAAAATTCTAGAATTTTCCACCATAATTAAATTTATTTATTGAATTAGTTAATTAGTTAATTTAAACTAATTAATTTAACTTAATTAATAATTATTAAAACTATTCATTTAATTTTAAACATTTGCTATAATTATTCTTACACAAAATTTTAAATTCCGTCGTGAATCCGCTGGAATTCTGTCAGATTATGTTGAAATTATTACGTCGAAAATCCGCGGGAATGTCCGACGAAAAGTTTATGTCAGAAATTTTCCGTGTAATTTACAATTCGGATTATAAATATAAATATATATATGTGAATTAAATAATAAAAATAATATTTTATGTAATACATAAATTTTTAATATTAAAAATAAATTAATAATTTTTATTTTACAAATTATAAAAATTTTATAATATATATTTTAATAATACACATAAAAAACACTTTTAGCCCAAGACGCCTAAATTTGCAGCCAAATCCAGCCCAAATTTGCATTCTAACTCATATAGCATTCGTGTAGTTTTTTTTAGTCTCATATCATAACAGAGTTTGAGGTAGTTGTCTTTATTTAGCATAAGTACATACAACTTACAAAATATATATATACATAATTTTTAAATGATTTAATAACCTCATGTAGAAAATTTTTGGTTTGGGCCAACCCGTTGGCTGTGCGAGTAGAGGTTCAGGTTTTTTAAAAAATTAGGTTGGGTTCAGATATACCTGGAAACCCGGGATGACCCAGAAATCTAACATGTCGCACTTTCCTCGCCCACACAGCCATATCCTTTGATTCTCACCTCGCATCCAAACTTTGCAGCCAACACCCAAACAACAAGACGCTCACCATGCTCGGCAGCTCGCCTTGCGTCCGGACAAGCACCGTGCTCGATGCTCTCCTGTGTCCCGACTCTGCAATCCTTAGACTCCTCAACCAGACGGAATAACCTCGCACCGCGCTCAGTCGCTCGCCCGTCACCCATCGCCCCTCGCCTCGCTTTTGAAGTTCGAACCTACATCGCGCTCGCTCGCTCACTTTACCCCGGGTTCGAACCTTCAGCTTCGCTTAGTCTCTCGCCTGCATTCGGACTCCGCAGTCTGCACCCATATGGCATAGCGTGTTCCCGCACCACAATGAGCCAACCTTGTATGGTTGCGGGTAGATTTGTGTCTGGGTCTGAATATTTGGCCATTTTTATAAAACCGGTCAAATTTAGTTCAACCCGTTTAGACTTGTGTCAAATCCTAGTTCGATCCGAACCCAATCGGAAAACTCATTTTGACACTCCTACCTAAATACATGTTATTTAAAATTTAATTAAATAAAATTATAATTTTTATAAAATCAATCGGTTCGTCAAAACCGAATTTATTTGATGGGTTTTTTGGTCGAACCAGCGGTTCAAACAGATTGAAGCCAGGTGGATACAAATATTATTTTTAACTTTGAAATGATTACTTGGCCGGTTTAAGGTTGAACTGGCTGGGCAGATCCAATTTTCAAAAGATCGGTAATTTGTTCAAGTCTTTATATATATATAAAAGAAAGATTAAAAACCCTATCAGAAAGCACCCAGTCAATTAATAATTTATGAGAAGATGATAAGATTTGCCTTCTTTTTAATGGATTCTACCGCTTCGACCAGAGTCCCATCGTCACAAATCGAACAAGATGACTCAAGCTCCAACAGCCCCGCCACCTGCCGCCGGTGAAACTACCGGCGACCATACCGTTGAAATCAACCAAAATTCGAGTAAAACCATCGTTATTAACTCCATCGACGACATCGTCGAACACTACATGTCTGCAGCTGCCGGCGCCCTCTTATTCCCCTTCCTAGCCTGCCTCGCCTGGATCTTTGACTCCCAGCAAACCTTCATCAATGTCTTCTCTGACAAACCACCGCCGTGGCACTGCACCTCCTCGTCATGCAACTTCACCACACCCTGTGACCTCCCATCCACAGCCTCCTGGTCCTTCTCACAACCTCGCAAACTATCCACCATTTCTGACTTCTCAATCGAGTGCTCCTCCCCTGTTCTCCTCGCCCTCCCCGCCTCTTCCTTCTATGCTGGTTGTCTCGTCGGCGGCCTGTCCCTCGCCACCCTCGCCGACTCCCGCATCGGCCGCAAAAACACCCTCGTCCTCTCCTCTTTAACCATGTCTCTTGCTGCCGCCCTCACCGCCTTCTCCCCCAACCTTGCCGTCTATGCCGCCCTCCGCTTCACCTGCGGCTTCGCCCGTGCCAATGTCGGCACCTCCGCTTTCGTCCTTTCGTCCGAGCTGGTCTCCCGACGATACCGCAACCACGTCAGCATCCTCACCTTCATCTTCTCCACTACAGGCTTCCTCACCCTTCCGGCCATCGCCTTCTTAAACAGAGCACACTCATGGAGACTACTCTATCTCTACACATCAATCCCCTCGCTCTTTTATAGTATTCTTCTCCTTTTCTTCATGAAAGAATCCCCTCGTTGGCTTCTTTTGAAAGGCAAAAGAAAAGAAGCCATTGAAACACTAAAAAAGCTTTCATCTTTGAAAGAAATACAGAGCTTCCCAGACTTGGCAGTGACTTACTCCAAAAAAACAGAGTCAGAAAGCTTATACTCGGCGGCGAGGATATTATTTGAGAAGCCGTGGGCGTTGCAGCGACTGGCAGCGATCATGATTGTGAGCTTCGGGGTCGGATTAATGTACTACGGAATGCCGCTCAATCTTGGGAACCTCAACGTAGACCTCTATATGAGTGCGGCGCTGAACGCGGCATCCGAGCTTCCGTCGGCATTTGTCGTCTTCTTTCTCGCTAATGTGGTTAGCCGACGGAGATCTTTGATAGGATTTGTGATTGTGAGCGGTGGGTGTAGCCTAGCCTGTACAGCAATGGGCGGATGGCCGGCGATGGTGTTGGAAATGGTGGCGTTCTTCGGGGCTTGCGCGGCGTTCTACATGGAGGTAATTTATACTGTGGAACTATTTCCAACATGTGTGAGGAACTCGGCGCTGGCAGTGGTGAGGCAGGCGGTGGTTCTCGGTGGGGTGGCTGCGCCGACGATGGTGGCGGCGGGGAGGAGGAGAAAGTTTCTTTCTTTTGGGGTGTTTGGGATAGTTATCATTTTGTGTGGGTTGTTCATTGTGTTCTTGCCCGAAACCAAAGGGCGTGCCATCAGCGATACAATGGAAGAGGAGGAGCATAAGATGATGGAGGGTAGAAAGACCATCTACCCATCATCATAATCTGGACAAATTTAAAAAACCGCTAAGTTATTAAATTTTGGCCAAATTATGAGAAGGAGCATTTTTAACCGGATTATAAGCTGAAGGAGCGTAATAGGATAATAATTTAAAAAGGAGTGAACAAGGAGGATGAAATAACGGTTTATTGAAACCGTAATTTAAAAATTCGATTTCAAAGAAACCTGATCATTAAAATCCGGTTTCTATAGAAACCGGATTTTAGAGCTTGCACTTTCAGCAAGTGCCTGCTGTATAGAGCTTGCACTTTCAGCATGTTGATCGACAAATCTGTGAGTGATATGCCTGCTACGCCTTATGTGATCAGCCTGTTTGTTTTGTCAATGACATGTTATTATATTATATGAGTAATTTATTATATTGAGCATCTAAAACAAGCATACTAACCATCAGTAGCTCGCCTGCTGATCTTCGGTAGAACGTCCTAGCAGGTTGTTGTGGCACATTCAATAAGTATATGAAAGCCCATTACTGATACCATCGGATGTATATGGATAACTCCTTTCTTCCATTTCCCTCCTCTGATGGTAATATTGGGCTGATGTGTTCACTCCTATTTTTCCACGAAGCAATGTGATCCATATGGTATCGTGTCTAGTCAACATCAGCTCTCCCGCGACCATCAACTCTCTTGAAGGTCCTTTCTATGAGTTGTATATCCATGGGCTGAATACCCCCAAATTGGCGCATCACCCGATCAACCAAGTGCCACTCAACTCGTTCCAACTTATCAATGGTACCCGTGCTCTACATATCTCCGAGTACTCCTGGCATATGGGAGGTAGCCTAGCCAGAATTTCATCACTATATGGTGTCATCGTGACCTGTTTAGATAATATTATATCAATTGAGATTGTCTTTTAATTATACATATGAAGTCTATAAAACTTATGAATACGTACCTAGCTTTGTCGTAGACCATTCAACTCACCTCGATAACAACAACGTGTAATTTGGAAGTTTCATTACTTTCTAAATGTTCCACCAAACCTGAAAAATGCAAATAGATCTTTTGAATTTCAGAATGCATATAAAAATAAAAATATGTATTATACATGACTAACCTTGAACTCGTAGCCCTACTTGGGCAAGTTACACTATTGTGGTCGATTACACCGCAAGATTTATAAGCCCTTCCAGTAGTCCTTTGTGGCTCATCCATCGTATTTCGGAACCTAGTAGAATGTGGTCTCCCAGCCCTTCGACGAAAAGCGGGGGGTAGTAATGGTATTATACCAGTATTCTCATCAAACGGTGGCCAATAAACTTTCTCATGTATAACGTGAAAAAGTCCTACATAATTACATTGGTATAATTCTGTGTTATAATATGGTGACACGAACGTACTATAATCCCATCTTCTTGCTTCACCAACTACAATAGCATGCATGCAAGGCATGTTATATAATTGTGGCTTATGACAACTGCAGATCCCTTTTGGGTAGAACTGAACTTAACCTTCAATGCCCTACAAGACATATCGAACACCTGATACTCCTGGTTATTTATACAAATAGAGGATGGAAAACAATGTGTTTCACGATCGTATCGGTCTAACGAGGTCCTAATTCGAGGGGTAAACATCGACTTTCCGCCATTAAGCCAAGTGCTTACATCAGTAGATCGATTATTGAATAATGAAATGAGATTGTAGTAAATTGATATGATTAAACCCTGGATGGGCAGGCCACGAGCACGTCGTAACACCCCATTGAAACACTCTGAAGCGTTCGTCGTCATGATTCCATAACGGCAGCCACTTTCATGCAAAAGGCTCCACTTAGTAATGTCTCTCTCAACCAACCAATGATGTGCTTCATGTTTGATATTATTTATGTCTAACATTAGTCTATTAAAAGTTGAAAGGTCATCTATGTTTCCAGCCAAGTACATTTTCTCACAAACAATATCTGAGTATGTAACTCCAATACGACGGATAAATTTCTTAAAGTTCTCTCTAAGATGATGTAAGCAGTGTCGGTGTGCTGCTTGAGGGAAAACTTCTCGGCATACTCTCACTATTCCAAGTGCTTGTCAGATACAAAACAAATGTATTGTCGTCTGGAGACTACTAGAATAAGGTCAAGTAGCATTTGCAAACAATAGACCCATGCCCATGTCTCATTTGACTCAGGCTCCACAATAGCAAATGCGAGGGGGTATAAGCCACCATTCCCATCAATACCAACTGCAACCAATAGAGTCCCCCTATTCCAACCCAATAGAAATGTTCCATCCAAACTTAGCACCGGGCAAAAAAATTCTCATCCCTCTATCGTTGGACCGAATGCCCAAAACACTGACTTGAATCGATTATTCCCAATAACTTGTATGTGATGAACTGATCCTGGAAGTGCAAATCTAATGGTCTGAAGGAACCGATGTAGTGAGGAGTATGACTCCTCAAAACTACCAAATACTGATTTAATGGCCTTCTTGTGGGCATCCCAAGCCTTGATATAAGGGATCTTAATGTCAAATTTAGACTCCAACCGAGCGATGATCTCACGCGGCTTCAGATCAATTTGTTGACGAAGAATAGCAGTGATGTAGTAAGAGATGAATTTCGAGTTATAGTTGTGATGGCCTCCAGCCATCATATGATTTAAGCAACTATGTGGAGGACCACTGGATGAAACTTTCCATATTCCACCAAGTCGTTTTCTCTTCGTAACATGTAGGCGCCATAAACAAGGACATGATGGATTATCATGTTGTGTGCATCTAACAATTAGCCTTGTCTTATTGGATGTGCCTTTGATGTATTCTACATTATTAATGATTGACCATCCATTAAGTGCACACTGGAGGCCTCCTTACTCATGAAAGTCATGCCTTCGTATAGTTGATTGGGAATAATGCCATCAAATTCCCCAACAAAAGCAGTAGTTGGTGGATCAATATCATCCGTGCTATCCCACGCCTGTGCTGATTGTAGAAGTTCAACGTAATTGTTATTTGCCTCCATGCTACCTAAGTCAGTTTGGTGACGAAATGCATGGTCACGGACCAAATCATGCCCGGGCAATGATGCTTCACATTCTTCTGCAATTAGATTTATGTCAGCACCTGCGGGCGATCCACTTGAGCTCTCACTACTTTCGATGTCCATCGTCTCATATCCTCCAACTATTGGTGTGCCTTCACCCTCTTGTTCCTGTTGAACCAGTTGAATTTGTTGGTAGAGGTGAAATGTCGGTGCACCAGATGGATGCTCATTCATACTTAAGCGACGAACACTTATTGGTTTGTTTTGTGGTAAACATTCGTAAACACTAAAGCGGTAAGGTTCATCTATAATAATAGGTACTATAGTGGACCTGTAACATAAATTCAATGTAAAAGTGAAGCTTAAATTATAACATATTAATGCAGATAGATAAAATAAGAGTTTCAGGAAATGAATGTTTGCTTTGTATGAACCTTTCTACATGGTAAGATAGTATCGGTTCTTGATAAGAAGAACGGTGGTGAGAAGTCGAGCTTATGCCTTCCTTATGGGCTTATTCAATTTGAACATAAAGAATCAAAATCCTCCTTCGAGCTTCATTAAATATGAACTCACATACTTCATTTTTTGTCACTAGAATTGTTCTATATCCTTCGTTATTAGGAAGACGACAAACAAGGTTGACCCGACATGTTTCACTATCACGTAATACTTGGAAAATTCTATCATGTAATTCTTGAAGTGTAACATTCTCATTTTTTTTCAATTGGACGATTCCTTCCACCAGTATACGAAGGGTTAAAATCCTTCGTAATGTTTAGATAACCATCATAATACATAATGAAACGTGACATTATTGAGATTGACGTTGGAAGGGGTAGGCCCTAAACATGACATCAAACAATTAAATAGGTCTTCTTTATGACTACTTTATTTTAGATTTTAATACTTTTACATTTGAGTTACAAGACACTACTTATTTATATCACCATGTCAAATTCATATTTGTAATCAAAGAAAATGTACTAGATTAAATTGATAGTGGCCAGGAAGATTCAAATTAAAAAGCTATTCATAGTTGTAGTTTTTTTAATAATAATAATTTGACATCTTTCTAGGCTAATACCAATATTATAATATTTTTTTATATAATATTTTTTTAAAATTTATATACTATATTCAAATTTCCTATTTATACCATCATATTAATTAAATTTTATAAATATGCTTTATTTTTTTATCAATATATTTTATAATTAATTTTTGATATTTTAATAACAATAATTATTATAATTGAATTTATATTATTATAATTGAATTTATTTATATATTGAAATACATGAATTTATATTATTATAATTGAAATTTTATATTATTATAACTGAATTTATTTATATATTGTTATTTTAATGACAATTCTATTTTTATTTAAGTTTGAAATCTTTTATAACCATATTTAACAATAATTATTAATTAAATATCATAATGAAAATAATTATTTATACTATATATATGTACTATACTTATATTTATTCTTCCTTATTATTTTTTATAATATTATAATATAAATTTCTTTCTATATTTCATTATTAAGTATATTTTATGAATATATATTTTTGGGGCAATATAATATATATAATGAAATCATATACATTATATTATTTATTCCTATAATTATTTTTATTCATATTATAAAAGTAATTTCTTTTTTATGTATATAATACACATATTCAGATGTATCTAATATATTTAATTAATATAAATTTTGTTTGATATTTCTTATTAAATTTCTGTAATAATCTTAACATAGTACTTCTCATTGTTTAATTAGAAAATAATTATCTTGATATTTAATAGTTGTATGAGAGTTACTAATCAGGAAATTATTGCTAATCCTTCTGATTAGTGGTACTTCCTCTTCTCTCTTGCTAATTGTTTTTGCTTATTATCAGTTGAATTTTTTTTATTTGTGACTTCGTATGATTTATGTTAGCCATATGTTTTGATTAAGAGAATCTTAGCTTTGCTGAAAAGAAAATCATCAAATATTAAGAAAAATATTCTAATATTAAAAATAACATAATTTCTTTATTCTCATCTACAAAATATTTTATTGCAGTTCTTCAAATTTTCTCACTAAAATTTCAGGTCAGATCTAAGCTAACTTTGCATATATACCAAATAAATCATTAACAAGATTCAATTCAATCTAAATATTAATAGATCTCACATATATCATATAATCAAATGAAACCGGAGGATAATAATCCATTTAATATGGAAATCAGAGGATGAATATCTGGTTTCTATAGAAATCGGATTTGGATGATCCGATTTTTTAAGAAACCGGATTTTTGCCCTCCGATTTTGCTGGCGGACAGCATGCCTCACCTCCCCTATCTCGATCCGACGACTCTCACTCCCTTTTGTGTCGGCTTGCTCAGAGTGATTACAACCGAGATCTACAATGTGAGAGGTTTATTATTATTATTTGGTTATTAGGTTGTATATATTATTGGATTGGATTCCCGACAATTTCCAATCGCAGCCTCGTCGCAGGAAGGGTTTCATCGCAGTCTGACACCGCAATTCGACTCTTCCTACCAATCCCAGCGACGACCGGCGACGGTGGATGACAGCTGGCGGACAGCATGCCTCACCTCCCCTATCTCGACCCGACGACTCTCACTCCCTTTTGTGTCGGCTTGCTCAGAGTGATTACAACCGAGATCTACAATGTGAGAGGTTTATTATTATTATTTGGTTATTAGGTTGTATATATTATTGGATTGGATTCCCGACAATTTCCAATCGCAGCCTCGTCGCAGGAAGGGTTTCATCGCAGTCTGACACCGCAATTCGACTCTTCCTACCAATCCCAGCGACGACCGGCGGCGGTGGATGACAGCTGGCGGACAGCATGCCTTACCTCCCCTATCTCGACCCGACGACTCTCACTCCCTTTTGTGTCGGCTTGCTCAGAGGGATTACAACCGAGATCTACAATGTGAGATGTTTATTATTATTATTTGGTTATTAGGTTGTATATATTATTGGATTGGATTCCCGACAATTTCCAATCGCAGCCTCGTCGCATGAAGGGTTTCATCGCAGTCTGACACCGCAATTCGACTCTTCCTACCAATCCCAGCGACGACCGGCGGCGGTGGATGACAGCTGGCGGACAGCATGCCTCACCTCCCCTATCTCGACCCGACGACTCTCACTCCCTTTTGTGTCGGCTTGCTCAGAGGGATTACAACCGAGATCTACAATGTGAGAGGTTTATTATTATTATTTGGTTGATTTTTGATATATCTTCAAAAAATCATCTTGATCGGGCACGAATCTCGAGGCAAAATAAAGTTGGAAACTTCAATTGGGACCATCCGAACTCCAATTAAACAAACTTATAATCGAATTGAATGTCTCAAGAATACGAGCCCAACGACACTAAATCGACTCAATCTGAGCCTGAATGGGTCCAAATAAAGAGTCTGTAGCGCTGTTGAAGGGTTCAAACCACAATTTGGATTACCAAACGGTTTCCAAACATGACATGCTTATAGTCGAATCGAGCGGCTTGACGAGAAAAATCCAACGAGCCCAAGATCATTGAAATTTGAAATCGTTACGACATCCAATTGACCAATAAAAGGTCGATGATCAAGGGGATCGATATCAGTCGTCCATTTAATCCACTTCCATTTTAACATTGATCCTCCATATATTTACAAGTCCTGTCACTCTAAAAAAACTATAAATAGCCCACACTCTTCTCATGAGAGGGGGGGAAAGAAGATAGAAACGAAGGGAGAAGTTTGGGAGCTCTCTTGCCATCGACCAACGTCGGAGTTCTTGTTTACCACCGCCGGGGTTCCTCCCGACCACCGCTGGAGTTCTTGGCGGCCACCATTGGGGTTCCTCCCAACCACCGCCGGAGTTCTTGGCGGCCACTGTCGGGGTTCCTTCAGACCGGCCACCGCCGGAGTTCTTGGCGGCCACCGCTGGGGTTCCTCTCGACCACCATCGAAGTTCTTACTGGCCATAGCTGGAGTTTCTTCCCGATCATTGCCAAAGTTCTTCCCGACTGTGGCCGGAGTTTCTTCCAGACCGTCGCCAAAGTTTCTCTTCCCGATTATATACTATTGCAATTTTCTTCTTGACCATCGCTGAAGCTCTTCCCAATCATTGTCTTATTTCGGTCGATTCATCAATCATCGTCAGATTTCTGTCTGATTGTATGTTAAACTGTTCTAATTCTAACATCTCTAAGTAAATGAGTGAATCAAACTTTGTAACAAATCCAGGCATAGTGAAAATTTTTCATCTGCGCCAGGCCCCTTGTTTTTTCCCTTTTCGGGTTTTCCACGTAAACATTTTTTGGTGTTTCTCACCCTTAATTATCTGTTGGTATGATGGATATACTTACATTGCTAAGACGTTATATTTTACATTCTACCACCGCATATATTCTAGTCCGAAACAATTTTATAAGTTATAATGTGTTATTTTATCATTTGTTCTCTAAAATAGGCTTGTTCCTTGCAAAGATCTTCTTACTACAATTTAAAATAATACAGTGAAATTCTCAATATATATTTTTTACACTTTTATATTGGTTTCAATTTTGATTTTTTTTATTATCATTTACAGTGACTTTTTTTGTGATTTAAATAATTGTCCTAATGGAGAACAGAGAATATTGCATTGTTATTGTGTTACCCAGCAGCTGCTAGTGCGTGTTATTTGAACTCTTGTGTTGTCTCCAATAATAATATGATATTTTATGTTAGTTCTATATAGTATGAAGTTTGATATATTATGTTAGTTTAATATTAGTTGTAGTTTGATATAGTATGAAGTTTTGTGTTTGACCTTCACCTTCGCTCTACCGCTCGCTTGCGTCTGTACTCCACAGTCTGCACCCAGATGTCACAACGTGTTCCCGCACCACAACGAGCCAATCACGTCTCGGTTCGCAGATCGGTTCAGGTCTAGGTCTGAATTTCTGACTATTTTATAAAATCGATCAGATTTGGGTCAACCCGTTTAGACCTGTGTCAACTCCGGATTCGATCTGAATCCTACCTGAAAATCTATTTTGACACCCCTAGCTACAAAGGCGGACTTAGGGGGGGTGTTGCTAAAAAAAAATTTTCATATAAAATTATGCAATCACGGAAGAAAATAAAAAAAAAATTCACTGTCTGTCTCCTCTCTCTATCTATTGACTTTTTTTGGGACATTTAGGCCATTTAAGACAAACTTACGCACACAACGCATACATATACACGCAAACCCTAGACTTCTTAGCTGGCAATTTCCCAAAAAAAAAAAAAAAGAATTGGCTGGCAGGATCCAATTTTCAAAAGACCGGTAATAAGTATTTGTTCAAGTCTTTCAATCTTTGTATATAAAACAATGATAAAAAATCCCTATCAAAAACACTCCGTCAATTAATAATTTCTGAGAATATGATAGGATTTGTTTTCTTTTTAAAGGATCGTGCTTCGACCAGAGTCCCATCGTCACAAATCGAACAAGATGGCTCAGGCTCCAACAGTCCCGCCACCTTCCGCTGGTGAAACTACCGGCGACCATACCGTTGAAATCAACCAAAATTCGAGTAAAACCATCGTTATTAACTCCATCGACGACATCGTCGAACACTACATGTCTGCAGCTGCCGGCGCCTTCTTCTTCCCCTTCCTAGCCTGCCTCGCCTGGATCTTTGACTCCCAGCAAACCTTCATCAATGTCTTCTCTGACAAACCACCGCCGTGGCACTGCACCTCCTCGACATGCAATTTCACCACACCCTGTGACCTCCCATCCACAGCCTCCTGGTCCTTCTCACAACCTCGCAAAATATCCACCATTTCTGACTTCTCAATCGAGTGCTCCTCCCCTGTTCTCCTCGCCCTCCCCGCCTCTTCCTTCTATGCTGGTTGTCTCGTCGGCGGCCTGTCCCTCGCCACCCTCGCTGACTCCCGCATCGGCCGCAAAAACACCCTCATCTTCTCCTCTTTAACGATGTCTCTGGCTGCCGCCCTCACTGCCTTCTCCCCCAACCTCGCCGTCTATGCCGCCCTCCGCTTCACCTGTGGCTTCGCCCGCGCCAATGTCGGCACCTCCGCTTTCGTCCTTTCTTCCGAGCTGGTCTCTCGACGATACCGCAACCATGTCAGCATCCTCACCTTCATCTTCTCCACTACAGGCTTCCTCACCCTTCCGGCCATCGCCTTCTTAAACAGAGCACACTCATGGAGACTACTCTATCTCTACACATCAATCCCCTCGCTCTTTTATAGTATTCTTCTCCTTTTCTTCATGAAAGAATCCCCTCGTTGGCTTCTTTTGAAAGGCAAAAGAAAAGAAGCCATTGAAACACTAAAAAAGCTTACATCTTTGAAAGAAATACAGAGCTTCCCAGACTTGACAGTGGCTTACTCCAAAAAAACAGAGTCAGAAAGCTTATACTCGGCGGCGAGGATATTATTTGAGAAGCCGTGGGCGTTGAAGCGACTGGCAGCGATCATGATTGTGAGCTTCGGGGTCGGATTAATGTACTACGGAATGCCGCTCAATCTTGGGAACCTCAACGTAGACCTCTATATGAGTGCGGCGCTGAACGCGGCATCCGAGCTTCCGTCGGCATTTGTCGTCTTCTTTCTCGCTAATGTGGTTAACCGACGGAGATCTTTGATAGGGTTTGTGATTGTGAGCGGTGGGTGTAGCCTAGCCTGTACAGCAATGGGCGGATGGCCGGCGATGGTGTTGGAAATGGTGGCGTTCTTCGGGGCTTGCGCGGCGTTCTACATGGAGGTAATTTATACTGTGGAACTATTTCCGACATGTGTGAGGAACTCGGCGCTGGCAGTGGTGAGGCAGGCGGTGGTTCTCGGTGGGGTGGCTGCGCCGACGATGGTGGCGGCGGGGAGGAGGAGAAAGTTTCTTTCTTTTGGGGTGTTTGGGATAGTTATCATTTTGTGTGGGTTGTTCATTGTGTTCTTGCCCGAAACCAGAGGGCGTGCCATCAGCGATACAATGGAAGAGGAGGAGCATAAGATGATGGAGGGTAGAAAGACCATCTACCCATCATCATAATCTGGACAAATTTAAAAACCACTAAGTTTATTTAGCGCCCAAAAAAAAAGTTGCCTTTGTCTATAGAGGGATAAATTATTATGTGCAGAATTTGAAACGGAATTACGTCTGAATTCTATGAGTGTGTGCGGTAAAAGTGCAGTATGCACGATAATTGAGCTTTTACTCCTATGGTTTACTGTGCACACTCACAAAATCCGGACAGTTCTCTTGTCTGAAATTCACATGTAATAATCTCTCTAGACCAGCGTTTGGCGACTTGACACAGCCGCTACCCACTGGCCATTGTAGGGTGAGTCATGTGAATTATTGAAGAAGCTTAGATTGGAGAGGAGGAAGCTTTATTCAGTGCTTGCCTTCTGATCTCGCCTCTCTCATCGACCTCCAATCTCATCTCTTGTCGAAGGATTTCGCCAGCGGTCATTTTCGTTAAGAGTTATTTAGAACGATTTTACAAACAAATTTGTTGTTGTGAGAAATGTTCTTTATTTATGAGAAATGTAATCACACTATTTTTCTTTATTAAAATTGGTGGAAGAACATCTTTATGTGTAACAGAAGAAAAAAAGAAAAGAAGGAAAAAAAAAAATAAAGCTTTATGTTGAATGGAGGGAAGTTTTTCTTTTTTCTCTACATAGTATATCCTGTTGAAAGCAAAGAAGAATTAGTGTTATATTTTTGAAAAATCATTTATTTTTCTGATTTTTTTTTTTTGGAAAAATTTGTTGTATGTTTGTGTTATAATCATATGTTTTAGTGTTAATTTTTGAGAAATTCATATATATATATATATATATATATATATATATATATATATATATATATATATATATATATATATATATATATATATATATATATATAACTTTTACATTGGTATAAATTTTGATTTTTTTATTTTCATTTACAGTGATTTTTTGTATTGTGATTTAAATAATAATCCTAATGGAGAACAGAGAATATTGCATTGTGTTGTCTCCAATAATAATATGATATTTTACGTTAGTTTGATATAGTATGAAGTTTGATATATTATGTTAGTTTAATATAAGTTGTAGTTTGATATAGTATGAAGTTTTGTGTCTGACATATGAATATATTATGTTATGTTGTCAGTTGTGTACTTAGAGCAAATAATAGATACTTGGCATCAGTTATGCTTTTATATAATGGGCAGTTGTGTGTGAATGACAAGTTCTCACCTACATATGCTGGAGGTCTAATCCATCCATTGCAAGTCTTGACATACTAATCTAGAGCAACCCAAATTACGAGTCATTAGATCACTTAAATATGACATATCAAGAACCACAATGAGTTTGGTATGTCGTATTCCTGATGGAAATGATTTTATCATAGCTTTGTTGATGATGATGAAGTGTGTGAAGTTGTCTTGTATTTTTCATTTGGAGAACTTTTTATTTTGTATATTGAAGTGGAGATAGTGGACATCGAAATGATGAATATTAAAAATATAAACATCCATATAATGCAATCTGGTGATTTAGAATATGTGCATGAAGGATGTTCAATCACTCATACTATTTTAATTGACAGATTTCACTGAAGTTACACAATAAGTTTTTAAATAACCTTATTTTCAATCATCAAAATATTCATTTGTTCTATGCCATAATTATGATGCAAAGTAATTGTTTGTATAATAAGTTCATGGGAGTGAAGACAGACATTTCATTATGGCATGATTGATGAGGAAGATCTGTGGGGTCCTATGCCAGTAGGTACTGAAGGATATGGGATAATGATAAGTGGCTCTGACGATGAGTCTGATGACAATGTAAATGACTCTTCAATTCATCTCATTTAGGTCAACATGACAAAGCAGATCACGATGTCATGCAAAATCTTACTATCGTGTTAACTCTATAAATACAGAAGAAAGGATGATTTGTAATAATGACTTTTCTATATCATATGTTGCACGACTCAGGAGTGGGATAAGGAGATTGCCTTTGCTAATTTGAATTGGAGCAATTGGGTAGGAGAAGAATTATAGATTCCATTGGAGTTAGTTGAAGAGACGTGCTTCCTAAGTAAGGAAAACCTATAATTCACCTTCTATGGCTAGTCAATATTGAATAATGTGGAATTTATAATGTTAGCATCAAATAAGGAGAAGTTGATGGTAGCATGTTTATAGTATGGCACAGCATGTAGACCTTGTTTATGTTAGTTGCATGAATGCTGAAGCAAGTTTCTTAGATGATCAAGCAAGATTTCAATCATTATAAATCATCATACTTTTTAAATCCCATTCTTTCCATGGGTCATAGTTAATGCACTTCTAAATTTATAATCTTCTTCATCGTGCCAACAGTTATACAACAAATGGACCTAAAACCTAGGGAGATAATAAGTTGTATTGAAGCTAAATTCAACAATAAGGTGTCTTACATTAAATCATGGGATGCTAGGTTTAGAGTTGTATTTGGTACTTTGGAGGAGTCCTATATAATAGTGAACTTATTCAAAAACGTTATTGCCTCAATTATACCAGACAAAGTGTACATAATGCATTCCAACAGCATTTTTATAGAATATTATGGGATTTTGGGCCCTTCATTGTAGGCTGGATGTATTGCTAGCAAATTTTGAGCCTTGATGGAACCTTTCTGCTTGGTAAATAAAGGGGTACCTTACTTACTGCAGTTGATATTAATACAAATAATGGCCTATTCCACTTAGCTTTCTCCATTGATGAGTCAAAATGCAATGAATTTTAGTTATAGTTCCTTAGTTGTCTGTACGACACCATACCAATAGTTAGGACAATACTTGACATTTATGTTATTTCGGATAGACATATACATGTTTAGTATGTGAGTGTCAAGATATATATATATTCCCAAATGTAGCTCATCATCATTGCCTCCGGCATTTAAGGGAGAACTTTAAGAAAGTAGTGTGCACTATGGACATTAGAGATGTAGATTTTTATGCTAGGAAATATACCTATCAGGAACCATCGATGATCTTCCTACATTCAATAGATGCATGATTAACTTACAAAAAATCAAGAAGGAAGTACATAAATGGCTAGTAGACAGTGATGTTTCACGTATGACACTTATACATGACAACATGCATAGGTATGTAGTAATGATTATAAACATATCTAAATTATTTAACAATTTCCTTAAATGAGCCCGTGGATTGCCTATTCAAGCTTTGATTACTGCAATTTCCTACAACATTCTAAGTATGTTCATGTGACAGTTAGGAAGATTACAAATGAAGAAGTTGGAAAGCAATTGTCTCTATGCATAATGCACTAAAGAATCATTGAACATGATTGCCTGAAATCTAAGGATGATACAGAATAACATGCTCAAAGTCAAGTTATTTCCTTTGAACATCATCCAAATGTCCACCTTATATTTCCTATTGTAACTTATGGTAATGCATTTAAAGAAAGTGCAAGCCAACCATATGATGATCAAGCTCTAAGAACTTCTACTTTAGATATATCCAACCCATATCATTTAACATATCTCATGTTCTATTGGCTAGCATTATCATGCAAATGCATAAGCAAGCAAATCCTATCTTATGTCAATTCAGGTATGCAACGCCTAAAAATTTCATTCTCCTTCACCTTTAACACAAGTGGAGTATCCAAAGATCTAGCCACACACTCATGCAACCGTCTACTTCTAGCATCAAACAAATATTTTGTGGGGACGTCTTTAACATTCTCTAAACATGGCCAACTGACAACTATTGCTTAAGGACTCTAATAAAAATAAGAAATCAACTAATTGGCAAAATAAGTTAAAATCAATAACATTAAAATAACGAACAAGGATACTAAACATAATTGTTAGTTAATTTGAAATCAAAATTATAGTTAAAATCTTTAAATTACAAAATAATTAAATTTAACAAAGTAATTTAGAAAATCAAAACATTAAACTAATAATTAGAATAATCAGTTAATATAAATTTTATTCTCTTATTTTAGGATTTCATTTTATTGAAAGTTAATACTAAAAAAATACTTAATAACAATAATTAAAAAAATTTAATGTTTATCAACATAATTTATTAAAAAAAAAATCTAGTAACGACTAGTTCTTCGGTAGGTCGTTAATAGCTATGTGGCAGTTCTCAATGGCTAATGATCAGTAGGCATCAATTGTCCTTATTTCAAAAATATTTATTCATTTTTTTCCTAAAGAAAACTTTCTTTACCATAGCTTTATACAGCCTTTGATCAATGATGTCTCATTGGGGAGTCATTCTAATTACTATCTTTCGTTTAATATTCCACTAATCTTTTCAAAATTAAATAAAATCTCCATCATGGTATTCCAAATCATATATGCCCTCAATATATTATTTTTCTTGCTTGCCTAAGTCTAAATTTAGACTTTACATTGCTTAAATTCCTTGAATACCTTGAATGACTTAGGCTTCGTTTGGGATGGCTTTCTTGCTGCAGCTTAATTTCAAGTACAAAAATTAAAATTTTATATTAAAAATCTGCTTTAAGAAGCAATAAGTAGGGGTGTCAAAACCGGGTTTCAGGTCAGACCCGAACTGACCCGGGGTTCAAACGGGTCAACCTTAACCCGACCCGGATATGTAAACGGGTCGAAAAGTCTGACCCGGACCCGACCTGAAGGGTTGCGGATTGACCCGACCCCACCCGAATTTGGGTTTTGCCGGCGCTAGAAACATCGGAACGGCGGCGGCCGGACGGTGGGCGAGGGGGCGGACACAACATGCAAGGGCTTGGACGGGCAGGGGCAGCGAGTAGCAAGGCACGCAGGACACGCGGGCACGGGCGTGGGCACGCAGGGCAGGGGGTAGCGGGCGCGGGCAACGCAGGCGGGGGCAGCAGGAAGCGCAGGCGGGGGCAGTGGGCAGCGGACGAGTATCCAAATTTTTTAAATTAAATGGGTTTTCGGGTTGTCCCGGCAATCCGCCGGTTCTACCCGAACCCGACCAGTTTTGAAATCGGGTCGGGTCCAACTCGTTTTTTCGGGTCGAGACCAGATCGGGTTTTCGTGTCGTGTCAAATATTGACACCCCTAGCAATAAGAAAGTCGTCATCTCAAACGAATCCTTATTCTTATTTACAACAACAACAACAATATCAAGCTTTTATCCCACTACGTGGGGTCAGCTACGTTAATCTTTTTCTCAATTGTGTCATTTATTCCATTATTATTATATATACAAATATAAATCCAAACATTTTTAGAGTAATTATATATAAAATAGATCATACTATACTAGTATATTTTCCTCCAAGCATAGAAATAATTCAACATATCATAATATATATAATTTATCATACCTTTCTTTATCCTTTGTCTTTTTCAAAAATGCAATGTTTATAGAAGTTTTTCTTGTCAATATTGTTCTTGTCAAAATTTCAATGATTATATAAAACATATAAATCAATTGCACTTACAAATGATACATTAACAAGTTGTTTAATATTGTCATGATAATGAATATAGATTATCATCTCCTCCTCTTCGTATTGATCATAAAGCCTATTATAACCCTTAAAGCTCCATTCTTAACTTTGAATGAGCAATTTCAAAGCAATTAGAGTATCAAGTGACAATAGGTTTTATCTTTACATATCTTATAACTTATGTAAGTGAAATTTTTATTCACCCTATCTTGAATATTGACCTTAATATTGCTAATCTCAGTGATTTTACAAGTAGAATTACTTGTATTAATTTTTCCATCATTGGCTTCCTTACATGAATCATCATTGTCTATTGGGGGATAAAAAAATTAGAATCTATTATCGAAGATTCACCATTAGGATCAATAATAATATCCAATAGCCTAAAAATTTCATATATAACACAAATAATTAAAGCATCCCCAAACTTACATCATTTCTCTTTTACTTTCATTTTTACAGTTCCTTTTGACATTACAGGAAAAACTAGCATTAACAGTGGACTTTTCGGTGATATTATATCAGTCGGTAGTAGTTGTGTAACCGGCGGATATTTCGTCGATCACTTACCAACGAGTTGTTTGGTGGATAAACCGCTGGAACATTACTAGTGAAAAATGCGTCGGAAATTATTCAGCAGAACTTCCGGTGGAAACCCTATTGGCTTACTTAAACACTACAAAATTTTTTAGTGGAAAAGCCTCCAGAGACATCTTTGACAGAAAATCAGCCTGCAGTAATGCTGGAAAAGGCCATATTTCCCCTCTAGGCATTGTTCGAGATTGTCTTGCTATTCATTTCATTTCCCGCTTTGGTCCTAGTCGCGTGAGTCACCTCCCGCTTAACATCACCTCTGTAGCCTTTGTACAGCACCTTCGTCGTCGTCGTTCGCCGCCTCGGTCGTCGGAGCCGCCGTAAGTTTTTCTATCGTTAGCCCATATTTTTATGCTTGGTCATGGATGCTCTCGGTAGACATTTGCAGGAGATTGTACCATGATGTATGCATTTTGTTGATAATATACTTCTTGTTGATAAGACTAGAGAAGGAGTTGATGGTGAAATAGATGTGGATACTATTAGTAGAACTCAAGTTGGATAGTTAAAGTGGAGCAATGTTTTGACCTTATTATGTGATAGAAATTTCCCCTCAAATTTAGGGTAAGGTTCTATAAGATGGTGGTGAGACTGTAATGCTTTATGGTTTAAAATGTTGGTCATTAAAAGAGAAGCATAACATTAAGTTAAGTGTTTGCAGAGATGAGAATGCTCAAGAATGACTTTACTCTTAGTGACAAGATACGAAATGAGCATATACATGAAAAGCTTGGAGAAGCTCCTATGGAAGATAAGATTAGAGAGAGTGAGAGAGTTGCTTAGATGGTTTGGTCGCATGTAGAAAACCCCACGTACTAGGATAAATGCTTTGATATTATTCTTAATTTGTTCACATAGATTTACATGAGAATTAATACCATCCAATTTAAAAATCAATTTGAATTCAATCTATTTTCCTTCAATAGAAGTTACGCAAATCTCTAATATCTTTATATTATGTGTAGGTTAAATTCCGGCGGTTAAACTGGCTGTCTAACCGGTGGTTAAATCGGCTGTCTAACCGCTGGTATTAACCGGCGCTTTATCCGGTGGTTTTTAATAATACACCGCCGGAATTATTGGTGGTATATTAACCCCAGGGTACGCCGTCGGTTTTCTGTTTTCATGGCACCTTTATCGGAGGCCAAGCCACCGGTGTTAAGTAATTTTTTTAATCGTGGCGTGCTATATATGTTTTGAATTTTGTGTAGGTATTGTGGAAATTTGAGTAAATAGAGGGGGCGCTATCAAAAAAAAAATTAAATGCTACCGATTTTTGGTGGCTAACCGGTAGTTTGGCCGCCAGAAACAAACGCCGATCAACCGGCGGTTAACCGGCGGCTGAACCGCCGGTAAAACCTGCTTTTGAGATGGCCGATAAGACGCCGGTAATTAACCGGCGGTCATCGGTGCTATGCCCGCCGAAAATAACTGGCTGTTTATGCCACCGGAAAGCTGTTGGTAAAATTAACTGCCAGAAATTGACTATCAGTGTATTAGTATCTTAAAGAGTATATGGCTTCATGGCTAGAGGTAGAGGGCCAGCTAATTAAGAAGAACATATTAATACACATCATAATATATTTAATATAGTTAGGGTGTTGTAAGTGAACTAATGAAATGAATATTGAACTAGACTTTAATTAAAAAATTTATCGAGTAAAGGACTCAACAAATCTAAACAAAAAAGAAAAATGAACTTGATAGGTTCTTAACAAGTGGGTGTACTCCACTCATCTTGAATGTGATTGTTGATGATAGTTGGTTCCCTAGCTAGGGAACTCTACTAAGTTGTTTTAATCCCAAGATATAAAAAGTTTCTTTTCACTAAGTGTTTAACTCGGTGGATTATATTAAAAAAATCTAATCATTATAAGCTTGTGGATCAATCAATGTTGATAATATAATGAGTACTCAATGCTTTGTGATGAGAAAATCGAATTATGACTTATGGACCAATAAATGGAACTTGAATAGTATGAACTCAATAAGATGTCACTTTGGTGGGTCTCACCTTACACAAAAATTTCTAGTCTCCTTAAGGGTAACATCCTAAACTCGAAGGCTAGAATAGACACATGCACTACTCATTGTGGATCTTGTTGTAAAGTACAGAGTTGCCTCGTACGGCTAATTATCTTTATAGAAATCGTCATCACCTTTGATGGGTCTCATCTTATGTTAGACTTTCTGATCTCTATGTTAAATATGCTAAAAGTATTCGGAAGTATGTGTGAAGAAGATATAAATTGTACCTCTTCATTCTTTATTCATAAGACTTACAAAGCTACCGGGAATGTTGCACACAATAAAAATAAATTACAATAATAGTTAAGACCCGTTATAGACTAAACATGACATGTGGCATTAATCAATAGGTGCCACCATGACTCTATGTTCTTAATGCAACTCTTGATTTCAAGGCAATTCCTATGGGCTAGTCTTCTGAATATGTTATGTATGGCAAATCTATGTTGGTGATTCCTTTGGATGCCAAGGCAAGTCCTTATAAGGCATATATTGTCCTCCAGGCTCAATAGCCAAGTCCTTTAAAGTTATGACAACTGTGAGATGAGGATTGTCCAAGTCTTGAGGGTTGTACTTATAAACCCTAAAGAGTTCATTTCCGATTGCTAGATCAAAGGGATATTAAAGGAAAATTTTGATGTGCATGCATGGAACAAATTCTAAATTTGGTCGACTTTCACTACTGGCGAGTACCTTATGCACATGATGTGACTATTTCGTGTGATTTGTCGTGCTAGAACATGTTAGATAGATCTGAAATATTTGTGTTAACACGTACGAGTATATAGCTTGAGTTGTTCTAAACTGGAAAACGTATATTTTGAATGATTCAATTTATAAGATTTTTTAAAGGATTTAATTTTATCTGAGCTTATTGAAGTCATGAAATTATCTTTAACATATAAATTAAAATAAAATTTTATTTCTTTATGTTGTATCATAAATGAGAGGTACCAAATGGAGCAAGCTTTTGGAGAAAAGAATATTTAATTTCTTATTAATTATTTGACTTTTGAATATATATATATATTCTTTAAAAATAATCATACATTTATAAGTGGTTGGTGAAGACATAATAAAAACAATTTTACTCATCTAAAGACAAATGGGCATATTTTCTTTTTGCAATCAAATGGTTATGTGTTGTAATTTTTTTTTTAAATAAATTAATATTAGTAATATTTTCTAATAAATTTATAGATTTGAGTAATATATAAATAAATTTATATAAATGTTCAGATATAAATTTATGTAAATTTTAAGGTATGTTTGTAAATCTCAATTTTAATAAAAGTATTTGATACGCAAATCGAAAAAAATACCTTTTCAAAGTTAAAAAATTATTTTTAATGTATGAGTTAATAGAAAATTCCATTTATATGAGAGGAATCATAAGGAGCAGACAATTGGAGAGAAGAATAATGAACTTGTTATTCTTTTATAATTGCATGCAATGCATTTGTCACAATCTTTAAGCTAAAAACAAAATATTTTCTATGAGTGGCATTATATATGTCCTCATATTATTAGCTTAAGGATGAATGCCATATAAAAAAAAAAAACATATTTATTTTAAATTATTACATATAGCTAGGATATGACAATATTCAATATCTTACGATTTTGACTATGCATGAGGAAGTTGTATGTGATTGGTCATTGACCACTTGGATTAATGAGCTATAATAGAGCAGAGGTCATAAGTGTCAGGTATCTTTGTTCAATGACATGTTGAGTTTTGTTGATGGAGTAGGTTGGCCATTTCTTTTTCCCTTTTTCCTAAGTATGTACCAAACTTATTACATCCTTCATAGTTCTTGAATACATCATTAGGTTTTCCTTAATCTTGAGCTTTGGAGTAATGGCGGCGAGGAAAGGAGTTTAAGTTCTTGGAAGCAAATTTCACACTAATCGATCTAAGTGAACTTCTTGGCACTCCTCAACACTTTTAAGAGGGTGTGCATCACTTACGCGACCTAGAGATGTAGCAATTAAGCCAAATGACTCACCCAATGAGTCGTTGCTCATTCATTAGATTTTTGGGTAATGACATGCATATCCATGATTGTATCAACCTTATTTGATATCACTTTATTGCCCTAAGGCACTAAGGGAAATACATTTTAGAGAATTAATTCAGATATTGTACCTTACCTTTTAAGTGTGATGAATGTCTCCCTGAGGCCCAATAAGTGATGCTTTGGTAACTTGCACTTTTACTTGTAGATCGTCCACATACACTCCTACATTTCATCCTTTTGTTCTTTGAAGATCTGATCCACCTTCTTTCAATAGTTTTCCCAATCTACTTAAGGTAGAATGGCATGGCCTTATTGAAACAAAGGTCTTTAGAAGTGATGAAGGATGTCTTTTTATAGTTGTTGGGTCTCATCTTAATCTAATATTAACCTAAAAAAGAACCATGGTCATTGTAAATCCAACATTTTATAAGAAGTGGCTACCCATCTTTTGAGCATGTTGAGTTGAGTTTAGTGAAATTGACGCTCATCCTCCATTTTCCTTTTAGCTTTCTGCACCATGACCACATTAGAGATCTAGTCAAGGTAGTGCATCTCTTTTAAAAAGTCAGTGTTCAGTGGTTTCCCAATTTCTTGTTGTATATGCCTAATAAATATTATACAATTTTTTTTATTTTTAATTTAATCAATCTAGCTTCTTATAATAACTCATATTTTAATCTAGTCAAATAATGGATTCATTATAAATCTAAATTATAAATCATCTTCGTCATGATATAGATATTAAAGTTCTTTAATTATACACTAATTTTTTTCAGAATTTTTTTGGCATTGGTGTAAATCCTTAAGAAATTGATACTTGTCAGTACAAGTGGGGTTTTATGACCGTCATGTGTCCAAAAAAATCACTTTCTTCCTAAGTTGGCTGACAAAGAATGAAACATAAGATAGAAAAGATAGTAGGGAGAAAAGAAAACTTGAAATTTTTCCAGTCGACCCTATTGGATATTTGCTTGTCTCATTATAAGGAAAGATCTTATGTCTGATTTCAATAATTTAATATTTTTGGGATTTTTCTAATCAAATTTTTATTTTTATTGCCAAAAAATGAGGATAATTTTATATTGATAAAACTTTCATAACTTAACTTTTAATATGTTATAGAGATTGAGAATATGAATATTTTTAGTATTTATTTGAGATTTTTTACTGTGTAATTTTGAAAAAGTGGTGATTTTTATCAATTCAAAATTTTATTTTGATATCTAAAAATAATATTTTAGTTCAATTAAAATTTCACAAGATTGTTATATATGATCTTTGATAAGTTTATTAATTTTTGAAAATGTGAATTTTTCTGCTAAGGTTTTCTATTACTTATTGTTAGGATATTTTGGTACTTTTAAAATTAAGTCTAATTAAGCTTTATTATCGATATGTGATTGAATAATAGCTGGTCACTATTTTTATTATAGTATTATGATAATAATGTGTGTGGAGAAAAATAAATAAATACTAATTATTCACTAACGTTGGCTGAAAATTGATTGACCTATAATAGTGAATCGATGAACTTTCCTTTAAACACTATAGTTTGATGTTATCCTCTTTTGATTCATGTGATATTGATTGAGAGTTATAAGGAGATGATTATTGTACCTACGGGCAAAGAGTGAAGATTCCTTTATCAAGCTAATGATTTATTGGTACTAATAAATATGATATTAAAAAATCACCGATTAAGCTGGGACTTATTGCTTATTTCGTCTGATTACTAAAATGCATGTTATTGAAGCATTATTTCTATTAATGTATGAATTTATTCTTACTATATGGATTTACTATTACTGTATTGTTTTATTGCTACTGCAACTAGTTTTATTGATACTGATATGAACAATGATACTATTATTGATACTACTATTGATTCACTGTTACTGTTACTATTATTGATTCACTATACTAATTACTGATTATGAGCACATGATATACAGAGCATATGATTAAAATTCTTATTTGATACTAATATAAAAAAATGGGATAGCATGTATATATCATTAATAAAGTTTTATTACATTGATATGCTTCTGAAAGTTCTTACCGATAATTTGGTTTTATCGCTTAATACAATTTTTTCACTAAGATGATTGTTTTATGTATTCTTAACCTGTAATAGTTTACAGTTGGTTTTCCCAACATATTGTTTTAATAGCTTTCGTATTATACTATTTTATTGGTTATAGATTTTACTTTTACTACATGACTTTATTGCTCCTTTGTCATGTGTATTTTAGTATTTCTGCATTGATTCATGATCATATTAATACTATTATTATGATTTGACTACTTTCATGCGGATTTCTCCTTTTTTCGTTCTTTCAATTCAATCGTAGGATTTGGTTATTTTATGGACTCTTAAGCTTATCATATGTGATTAAATGAGTTCGAGTCAGAGCATGGGATCAAGAGTAAGAGATTGACTAGGATCCTTTAGGTTCATTTTTTGTTATTTTAGTTATTCTTTTATACTTAGGAAAGACTAATTATGATATGATTGTATAGATTCTTAATAGTGTATATAATTTCTCTAAGAAATGAATACATATGTATATATTTATGTTTTAATAGATAGTTTTATTTTTACTAATATTTTTATTGATAAAAGAAATTAGATGTCTCTAATTATTATATATTAAAAGATAAGATAATAATTCTTCTAAATTAGATTTTGGGGCATCAAAAACTTGGTATCAAAGTAATGTTATTCGAAGACTTGATATTTACCATAAATGTAAGAATTGATTGTGATTTATATAGATTGGGTAGATTAAGATGCATTATTTTACATACATAAATGATTGTATATATTAATTATTTAGATTATGCAAAATTTTGTAAGTGAATAGTTGAAATGGGTCTACTTGATCTAAATATACCCAATGAGCAACATAATGCAGCTTCAATACCATCAGATAGTGTGATGGAATTTACTACTATTATAGTACGGGTAATAAGGATGAACAAAGAAAAATAGTTGGGAGTAAAGAAGAAAAGGGAGACAGACACTTACAAACATTCCATAAGTTGAAGCCTTCATTATTCAAAGGGTTTGTAGGACCTCAAGGTGCAGAAGACTAGTTATTGAAGATAAAAAATATCTTTGGCAGCATGTAGTGTCTAGAGAGCATGAAGGTACTTTAGTATGTTTCTATTTGAATGAGAGGCAGAGAGATGGTGGGTTGGACCTAAGAGAGAGAAACTCCAATGGAAGACTAATGTTGAGATCACTTGGGATGAGTTTGCTTTAATGTTCAGGATGTGGTTTGTACCTCCATTAGCTCAGTGATAAATACAGAAATCATTTATTAAACTAGAGAAGAGATATAAGATTGTGATACAATATGATGTTGAGTTCACTACATTATATGGGTATGCTCCTCACTTGATCCCAACTACTGAGGAAAAGTGTTATAGGTTTTTGCAGGGGTTTAACTGGGAGCTGACATATTTATTAGTGCCTCTATGGATCCAAAAGTTTTCTGAGTTAGTAGAATGAGCTAGATTAATAGAGTTTCATTTGGCAGTAGAAGTAGTAAGAAAAAGACTTGATATTCTAAAAAGATTTTCTGCACAGAGCATCTTTATGATATTTATCTTACATGGGTGATACTAGATATTTAGATTATAATCTTTTATCATCTTAAGAAATCTTTTTTTCCTCAAGTTTAGATCCTTCTGAGTGGATATATACTTCAAGCTTTAATGATCAATTTAAACCTCACACCTGATTTTAAACAAGTAGAGCCTCCAAATCTTTAGAGCAAATATAATAGAATCTAGCTCCAAATCATGTATGATAAATAGTTCATCTCAAGTGGCTTCAGCTGCATCGGAAGTCCATTCGTACCTGATTAAATAGTTAGAACTGGAGTGAATGTCAAACAATCTTTCAACCTTTGAAATTCTCTTTGCAATTGTATGTCCAAGCAAAAGCCACTGACTTCTAAGCCAATCTCATCAAAGATGCAGAAATCTGGGAAAAATTTCTTATAAATTTCCTATATAACCATACATACCTAAAAAATTGCATCCCTCAGATATAGTATTAGGCCTCAGCTATTATGTAATAGCCTGAACTTTCTGAGAGTCTACACTGATATCTACACTACTCACCATATGCCCCAAAAATGGGATACTCTTCAACCATAATTTGCACTTTGAAAATTTTTCAAACAGATTATTTTAACTTAATATTTCTAGAATAATCCTCTGATAAACCACATGATGCTCCTTAGAAGCTCAGTAAACTAGAATATTATTTATAAACTTGATATCAAATAAGTCTAAATATTCTCTGAACACCCTATTCATGAGATCTGAGAAAATTGTAGGCACATTAGTCACCCCAAAAGACATGACTAAAAAATCATAATGCTCATATATGATATTGAAGTTAGTATTCATCATATCTATTTATCTCACCTTCACCTGATAGTATTCAGATCTTAGATCGATCTTGGAAAACATAGATGTATCTATAAACTGGTTAAATAAATCAATAATCATAAGTAGAAGATATTTGTTCCTTATTGTTACCTTATTCAACTCTCTACTATTGGAACACATGTATAACATATCATCATTCTTCTTTATAAATAGAACAAGTACACGCTAACACTAGGATGAACAAAACATTTGTCAACTAGCTCTAAAAGCTATATATTTCACTCATTAAGCTCCTTAGGAGCCATCCTATATGGAGCCTTGAATATCAAAGTAGTACCCAAAAATACGTTAATACTAAATTTAATATCTTTGTCAGGTGGTAAACTCATTGACTCCTCAAAAAAGAACATAGGAAACTCCCGCACTATTGAGAAATTGGACAGAGATTGAGAGTCTATGCTCCTATATCAAATAGATGTTAACAACATATTAAAAGCCTTCTTCCATAACTTATCCACCTGAACAACATATATATAACACAATAGATATCCTCTAACTCCCTGGAATAAATAGCTCTCACCATCAAGAAATAATGTAATACTCATTTTCAAACAATCAACCTAAGCTTCATATTGACTCAACTAGTCCATACCCAAAATTATGTCAAATTAAGAGATATGAAATAAGATCAAATTAGATTCCACTTTTTACATGATATCTCAATATTATAGAAACACTCTGCTACTAAAGATACCATCCTTAGTTGGTAAAGTAATAAACATAAACATATGATAACATAGTATGTTATTTTATAATAAAAAGATAGTAACACCTAAGGCAAGTGCAATAAATTAAAATACCTTTTAGAGATATCGGAGTGACTGACTCCAAAATCAAGCAAAATATAATAAGGAATATCAGAAACAAAGGTTGTACATGTATCTATATTTGTAGTATATCTAGCCTTCGTACTGAGTTAAGTTAATATATGTGCATGAACTAGAGCTGTAGTAATAGGATTTCCAGACACTCTATGTATATTGTCAAACGACCTTCCTACTATTGAACCCACCATAGAACAAGAACTACTACCTCAGCTATATGATCCCTCAACAAACACCTGAGGTGGAATTATCCTTAGTAACAAAGCTCTCATAACTGGACTAAGAATGTCGATCAGGTATTACCTGTGGACATTAAACTACCCAGCATCTTGTCTAACCATATCAGAAGTATTATTCCATTATCATGTAACACCGAATAAAGTGTCTCCAGTCATAATTTTGGCATAGTGATGCCCCACTAACAAAACCTTCAGAAGCACCAGAACTAGCCATATTGCCACCACCTAGAATTTATGTAGACTGACAACCTCTCATAGAATCTCTAGGTCAGAACCTGCTCCTCTTTCTAAATAATTTGTTATCGGATGCCTTCTTGCCAAATATGTTCCTATTAGTATCACATCACTGCTTTATTATTTTCAATCAATTAGACTCTCTTCACCACTTCAAAAAAATTAATAATATGACACGGGACTAAAGACTATCTCGAAACCCTATAATTAATCTATGTCACTTTCTCTCAAAAGTGCTAATTAGTTGTGAAGCATACCTCACCAAAGAAGGAAACTCTTCCTCATACTATATAACCATCCTGATACCTTGAATAAGTCACATATAAGTATCCTACATCTATCATTATGTAAATGGAGGTATAAGGCATGCTCAAAAAATATAAGTAAACTGATCCCAACATATTAGAGAGTTCATACTCCCCTAAAACTTCTCCTTATGTTGGCCCAACCACCAGTTCTCTATCTCATCAATTAATAGAAAAATAGATAGTAGTACCTTCCTCTCAGGAGACCACTGCATCCTATCTAAAATCTTTTCCAACCTTATCAAAAAATCTTCTATTCTTTTCAACGAAGCAGAACCCTCAAATCTCAGAGTCTTTAACCATAGTAAATATAGCTTGTTAACATCATCAAATCAGATAGAGTAAATATGGCTTTGAGTCTTGCCCATTAGCTAGCTGGGCTACCAAACTAGCAAACTATAAAATAGAATCTAAATTGACCGTAGTGTTGCAGATCTGGGCCCCAAGTTTTGTGATTTTTTATAATAATAAGTATTATTATTTTTATTTACTTTGCTATCTTCTAATAATTAAAGTTCAATGCATATTTGTTTTCTCTGTTAAATACTAACATTTTTAGGTCCAAAAGCTCACTCTTAAGCCAGCTTAAGATCGGGTAGAGAAGGATTGAGTTTTGTCTATAATTTTAATTTAAATGCATTTTTTACCTTTCTTAAGTCAATTGTAATATGATGGATAATGAAGCTAAGTAACATTGTACACACACACTCAAGGGAGTGAGTAAATGGAGATAGAGAAAATTAATTTTTTGACCAAATAGTACATGATGATTTTTATCATCTTGGATAATTTGTTCAACTCAAAACCCTAATTAGGTCATATGGGCCAAGTAAACCTGATTAAGCAAATCATCCAGGATGATACTCACATCATCCTAGACGATATGCTTAAATCATAAAAAACTAGCCGCCAAACTCATTTAGGTAAGATTTTATAACTCTCAAATTTGCACTAATCGTATAGGACAATATTGATTGTCGTGGACGATTTGTAACAATCATGCCTAATTTAATCAGGTGATTAGGACAGTAATTAAGGTTAGATTGATCTATCATATTATTTGTGACAATCGTAAGTGTCTTGGACATCCCGAATGATCTATTGGATGATAATGTCTGATTTTGAACTAATCGTACAAGACAATCGCAACATTGTCCTAGATGATAAGTTATATTTCCACATATCATCTTGATTTATCTCATGGACATCCCAAACTATTTCCTGGATGAAAGCGTATATATGAACTAATCATACAAGACCATGTACACATCATCCTGAAGGATCAGAATAAACTTTATGTTCTAATCATACATGAATCCTAAATCGTCCTAGTTGGAAGGGCTAATTTAAACTAATCGTACAGGACAATCGACAAATCGTCCTGAATGATCTTTGATGGAAAGTTAAAAATTAGGGCTCTTTTTTAAGCCTCTTATTTAAGCTCTCTTAATTGCTGATGATTACATCTTATGCTGAAGTCCTAACCTAAAGGAGCTTAGAGAAGGAGAATGTGAGTTTGGGAGAGAGAGGGAGAATCATATGAGGGGGAGTTTATGAGGGAAATCACAAAGGTTGCTCTAAGTAATGATTTGTTCATCTTCTTCAAGCTTCATCCTTAATTCCTTGGTTGTTCTAGGGAGATGATTATAAGCATCAAATCAGGTTCTCTGCCTACTCTAAGAGAGTGTAAAAGGATTCTAGGTTCTATTCCTTCACCATGAGGGTGAAAAAGGATTCAAGGTTTTATGCCTCACCGGGATGGTCGAAAGAGTTTATAAGGCTTCTCCACCTTATTATGAGAGCAAAAAGAGAGTCACTGAAGGTTAAGTGCAATACTTGGAGAGGGTGTCTCCAAGGAGTGGACGTAGGTCAAGTTGATCGAACTACTATAAATCTTATGTTCTTTCTTATTACTTTTTCTCATTTTAATTTTCACACTTTAATATTCTATGGTTGATTGTATAGTTAAAATCTCTGATTTGTGTTGTTAATTGCTTCCACATCAAGGGTTGATCTTGTTTGTTTTAAAATATTCAAAAAGGTTTCAAAAAGATTTTTTTTTGTTTAAGAATTTTTAAAACTACCAATTCACCCCCCCCCCCCTCTTGGTTAGCTTCGGGCTAGTTCATAAGGGTTTAACAATCTTAACAAACTTTCACGGAGTAGTGGTACTCTACACTATTACTGCCTAACTCGCACTCCACCTATTCGTCATATCTGGGTCTATCGGATCCATAAGAAAATCACACGGGACAAAGTTGAACAGACATGCACATTAAAACCAGCAGAAATTATGATGTCATAGGACCTAATGATGCTCTTAATATTATAATTAATTAATCAACACATCTAGCAATAACAAATAACCATAGCTGCTATATTTTCTAAAATGTAAAAGTAATATAATCAACTTTCATTTCATCATGGAATAAATATAATAATCCATCTAAAAAAATTTTGCACATCAAAATAGTAAATTGGATTACAAAATTGGTATATTTTACTCCAAGCTAAGAGAAACTTCTTCTAAACCTGATCTTTTTCATCGGATCATTTTCTTTTACTAAAACATTAGAAAATAATAGATTAAGCTTAACCATCTCAATATAGTCCCTACCTTATCCTTTATAGATAGTAATATACAATGCAAGAATTAAAGAGCATCAAAGAAAATATAAAGACTTGTGAAGTAACTAGAGTGCAAGCAAAACCTTAATTTGTTATAGTTTCAATGTATACTTGATCTTAGAACTAGCACTTACACTTTTATAACTATATAACTACTTTCAGAGAAGCCTCCAAATGACATATAGAATACTTATTCTGAGAGGGTCACTTACATATCACTTTAATTAACTTTAATTATTTTCAATAGAATTCATATAGAAATTTGGAGTTTACTACACATATTTTAGAATATTTCATAAATTAATTCATTAAAATATTAACTTAAGAAATGTAATAATTATAATGCATAGTTCAAGATGCTTACTTATATCTCCACTTTCACTTATGCCTCCCTTTACCTCATACACTTGCATATAATATGTGGGGTTACATACCCTACTAGATCTGCATCAAGCAAATGGGACTAAAAGAGTACTTATAACATTACTTAACCTCTCACACCCACTTTCACCAAGTTGGGATAGAATCTCTCCCAAATCAGCAACAGACTGATGAAGGTAGAAGAGTACAATTAAAGCCATTATAACCTAAAATAGAGTTTACTTTTCCACTTTACATAATAGAATATCTTCAATGTAACGTAATGTAGAATATTGTAAATACAATGCAATAATTAATATTGATAAAATATTCAATAAGTGCATGAAAGTGTAGTAATGTCACATTACTTACAAAATAGAATACTCATTAAACTTTCCATTTTCAATTTCTAACTTCAAAAAGACATTCGCATAAATAATTTAATACTTTGATATAACTACTTCACTTTCCAGAAAAGCTTACATTCAACAGTACATTCAAAAAATTATACAGGAAAATTAATCGTTAAAAACTCAATTTCGTATAGTCAAATGTTCGTATTAAGAAATGAAATAATATATTAAAAATCACACGGTGTAAACCTTATAAAATTACAAGAAAAAGTGTATTTTATTCATATCTTCTTATAATCATACTGGAATTAAAATCAGAGATAGTGGTTTAGGAATCTACCTCAAGCTCTAACATATCCCAAATTGGCCTGATGGATAAATCCTGAGTTTCAGCATCGAAATCTCTCTCCCTTTCTTTATCTTTCCTCTTTTCCTCCTCTTTTTCCTCTCTTCTTCTTCTAAAATGGTTCACTAAATGGTTTTGTAAAATGGTTATATATATTACTATAAATTAAAAATCACTATCTTGACATAGCACCATGGCGCCCAACTTCTTAGTATCGTTGCGCTCCCATAAAATCTTAAAAATTCTCCCAGAATGTCATCACCTGAGACATGCCACTATGGCAGTGCATCCTCAGTGCCACAGTGCACACCTAAATCTATTTTTCTATCTAAAAATATGATAACCCAATGTCGAGGCACCATCGTCCCTAGTGTTACGGTACTTATAAAGCAAATTCTCAATATTCAGGTTTCACTTTTTAAACTCCAAATCTTAGTTACTTTCTACGACATTAAACATTCTAATGCTCATAATTATTAATTAACTCAAAATTAGTAATTATTAATTAAAAAATTACATTAATTATAGATGATATATATTCTAAAAAATGAATACCCAAACATTATCCAGAACCACCTCACTCGACTGTAAATTGTTTCTTATAGCTCATTTTTTTAATCAGTTCCCCAAGAATCACTGCTCTGATATTAAAAATGGACTATCATAACCCAACTCAATATGACTCACTGATAGATAGGTCATATCGTATTGAATTGGGATAGGACAGCCCAAGATCTAAGTTCTGAGGGACTAATCAGATGTCTTCTATTAATTTATATAGACCATGGAGCTTCAAATTAACTTTAATAAATAAAATAAAGTCATCCATAATTTTTTTATTTCATCAAAATGTAATTATAGCATTTACAGTAAAGTACATAACAACACAGACCCGGCATAGAGAAATAAAACAAAAAGCTATGACTTTATAAAAATTAGGGAAAGACATATACATATTCAAAAAAAATTAGATCATGAATGTTCAGCTACTCAATTGGTTCTTTCCCTTTCGCCTAACTTGAAAGAGATGAGAATATGTGTGAGCTAACACAACTTAGCAGGTCACACCCACTGGTCCAAAATTTTAAATTACTTACTTATTTAGCATTTAACTGAATGTAAAAGTAGTTCATAAGAAATGTATTGGACTAAGCATAATGATAATTATAGATATCTTAAATATTGAAGTAGACTGTGTATGGAAAGTAAATAAATAAGCACTTTACATATTAGAGCATAAAATAATAGATTTATCTTAAGCCCTTATACCTCCCATCAGAAACAAACATCAAAATTCAAGCCCTTATAACTCCAGTACTAGCATAATAGAAAAAAAAGGCCCTTATGATTTCCTATGTATTTAGCACTAGAACTTCTACTTCAACCACACATCTGAACTCCTAAAATCCACACAACACAGCATATAAGCATATTTATCATTGCATTACATTAAAAGAAACATGATTAAATAGATTGCTCAATTTCACAAAATGTCTCAATAGCAAGTAACAAAATGATCTACTGAGCATAATGTTCATCAAAATTTCATTATATTATCATATTATTAGAGATTATTTAGAATGTTATTTTAAAGCTTTAATTATCTTACCACATTATTTTTTAGGATCAAAATTATTTTTAAAAAATAAAAAATAACATAGTTTCAAACTACCCAACAAAAATTTTCTAGAAAAATACCCAAATATTAAAAATTATCATACCTATAAAGTTATCATGATGAAATTATAATTTAAATAATCCTTGATGATAATGATTAAAAAAATTCTAATGATTTAATTATCTCAGAGCTTATTAAATCAATAAGTTCTCTTTACTATATAAGTTAAGAGAAAATTTCATTTCTTCATCTTATATCATATATGAGAAGCACCATATACAAGAAACGGTCATTTGGAGAGATTCAATATTTAATTTCTTATTCATTTTGCTGAATTCTGAATGGATTTGTCTCATTCTAAGAGCTAAAAACTTTATATATGTTAGGTTGAGGACATAAAAAATACAATTGACTCTGCCAATTTAATATTAATATTTTTTGAACAAGCTGGCTCACGAACTAAGGAGTTTAATCATGGTTGGCTCAGGCTTGCCTTATTAGCGCATTGAGCTCCGCTCACGAGCCATTTATCATGTCAAGTTTAAACCAGCTCATGAGTTGACTTGACTCGCTTACACCCTTAGTTTTGATGTAGCTATAAAAAATTAATTTTGGGCTCAAGTTTTTTATAAAGTTGGTTGTGAAATTGTTGTGGTGAAAATAACTTAACTGCTCTAGTTATAAAAACTAGCTTTTCTCTATATAAATTTCTAAGAAGCATTAGTCGAACGAAATTATTATTTCTATCATAAAATAGAAGTAATGAAAGTTGTATTGGGTTGTAAAAAATAGTTTTCTCTAATTGTAAAAAATAGTTTTTTAATACATAAATTTCTAAAGAGATGCCAAAAACAATAAAAAAAGCGGCCGTCCAAATAGTAGGTCATGTTAAAAAGCAAAATAGCTAGAAAGCTGCAACAAACCCAAAAAAATTATTCTGTGCAGATCGGGATGGCATCTGGAGACCAATCAGAACGCCACATCAATTTTTTTTCTCGATACCAGATGATATGGCATATTCTAGTTGGTCTCCAGATCGTATGTTGCCCACACATAATAGTTTATTCACCAACCCATCTTTGGAGAATTTTTCTCTCGATCTAATTTTGCTCGGAAAGATTATATGGAACAATTATTTGTAAAATAAATCTAAAAAAGCTATGTAAAGCGACCCAATGAATTAATAAGTTATCATGAAATACTAAGATAGTTGATAGGATTTGTTTTCTTTATAAAAGCAGCCTGCTTTCTGTATGAGTCTCGCATCTTCTGATCTTCACAACTAGAACCTGATGGCCAATGCTCCTCCATCTGCGCCACCTTCCGCTGGCGAAATTGCCAGCGGCCACACTGTTGAAATAAACCAAAATTCAAATAAAACCACCGCAGTTAACTCCATCGACGACATCGTCGAATGCTACTTGTCTGCATCCACCGGCAGCCTCCTCTTCCCCATCCTGGTCTGCCTCGCCTGGATCTTTGACTCCCATCAAACCTTCATCAATGTCTTCTCCGATAATCCACCGCCGTGGCACTGCACCTCCACCACTTGCAATGTCACCACACCATGCAACCTCCCATCCACCTCCTGGTCCTTCTCCCAACACCGCAAAATCTCCACCATTTCTGACTTCTCCCTTGAGTGCGCCTCTCCGGTTCTCGTTGCCCTCCCCGCCTCTTCATTCTACGCTGGCTGTCTCGTCGGCGGCCTCTCCCTTGCCACCCTCGCGGACTCCCGCCTCGGCCGCAAAAAGACACTCGTTTTCTCTTCCTTGACCATGTCTCTCACTGCTGCCCTCACCGCCTTCTCTCCCAACCTCGCCGTCTACGCAGCCCTTCGCTTCGCCTGCGGCTTTGCTCGTGCCAATGTTGGCACCTCCGCTTTTGTCCTTTCGTCTGAACTGGTCTCCCGCCGCCACCGCAAGCTCGTCAGCATCCTCACCTTCATCTTCTCCACCACCGGCTTCGTCACCCTTCCCCTCATAGCCTTCATAAACAGAGGAAACTCCTGGAGACTTCTCTATCTCTACACTTCAATCCCCTCACTCTTTTACAGCATTATTCTCCATTTAATCATGAAAGAGTCCCCTCGTTGGCTTCTTTTAAAAGGCAAGAGAAAAGAAGCCATTAAAACACTGCAACAGCTCTCACGTTTAACAGAAACATTGAACTTCCCGGACTTTGCATTGACGTCCTCTGACAAAACAGTATCACATGATCTGTTCTCAGCGGCGAGGATATTATGGGAGAAACGGTGGGCGCTCCGCCGGTTGGGAGCAGTTATGATAGTGAGCTTTGGCATCGGAATGATGTACTACGGAATGCCGCTCAATCTCAGCAATCTTAACGCTAGCTTATACATTAGTGTGGCACTGAATGCGGCAACAGAGCTTCTATCGGAATTTGTCGTCTTCTTCCTCGCAAATGTGGCAAGTCGACGGAAATCCTTGGTCGGGCTGATGGTTGTGAGCGGCGGCTGTAGCCTTGCTTGTACAGCAATAGGCGGATGGATCGCTGTGGTGGTGGAGCTAGTTGCATTCTTCGGCGTTTTTACGGCAATTAGTGTGGATATGATTTATAGTGTGGAACTGTTTCCAACATGTGTAAGAAACTTGGCGCTGGCGGTGATGAGGCAGGCGTTGGTGCTCGGTGGGGTGGTGGCGCCGGCGATGGCGGTGGCAGGGAGGAAGACAAAGTTTCTTTCTTTTGGGGTGTTTGGGATAGTTATCATCTTATGTGGGTTGTTTGCTGTGTTCTTACCAGAAACGAGGGGGCGGACGATCAGCGATACAATGGAGGAAGAAGAGCATAAGATGAGGGAGGGCCGAAGTTCATCTTGATATGTTAGTTGGTAGATTTTGAATTTGAATTTTCAGTATGTGATGAATGTATGAATTTATGTTAATTAATTTAAATATTTCAAAAAAAATTGATCTACATTTTCTTCTATTATATTAAAGATTACTAAAAATAATAATTACTAAAAATTGAATCTAGTTTATATTTAAAATAATAATGTTAAAATATGCTAATTGCATATAAGGAAGAGGACCCACACAAATGATTAATTATTCTGTGCAGATGTCAAACATCGTCTAGAGGCCAATCAGAATACACCACGTCACCTCTTCGCTGTGTATCGCGGCTCGGTACTTCTCGGTACTGCTGACGTGGATGCACCTGATTCGCCTCCAGACGTAGAGCTACGTCCGGCCTCTGGAGGACGTAGAGCTACGTCCAGTCTCTGCACAGAATAATTCCTCCACACAAGCAAGCTTCAACGAGAGATCCCAATCATTAGACACGTTAATCATTTGACCATGAGGAGCAAAATTAGAAGGTCCAATTGTACTATTTCACAAAGGGTTTGAGCACCTCAAAGACTTGAAAACTTATTATATCTTTTATGATATGTGATTTATATAGAAAATTCCATGTTATAGATGCCCACACACTTAGTACAATATTTGAGTGGATTTATCTCCATCTTAGAAAATCCCTTTCTAATAAAGGCATCTGATGCGCAATTCGACAACATGTTATTTCAAAGTAAAAAAAATTCCTTCCTATATAAGTTCAAAGAAATTTTCTTTTCTCCATATTGTAGAATGTATGAGAGGCACCATAAGGAGGACATTTGGAGAGAAAAATATTTAACTTGCTATTCATTTATAATTCTTTGCTAAGGATTTGTCACCAATTTTTAGTTAAAAATACAAAATGCATACAAACACACACACCAAGTCATGCAAGCATTGACTAAAATTATATTAATACAGGATATTCTAATTGATTTTGATGCAAGCAAAGTATGAAGACTTAGTCATAAGATTAAAGTTGTATAGAGATATATTCTTAAAGAGATTGAGTGATTCAACAACTTATAGATAATACAAATACCAGGGAGTAAAATTTACAAATTAGCTTACTATCAAATTTGGAATTCATGATGGGTGAGCATCTTCGACGATATCTTGATCCAACACCAAAAAGTTTAGGTGCACAAATTAAGGTTGATTTTTTAGTGAGTTAGGTTACTCCTTATGATGAGTATTTGGGAACATCTTGCCTAACTTAACAGAGCCACGATGATTCAAAATCAAAGCTAATCAATAACTTCTAATTATAGGGGAATTGTTTAGAAGATTGGTTATCTCATTAATTTTTCGATGTAACAGAGAGCGAAGTTGAGAAAGTTATAAAGGAAGTGCACAGGTGAATATAGTGCCACTTAAGAAAAAAGAATTTATCCTTTGAATCCTCAAACGAGGGTGTTTAGCCATGTGTCAAGATTATGGAGTGCTGATAACTTGAAAATTTTATACCCCTAATTATGATTTTCAATTTTATATATATATATATATATATGTGTGTGTGTGTGTGTGTGTGTGTGTGTAATCTTATTTATTAATAAAATAATATTTTTCATGTTTTTAGGTCCAAAGAGTCCACTATAAATTAAACTAATAATAAAATACTAACTCAAGGAACTTACCCCCTCCCATTATACGTTCAAGGAATCAAACATTATTAAGGCATGGGAAAAATTTTCTTACAAATTCAAATTTTTTTTGGAAACTCGCTTATTTATGTGAGCCAAAGTAGAATGATAATGTTATATATTAGGTTTTTCCTTAACCTGCTTACTTTGAAGTTAGCCAAATTTGAACCCCTAAAAAGTGATGCGATTCATTAAAAAAAAAAAAAATTCAAGTTACTTGGATATACCAGTAAAAATAAAAAAAGTTAACTAACATGGTCGAAGTTACAATCTAGTTAAGTCAAAGGGAAATAATAGTACTCCCTATAGGCAAGCTAAATGCTCCATTAGCCAACCAAAAGAAGAATATTTTATGCTTCGAGAGGTCACCTCCTTATTTAAGCTGAGTCGAACTAGTAAGTTTAAAAATTCTAACAACTTATAAAGACCATCACTCTATGATCTTGCTAGATCCTAAGAAAAGATGAGAAACTATAAGAAAAATTACACTTAATCATTAATTTAACATGTCATATATTTCCATCTACGTTTTAAGAAACCATGTGGGAAGCTGAGTAAGAAGCAGCTAAAAACTAGCACTTGCAAGAGTCAAACCTTTAAAGGTTGGTCCACCCATTATGGAAGATTGCTTTGAGTGGCACATGAGCCCCTTCTAGCTAGTGAGTCTAAATAGCTACCCACAAGAAGATGAATTATTTAGCAAAAAGCAATGCCCGTCCAAGGTAATTATGAGCTAAGAAAGTTGCTTCCCTGAAAGCTAGGTGAATTCCCAGCCGCCTTTTGTGATAAGATTTACATTGGTAGCACAGTATTTCCTTCTACTTAGTAAGTCAAAGTAGTTACTTGCAAAGTCCATAGTATAGTAAATGGATTGGCTCATTTAAGTTGATATCATGTATGTGTTATTTAGTCCCCTTTCTCATTGATTACACTGCGTCTTCAAGAGGGCATTTTTATTTAATAACTCATCCTATAAAGCAATCTATTTCTTTGATAAGTTAGCTTTCAAGGTTTTGACATCCTTCTTAAAACTCTATTAAAGTGTGAAATCTTCTTTGAGGCAAGCCTTTACTTCCAGGTGTCCTTATATAAACTAGTAAGTTTCCTATTGACCTTCCTATATGATTGTGAGCCAATGTGTATGTACTCAGTACTCTAATAGTTAATTTAGTGGTAAGAATCCATGGTGGCAAAGGCAAAGCTAAGTGATAGAGATAGCAATTAACTCCTTATCTACTATGGTTGAGTAAACCAATGACCCACGTTGAATGTTTTTCTTCTGGGATGGATGTGTAACAACCTTTTCATATTTAAAATATGAAAAGTATTTTAAAAAATAAGAAATTTGATATTTGAATTTCTATTGAACTAGAGCGCTTTAGCACTATGCTTGGGAAAGCAATGGTGTTATGCTTGAGAGCACAGCGATGCTAGACATTTCTGCCACAGTAGTTGAGACTCTATTCTATAGTAATTCTAGATTCAACATGTAGCATTGCGGTGCTAGACCACTAATAGTAATATATATATATATATATATATATATATATATATATATATATATATATATATATATATATATATATATATATATATATATATATATTAAATTGGAAACCCTAAGCACTAAAGTATCATGCCATCCCCATTTCCTTGCCTATCGTGGAAGGACGAAGAGTAGGAAAGGGAGAAGCGGAGGAAGGAGTGGAGAGATGAAAGAGAAAGGGCACTTTCGAGCCTTTTTTTTTTTTTTTGTTATTTCTATTAGAATTTTTTCTACTAGTAGTAAGTGGCATTTACTCTGTATCTATTTTCAATTATTTTAAGTCTGATATATTTTCTACATTTTAAACATGATAAGAAGCCTATATATCTCGTTTAAGTGAACTTTCACTACATAACTTTTGGTATGTAATAGATGTCGTTAATATGAGCATTTTCATTAAAATATTTTGTAATTTCACTGAGTAAAATGTTAATTATGAATTTTTTAAGATATTATATATTTTGTAGAATTTTCTATATTTTTTATATTATTGCATTTATAGTTGAAATGATACTATTGCTACTTAATGAATGAGACATTTACATTCAAACAAGGAAGTTAGTTGTGACGCCCCAGGCATCCATAGTGAAAGGATTCGTCGACAGTCTTGATCAACCATCACTTCTTGCTCCCTTGCTCTGACCTGAAATTATTAACCACATATAATGAGATTCAAAAAGCCCAGCAGGTCACCAAAGCCTATAACTGAAATCAAAGCACGGTACTAAAATAATATGCATGTCAGTCCATCAAATCCATAACAATTAGTTGCGCATGATCAGTGAATCTATGCAGCAGATACAAAAAATCAATAATCAATGTATGATCGATACAATCCACAATCATCGGTAAAAGAATCGATAAACAGTAGGAAGAAATCCATAAAGCTCAATAAATCAGTACATACGATAAATCTTGTAAGAATCCAATCAAATTAATATAGGAAAATCATCGTCTCGATAATAACCGTTAAATTAATATCGTATCAATATAATCAATCAAATCAATTATCTATGGTCAATAACATCAATCAGTATAAAATCATATAAAACAATCAAACAAATACATCGCAAGAACGGTTGAAATCAAATCAATACAATAAAACCTATTCCATATTGATCAATGAATCACATGCAGTAGTTCAATACAGTATATCAATGAAGAGATAGTATCAATGAATCAATATCAATGAATCAATAGTATCCATGTCCATAGTAACAATAAGTCAATGCAATATCGATATCCATATCAGTATTAGTATCAATGCTTTGTGACATAATGTGAATATCAATGAAATCGTACAGTAACAGTAAATCCGTAAATCCATCAATAAATAAATTTCAATACAAATCCATCGATATCAATAAATCTATGAATCCATAATGAGATCAATAGGTCAATATCGTACACATGCAATTCAGAACAGTAGTCTTACTGAACAAGTAAAATCACTGGCTATTAAGGCGTTTTTCAAGTCGATATATCGTTGAATATCTATTGTGCTGTTGTAGAAATATCCATATATCTGTTGGCTCAATAATAGAGTCGTCACTCTTTACCCGTCGGCCGCCCGTCGGCATAATAATCTCCTTATGACTCCCAATCATTATATCAATGATCAATATAGGATATCGTCAAATTTTTTTAAAGTAAAGCCCGTCGGCCCACCATGCTGTACAGGTCAAGTCAATCTCCAACCAACGGTTCAACCAGTCTTCACTTATCTTTTAGTAACAATAATAATAATTCAATAATATATTCACATTCGTATGCATATTCAATCATTCAAATCATCAATTCAGAAAATCAGAAGTCGTATGAGAAATCGGCGGCATAACGGCAGTACACAGAATGTACACAGAAATCACAAATTCAAAAATTTACCAAATTATCACAGATCATGGAAAACAACAATATAAGATTTTTATCGTACTGAAGCAACATTTTCCAACACAAATCGCACAGAACTCAAAATAACCGGTAGAAACTTTACATAAAATACACAAATCGTGTAGAAATATCATATCAGAAACATATCAAAAGTTGTGTGGTAAAACTTTCGTCAATACAAAATTATGCGTTTTTCGGTAACAGAAACACAAAACTGAGCACAGAAATATCAAAACTCGAAATCTTCAAAATAAGAAATAGGATTCAAATTCCTTACTGCGAGACAAACAAATCTTCCAACTGCGTCGTCGGACGAAAAGCGCTCCACGGCCTCCGAAATCAAGCTTCTTCTTTCTCTTTCCTTCTCTTTCTCTCTCCTGCTCTTTCTCTCTCTTCCAAAATATCTCAAATCCAATACTTATCAAGCAGGATCGTCCAGGACGATGCCCATATCGTCCCGGGATGAACTCCTCTTGACACGGATCGTACAGACGAAAATTAATTCCAATTTGTTTTGTCCTTGGACGATTCTCTCTGTTCGGTTCGTCCCGACCCTTACAGGATCGTCCAGACTAAATTGACAGATTATTCACAATTTTCTTCAGTTCGTCCCGTACTAAGGCCAGTTCGTCCGGACTAATAGCACTCAAAAAAATCAACTTCGAAGGGGTTTTACATTGGCTATTAATAATGTAATTAATATGTGTTGCCTTTTAACATTTGCAAGAGGTTGCACCATGGTGTATGCTTTTTGTTGATGATATTCTTCTTGTTGATAAGACTAGAGTTTGAGTTGAAGGTAAACTTAAATTATGGAGATCAATCTTAGAGTCTAAATGATTTCGTTTGAGTATATCTAAAATTGAATATATTAAGTGTAATTTTAGTAATAATGGATCTAGTTGGGGTATTATGATCACTTTGGGTGATCAAGTCATTAATAAGAGTACACATTTTAGATATCTTTGATCTATTGTTTAGAATGATGGTGAAATAGATGGAGATTTTATTAGTTGAATTCAAGTTGGATGGTTGAAGTGGAGGAATGCATAGGGCTTGTTGTGTGATAGAAAAGTCCCTCTCAAACTTAAGGGAAAATTCTATAAGATGGCAATGAGACATGCAATGTTTTATGGTGTAGATTGTTGGTCATTAAAAGAGAAGCATAATAGTAAGTTAAGTGTTGCAGAGATGAGGATGCTCATGTGGATGAGTGGCTTTGCTCTTAAAGACGGGATACAAAATGAGCATATACGTAAGAAGGTTGGAGTAGCTCCAGTGAAAGATAACATTATATAGAGTCGTTTTAGATGGTTTGGTCACATAAAACGGTGGCCTTCCGTTGACTCGGTTAGGAAAGTAGATGTATTAGGTTTGACTTATGTTTAAAAAATAATATATATAAAAATTTTGACTTTTGTTTGTAGAGGTAGACCTAAAAATACACTATTAGAAAATATTAGAAATAACATTTCTTTATTATATTTAGATGAGAATTTGACTTTTATTATGACACGATGGAGAAAAATGATTCATGTAGCCCACCCCACATAGTAGAATAAAGGGTTTTTGGTGCTAATGTTGTTCACTACAGGAAAAACGTCAAATACCGGCGGTTTTTTCCAGCGGTTAGGAAGGCCAAACCGGCGGTTTTAAAATTTCAATTGATTATCAATTTTTTATTCATTTAAAGGATTATAATAAGTATAAAAAATTTAAAATTTTTGTTATTTTAGGTTTTAATTATTTTCATAACTTAATTTAAAATAATGAATTTATTTTTTAAAAAAATAATTTAAAAACTTTAGTTATTTATATTGAACTTTTCAAAATTATGAAATTATTTTTGAAAACAAACCACATTATAAATACTTTTACCATCATTAAATTTTGATTGTTTCAAAATATTATAAAACAAGGAAATTTAAAAAATATTTGTTTTATTATTTTTTAATCTCCTTAATGTTATGAACCAAAAAAGTTTATTGTTTGAACATATTTGAGGACAATATCAACACTAACAATTATGAAAGATTTATCGATCTATTTTAAAGCCATTAAAAATGAAGATATATTTGTGTTTTCATTATATTCTACGTAAAGAACTCACGATACAAACTCTTATTATATTCTTAATGAGCCCAAGATGTTGAAATATTTATGAATGTAAACCAATATATGTGTTAAAAAACGTGTTTAGTCATATAATACTTCTTGTTGGCATTATTCTTATGTTGTTTAGAATAGCTTTATTACTATTTTCTAAAACAAACATATAAAATGAAGCCAAAATATACTATGTTTTTCAAATATGCTTATAGTTAAAGAATCTTTCTCCATATATTTTTACATTGAAAAAGTACATTAGACAATTTTAGTAGTAGAAAATGTGGAAACACCTAGTTTCCAACATAACAAGCTTTATTATTACATGTTATTATCAAAAAGGACCCTATTAATTAAGAATTTATGAAGAAAAAGTCGTTACGATTTTCTTTTCTTTTTAAAGGCATCCTATTTTCTATCTGAGATTCATCTCCACAAAGCCAACAAGATGGATAAAGCTTCCCCATCACCGGCTCCTTCCACCGGTGAAATTACCGGCGGCCACACAATCGACATAAGCCAAAATTTAAATAAAGGCACCGTAATTAGATCAATCAATGAAGTCGTTGAACGCTACATGACCGCGGCCGCCGGCAACCTCCTCTTCCCCTTTTTGGCCTGCCTCACCTTGATATTTGACTCCCAACAGGCCTTCATCAATGTCTTCTCTGATAAACCGCCGCCGTGGCACTGCACCACCTCCTCTTGCGATTTCAGCAGACCTTGTAACCTCCCATCCAACTCCTCAGGGTCCTACTCCCAACCCAGCAAAATCTCCACCATTTCTAACTTCTCCCTCGAGTGCTCGTCGCCGATTCGTTTCGCCCTTCCTGGCTCTTCCTTCTACGCTGGATGTCTAGTCGGAGGCCTCTCCCTTGGCACCCTCACCGACTCCCGCCTCGACTGCAAAACAACCCTCGTTCTCTCCACTTTAATCATGTTAGTCTAATCTTTATCATTTTGTGTTAATTTTATGTTTAAGTGTTTTAACTGTATAGCAGTTATTAAACAGTTATTATTTAGTTTTAAGAGCAATAACTATGAAGCAGTTATTTGCTCTGTACCGAAAAACCATCTCCTCTCTGTTTTTCGGTTTAGGCTATATATGTATAGTTTGGTTAATAGAAGAGTACAGGTTTTGTGTGAAGAAAGAAGAAAATATGTCCGTTTTTTTTTTCTCTCTATTTTTGTTCTTTGCTACAGGTACAATCCTGGTTTTGATCCTTCCAAACATTTGGTATCAGAGCCAAATGCCGAAGCAAATGCCGTTACAAATGAAGAACGGAGAGAAGTCCATAGTCGACGACGTCGTCGGAGATACAACGACGTCGAAATCGACGACGACCAGAGATAACTCAATGTCCATGCAACTCCCATTACTGATGAAGATGAATTATGCGGTGTGGGCCATGAAGATGGAGATTCTCATGGAAGCGCAAGGATTGTGGGAGGTCGTCGAGGAAGGGACTGAAGATCGGAGGAAGGACAAATCGGCTTTTGCGATGATTTGTCAAGCAATTAGCGATGAAACTCTTCTTAAACTCAATGTGAAGGGAACGGCTAAGGAGGCATGGCAAGCCCTCTGCACAATTAACGTGGGTGCAGACCGTGTTAAGAAGGAGAAGATCCAAAGTCTTAAGAGGGAGTTTGAAGCCCTCCGGATGAGAGATGGAGATGCCGTCGAAGACTTTGTTGGAAAGCTTTCAAGAATTGTGAATCAGAGACGTTCTCTTGGAGAGAAAATTGAGGAGTCTGAAGTGATGGAGAAGCTTCTGCGGGCCGTACCTGGGAAATTCCTTCAAATTGCTTCAACTATTGAGCAATTTGGAGATTTGGAGATCATGACGCTTGAAGAAGTGATTGGATCATTACGGGTTCATGAAGAACGCCTGAAGGACATCGAAGCACGTGGTGACGAACAAGTTCTTCTAACAAAAAGTGAGTGGAAGTCCAAAGATGAGAGTGGAAGTCACTCATGGCGAGGACGAGGTCGTGGTCGTGGCCGTGAGAATGGCCGTGGGCACGGTCGTGGAAGAAATGAAGGGCGTGGAGAAGCAGTCGTGGTGATGAAAATCAACAAGAAAGAAAGTTTGACATATCCAATGTGAGATGCTACAATTGTCAAAAGTATGGGCACTTTGCTGCTGATTGTAGGTCCAAGAAGAAGGAGGATAAAGCTTTGGTTGTTGAAGTTAAAGCTGATGAGGATCCCACTCTATTGTTGGCAGAAATTGAAGTGAAAGAGAACATGTTACTGCATAAAGAGCAAGTTTTGTTGAAGGCCAAAGGTGAAGAGAAGGTTGCTATCGAGGAAATGTGGTATCTTGACTCTAGGGCTAGTAACCACATGACAGGTGACAAGGATAAATTTATTGATCTTAATGAAGGAGTGTATGGGAAGGTGAAACTTGGTGATGGGTCTTTGGTTAAGATCCAAGGAAAGGGGACCGTGCTGTTGCAGTGCAAAACAGGAGAACACAAAAGGCTAAGTGATGTTTATTACATTCCTATGTTGTGTAATAACATTATTAGCCTTGGACAACTAATAGAACAAGGGTGCAAGGCTGTTATGCAAGGTGAGCAACTATTTTTATTTGATAAACAAGGGTTCAAATTGGCAGAAGTTCAGAAGAATAGCAACAGGCTATATTTACTCAACCTGAAGATTGGAAGGCCTATTTGTTTGAGTGCTAGTTTGAAGAATGATGCATGGTTGTGGCATGCAAGATTTGGCCACATCAACTTTCAGACTTTGAAGGAGATGCAAAGAGCAAAGCTTGTCCATGGCATTCCTGAAATTGATCACCCTGTGCAGATTTGTGATGGTTGTACAGTTGGCAAGCAACATAGACTTCCATTTCCAAGAGAAACCAAGTTTAGAGCTGAGAAGCCTTTATAGTTATTACATGGAGACATATGTGGCCCAATCACCCCTGCTACTCCTAGTGGTTTCAGGTACTTTTTATTGTTAGTAGATGATTTTAGTAGATACATGTGGGTGTATTTATTAAAATCAAAGAGTGAAGCACATTCTGTTTTTTCAAAATTCAAAATTATGGTGGAGAATGAATCTGAGATGAAGATTAAAGCTTTGAGGACTGATAGAGGAGGAGAGTTTCAGTCTTTTGAATTTAAAAAGCTTTGTGAAGAAAATGGCATAAAGAGGTTTCTTACTGCATCCTACACACCACAGCAAAATGGTGTTGTAGAGAGAAGAAACCAAACTGTTATGTCTATGGCTAGATGCTTACTCAAGAGTAAGAGTGTACCTTGCATATTTTGGGGTGAAGCTGTGAAGACCTCAGTCCATATCTTGAATAGAGCATCAACTCATAGTGTTCAAGGTATGACTCCTTATGAAGAATTGATGAAGTGCAAGCCAAATGTGCAGTATTTCAGGACTTTTGGTTGTATAGCTTATGTGAAAGCAGCAGGACAACGCATGAAGAAGCTTGAAGTTAGAAGTCATCCTATGGTGTTGTTTGGATATGAGCCTGGCACTAAGGCTTATAGAGTTTATGATCCAAATGAGAAGAAGATTCATATCAGCAGGGATATAATTTTTGATGAAGAAAAAGAGTGGAAATGGGATGAGAAAGGCACTACAGCAGATGACAGAAAACAAGGCAGTTATGTGACTTTCAGGCTAGAAGGAGAAGCACACTCATCTTTACCCATTGAAGAGCAAGAAGCAACAACTCCTTGTATATCTACTAGTAGTCCTTCAAGGTATGTGATCTCTGAACCTCCTGTTACTAGAGAAATATTACCAAATTTAGATAGTAGTTCATCAGAACCCCATAGATATAAACGGTTGCAAGATATCTATGATGAAACTACTGAGTTGGAAGAGGAGGTTGGTGTATGTTTGACAGCTGTAGAAGAACCAATGTGTTATAGTGATGCAATTAAAGAAGATGTGTGGAAGAAGGCAATGGATGAGGAAGTTGCTGCTATTCAGAAGAATCAAACATGGGAATTGGCTGATCTACCTGCTGGATGTAAGGCAATAGGGCTCAAATGGGTGTACAAAATTAAGAAGAACACACAAGGTGAGATTGTGAGGCATAAAGCTAGACTTGTTGCAAAGGGGTATGCTCAGAGACCTGGTGTGGATTTTGAAGAAGTTTTTGCTCTAGTTTCCATAATGGAGACCATTAGAGTTTTGATTGCCTTAGCAGCTCAAGAGGATTGGAAGATACATCATTTGGATGTGAAATCAACATTTTTGAATGGTGAATTAGAGAAGGATGTGTATGTCAAACAGCCTGATGGTTTTGTGAAAGAGGGGCATGAAAGCAAAGTCTTGAGATTGAAGAAGGCTTTGTATGGTTTGAGACAGGCACCAAGGGCTTGGAACACAAAATTAGATGAGTGTTTAATATCCCTTAGTTTTAGAAGAAATTCTCAGGAGCATGCCGTTTATATGAAGCATACTGGAGAATCAAGTCTACTTGTGGGAGTCTATGTTGATGACTTGATTGTTACAGGTTCTGATGTTCAGTGCATTGAAGAATTCAAGGCTCAAATGAAGGTAAAATTTGATATGAGTGATCTTGGCTTGTTGAGTTTTTATTTGGGCATTGAAGTGATGCAGACTGATGATGAGATAAGATTATGTCAGAAATCTTATGCATTAAAGATCCTTGAAGATATGGGGATGACAGATTGCAACCCAGTGCAAACTCCTATGGAAGCCAAAATCAAGCTTACCAAATCAAGTACACATTCTTTGGTAGACTCAACTCAATATAGGAGTATTGTTGGTAGCTTGAGATACTTGACTCATGCATGGCCAGATATTATGTATTCTGTTGGAATTGTGAGTAGATTCATGGAGACTCCTAATTCTGAGCACCTTGCTGCTGTGAAGAGAATTTTGAGGTATGTGAAAGGGACAACAAAATATGGTTTGATATATCCAAAGAGGCAAGCAGATGGAGGACTAATTGGCTTTAGTGATAGTGATCATGCAGGAGATATAGATGACAGGAAGAGCACTATTGGGATGGTCTACTTTTGGGGTCCACATGTGATTAGTTGGGCTTCACAGAAATAAAAGATAGTGGCTTTATCATCTTGTGAAGCAGAATATGTAGCTATCACTTCTACAGCTTGCCAAGGAATATGGCTTAGTCGCTTACTAAGTGAATTAAAAGGGGAAGCAGAGAAGACAGTGAAGTTGATGGTAGATAACAAATCTGCGATTGCTATGAGGAAGAATCCGGTGTACCATGGAAGGTCTAAGCATATTGATACTCGCTATCATTTCATCAGAAGTTGTATTGAGAAGAAACAGATTGAAGTGGAGTATATAAGAACAGAAGAGCAGTTAGCTGATATATTCACCAAGTCTTTGGGAAGAGTGAAGTTTATAGAGATGATCAAAAATATTGGTCTAAAAAGCTGCAAGTTAGAATGACAAGATTAGGGGAGGCAATGTTAGTCTAATCTTTGTCATTTTGTGTTAATTTTATGTTTAAGTGTTTTAACTGTATAGCAGTTATTAAGCAGCTATTATTTAGTTTTAAGAGCAATAATTATGAAGCAGTTATTTGCTCTGTACCGAAAAACCATCTCTTCTTTGTTTTTCTGTTTAGGCTATATATGTATAGTTTGGTTAATAGAAGAGTACAGGTTTTGTGTGAAGAAAGAAGAAAATCTATCAGTTTTTTTTTTTTCTCTCTGTTTTTGTTCTTTGCTACAGGTACAATCCTGATTTTTATCCTTCCAAAAAAAGCATGTCTATAGCTGCCGCCCTTCCTGCATTCTCTCCCAACCTAGCCGTCTACGCCGCCCTGCGCTTCACTTGCGGATTCGGCCGTGCCAACGTCGGAACCTCTGCTTACGTCCTTTCCACCGAACTCGTCTCCCGGCGCCAGCGCAAGCACGTCAACATCATCACCTTTATTTTTTCCACTACAGGCTTCCTCTCCCTTCCCGCCATTGCCTTCTTAAACAAAGCAAACTCCTGGCGACTACTCTATGTCTACACCTCAATCCCCTCACTTTTTTATTGCATTTTTCTCCATTTCTTCATGAATGAATCTCCTCGTTGGCTTCTTCTGAAAGACAAGAGAAAACAAACGATTGAAACACTAAAAAAGCTCTCATCTTTAGAAGAAACAGAGGGCTTCTCAGACTTTGCAATGACTTACTCTGAAAAAAATAAGCCAGGAGATTTATACTGTGTGGCAAGGATATTATGGGAGAAGCCATGGGCGTTGCAGCGATTAGTAGTGATTTTGATTGGGAGCTTTGGCATCGGATTAATGTACCACGGAAAGCCGCTCAATCTCTGGAACCTCAACGCCAACCTCTATATAAGTGCGGCGCTGAATGTGGTGGCTGAGCTTCCGTCGGCGCTTGTTTTCTTCTTCAGCTATAATGTGATTAGCCGCCGCAGAACTTTGGTGCAGTTAACGATTGTGAGCGGTGGATGTAGCCTTGCCTGTGCGGCAATGGCGGGTGGTCGGCGGTGGTATTCGAGTTGGTGGCATTCTTTGGGGCTTGTACAGCGTTATACATTGAGAGAATTTATGTTGTGGAACTGTTTCCAACATGTGTAAGGAACTCGGCCATGGCGATGCAGAGGCAAGCAGTGGTGCTCGGCGGGGTGGCAGCGCCAGCGATGGTGGCGCTGGGGAGGAGAAGAAAAGTTCTTTCTTTTGGGATGTTTGGGATAGTTATCATTTTTTGTGGGTTATTTATTATGTTCTTGCCATAAACAAGAGGGCGCGCAATCAGCGATAAAATGGAGGAGGAGGAGAGCAAGATGATGGAGGGTAAAATTATCAATAACTAATCACCATAATCACCTTTTCTTCTATTATACCAAATAAAAAAAGGGTGATTGACAACTCGTTGATGATCTGGTGATCGTGGCCGAGCACGATCCCAAAAACTCCTTGGAAAAATAATTCACCACTTAGAAATCAATCTCAAATTACAGGAATAAAATTACTCAACTCTTATTCATTTCAAAAAATCTCCCATATTACAAGTATTGGTTATGTATTTATAGATAAATGTAGCAATATATTATACTACACCTAGTAGAATAAAGCTCTAGTCTTATACAAACATACCAACAATTAAATGGAATTAAATTAGCCTGAAGTTTAATAAGATTAATCAGCTTAGCTCTGGCATCGATGATTTAAATGCATATCACATAAAACTTATATATTTAGAGATATCACACCCAAAATCTAACTTTAATTTCCTTATATTACACAAAAAAAAAGCTACACAAAAAAAAGCCTCAACATCTGAATAATAACATCTCAATGAAGCTATGGGAGAGAAAACTAGGAGTCAGAATGTGGTGATGGAGTGATAATTTTTATTTTTCACTTCAAAATACAGTAATATATATATATATATATATATATATATATATATATATATATATATATATATATATATATATATATATATATATATATATATATATATATATATATATAATATCATCAAAAGATTATCTTGATTGGGCACGAAACTCAATGCAAATTCAAGTTGGAAACTTCTGAAATTATTTTAGAGACCATCTTAACTCCGATTTAAGCAAACTTACTGTCAAACTAAGAATCTCAGAAATACAAACCCAACGAAACCAAATTCGACTTAATCCGAGCCCAAATGAGTACAAATCAAATACCCAAAGCATTGTTTGAAGGTTCAAACCACAATTTGGGTTGTCAAACAGTTTCCAAACATGACGTGCTTATAGTCGAATTGAGCGGCTCGACGAGATGAATCCAATGAGCCCAAGATCACTGAATTCTGACATCATTAAGACCTTCAATTGTCTGACGAATGACCCACAATCGAGGGATTCAACATCTACCGTCCATTCAACCACTCCACATTTACCCGTGATCTCTTGCCTATTTACGGGCCATGCCACTCCATAAAATCTATAAATAGATCCCTCATTTCTCTTAAGGGGAGGACAGAAGCAAGAAGAGAAGAAGAGAAGAGAAGGAATAAGCTCCTCCTCGACCACCGCCTGAATTTCGCCTAACCACCGCCGGACCACCGCCTGACACCGTTGCTCCGCCGGACCACCACTTGAGGCCCTCACCTCCGCCGGACCACCGCCTAACGCTGTTTCTCCACCGGACCACCACTTGAGGCCCTTACCTCCGTTGGACCACCTCCTGACGTCGTTGCTCTACCGAACCACCACTTGAGGCCCTCACCTCCGCCGAACCACCGCCTGACGCCGTTGCTCCGCCGGACAGCCACTTGAGGCCCTCACCTCTGCCGGACCACCGCGTGACACCGTTGCTCCATCGGACCACCATTGGAGGCCCTCACCTCCGTCTGGCCACCGCCTGATGTTGTTGCTCCACCGGACCACCACTTGAGGCCCTCACCACCGCCGGACCACCGCCTGACGTTGTTGCTCCGCCGGACTACCACCTAAGGCCCTCACCTTCGCCGGACCACCACCTGAGGCCCTGACTTCTGCCAAACCATCACCTGAGGCTCGGACTTCTACCATACCACCACGTGAGGCCTGAACTTCTATTAGGCCATGAGCTGATGCCTAGAGTTCTACCAAAGTACTGTCCTACACCAACGATCTTTCTGACCCTGGTCTCTTGCCAACAATAATCTTTCTGACCCTGGTCTCCTGCCGACTATGGCTCTTCTGACCTCTGTTGCTTACTATGGTCCTTCCGACCTACATTGCCAGACAACGGTCTTTCCGACCTCTGTCTCCTGCCGACTACGGCCCTTCCAACCAAACAAACATATCTATGTTGATTATTGTAACTCCCACCATGTAATGCGCTCTATATGATTTACATTTGTAACATCAAGCTAAGACCTTCTCTCTAAGAAGGGCCACATTTGTAATCGACTGCAAATACTAATGGATTCATTCAAACTGGGCCAGGCCCCGTGGTTTTCCCCCTTTATAGGGGTTTTCCATGTAAAAACTCTGGTGTCTCTTATGAATATTACACCCTCTCACTTATCTGATTGTGTGGTGGATCTTCGTACAATGCTAAGACGTTAAACTATATATTTCTCTACTACCGTGAATACTCCAGGACGCAACATATATATATATATATATATATATATATATATATATATATATATATATATATATATATATATATACTCTAGAAAATTTGTCTGTTGCACTATTTTCTACCATTTCTACTTCAATCATGCCATACATTTTAAATCTAGATACATGTTTCTTGATCTAGTCTATACTTGAACGTCGGTTCTTCTCAACAAACTGCTCCCGTGTTATACAGTTGAAGAATGAGTTACATTCTATTCTATGCAAACTCAGACCATGACCGAATATCTGTCTACAGTTAAGAAACTTTTAGATAATATCGCTGTAGCCGGCGGAACAGTCGATGCCGAGGATGTGAACTCTACATTATCAATGGGTTGCCAACGTCTTACCAGTCTTTTAAAAATGCTATAAGGACCAAGCTTACACCCATCAGTCTCGACGATCTGTACTCACTTCTTTGCAGTGAGGAAGTTAATCAAGCTACAGATGCTATATCAAGGATCTTGCCATTACAGATACCTCCACCGGGACTGATTCACACTTTGCTTTAGCTTCAACTAGTGGTCGTGGTTGTGGACGTGGTCGAAGTCGTGGCCGCTTTAATTACCCAAACACTGCAATCAGCCGCCTGCAAAGAAGTCGTGGCCTCCCGTTGGGACATGGCTGACGTGGCCACGACATGCAAGATCGTGGGTGACACGTCACCCACGATCTGTGTCATGGCTACGTCAGCCACGACCCAACAAATTATGGTTGCCACGTCATTGATCCGCATGCCACTGCCACATCATCGATCCGTCCTACATGTCGCTGCCACGTCATCACACAAAAAATCCTCCATGCCTTCCCCTGGATTCGAACCCAGGATCTTGGGCATGGATGACAAAAGGTTTACCATTAATCCACCAAGGAAGAGTTGATATAAATATACCTATTTTTTTATTTGTATTATAAATTACATAATGTATTTTGTCACAAAGTTAAGTCCGAAAAAGGTCAAATCATATGTTTTTAGAGTCCCCGGAACCGTTTTTCGACGTTCCGAATTCAATTTTGACACTTTTAAAGTAATTCGAGATCTCTACACCCAATATCGGACTACATTCAAGTTTCACATCATGCAAAAAAATTTCCACCGGCAGCAATGCATATTTTCGGACGTCGACCCTTTACTTGAAGCTCTCGTCTTCGTCGGGCCACCGTTGAAGACTCTCGCCTTTACCAGACATTCATCTAAGGCGTGGAGTTCTGCCTGATCTTCATCTAAGGCCCGGAGTTCTGTCTGATCTTCATCTATGACCGGAGTTCTGTCAGACATTCATCTAAGGCCCGAAGTCCTACCATATCATTACCTGACACCCGAATTTCTATTGTACAATTATTACTTGTAATCTAATCTCTCTTAGAAGCGAGTCAGCCCATTGTAACCAACTCAAGTTCTAGTGAAACCTTTTCAACTGGGCTAGGCCCCGTGGTTTTTCCCCTTTTAAGGGTTTTCCACGTAAAAAATCTTGTGTTCTCTTTGTGTGAGCTAGATATTTGTGCAACGCTAAGACGTAGTATTCTAACTCTATCACCGCATATATTCTAGTCCGCAACAATACTCATACTAATTGTGTCCAAACAACTACATAATGACTTTGCTGTGCATACTACTATCTGCAACCGTGGTTCTCCACTTCCCTAACAAGCTCTACGATGTAACTACCCAAGGGTAGTTCAATATTTTCCATGATATGTTAATCTTGATATAAACTCATCACTGTACAAGTGAAATCAATGAAATGAATGTTCATACAAACTGTTCTCATTGTCTCTTGCTAGTTCCTGTTGGTTTCTCTTGTTCTGTACAGGATTCGAGACTTCAACAGTTTAATGCTTGTGTTACTATAATTACTTTAGTTTTAATATTTAAAATATTTTATATTAAAAATCGAGAAAACTAGCAATTTTATTTATGGGATATTAAAATTTATTTATATTTAATTAGTATGCATGTCAAGAATAATTATTTAAATATTATATTTAAAATTAATATTATTTAAATATTGAATATAATTTTTATAATAAAGCGCATATATTATAATTTTCACATCATATCATAGTTGAACTTTTCATTGTCCAAATCCACTGCTATGACTCAAAACTATGTGCCCCATTCAATAAGATCTATGCTACATTTTTATCCAATTAGAAAAAAAGGAAGATCACCCACAAAACCAAGCACCAATGCGAGATCCCAATCTTAAGACACATTTACCATATGAACATGAAAAGCAAAAAATTAGAAGGTCTAATTGATAGATTTCGCAAAGGGTTTGAGTTCTTCTAAACGTGAAAACCTATACTTTTGATGATGGATATTATATTCATCTTCCATATGTTGAAATATAATGATAATATAGATCCTACACTACAGGAAAATCGCTCATTACCAGCGGCTTTCCGACGGCTTTCCAACATATTTTCGGTAGAATATGCCTTTTATTTTTCGTCAGCATTATTTAGATGGAAATTAGCCTCCGATATCGTTTCCTACGCGGCTTTTACTAGCAGAAAAATATCCGCCAGAAAGCTGCCGAAAATCTTAATTTTCATAGGAAATTCACCAATTTTTGCCTGAAAAATTCGCCGGTAAAAACAATTTTCTGTAGTGCTATATATTATAGTGTATAAAATCCGTTGTACCTTGGGTATTGAGTTTTCCTAAACCAACTTTATCTTTGCCTATTTTTCAAAAATACAATGCTCGCATAATTCTATCTTGTCACTTTGTTCTTTTCAAAATCCCTTGATTATGTAAAACATATGAATCCTTTTAATAATATGTCTTAGAATAAGATGTCAAAGTCTTATGCTATCAATTTCATTTTCATAGAATACATCAATAAGTTGCGTTAACATTTTTCCTGATAATGACTATAGAGTTCCATTATATCTTCTTCACTTTGTACTGATCATAAAACATCATATCACTTTTACCTTAGCCCCATTCTTGTATTTATAAATATAAATCCAAACTTTCCTAGAGCAATTATCTATGAAAGAGAAAAAGTATCTTCCTCTTCCATATGTTGGAGTAATTATAATTCTTTATATATAAAGAAGAATAATAATAAAATTACTACATGAGTATAAAAAACTATTAGGACTACTCAGCCTCAGATCAAAAGAATATCGTCAGTCTACATAAGAACTCACCTCAAGCAAGCAACTACAACCTAAGAATTCATTGCAATCAAGCAAGTATGACCTATCAATCAACATTGGCAAGTACAAAATAGAAAGCTGGCTTTATCAACTATTCAAGTGGATGACATTTTCAAGTTGGCCTATTAGATGACATCTTCAAGGCAAAATTTATATTAAACTACTTTTTTTTTGTCAATTCTATAATGCTTAAGTCTTAACATAAACCTATAAATATAGGATCAAGATCTGAGCTCAGTTTATGAAATTTTTTGCACTCATGCTCATTTAAAAGAAATCAAATAGCTTCTCACTCTAAAGTTCTTATTTATGTCTCTATTTTTTTTCTCCCCTTGCACTCAGTATTCTTAATATAGTTGGGTGTGATTCATAGACAACTTTGAATTTAACAAAGACACTCACGTACACTTAGTTATAAATGACATGATATATGATATTATTGATAAAAAACTTTACTAATAGGGTCACTAATGTCCACTCATATCAACCCACATCTAGGTGTACCAAGCAAAGGGCTAACCCTATTAGCTCAATCAACCTCAAGGTTCATTATTTAATTTTAATAATAAGAAATATATGATTTGATATTCTAATATATTAATTAAGTATTTCAAGTAGACTAAAAGCATAACATGCTTAATTCAACATATTCAAAACTTATACATTGCACCTATCTACTTGATGAAAAAAGTAGCTATGGAATTAACTTTAAACTGATCAAGTCAAGTGCAACAGAGCTTTGGATACATATCTCAAAAAATTAGTTAAAGTCAGTTGTTTCGAGTTCATAGAATATTTCTTACACATTTTGATAGTACTCTCACAAACGAATAATGTTCCTGGAAAAAATTAAAATGCATAATTTTTAAAATACATTCATGATTTGATTTTAATTTTATTAAAAAAAAATAAATATCATTTTTGAATTGAATTAATGTTTTTATATATTTATTCATGATAATTATATTTATATATTTTTTAATATATGTTTTAATATTTTTTGAAATTTTTATAATCTGAACTTCATATTGTATGGGTTATTATCTAATATTCATATTGCATGATGTTGCGGATCTATTTTCATGGATTATGATTTTGATGATAGCAAACACTCTTATTGCAAACACTCTTATTATGATTTTGATGATATGTTCTCTACAACTGTCTTATCTACTGACATTTTAGGTCCACACAATCAGACTGTAATTTGGAACCAGCTTAAGATTAGGTAGATTAGGTCTGAGTCAGTATGTACTCTTTTTCCTTTCTTGAGTCTATTATATTTAGTATGGCTCCTGATGATTTGTAACTTGAAAGATTTTCTGACTGTTTCCTGGAGTTTACTGTTTTTGGTAACATTGTCCGGGATAATATTCCTATCATCCTGGATGATCGATTCAAAAGCAGAAACCCTAATTAGGGCATCCTCATTAAGGCAGCCATCATCAAGATCGGTCTGGACGATACTTGTATTGACCAAGACGATAGGTTTAATTAAGAAAGAATCAACCGCCATGATCAGTTTAGATATTCTTTATTTTAGGAAATCGGCCAGGACGATATTCATATCGTCCTAGATGATCTAACTCAATTATGCCTAAATTGATCTGGTATATTTGGAAATCATTAAAGGCTGATTGATTCGATCAAATCATCCTGGACGATAGCAGGATCATCCTGGACGATGTGTTGGACGACATGGGACGATATACTGGACGATTGGATATCAGACAGCTCTTTTTCAGGGAGATGTTCAGGACGATATTCCACAATTTATACTGATCATCAAGGATAATATATTATCGTCCGGGATGATATGAACAAATTTCTTATGATCATCTCAAATAGTCCTGGCTGATTGGGCTTAAATTGTACTAATCGTACAGGATAATATTTATATTGTCTTGGACGATAAAGTCGGCAACTTGCATTAATGAGCTTATTTTGAGATCTTCTATTTAAGCTATGACATGACACTTGGTAAGTATCTTTGGCAGCCATTGTGTAATATCAAGATCTGCTCCAGGATCGTCCAGGACGATCTGGGATCGTCCTGGGACGATCAGTTGAGAAACAGCTCCAGAATTTGCCCAGATTTGCTCCAGGTGATTTCCTGTAGGCATCGTCCAGGCCGATTGGAGACATCGGCCAGGCCGATTGGTACTGTAGAAAATATCGGCCAGACAACAGCCCTGGGAGGATTCCAGGACGATCCTTTTGGTCGGATCGTCCCGGGACGATCTGGCGATCGGCCAGGCCGATCTGTGTATGATTTAAGGGAAATCAGTCGTTTTGAAGAGAGAGAAATTTTATAAAATAAATATCTGATTTTCGATCTGAGAAGAGAGAAAAAGAGAAAATTGGAAAAGTTGATTTCGGGAAGACGCGGAGCCGTTTTCGTTCGAAGAGACTGTTGAGGAAATTGCTGTGCACGAGGTAAGGCACAATCCGACTTTCTCAATTTTCAGAACCGTCGAGTTTGGCGGTATTTTCTGTCCGGATTTTGTTTCTGTTACCGATTTTCGTCCGTATCTTTTGATTGGTTCAGTTTTTACCGCGTAAGTTTCTGTATGTTGTTGACGTGCCGAGTGTGCACATTTTGGTTATTTTCTGAAGATTTTTGTCCGGGTATTTTTGATTCGACTGCGTTTTTAGTCGACTGGTTTTTTCTGTGAACTTGGAAATTCTTTGTGCAGTTGAATAAATGTTTTGAATTGTTGATATCTATATTCTGTGCGAATTTGGTGAATTTTGATTTTCAGAAAAATTGTGTAAATTCTGTATACTGCCGTTGTGCTGCCCGATTTTTGGGTAATTTCTGATTTGTCCGAAATTCTTCTGATTTGATATGCTATCTGTATATGCTATAAAAAGGGAGTTATAAGGGGCCTGGATCCTATGAGATTCAGTTAGTGTCTGGAAATTCTGAAATGAGCTCAATATAAAATCTGATATCTATTCTGTTCCGGATCCGAGGAAATCTGTTTAGGTGCTATATGCACTATATATGTATTCTGGTGCTATAAGCACATCTGTTCTGGTGCCGTGAGCACAAAGGGAGGCATAAGGGGCCTGGATCCTATGAGATTCAGTCAGTGTCATGAAATTTAGCTATTAATTAAATATCTGATATCTGATATCTGATTTTGATATGATTCTGATATGATTTTGTTCTGTTCCGATATGATCTGTAGATCTGTACGATTCTGATGCTGTTAATCTGATATGTCTGATCTGTTCTATTTCTGATTTGATACGACTTCTGTTTCCGTACAGTTCTGTTTGATTTGATATCTATCTGATTTCGTTCTGATTTCTGTACGGATTGTCTGATATTTTGGTTTTGAGATTCTGAGGATTTTGATTGGAGGTTTGTTGCTTTACTGAGCTGTTGAGCTCACCCTTGCTTTCTGGTGGTTTTCAGGTTCTGGGAAAGAGAAGGAAGTCCAGGATTAGTTCAGAGTCTGATCAGTATAGGTATTGTTTTGTACTTTTGATTTTTGTACGGTCATGGCTTTTATGTTCTGTCTTTCTTTCTGTCTAAAAGCCATGTACTGTATTTGTAGATGATTGTTTTGAGGAAAAGAAATGATAGATGTTTTGTTCCGCTGCATTTGATGGTTTTAGTAGCTCTGTGTTTGTTTGTCTGTTTTAATTAAATAAATTGGAAGATTCAGTTCCGAACCAAATTCCAAAGCTAGATCCTGGTTAGTGCTTCTCTCGTCGCGGCCTGGTGCGAACGGGATCCGTCTCATCTCGGGTCGGGTCGTGACACATTGTAGCTTCGTTCTTTTGGGGGAAACTTGAAGAGAGAGCTTGAAAGAGAGTGAGGAACGGGTGAAGTCTGAGAGAGGGAGAAGAACCTATTAGGAGGGATTCAAGGGAGTGTGGAGGGGGATTCCACACGGTTGCTCTGGTAGACTTGCACCTTAATACCGTCGGATTCAAGGCTTGTCTCCAGGGAAGTTCACCAAAGAAGAAGATCTCTTTGGTGTTAAAGGACCCGGCGACTCCGCCGCATCGGGAAAGGTGGAAATGATTTTGTAAGGGCTTCTCCGCCTAGCTATGGGGGCTAAAGGAGAGACACTTTTGTAGTGCAATACTTGGAGAGTGACTTTAAGGAGTGGACGTAGGTCAAGGTTTGACTGAACCACTATAAATCTGGTGTGTTCTTTCCTTTATTACTTCCGCATCGTTGATTTCTTTATGGTGATTTTGGTTTGTTGTCTTTGGTTTAAAGATTTTTTGAAATACCAATTACCCTCTCTCTTTTAATTAGCCTTAGGCTAGTTCATAGGGCCAACATCCCTAACGAACTTTCACATGAGTCATTATCCAATAATTTGATTACACATACATACATACCCTAGTGATTCATCTCTTACAAAAGTAATTAATATTTATCCTTTCTCCAAGCATAGGATTTGATTAGTGCAGTTTTTATTGTTTTATTTTAGTTAGGATTTGTACTCACCTGAGTAAGAAAATATGAAGGAATTTTAACCTTGGATCAATTACTTTACAAAATATGTAGAATCACATATATAATTACTAGCTAGCTCATGACATGTCATGTACAGTTTATAATAGGACTTTATTAAATATTTTATTTTTATTTTTAAAATTTTTTCATTATTTGTAACCCTCTCTATAGCCTTATAAGCCCCATGAAAAAGGGATAAGGAGGGACATTTGATAGTTTTTTTTTTACATCTCTAGATCATTTTGCCACTCCCAATATATTTTCATAATATTCTAAATCCTTGATAATTTTTAAGTACACTATAAATTCTAATCTTTATTTCCATCTCTCACCTCCATCTCACGAGGTTTTATGATTCCAACATAGTAGATTGCTTGCTAATAAAGATAGGTATCATCCAAAGACAAATTAAGATCAAATAAGTGTTGATTTTTGTTCTAGTCTATGATTAAAATCAAATCATTAGGGAAAATAATATTTTCATGGACTGAAATGTTTGCTTAGTTGATGGTTTTAGTCAACCCAATCTAACCAAAAGATATTATCTTAAACCATGAGTTGCATTTTATAAGGGAACCTAATAATTTTAGGTAGAAATCCTAATGAAAGAGGTAATTTTATGTTAGCCTTAACTAAGAGAGGACTTCATGTGTGATGTCCTAGAATCCAACTATTTAGAATCTATACAATCATATTATAAATAATTTGTCATGAGCACAAAAGAATAACTAAATCGGGTTGGGTTGGATCAACATCCAGGAAGCTTTTGGAGTGCAATGAAGTGGTTGGATGAACCTATGTTCGACTAGGCACGGTGGTTAGTCGGGTTGACCATTAGGGAAAGTTTGATCCTTGAGTTAACTAGTTTGACCAATCCATCTGGTCAAGGATTACTTAGGTAGAGCCTTGGTGTTGTCTGGGTGGTGGTGGAATGGTTTACAAAGAGTTTAGAGGGATGGATTAAATATATAAGTGAAGGGGTCAATGTATGTGAGGTTTGACCACCTATAGTGGTTTGACCAAGTCAACCCCACCATGGGTTTATCTATGAAAGACTTGAGGAGGTTAATACTTTTTCATGTAGTGGTCTTGAGGGTTTGGGGTGCTTACCTTGAATGCATGGGCTGGGTTGACCTTGCTTGGCCTAGTTTGACAAATCATAAGTCTAGTTGACCAATCGATCAATTGTTAATTGGGTTGTTGAGATCATTGTCAGGCTTGCCAAAGCTGCTCGAGAAATCTTTTTAACCAACAATTTACATTTGATTGTTCAAAAGATAAATGGATCAACGAAGTTGAATGAAGTGAATATATATCCAAGGAAATTGATTGTTAAGTTTTGGCAACAGGCGACTAGCTATTAGTGAACAACATGAATGAGAGTTCTATATTGCACTAGGAGGAAGCTTCTCATCTTTTGTCTCAAAATCTTATCTCAGAGAAAGATTCAAAGCTTTGAATGCTGCATTTGAGGAAGTTCACATAACACAATCAATATGGGTATGTGTCGGATTCTCAACTAATGGAAGAACTAAGAATTTCAATATTGTTAAACTACAAATCTGTTTTTATAGTTGTATGCATGGCACTCTATTATCCACATATCTATAATTGTATTAGAGTAATAGCTGTTTCTTGAGAATGATTCTTGTTCACTAGTTTGTAACAAAAATTTTGAATTGAAATCTATAAATAAGCCTACTATTCCAAGACGATAAGTAAGCTTTTCCTGCACTCAGTTTTTCTATCTCTGTTCTTCTCTACTGCTTCTGAAACTTAACATGGTATCAGAGCCCTGATCCAGTTTTTCAAAAAAAATTTCTCTCCAATCTCTCGGTTGGAGTAAGAAACTCATATGAACAAATCATCCACAATGTCTTCTACAAATCAAGAAGAAGAAATTGCAACACCTACGACGAATGAACTCCTGCAGATTCCGTCGTCACTCAAGTTCTTGATGGGTAACATCAAGAATGTCATTTCTCAACCTCTTACTGTGAAAAATTACCCGATCTGACAATCGCAAGTGTACAAACTCTTTCGAGCGAACGGGTTTGATGGATTTCTGGATGGAAGCAGTGAAGCACCGCAGAAATTCCGACAAAATGCTACAAGTCAAAATGTCTTAAACTCTGCCTATGCAAATTGGAACTTATTAGATCAAAATCTTGCCGCAAATCTATATTCAGTGATTTCCTCTGTAATTCTGCCATATGTTCTAACTATTGAACACAATAAAGATATCCAGAATACACTTGACAAACGTCTACAATCAAGCACCAGATCTTTTAGAAGTTAAAATGAAGGTAGATTCACAAGCAGCAGTTGGATATACTTTGGACGCTGAAGATGTTATTCATTATACGCTAAATGGACTCCCAAATACATATCAGGCATTTAAAACAGCCATTCGGACGAATCTATAGCCCTTAAATTTGGATGATTTATATACACTATTATGTAGTGAAGAAGTTAATCTTGCTCATGAAACAACCATAGAACATCAATCACTTCAGGTATCAGGTAATTCCACAGCTCTAACAGCCACATGAGTGTTGCAAATCTATTTTTTCATGACTTATGTTTTGATGATTGACAAAACAATGCTTTTCTTGGACAGCTTGTTGCTTCTAACTTTTCAGGAATCGACGATCGGACAATCAAAAAGGAGCCAAGTTCAGGAATGCGTAGGTTTAGGGTTGAGTCAGTCTGTACTTTTGTTTTTTACCTTTTGAGTCCTCTTGTAATAGTCAAAAAGACTGATACTTTGTAACCCTTCACACACACACTTGAGAGAATTAGAAATTCTGTTTTTACTCATATCGGTCAGGCCGATATCTTTGATCGGCCTGGACGATCAGCTTAAAAACAGAAAGTCTAATTAAGGATTCTTGATTAAGGCAGCCAACGTTAACCGATCGTCCTGGACGATACGTGTATCGGCCAGGACGATAAGCTCAAAACAGAAAGAAGTAGCCGCCATAGACAAGTATGGTATAGCATATCTTTAAATTATCGGCCAGGACGATCCTTGTATCGGCCTGGACGATATTAACAAATTATGCCATAATTGTTCAGGAAATCAAGGAAGTAATTAAGGATGATTGATACGATCATATCGTCCTGGACGATCTCAGGATCGGCCCGGACAATCTAGTCAAAAACCTTAAGTTACTTCAGGACGATCAGTATCGGCCAGCCCGTATTCAGGGCTATTGTCAGGACGATTTTCATCTGATTTGAACTGATCGGCCAGGACGATCGTGAGATCGGCCTGGACGATCAAGCTAATTTTCAATCGTCCTGTTTTCCATTCAGGGCTATGCTCTGGCCGATCTTCATTAATTTGTACTGATCGGCCAGGCCGATGTCCAGATCGGCCTGGACGATATTGTCGGCAACTTGCAATTAATGAGCTCTTTTGAAGCTCTTCTATTTAAAGAGCTCTTGTTCAAACGTTTTTCAAGACCTTTGGCTGCTGCCTTGACCTGAGAAGACCTTGAGGAGAGAAAGAGAGAGAGAAGAGAGAGAGAGGATCTTGTGAGGGGGAGCTTGTGAGAGGTTTCACAAGGGTTGCTTCAAGGATCTCTCTGCGTCGTCTTCGTCTAGAGTTTCTCGTCCGTGGAAGGGTCGGTAGAGGTAAGGAGTTGTGCCGTTGGTTCTGGTTCTCTGCCGGCTTCAGGAGGAAGCAAAAGGAGATAGGTTCTCTGCCTTGCCGGGGTGGCAAAAAGGAGGTTCTTGTGAGGGTTTCTCCACCTAGCCGCGGGGGCTAAAGGAGAGTCACTTTTTGTGTAGTGCAATACTTGGAGGGTGCCTCCAAGGAGTGGACGTAGGTCGAGTCGACTGAACCACTATAAATCTCTGTGTTTCTTTTCTTGCTTCCGCACGTTTAATTCCGCATTATTTTCGTGGTGTATTTTGGTTTTATGTTACTTTATTTCTTTATTTTAAAGAGAAGTTTTTAAAATACCAATTCACCCCCCCCCCCCCCTCTTGGTTAGTTTGGGACTAAGTTCATAGGGCTTAACATCCCCATCGAACTTTCAAGTGGTATCAGAGCTTGTTTCGAAAATTAAAGTTTAAAAACTTTTTGAATTTGATCCATGTCTAACTTTGGGAATCGCAACACTACGGAAGGGTATTCTATTACCCGACCTCCTCTGTTCGATAACCTACCTTTTGATTTCTGGAAAACTCGCATGTCAACCTTTTTACAATCTACTGATTATCGCATGTGGATGCTTATTCAAGAAGGTTATTCTCCACCTTCTCGTGAAATTAACGGTTTTAAAACTGAAGTTGCTTTTACCGAATGGACTTTTGATGAGCGAGATTTAGCTCAATTAAATGCTAAATGTTTGAATTGTTTTTTCTGTGCTTTAAAATCTGAGGATTACATGCGTGTTTCAACTTGCAAAACTGGTAAAGAAATTTGGGATAAATTGTGCATTACTTATGAAGGCACTAATGAAGTTAAACAATCCCGTTTAAACATTCTCTTGCATGACTACGAACTTTTTCGTATGAAACCTCATGAATCGATTTCTGACATGTACACTAGGTTTACTCAGATTGCTACCTCATTGCATGCACTAGGAAAAGAACTTTCAAACTATGAAAAAGTTAACAAGATTTTGAGATGCTTGCCTTCGTCCTATGATGCAAAAATTACTGCAATTACTGAATCTAAAGATTTAAACACCTTTTCTATTGATAACTTGCTTGGCTCACTCATTGCTTACGAGCAAGGGGTGAATCAAAGAAATCTGGATGCAGGTGAAAAGAAAAAGGAGAAAACCATTGCATTGAAGGCACACAAATCGGATTCTGAATCTTCCGGGTCTGAAAGCGATGGAGTTGCCTTCATCACAAGGCAATTCAAAAGCTTTCTAAGGAAGAAACAAAAGCATCATCAAAATTGGAGAAAAGGTAAAGATCATAAACATACTAAAGGATCTTCTGATGTTGTTTGTTTTGAATGTAGGAAACCTGGACATGTAAGATCTGATTGTCCTACACTTCAAGATCAATCGAGCAAAGGAAAAGGTGATGAGAAAGCAAAGTCTAGGAAGGACAAAAAGAAAAACCAAAGGAGCTTTTGGGCAGAATCTGGTACTGATTCTTCTGAGACTGAACCAGAGGAAGAAACTACAAACTTGTGTTTCATGGGAAAAGATCAAAGTGATCAAGAAGAGGTATGTGAACTTTCATATGATCAACTTCTTGAAGTTTCAGAAAAAATTCATGCATCATATAGAAAATTAAAGAAAACTCATGCTAGCTTGAAATTAGAACTTTTAAATCTACAAAAAGAGCATGAAATTTTGATTAAGGACCATCAAACAATTGATTCAAATCACATGACTTTACTTGATGAATTTGATGAATTAAATAAAAATCATGGTAAGTTAGTTGAAGAGCATGATGCATTGAAACTATCACATATATCTCTTGAATCTGATTTTAAGAAGTCAAAAGAAATAGAAAAAAATTTGAGGATTGAAAATGAAATTTTAGAAAACACAAACTTGAAGATTCAAAGTGATTTAGAAGCATGTAAGAAATCTAGGATGAATTCTACTATTAATCAATTGCCAAAACCTAGAGAGAGGCATTATAACTCAAATCACTTAAGAAATCCCTTTCCTGGAGTTAGATGTTTTTCTTGTGGCATGCTAGGACATATCTTACATACTTGTACAATTCATCATAGTTCACATTGGGTATGGAGACCTAAGGTACAAGATCCACAGCATACCACACATGCATTGCATTCTTCTCTTCATAAGAAGGAACCCAAACCTGCTTGGGTTCCTAAAACTAACATTTGATAATTTTGCAGGAAGCCTCTCACAAAAGACCTCGTGAGAGTATGTGGTACCTGGACAGTGGATGCTCTCGACATATGACTGGTGATGCTAGCCAGTTTGTTGTACTAGAATCCAGGACTGGAGGCAAGGTTACTCTTGGAGACAACACCACTAGGAAGGTGGTAGGAGCAGGTATAATCGGTAATTCCAAGAACCTTATGATTGAAAATGTTTTGCTTGTAGATGGATTAAAGCACAACTTGCTCAGCATCAGTCAATTCTGTGACAAAGGCTTCATCGTACAATTCTTCACAAATTCATGCATTGTAAGTTTAAGCAATAACACCATTTTGCAGGGAAAGAGGGTAAACAACGTCTATATGCTTGATTTAAATAGCATTGAATGTGCTGCTTCTTTTTGCTTAAAAACTGTCATTGATGATTCTTGGTTGTGGCACAGAAGGCTTTGTCATGCAAGTATGAAAACCCTTAGGAAAGTGACCCAAAAGGACCTAGTTAGAGGTGTCCCCAAACTTAAGTTTACAAAAGACCACCTTTGTGATGCTTGTCAACTAGGAAAGCAAATTCACTCCTCTTTTCACCCCATAAAGGACATTAGCACCTCTAGACCTTTAGAAGTCCTTCACATGGATTTGTTTGGACCCATTAGCATAGCAAGTTTGGGAGGGAAAGTCTATGGTTTTGTGATTGTTGATGACTACTCGAGGTTCACTTGGACTAGATTTCTTTCTCATAAAAATGAGTCTTTTGAGGAGTTTAAAACTTTTTCTACTTGGATTCAGAAGAAGCTAGGATGTGAGATTTTGACCATCCATAGTGATCATGGGGGAGAGTTTGAAAATGAAAGATTTGGAGATTTTTGTGAGGAGAAGGGCATTAGCCACAATTTTTCAGCTCCTAGGACTCCTCAGCAGAATGGAGTAGCTGAAAGGAAGAACCGAACCTTGGTGGAAGCCGCTAGAGCCATGCTTGCTGAGTATTCACTTCCAAAATACTTTTGGGCTGAAGCGGTTAACACAGCATGTTATGTGTTGAATAGGGTGAATGTTAGAGTCAAATTAGAAAAGACACCCTATGAGATCCTTAAGGGTAGAACACCTAATCTTTCCCACCTTCATGTCTTTGGTTGTAAAGTTTTCATTCACAATAATGGAAAGTCTCACTTGGGAAAATTTGATTCTAAATCTGATGAAGGAGTATTCTTAGGATATTCTAGTGTTGGGAAATCTTTTAGAGTGTTTAACAAGAGAACCTTGATGGTGGAAGAGACAACCCATGTAGTTTTTGATGAATCTGATCATAAGAAGCATGGAGTAGATGATGATGATGTTGGAGAGATTACAAGTGGAGTAGAAAATTTGGGGAAGGGAAATGAGCACCTAAGCAATGAAGGAGTAGAAGGAGTCACCCAAGGAATAGAAACTTTTAATGAAAGGGGAGAAACTTCACACACTTTGCCTAAAGATTGGAGATACTCTACTAGTCACCCCAAGGATTTGATCTTAGGAGACCTTTCTAGTGGAGTTAAGACTAGACATGGACTTAGGAAGGAGGTGAACCACTCTGCCTTTATCTCTATGACTGAACCCACCACCATTAACCAAGCCCTATCTGATGAGTTTTGGATGTTAGCAATGCAAGAAGAGTTGAATCAATTTGTAAGGAATGATGTTTGGGAACTTGTGGAAAGACCTAAGGAACAAAGTGTAGTTGGAACAAAGTGGGTATTTAAGAACAAAGTGAATGATTCAGGAGTGGTGGTGAGGAATAAAGCAAGATTAGTGGCTAAGGGGTACAATCAAATAGAAGGGATAGACTTTGAGGAGACTTTTGCCCCTATAGCTAGATTGGAAGCCATTAGAGTGCTATTAGCCTTTGCTTGTTATAAAGGATTTAAGCTTTTTCAAATGGATGTCAAGAGTGCCTTTTTAAATGGGGAGATAAAAGAAGATGTGTTTGTAGAACAACCTCCAGGTTTTGAGAGTTCTCAATTTCCAAATCATGTGTTTAAATTAAAAAAGGCTTTGTATGGTTTAAAACAAGCACCTAGAGCTTGGTATGAGAGGCTTAGCACATTCTTACTAGAGAGGGAGTTTGTCAAGGGGAGCGTAGACACCACCCTTTTTCTTAAAAAAGTTGGAGATGATTTACTCATTGTTCAGATTTATGTTGATGATATACTCTTTGGATCTTCAAATAAAAATTTGTGTGATGACTTTTCTAAAACAATGAGTAGAGAGTTTGAAATGAGTTTAATGGGAGAATTGTCTTACTTTTTGGGGTTTAGCATAAAACAATTGGAAGATGGCACTTTTCTAAATCAAACAAAATACATAAAAGACATTTTGAAGAAATATGAGATGGACAAAGCCAAGCCAATTAACACTCCCATGACTTCTAGTGCTCCGTTGGATAAGGACCCAAGTGGTAAGTCTGTTGATCAGAAGAAGTATAGAGGCATGATTGGATCTTTACTTTACTTGACTGCAAGCCGACCTGACATTATGTTTAGTGTTTGTCTTTGTGCTAGGTTTCAAGCCGACCCTAAGGAATCCCACATGACTGCTATTAAAAGAATTTTTAGATACCTTTTGGGGACACAAGGATTAGGGATTTGGTACCCTAGACATAGCACTTCTTTTGAGATTATTGGTTTTTCTGACTCTGATTTTGCAGGATGCAAGGTGGATAGAAAGAGCACCTCTGGAACTTGTCAATTCATTGGACAATCCTTGGTCTCTTGGTCTAGTAGAAAGCAAAATTCTGTTGCACTTTCCACTGCTGAAGCTGAATACATTGCTCTTGGAAGTTGTGTGGCCCAAGTTCTTTGGTTGAAACAACAGGTATTGGATCTAGGAATACATGTAAGCACCATCTCAATTTTTTGTGACAACACTAGTGCCATATGCATCTCTAAAAATCCTATCCAACATTCAAGAACTAAACACATTGACATTAGGCATCACTTTATTAGAGATCATGTGACTAAGGGAGACATTGAGTTACACCATGTGACAACTGAAAACCAACTGGCAGACATCTTTACTAAACCACTGGCCTTCGACACTTTCAGCTCTTTAAGGACCAGATTGGGTGTGATTGACATAAATGCATGAAAACTTTCTTTTCTTTCTTTTATTCCTTTTTATTTCTTTTCATGTACCTTAGTTTTAGATCTTCACTGATATGATATCTCTTGTCTTGTCTTTAACAATTTGTAGTTAATATGTTTTCATCCACTTAATCCCTAGATAATATGAATATCTTGTGATTGTGTCTCTTTACCTAACTTAGTATTAGTGGCATAGTTTTCTTTTCTAATCAAAAGTCTCTCTCAAAATAAAAGATTGCTTATGAAACTAAGATCCTTTCTAAAGCTTGCTTAAGCAAATCTATCTTATATTTACAATGATTAAAAGTTTTTTTGTCACCTCATGATCCCTCGTTACTCTTGTCTTCAATTATTAATCCTGCTTGTGGTAATTCTTCCCTATGTTAGAGAGAGAGCTCCTATTCTCTAATATCTGAGAAGATATATTCACAACTAAGTTTTTTAAAAGAGTCTAAAAGGGAATCTAGCTTGCAAAAATAAAAAAAAAAAAAAAATTTTTGGCCAATGATGCCAACAAAAGGAGCGCAAAGACGCCAAAAAATTGAAAAATCTATAAAAGGATGCGCAAAGCGCCACAACATTGACAAGAGGCATAAAATGAGCCCACTCAAAAGCAAGCTATTCTCTCTTTTTATATCTTTTAGAACTTAGAAGTTTTGATTCTCAAAGACTTGATCTCGATTATCATTCGATTGTGACAAATCTACCTCATTGTTTTATGGAGATATTTTCCTTATGCCAAGTGGTGGGTAGATTCTTTTTCTCATATCCAATTAATTATTTGAGTTAGGTTATTGATTTCAAAAGACGATTCTACCCTAAGACAACGTTTTTGGCTAAGGGTAAACCATGAACGGATATTCTCCTATTCTATGGATTAAATGTGATTGGTAACACATTAACTCACAAATTTTTAAAACAATCACATGGAATACTATATCATTGATATGCTCAAAAAAAAAAAAAAAAAAAAAAAGGGGGAATTTCTTTTACTATGCTTTCATGTACCCTCCTTTTTGATATGTCAAAAGGGGGAGAAGTTTATGAGGTTATGTTTTCATGGTTATGATTAAATCCCTTTAACATGTTTTGTCATCATCAAAAAGGGGGAGATTGTTGCAAATCTATTTTTTCATGACTTATGTTTTGATGATTGACAAAACAATGCTTTTCTTGGACAGCTTGTTGCTTCTAACTTTTCAGGAATCGACGATCGGACAATCAAAAAGGAGCCAAGTTCAGGAATGCGTAGGTTTAGGGTTGAGTCAGTCTGTACTTTTGTTTTTTACCTTTTGAGTCCTCTTGTAATAGTCAAAAAGACTGATACTTTGTAACCCTTCACACACACACTTGAGAGAATTAGAAATTCTGTTTTTACTCATATCGGCCAGGCCGATATCTTTGATCGGCCTGGACGATCAGCTTAAAAACAGAAAGTCTAATTAAGGATTCTTGATTAAGGCAGCCAACGTTAACCGATCGTCCTGGACGATACGTGTATCGGCCAGGACGATAAGCTCAAAACAGAAAGAAGTAGCCGCCATAGACAAGTATGGTATAGCATATCTTTAAATTATCGGCCAGGACGATCCTTGTATCGGCCTGGACGATATTAACAAATTATGCCATAATTGTTCAGGAAATCAAGGAAGTAATTAAGGATGATTGATACGATCATATCGTCCTGGACGATCTCAGGATCGGCCCGGACGATCTAGTCAAAAACCTTAAGTTACTTCAGGACGATCAGTATCGGCCAGCCCGTATTCAGGGCTATTGTCAGGACGATTTTCGTCTGATTTGAACTGATCGGCCAGGACGATCGTGAGATCGGCCTGGACGATCAAGCTAATTTTCAATCGTCCTGTTTTCCATTCAGGGCTATGCTCTGGCCGATCTTCATTAATTTGTACTGATCGGCCAGGCCGATGTCCAGATCGGCCTGGACGATATTGTCGGCAACTTGCAATTAATGAGCTCTTTTGAAGCTCTTCTATTTAAAGAGCTCTTGTTCAAACGTTTTTCAAGACCTTTGGCTGCTGCCTTGACCTGAGAAGACCTTGAGGAGAGAAAGAGAGAGAGAAGAGAGAGAGAGGATCTTGTGAGGGGGAGCTTGTGAGAGGTTTCACAAGGGTTGCTTCAAGGATCTCTCTGCGTCGTCTTCGTCTAGAGTTTCTCGTCCGTGGAAGGGTCGGTAGAGGTAAGGAGTTGTGCCGTTGGTTCTGGTTCTCTGCCGGCTTCAGGAGGAAGCAAAAGGAGATAGGTTCTCTGCCTTGCCGGGGTGGCAAAAAGGAGGTTCTTGTGAGGGTTTCTCCACCTAGCCGCGGGGGCTAAAGGAGAGTCACTTTTTGTGTAGTGCAATACTTGGAGGGTGCCTCCAAGGAGTGGACGTAGGTCGAGTCGACTGAACCACTATAAATCTCTGTGTTTCTTTTCTTGCTTCCGCACGTTTAATTCCGCATTATTTTCGTGGTGTATTTTGGTTTTATGTTACTTTATTTCTTTATTTTAAAGAGAAGTTTTTAAAATACCAATTCACCCCCCCCTCTTGGTTAGTTTGGGACTAAGTTCATAGGGCTTAACATCCCCATCGAACTTTCAATGAGGACGTGGTCGTGGATGCAGAAATCATTATAAAGGACAAAATTCATACAACAATCATTCACAGTCATTTGCTGCAAATACAAGTCAAGGAGGTAAAATGGGATATCTGTAACCTGTCAAATCTGTGGTAAATATGGTCATTCTGCTGTAAAATGTTGGTATATACATGATGATAAATATAACACAGAGCAACCAGTTACAGCATTCTTCAATCTGCAGTCGCAGTCTGATTCAAAAGAATGGTTCCTAGATAGTGGAGCTTCTATGCATTTGACTTCGTATCCTACACAATTACAAAGTTCTCAAGTTTACAATGTGCAGAATCAAATTACGATTGGTAATGGACAACAACTTCTTATAAAGAATACGGGTAAAGGTCTTTTACCTACTCCTGCAGGTATTCTTAAACTGTCTGATATAAATCTGGTTCCAAATTTAGCATTCAATTTATTATCAGTACACCGACTTGCCACTGATAATAACCGCTTCATTACATTCTCCGGCCATGGTTATGAAATCAAGGATCAGAAGACGCTCAAGTCACTTCTCATGGGACCTTGTATTAACGGAATTTATCTGTTTCAAACCAAGTCCGTTCCAGTCACTAATACCTCTAATCTTGCTCTTGTTTCAATACAAGCTATACCGGATCTCTGGCATTGTAGGTTGGGCCACCCATCCTCTCATACTTTTTCTCAAATAACTAAGCATCATTATGATATATGCATCTCCAATAAACAGACTCTGTGCAATGCTTGTCGAATGGCTAAAAGCCATCGTCAAACGCATCATGTATCTCAAAACAACACCAATTTTTTCTTTTCTTTAGTTCATTCGGATGTATGGGGTCCGTCACCATCTATTTCTACTCAAGGATATCGATACTATGTATTGTTTATTGATGATTTTTCAAAATATACTTGGATGTATCCATTACTCCAAAAAATTGAAGTTGTTTACAAGTTTATTGAATTCATGAAAATGATATATAGAATGTCAATTCAATACAAAAATTTGTTTTCTTCGTACAGATGGGAGTGGGGAATACATAAATAACAAGTTTCTCACATATATATATATATATACATTGGCCGCAATTTCCTGTATTTCTCATAAATTTTCAATTTTGTATAATTAATAGTACTAAAGAAATTAATTTATTGATGAATATCTGAATTTGTTTTGGGGGATAATTTGAACATCTATATCTTCTTCAAAATTGATCCTAACTATTTCGATTGATTTAACAGTTTATTTCAAATGACTAAAACCTGAGAGTAGAGGTGTCAAAAGTTATCTTTCTTCGTTGTATTTAATTAATTAATGTTATTCTTATATGAGAAAATACTTCTGCAGTTGTAATTTGTGTAAGAATTAGTATTTTCGATTGATCATCAAAAAGCAAAGAAGAATGCAATTGAGAGATAATAGTTAGGCTACCTATCAGTTCTTGCATCAATAACTTTTCTTCTTCTTTATTCAACTGCAAATTATTAATATATATATTCTCTTTAATGCTTCTTCTCTTCTTTTTTCCATTATATATATATATATATATATATATATATATATATAACTACGGGAAGCCTATACACTAGCAAGGATCAAAACTACTAAACATATTCTCTTTAATGCTTCTTCTCTATAATTTGCATGATGCGGAATTGGGTTTTATTCTATGGCTCAATCATTCAATTGGATTTAATATTTTAAAATAATGTTTGATTGTTGAAACACACATATTAATATATTTTGATAGACACAACTCCCCTTGGCCTATTGGTTGAGAGCTTAGGCTTCCAACTAAGAGGTCCAAGGTTCGAGTCCATGTGTATGCATTGTGTGTGTGAGTTTGCCTTAAATGGCCTAAATGTCCCAAAAATATATATATATTTTGATAGAACTCAATAAAATAATAATTTATGCTTAAAATAAATAAAATTACTATCCTCATATAGGAAACAAATTTTATCATTTTTTTCATATATGCCATATGATGTATAATAGGGGAAGAAACAATATTGCCATCAAACTCAAATAAAAGTAGTTATAGAATTCAAAATGTTGAATTAATTAAATAATATTTATCATTTAATAATATTATTTAATTATTTAAATTTTATTAACGTGCATTTAATGCATGTGCAATTATACATATAGTCTTATTCGTTAATAAAATAAATTTTTTCATTTTTTTATGTCCCACTGTAAAATAAACTAACAATAAAATAATAATAATAAAATATTAACAATAATAAGAAACTCAAACATTAATAAGGCTTTGAAAAAAAAATTTACAATGTAATCAAATTTGAAAACTCGCTTATTGATGTGAGCCAAAGTAGAATGATAATATTATATATTAGGTTTTTCCTTAACCTACTTACTATGAAGTTAACCAAATTTGAACCATTAGAAAGTGATGAGATTCATTAGAAAAAAAATCCAAATTACATGAATAGACTTGGTCAAAGTTACAACTTAGTTTAAGTCAAAGGGGCATAATAATACTTCCTGTAGGCAAGCTAAATGCACCATATGCCTACCAAAAGAAGAATATTCTATGCTTGGAGAAGTCACCTCCTTATTTAAGCCGAGTCACACTAGTAAGTTTAAAAGCTCTAACAACTTATAAATACCATCACTCTTTGCTCTAGATCCTAAGGAGAGATGAGAAACTATAAGAAAAATTACACTTAGGCTTCGTTTGGGACGGCTTTCTCATTGCTTCTTAAAACAATTTTTTAGTATAAAAAATTAAAAATGTTGTACTAAAAAGCAGCTTTAAGAAGCAGTAAAAAAAGCCATCCCAAATCAAACCTTAATTATTTATTTAACATGTCATATATTTCCCTCTATGTTAAGAAAAACATGTGGGAAGCTGAATAAGAAGCAGTTAAAAACTAACATTTGCAAGAGTTAAACCTTTAAAGGTTTGTCCACACATTATGGAAGATCACTTTGAGTGGTGCATGAGCCCCTTCTAGCTAGTGAGCCTAAATATCTACCTCCAAGAAGTTGATTATTTAGCAAAAAGCAAGGCCCGTCCAAAGCAATGATGAGCCAAGAAAGTTGCATCCCTAAAAGTTGACTTCCCCCTTTTTATGATAACATTTACATTGGTAGCACACTATCTCCTTCTACTTAGTAAGTCAAAGTAAACTTGAAGAGAGAGCTTGAAAGAGAGTGAGGAACGGGTGAAGTCTGAGAGAGGGAGAAGATCCTATTAGGGGGGACTCAAGGGAGTGTGGAGGGGGATTCCACACGATTGCTCCGGTAGGCTTGCACCTTAATACCGTCGGATTCAAGGCTTGTCTCCAGGGAAGTTCACCAAAGAAGAAGATCTCTTTGGTGTTAAAGGACCCGGCGACTCCGCCGCATCGGGAAAGGTGGAAATGATTTTGTAAGGGCTTCTCCGCCTAGCTATGGGGGCTAAAGGAGAGACACTTTTGTAGTGCAATACTTGGAGAGTGCCTTTAAGGAGTGGACGTAGGTCAAGGTTTAACCGAACCACTATAAATCGGGTGTGTTCTTTCCTTTATTACTTCCGCATCGTTGATTTCTTTATGGTGATTTTGGTTTGTTGTCTTTGGTTTAAAGATTTTTTGAAATACCAATTCCCCTCTCTCTTTTAATTAGCCTTAGGCTAGTTCATAGGGCCTAACATCCCTAACGAACTTTCATATGAGTCATTATCCAATAATTTGATTACACATGCATACATACCCTAGTGATTCATCTCTTACAAAAGTCATTAATATTTATCCTTTCTCCAAGCATAGGATTTGATTAGTGCAGTTTTTATTGTTTTATTTTAGTTAGGATTTGTACTCACCTGAGTAAGAAAATACGAAGGAATTTTAACCTTGGATCAATTACTTTACAAAATATGTAGAATCACATATATAAACACTAGCTAGCTCATGACATGTCATGTACAATTTATAATAGGACTTTATTAAATATTTAATTTTTATTTTTAAATTTTTTTCATTATTTGTAACCCTCTCTATAGCCTTATAAGCCCCATGAAAAAGGGATAAGGAGGGACATTTGGGAGTTTTTTTTTACATATCTAGATCATTTTGCCACTCCCAAGATATTTTCATAATATTCTAAATCCTTGATAAATTTTAAGTACACTATAAATTCTAATCTTTATTTCCATCTCTCACCTCCATCTCACGAGGTTTTATGATTCCAACATAGTAGATTGCTTGCTAATAAAGATAGGTATCATCCAAAGACAAATTAAGATCAAATAAGTGTTGTTTTTTGTTCTAGTCTATGATTAAAATCAAATCATTAGGGAAAATAATATTTTCATGGACTGAAATGTTTGCTTAGTTGATGGTTTTAGTCAACCCAATCTAACCAAAAGATATTATCTTAAACCATGAGTTGCATTTTATAAGGGAACCTAATAATTTTAGGTAGAAATCCTAATGAAAGAGGTAATTTTATGTTAGCCTTAACTAAGAGAGGACTTCATGTGTGATGTCCTAGAATCCAATCTGAAAAAAATTTCTTTTATTTTTTAATATACCATAATTAGATCTATCTAATTTCTTTTTTAATATAAATACTAGCAAAAATAAAATTATTGGTGAATATATATATATATATATATATATATATATATATATATATATATATATATATATATATATATATATATATATATATATATATATATATATATATATATATATATATATATATATATATATATATATATATATATTCATTTTTCTAAACATTATATACACTATTTAGAATCTATACAATCATATTATAAATAATTTGTCATGAGCACAAAAGAATAACTAAATCGGGTTGGGTTGGATCAACATCCAGGAAGCTTTTGGAGTGCAATGAAGTGGTTGGATGAACCTATGTTCGACTAGGCACGGTGGTTAGTCGGGTTGACCATTAGGGAAAGTTTGATCCTTGAGTTAACTAGTTTGACCAATCCATTTGGTCAAGGATTACTTAGGTAGAGCCTTGGTGTTGTCTGGGTGGTGGTGGAATGGTTTACAAAGAGTTTAGAGGGATGGATTAAATATATAAGTGAAGGGGTCAATGTATGTGAGGTTTGACCACCTATAGTGGTTTGACCAAGTCAACCCCACCATGGGTTTATCTATGAAAGACTTGAGGAGGTTAATACTTTGTCATGTAGTGGTCTTGAGGGTTTGGGGTGCTTACCTTGAATGCATGGGCTGGGTTGACCTTGCTTGGTCTAGTTTGACAAATCATAGGTCTAGTTGACCAATCGATCAATTGTTAATTGGGTTGTTGAGATCATTGTCAGGCTTTCCAAAGCTGCTCGAGAAATCTTTTTAACCAACAATTTACATTTGATTGTTCAAAAGATTAATGGATCAACGAAGTTGAATGAAGTGAATATATATCCAAGGAAATTGATTGTTAAGTTTTGGCAACGGGCGACTAGCTATTAGTGAACAACATGAATGAGAGTTCTATATTGCACTAGGAGGAAGCTTCTCATCTTTTGTCTCAAAATCTTATCTCAGAGAAAGATTCAAAGCTTTGAATGCTGCATTTGAGGAAGTTCACATAACACAATCAATATGGGTATGTGTCGGATTTTCAACTAATGGAAGAACTAAGAATTTCAATAGTGTTAAACTACAAATCTGTTTTTATAGTTGTATGCATGGCACTCTATTATCCACATATCTATAATTGTATTAGAGTAATAGTTGTTTCTTGAGAATGATTTTTGTTCACTAGTTTGTAACAAAATTTTTGAATTGAAATCTATAAATAAGCCTGCTATTCCAAGACGATAACTAAGCTTTTCCTGCACTCAGTTTTTCTATCTCTGATCTTCTCTACTGCTTCTGAAACTTAACATGGTATCAGAGCCCTGATCCAATTTTTCAAAATTTTTTTCTCTCCAATCTCTCGGTTGGAGTATGAAACTCATATGAACAAATCATCCACAATGTCTTCTACAAATCAAGAAGAAGAAATTGCAACACCTACGACGAATGAACTCCTGCAGATTCCGTCGTCACTCAAGTTCTTGATGGGTAACATCAAGAATGTCATTTCTCAACCTCTTACTGTGAAAAATTACCCGATCTGACAATCGCAAGTGTACAAACTCTTTCGAGCGAACGGGTTTGAAGGATTTCTGGATGGAAGCAGTGAAGCACCGCAGAAATTCCGACAAAATGCTACAAGTCAAAATGTCTTAAACTCTGCCTATGCAAATTGGAACTTATTAGATCAAAATCTTGCCGCAAATCTATATTCAGTGATTTCCTCTGTAATTCTGCCATATGTTCTAACTATTGAACACAATAAAGATATCCAGAATACACTTGACAAACGTCTACAATCAAGCACCAGATCTAAAATCATACAACTTAAAAATGAGATGCACTACTTGACTATGAACGATAAAACAATAGCTCAATATCTTTTAGAAGTTAAAATGAAGGTAGATTCACAAGCAGCAGCTGGATATACTTTGGACGCTGAAGATGTTATTCATTATACGCTAAATGGACTCCCAAATACATATCAGACATTTAAAACAGCCATTCGGACGAATCTATAGCCCTTAAATTTGGATGATTTATATACACTATTATGTAGTGAAGAAGTTAATCTTGCTCATGAAACAACCATAGAACATCAATCACTTCAGCTATCAGGTAATTCCACAGCTCTAACACCCACACGAGGACGTGGTCGTGGATGCAGAAATCATTATAAAGGACAAAATTCATACAACAATCATTCACAGTCATTTGCTGCAAATACAAGTCAAGGAGGTAAAATGGGATATCTGTAACCTGTCAAATCTGTGGAAAATATGGTCATTCTGCTGTAAAATGTTGGTATATACATGATGATAAATATAACACAGAGCAACCAGTTACAGCATTCTTCAATCTGCAATCGCAGTCTGATTAAAAAGAATGGTACCTAGATAGTGGAGCTTCTATGCATTTGACTTCGTATCCTACACAATTACAAAGTTCTCAAGTTTACAATGTGCAGAATCAAATTATGATTGGTAATGGACAACAACTTCTTATAAAGAATACGGGTAAAGGTCTTTTACCTACTCCTGCAGGTATTCTTAAACTATCTGATATAAATCTGGTTCCAAATTTAGCATTCAATTTATTATCAGTACACCGACTTGCCACTGATAATAACTGCTTCATTACATTCTCCGGCCATGGTTATGAAATCAAGGATCAGAAGACGCTCAAGTCACTTCTCATGGGACCTTGTATTAACGGAATTTATCTGTTTCAGACCAAGTCCGTTCCAGTCACTAATACCTCTAATCTTGCTCTTGTTTCAATACAAGCTATACCGGATCTCTGGCATCGTAGGTTGGGCCACCCATCCTCTCATACTTTTTCTCAAATAACTAAGCATCATTATGATATCTGCATCTCCAATAAACAGACTCTGTGCAATGCTTGTCGAATGGCTAAAAGCCATCGTCAAACGCATCATGTATCTCAAAACAACACCAATTTTTTCTTTTCTTTAGTTCATTCGGATGTATGGGGTCCGTCACCATCTATTTCCACTTAAGGATATCGATACTATGTATTGTTTATTGATTATTTTTCAAAATATACTTGGATGTATCCATTACTCCAAAAAATTGAAGTTGTTTACAAGTTTATTGAATTCATGAAAATGATAGAATGTCAATTCAATACAAAAATTTGTTTTCTTCGTACAGATGGGAGTGGGGAATACATAAATAACAAGTTTCTCACATATATATATATACATTGGCCGCAATTTCCTGTATTTCTCATAAATTTTCAATTTTGTATAATTAATAGTACTAAAGAAATTAATTTATTGATGAATATCTGAATTTGTTTTGGGGGATAATTTGAACATCTATATCTTCTTCAAAATTGATCCTAACTATTTCGATTAATTTAACAGTTTATTTCAAATGACTAAAACCTGAGAGTAGAGGTGTCAAAAGTTATCTTTCTTCGTTGTATTTAATTAATTAATGTTATTCTTATATGAGAAAATACTTCTGCAGTTGTAATTTGTGTAAGAATTAGTATTTTCGATTGATCATCAAAAAGCAAAGAAGAATGCAATTAAAAATCATAAACATCAGTCAATCTGTATGAACCCAAAGTTTGCTGGTTTAATAATGGTAAAATAGTTTTAAACGATAAAATACCAAACAAAATAGTATCATTGAGAGATAATAGTTCGGCTACCTATCAGTTCTTGCATCAATAACTTTTCTTCTTCTTTATTCAACTGCAATTATTAATATATATATATTCTCTTTAATGCTTCTTCTCTTCTTTTTTCCATTATATATATATATAACTACGGGAAGCCTATACACTAGCAAGGATCAAAACTACTAAACATATTCATAAGGCATTTTTATTTAATAGCTCATCCTATAAAGTAGCCTCTTTCTTTGCTAACTTAGCTTTCAAGGTTTTGACATCCTTCTTAAAACTCTGTTAGAGTGTGAAGTCTTTTTTTAGGCAAGCCTTTACTTTAAGATGTCCTTATATAAACTAGCAAGTTTCCTATTAACCTTCCTATATGATTGTGAGCTAACGTGTATGTACTCTAGTAGTTTAGTGAGTAATAACCCATGGTGGCAAAGGCAAAGCTTAGTGATAGAGATAGCAATCAACTCATTATCTACTATGGTTGATCAGTAAACTAATGACCCATGCATGTTAAATATTTTTCTTATGGGATGGATGTGTAACAACCTGAAAATATGAAAAATATTTAAAAAAAAAAATTTTTGAAATTTCTATTTAACTAGAGCGCTTTAGCATTATGTCTATGAGAGCTATGGTGTTATGCTTGAGAGCACAGTGAAGCTAGAAATTTTCGCCACAGCAGTTGAGACTCCATTATACAGTAATTCTAAATTCAACATGGAGCATTGCAGTGTTAGACCACTAACAGTATGTATATATATATATATATATATATATATATATATATATATATATATATATTAAATTCAAAATCCTAAGCACTAAAGTATCCAGCCATCCCTATTTATTGGCGTATTGTGGAAGGAAGAAGAGTAGGAAAGGGAGAAGTAGAGGAAGAGGAGTGGAGGGATGAAAGAGAAAGGGAACATTTAAAGCTTTTATGTCTATTATTTCTAATAGAAAAATTATTCTACTATTAGTAAGTGACATTTACTCTATATCTGTTTTTAATGATTCTAAGTCTTATATGTTTTCTACCTTCTAAATATGATAAGAAGCCTTTATATCTTGTTTAAGTGAACATTCATGCATTGCATAACTTTTGGTATGTGATAGATGTCGTCAATATGAGCATTTTGATTAAAATATTTTTGAATTTCAATGAGTAAAATGTTAACTATAAATTTCTGAAGATATTATATATTTTATAGAATTTTCTATATAATTGCATTTATAGTTGAAATGGTACTATTGCTACTTGATGAATGAGTCATTTACATACAAACAAGGTTGGCTATTAATACTATAATTAATATGAGTTAGCTATTAACATTTGCAAGAGGTTGCACCCTGTTGTATATTTTTTGCTGATGATATTCTTCTTTTTGATAAGACTAGAGAAGGAGTTGAAGGTAAACTTGAATTATGAAAATCAACCTTAGAGTCTAAAGGCTTTCATTTAAGTAGATCTAAAGCTGAATATATGGAGTTTAATTTTAGTAATAATATAGATCTAGTGGGGGGAATGTGACTTTGGGTGATCAAGTTATTAATAAGAGTACATGTTTTAAATATATTGGGTCTATTGTTCAAAATGATGGTGAAATAGATTGAGATATTATTAGTTAAATTCAAGTTGGATGGTTTTAAAGTGGAGCAATACATTGGGCTTGTTCTGTGATAGAAAGTCCACATCTCAAATTTAAGGGAAAATTCTATAAGATGGTAGTGAGACCAACAATGCTTAATGGTGTTGAATGTTGGTCATTAATAGAGAAGCATAATATTAAGTTAAGTGTTGCAGAGATGATGATGCATGGTCATGTGGAAGAGTGGTTTACTCTTAAAGACATGATACAAAATGAGCATATACGTAAAAAGGTTGGAGTAGCTTCAGTGGAATATAATATTAGAGAGAGTCGCCTCAGATAGTTTGGTCACATAAAACAGTGGTCATTTGATGACCCGGTTAGAAAGCAGATGTATATGATTTGACTTATGTTTAAAAAAAAAAATTGACTTATGTTAGTAGAGGTGGATCATTAAATTTGATTGTTTCAAAACATTTAAAACAAGAAAATTTAAAAAAATAATTGTTTTATTATTTTTTAATCTCCTCGATGTTATAAACCAAAAAAGTTGAATGATCATATTTGAGGACAATATCGACGATAACAATTATGAAATATTTATCATTTTCTTATGTTGATATATTCGTCTTTTCATGAAGAGTTATTCTACGTACGTAAAAAAACTCATGATACATACATTTATTATATTCCTAATGAGCATATATGTTAAAAAATATGTTTAATCATATAATACTTCTTGTTGACATTTCTCTTTGGAACAATTTTCTTAGTGATTTCTAAAACAAACTATCTGAAATGTGGAAAATATCTACTTTTTTTTTTTTAAATATTCCAATAGTTAAAGAAGCTTTCTCCATATATTTTTACATTGAAAAAGTACATTAGACATTTTTAGTAGTAGAAAATGTGGAAAAAGGAATGTTATTGTCAAAAAGGACCCCATTAATTAAAAATATATGAAGAAAAAGTCGTTGAGATTTTTCTTTTCTTTTTAAAGGCATCCTGATTTCTATCTGAGATTCACCTCCACAAATCCAACAAGATGAATAAAGCTTCCCCATCACCGGCTCCTTCCACCGGTGAAATTACCGGCGGCCACACAATCGACATAAGCCAAAATTTAAATAAAGGCACCGTAATTAGCTCCATCGATGAAGTCGTTGAACGCTACATGACCGCGGCCGCCGGCAACCTCCTCTTCCCCTTTTTGGCCTGCCTCACCTTGATATTTGACTCCCAACAGGCCTTCATCAATGTCTTCTCTGATAAACCACCGCCATGGCACTGCACCTCCTCTACTTGCGATTTCAGCAGACCTTGTAACCTCCCATCCAACACCTCCTGGTCCTACTCCCAACCCAGCAAAATCTCCACCATTTCTGACTTCTCCCTCGAGTGCTCGTCGCCGATTCGTTTCGCTCTTCCTGACTCTTCCTTCTACGCTGGATGTCTCGTCGGAGGCCTCTCCCTTGGCACCCTCGCCGACTCCCGCCTCGGCCGCAAAAAAACCCTCGTTCTATCCACTTTAATCATGTCTATAGCTGCCGCCCTTACTGCATTCTCTCCCAACCTAGCCGTCTACGCCGCCCTGCGCTTCACCTGCGGCTTCGGCCGTGCCAACGTCGGAACCTCTGCTTACGTCCTTTCCACCGAACTCGTCTCCCGACGCCAGCGCAAGCACGTCAACATCATCACCTTTATTTTTTCCACTACAGGCTTCCTCTCCCTTCCCGCCATTGCCTTCTTAAACAAAGCAAACTCCTGGCGACTACTCTATGTCTACACCTCAATCCCCTCACTTTTTTATTGCATTTTTCTCTATTTCTTCATGAATGAATCTCCTCGTTGGCTTCTTCTGAAAGACAAGAGAAAAGAAGCCATTGAAACACTAAAAAAGCTCTCATCTTTAGAAGAAACAGAGAGCTTCTCAGACTTGGCAATGACTTACTCTGAAAAAACTAAGTCAGGAGGTTTATACTCTGTGGCAAGGATATTATGGGAGAAGCCATGGGCGTTGCAGCGATTAGTAGTGATTTTGATTGGGAGCTTTGGCATCGGATTAATGTACCACGGAATGCCGCTCAATCTCTGGAACCTCAACGCCAACCTCTATATAAGTGCGGCGCTGAATGCGGTGGCTGAGCTTCCGTCGGCGCTTATTATATTCTTCAGCTCTAATGTGATTAGCCGCCGCAGAACTTTGGTGCAGTTAACGATTGTGAGCGGTGGATGTAGCCTTGCATGTGCGGCAATGGGCGGGTGGTCGGCGGTGGTATTCGAGTTGGTGGCATTCTTTGGGGCTTGTACAGCGTTATACATTGAGAGAATTTATGTTGTGGAACTGTTTCCAACATGTGTAAGGAACTCGGCCATGGCGTTGCAGAGGCAAGCAGTGGTGCTCGGCGGGGTGGCAGCGCCAGCCATGGTGGCACTGGGGAGGAGAAGAAAAGTTCTTTCTTTTGGGATGTTTGGGATAGTTATCATTTTTTGTGGGTTATTTATTATGTTCTTGCCAGAAACAAGGGGGCGGGCAATCAGCGATACAATGGAGGAGGAGGAGAGCAAGATGATGGAGGGTAAAATTATCAATAACTAATCACTATAATCACCTTTTCTTCTATTATCTAAATTAAAAAAGGGTGATTGACACTGTACAAGAGTCATGGACAACTCGTTGATGATCCGGTGATTGTGGCCGAGCCCGATCCCAAAAACTCCTTGGAAAAAGAATTCATCATTTAGAAATCAATCTCAAAATACATGAATAAAATTACTCAATTCTTATTAATCTCAAAAATCTCCCCTATTACAAGTATTGATTATGTATTTATAGACAAATGTAGCAACATATTAAACGACACCCAGTAGAAGAAAGCTCTAATCTTATACAATCATACTAACAATTAAATGGAATAAAACTAGTCTGAAGTTTAACAAGATTAATCAGCTTAGCTCCGGCATCGATGATTTAAATGCATATCACATAAAACTTCTATATTTAGATATGTCAAACCGAAAATCTAACTTTAATTTCCTTATATTACACCAAAAAAATCCTCAACATCTGAATAATAATATCTCAACGAAGCTATGGGAGAGAAAACTAAGAGTTAGAATGTAGTGATGGAGTGATAATTTTCATTTTTCACTTCAAAATACAGTAACAATCATCTCAAACAATAATTTATCTCCAATTGAACTCCATTTCTAATACCGAAAGATATATATATATATATATCAAGGCTCTATATGATGTAGCATAAGTTATTTACAAATGATTGGCTTTTTCTACCACCCTACATAGAACCCAAATTACATAAAGTTTAATGCTTGTGTTACTATAATTATTTTAGTTTTAATATTTAAAATATTTTATATTAAAAATCTAGAAAACTAACAATTTTATTTATGGGATATTAAAATTTATTTATATTTAATTAGTATGTCATGAATAATTATCTAAATATTATATTTAAAATTAATATTATTTAAAAATTTGAATATAATTTTTATAATAAAGCGTATATATTATAATTTTCACATCATATCATTGTTGAACCTTCTATTGCCCAAATCCACTGCTATGACTCAATACTATGTGCCCCATTCAATAATATATATGCTACATTTTTTGCCAATTAGTAAAAAAAGAAGAGCATCCACAAAACCAAGCACCAATGTGAGATCCCAATCTTAAGACACATCTACCATATGAACATGAAAAGCAAAAAAATTTAAAGGTCTAATTGTTAGATTTCACCAAGGGTTTGAGTTCTTCTAAACGTGAAAACATATATCTTTGATGATGGCTATAATATTCATCTTCCATATGTTGAACTATATGGATATTCATTACCAGCGACTTTCCGACGGCTTTCCAACATATTTCCGGCAGAATATGTCCAACTAATTTTTATTTTCCGGTGGCATTATTCAGACGGAAATTGGCCCTCGATATCGTTTCCTACGTGGCTTTTACTGGCGAAAAAATATCCGTCGGAAAGCTGCCAAAAATCTTAATTTTCATAGGAAATTTGCCAACTTTCGCCGGAAAAATCCATCGGTAATAAACAATTTTAATGTAGTGCTATATATTATAGTGTATAATATCCATTGTACCTTGGGTATTGAGTTTGCCTAAACCAACTTTATCTTTGCCTATTTTTCAAAAATACAATGCTCACATAATTCTATCTTGTCACTTTGTTCTTTTCAAAATCCCTTGATTATGTAAAACATATGAATCCTTTTGATTAATATGTCTAAGAATAAGATGTCGCAGTCTTATGCTATCAATTTCATTTTCATAGAATACATCAATAAGTTGTGTTAACATTTTTCCTGATAATGACTATAGAGTACCATTATATCTTCTTCCTTTTGTATTGATCATAAAACATGATATCACTTTTACCTTAGCCCTATTCTTGTATTTATAAATATAAATCCAAATTTTCCTAGAGCAATTATCTATGAAAGAGAAAAAGTATCTTCCTCTTTCATATGTTGGAATAATTATAATTCCCTATATATAAAGAAAGAATAATAATAATATTACTACATGAGTATAAAAAAATAGAAATAAAAATACTAAATGGAAACCCAAATTAGAAGATTTGGCATGGCTCAGGCTAAATTGTTCTTGGAAAGTTGACATAATTCAAGACAAGATTATTAGGACTACTCAATCTCAATTCAAAAGAATATCGCCAGTCTACATGAGAACTCACTTCAAGCACGCAACCACAACCTAAGAATTCATCGCAATCAAGCAAGTATGACCTATCAATCAACATTGGCAAGTACAACTTAGAAAGCTGGCATTATCAACTATTCAAGTGGATGACATTTTCAAGTTGGCCCATTAGATTGGCAAGTACAACTTAGAAAATTGGATTTATCAACTATTCAAGTGGATAATACTCTCACAAACAAATAATGTTCCTTGAAAAAATTATAATGCATAATTTTTAAAATACATTCATGATTTGATTTTAATTTTATTAAAAAATAAATATCATTTTGAATTGAATTAATATTGTTATATATTTATTCATGATAATTATATTTATAAATTTTTTAATATATGTTTTAAATTTTTTTTGAAATTTTTGTACTCTGAATTTCATATTGTATGGGTTATTATCTAATATTATTCATATTGCATGAGTCATTATCTAATAATTTGATTTAATTTGATTACACATACATACATACCCTAGTGATTCATCTCTTACAAAAGTCATTAATATTTATCCTTTCTCCAAGCATAGGATTTTATTAGTGTAGTTTTTTATTGTTTTATTTTAGTTAGGATTTGTACTCACCTGAGTAAGAAAATACGAAGGTACGTATTTTAACCTGGGATCAATTACTTGACAAAAGATGCATAATCACATAAACACTAGCTAGCTCATGACATGTCATGTACATTTTATAATAGGTCATTATTAAATAGTTTATTTTTATTTTTAATTTTTTTTCATTATTTGTAACCCTATCTATAGCCCTATAAGCCCCATGAAAAAGGGATAAGGAGGGACATTTGGGAGTTTTTTTTTTTTACATCTCCCAAGATATTTTCATAATATTCTAAATCCTTGATAATGTTTAAGTACACTATACATTCTAATCTCTATTTCCATCTCTCACCTCCATCTCACGAGGTTTTATGATTCCAACATGATAGATTGCTAGCTAATAAAGATAGGTATCATCCAAAGATAAATTTAGATCAAATAAGTGTTGATTTTTGTTGATGGTTATAGATTGCTGGCTAATCTATGATTAAAATCAAATCATTTGGGAAAATAATATTTTCATGGACTAAAATGTTTGCTTAGTTGATGGTTATAGTCAACCCAATCTAACCAAAAGATCTTATCTTAAACCATGAGTTACATTTTCTAAGGGAACCTAATAATTTTAGGTAGAAATCCTAATGAAAGAGGTAATTTTATATTAGCCTTAACTAAGAGAGGACTTCATGTGTGATGTCCTAGAATCCAATCTGAAAAAAATTTCTTTTATTTTTTAATATACGATAATTAGATCTATCTAATTTCTTTTTTAATATAAATACTAGCAAAAATAAAATTATTGGAGAATATATATATATATATATATTCATTTTTCTAAATATTATATACACTATTTAGAATCTATACAATCATATTATAAATAATTTGTCATGAGCACAAAAGAATAACTAAATTGGGTTGGGTTGGATCAACATCCAGGAAGCTTCTGGAGTGCAATGAAGTGGTTGGATGAACCTATGTTCGACTAGGCACGGTGGTTAGTCGGGTTGACCATTAGGGAAAGTTTGATCCTTGAGTTAACTAGTTTGACCAATCCATCTGGTCAAGGATTACTTAGGTAGAGCCTTGGTGTTGTCTGGGTGGTGGTGGAATGGTTTACAAAGAGTTTAGAGGGATGGATTAAATATATAAGTGAAGGGGTCAATGTATGTGAGGTTTGACCACCTATAGTGGTTTGACCAAGTCAACCCCACCATGGGTTTATCTATGAAAGACTTGAAGAGGTTAATACTTTGTCATGTATTGGTCTTGAGGGTTTGGGGTGCTTACCTTGAATGCATGGGCTGGGTTGACCTTGCTTGGCCTAGTTTGACAAATCATAGGTCTAGTTGACCAATTGATCAATTATTAATTGGGTTGTTGAGATCATTGTCAGGCTTGCCAAAGCTGCTCGAGAAATCTTTTTAACCAACAATTTACATTTGATTGTTCAAAAGATTAATGGATCAACGAAGTTGAATGAAGTGAATATATATCCAAGGAAATTTATTGTTAAGTTTTGGCAACGGGCGACTAGCTATTAGTGAACAACATGAATGAGAGTTCTATATTGCACTAGGAGGAAGCTTCTCATCTTTTGTCTCAAAATCTTATCTCAGAGAAAGATTCAAAGCTTTGAATGCTGCATTTGAGGAAGTTCACATAACACAATCAATATGGGTATGTGTCGGATTCTCAACTAATGGAAGAACTAAGAATTTCAATATTGTTAAACTACAAGTCTGTTTTTATAGTGGTATGCATGGCACTCTATTATCCACATATCTATAATTGTATTAGAGTAATAGTTGTTTCTTTAGAATGATTTTTGTCCACTAGTTTGTAACAAAATTCTTGAATTGAAATCTATAAATAAGCCTACTATTCCAAGATGGTAAGTAAGCTTTTCCTGCACTCAGTTTTTTTATATATGTTCTTCTCTACTACTTCTGAAACTTTAACATGGTATCAGAGCCCTGATCCAGATTTTCAAATTTTTTTTTCTCTCCAATCTCTCGGTTGGAGTATGAAACTCGTATGAACAAATCATCTATAATGTCTTCTACAAATCAAGAAGAAGAAATTTCAACACCTACGACGAATGAACTCCCACAGATTCCGTCGTCACTCAAGTTCTTGATGGGTAACATCAAGAATGTCATTCTCAACCTTTTACTACGAAAAATTACCTGAGCTGGAAATCTCAAGTGTACAAACTCTTTCGAGCGAACGGGTTTGAAGGATTTCTGGATGGAAGCAGTGAACCACCGCAGAAATTTCGACAAAATGCTACAGGCCAAAATGTCTTAAACTCTGCCTATGCAAATTGGAACTTATTAGATCAAAATCTTGCCGCAAATCTATATTCAGTGATTTACTCTGTAATTCTGCCATATGTTCTAACTGTTGAACACAGTAAATATATCCATAATACACTTGACAAACGTCTACAATCAAGCACCAGATCTAAAATCATACAACTAAAAAATGAGATGCACTACTTGACTATGAAGGATAAAAAAATGGCTCAATATCTTTTAGAAGTTAAAACGAAGGTAGATTCACAAGCAACAGCTGGATATACTCTGGACGCTGAAGATGTTATTCATTATACGCTAAATGGACTCCCAAATACATATCAGGCATTTAAAACAGCCATTCAGACGAATCTATAGCCCTTAAGTTTGGATGATTTATATACACTATTATGTAGTGAAGAAGTTAATCTTGCTCATGAAACAACCATAGAACTTCAATCAATTCATTTATCAGGTAATTCCACAGCTCTAATAGCCACACGAGGACGTGGTCGTAGAGGCAGAAATCATTATAAATGACAAAATTCATACAACAATCATTCACAATCATTTGCTGTAAATACAAGTCAAGGAGGTAAAACGGGATATCTATAACCTGTCAAATCTGTGGCAAATATGGTCATTCTGCTGTAAAATGTTGGTATAGACATGATGATAAATACAACACAGAGCAACCAGTTACAGCATTCTTCAATCTGCAGTCGCTGTCTGACTCAACAGAATGGTACCTAGACAGTGGAGCTTCTATGCATTTGACTTGGTATCCTACACAATTACAAAGTTCACAAGTTTACAATGTGCAGAATCAAATTACGATTGGTAATGGACAACAACTTCTTATAAAGAATACGGGTAAAGGTCTTTTACCTACTCCTGCAGGTATTCTTAAACTGTCTGATATAAATCTGGTTCCAAATTTAGCATTCAATTTATTATCAGTACACCGACTTGCCACTGATAATAACTGCTTCATTACATTCTCCGGCCATGGTTATGAAATCAAGGTCAGAAGACGCTCAAGTCACTTCTCATGGGACCTTGTATTAACGGAATTTATCTGTTCCACACCAAGTCCGTTCCAGTCACTAATACCTCTAATCTTGCTCTTGTTTCAATACAAGCTATACCGGATCTCTGGCATCATAGGTTGGGCCACCCATCCTCTCATACTTTATCTCAAATAACTAAGCATCATTATGATATTTGCATCTCCAATAAACAGACTCTGTGCAATGCTTGTCAAATGGCTAAAAGCCATTGTCAAACGCATCATGTATCTCAAAACAACACCAATTTTTCCTTTTCTATAGTTCATTCGGATGTATGGGGTCCGTCACCATCTATTTCCACTCAAGGATATCGATACTATGTATTGTTTATTGATGATTTTTCAAAATATACTTGGATGTATCCATTACTCCAAAAAAATTGAAGTTGTTTACAAGTTTATTGAATTCATAAAAATGATAGAATGTCAATTCAATACAAAAATTTGTTTTCTTCGTACAGATGGGAGTGGGGAATACATAAATAACAAGTTTCTCACATTATTAAAGAATAATGGCATTCTTTATCAATATACTTGTCCTTACTCTCCATCACAAAATGAGATTGTCGAACGCAAGCATCAGCACTTAACGGAAACTCTTTGGACACTGCTTATACAAGCTTCACTTCCATCACACTTATGGGTTTATACTCTTATGACAACAAACTATCTCATAAATAGATTGCCATCCTCAAATACCTTCAACAAATCTCCATATGAAATTTTGTATAGCATTCCACATACATATAGACATTTAAAAGTGTTCGGGAGTCTTTGTTATCCTTGGCTTAAGCCATATTCCATTAACAAACTATCTCCACTTTTACATCCCTGTGTTTTTATTGGGTATGCTCCTTTTCAAAAAGGCTACCTTTGTTATGATCCAGTTACCAATAAAATTTACACGTCGTGCAATGTCATATTCAATGAAGCAATTTTCCCATTTCTACTGAAATTATCTCCTGATCATACTTCCTCAACATCTTCCACATCTTCCATGGTTACACCGCCATTGCTACTTGTGCCTACAGCAAACTTACCTAAACACACTACAAAGGCAAAAGATATCAATCAGATCACTTCTCACATAAGCAATCTCCAATATTACACAATGAGCAGCTTATTAGACCATCCAATAATGACTTTTCAAGTCATTCGAATATCAAACTGGCATCTAAAGCACCACAAACATAAATTCCAACTCCACAGAATTTTTCAAATGCTCAGCTCGAGCCAGTTTCTTTCAATCTTCCAGCTTCACAAAATCTATCAAGTCATCAATCTCAATCAATGCATCCAATGGTAACCAGATTTAAAAGTGGTAACACCAAGCTTAAGCAAATTCTTGACTTAGTTTATATCATACAGCCATCAGAACCTACAACTTATCATCAAGCAATTAAAATAGAACATCGGCGGTTGGCAATGTCACAAGAATTTCAAGCACTTCAATCTCAAGGAACATGGGAGCTAGTTCCTTCTTTACATGACATGAACATCCTTGACTGCAAGTGGATGTTCCGCACCAAAGTGAAATCGGATGGTTCTATAGCACGATATAAAGCCAGGTTAGTGGCTAAAGGATTTAATCAGGAGCATGGCTTAGACTATACAAAACTGTTATGTCAAGTGGCCAAAATAACCACCATTTGAGTTTTTAGAATCATTTCCTTGCAATACAATTGGAAGATTCATCAACAAGATGTTTCAAATGCCTTTTTACATGACACTTTATCAGAAAATGTTTATATGAAGCAACCTATGGGATTTCAAGATTCAATTCATCCAAATTATGTTTGTAAACTCAAAAATGCACTATATGGGCTCAAGCAATCCCCACGAGAATGGTATGCCACACTATCTAATCATCTACAAGAATTTGGATTTAAAATAAGTGCAGCATATCCATCTTTACTCATATATCAAAAAGAAAAGACCCGGATATACATGGTGATATATGTAGATGATATTTTACTGACAGGGAATTCACAAACAGAAATAACGAAGCTGCTGGCTAATCTACATGCCAGATTTCAGATGAGGGATCTTGGTTCATTAAACCAATTTCTTGGACTTCAAGCAGTTTTTACAAATTATGGAGCTCTGTTACATCAAAAGCAATATGCTGAGAGAATCCTAGTCCAAGATGGAATGCAAGAAACAAAGTCAGTGGCAACTCCAATATCTGGTAAAACAACTCTAACCGCAAAATCTCATAAAGAATATCTGAACTATCAGTTATACAGACAGTTAATAGGAGGATTGTAGTACCTGACGTTAACAAGACCTGACATTCAATTTGCAATAAATCAGTTAAGCCAATATATGCATAAATCGCTCAATATCAATTTTGAGGCACTCAAACTATTATTGCGGTATAGTAAAGGTACCACAGACATTGGCATACCTTTATATAAAAATTCACCTACTTTACACAGTTATGTGGATGCAGATTGGGCTAGTAATTCTCATGATAGAAAATCCATTTCTGGATATTATAATTTTTTGGGCAAATCCATTATTTCTTGGCAAGTTAAAAAGCAGACGACAGTTGATAGATCGCCTACATAATCATTTTTTGAAGTTTTTAGAGCCCCTGTAAAGTTTCTTCTATAAGTTTATTTGTTAAATACTCTTTTATTTTTTTGTTAAGCAAGTTTGTTCTTTTATATATATACATTGGCTGCAATTTCCTATATTTCTCATAAATTTTCAATTTTGTATAAATTATTTGAACATCTATGTCTTCTTCAAAATTGGTCCTAACTATTTCGATTGATTTAACAGTTTATTTCAAATGACTAATACCTGAGAGTAGGGGTGTCAAAAGTTATCTTTCTTCGTTGTATTTAATTAATTAATGTTATTCTTATATGAGAAAATACTTCTGCAATTGTAATTTGTGTAAGAATTAGTATTTTCGATTGATCATCAAAAAGCAAAGAAGAATGCAATTAAAAATCTTAAACATCAATCAATCTGTATCAACCCAAAGTTTGTTGGTTTAATTTTTAGACATGTAATTCGGCGGGTGGAGGTAATGAAAAAGGGGAAAAGAAGAAGATAAGTTGAAAACCACGAGTTGATGACTCTTCCAACGATGTTGACCCCTATACATCAGACCACGCGAGAAATGACTCAAACTAGTAAATAAAGCAATATGTGCATTGATGAAACACGTCACTTAAGGGGTCAAATGACCACCAAATGCCAAACGGATGGTATCGTTGTGATCAGGACACTGAATTCTGCTAGGTCGATGCCCCTCGTAATTGAATCGGATGAGATTGGTCAAAAAAGACGACCGACACCCGAAATTAAAGCGCGAGACTGATCAAAGGATGTAGGATTAACAAACGGACTTCGTCATTATGTTCAGAACATTGCAAATACTCAAAAACTGTATTTTATTTATTCAATTTGGATCATCCTAATGTGTGACATGAATTTCAAGACAATACGTATTTCGAGGAAAATCAGACCTCGACGTCGCTCAGATGACGTTAGATAATGAAACGGACTATACCATTGCGTTCGGAACATCCTCGACATTCAAAATATACATCTTTTGTGATTAATTGGGATCAATCATAATGGTGACACTGATCCCAAGGTAATAACACACATATCGAGGAATTTGGCCCTCGATGACGCCCAAACGATTTCAGATCGACAAACAGATAGTGTCATTGCATCCGAAACATCGTCTACATTCAGAATATATATTTTATTTAATGAATTTGGATCGTCTGAGATGGTGGCGAAGACATCGTCAATACCCTGACAACACTATCAATTTGTTCAATTATGGTTATCGATGGAATTGACATGTACTACGAGGTAAAAAATCATGAACTCCAAGGAAACTACACGTATTTCAAGGCGATCACGCATATTTCAAAATGGATGCACCCTAATCGAAGCATTTTTGGGGTAATCATCAAGCTAGTTGAAATGCAAACATAAAAAAAAATATGACAATCTTCTATGAATAAGGAGCAACTACAAGCAACAATCAACGACGAACGAAATATCAGTACAACTTGTTCATATATGTCAATCAACGAAGTTGAAGAAAACATACAACTCAAGTGCAAGCAATAATTTGAGACTCGCTTCAATAAGCGTCATTGTAAGCGGTGAAATGAGACTCGACCCATGAATAATAATCAATATGGAGCGAATGAATGAGGCGAACAGATAATGTTGATTGCAAGAAATAATACAAGACTCTTAATTCATCTATGAACCAAATCCTCTGACGGATGTTATATATTCACTTATTAACAGTGGTACTCGACGAGCGGCATTTGTCACATTCATGTTTATGAGAAAGGTATGATGGTTAGAACAAATGCATTGATGTGCTTACAAGCAAAGAATGGAGGGCATGTAATAGTTGCAGTAACACAATTATTAAAAATGTGAATATCAAAAAGTAGTAGGGGAAATTGGTGGATTATGGATACAATGGGTTCTCTACGAGTTAGTTGTGAGAAATGCGATGTATGTGCCACTTTACCTATAAGTGGAGGACAATACATTTGTAGTGTGGCCGAGCTCCTGAGAAATATTATAGGAGATTTGTTCTCCATTTGGTACCTCGCCTGTAAGTAAAATGAGTAATTTATAGTGCATATGCCATAGTTCTCTAAAGGCGACAGTGAAGGATATATAAGCAAATACATCAACTTGCCAACCGATGCATACAGAAAGATTACGACAAGTACAGGCTTCAACGAGTTATCATAGAAGATCCATTGTACGCCAAACGTGGTTTTCACAAGCAAAATACAAAAGGACTATGATGACTACCAAATCCTACAAGCTGCTAAAGGAGACCTGTTATACATTCAACTTGATATCTGCGAGCAAATATAAAAGATCTGCAACACATACAAGCTCTATATAAAGACAAATATACGTGCCACATGGGTAGATACAGAAAGACTTCAATAAATACAGTATCCTATAGTCAACCTCAGTCTGCAAATGAGTACATCTACATATAGCAGTAGTGGACATGTTGCAAGGGTCAAACCATAATGAAATGTACAAAGAATGCAGTGATGCACGAGGGTCTGAAAAGCAGGATATTCATTAGTGCATATCAATCCGCCTGCTGAAAGCAACAAATAATGCACGACAGTCTACCTGTACAAAGTAGCGATCAACTCTATTCAGAAGCTGCTACACCACGCCACCGGATCCGTAACATTCTTGCAAGCGAACAGAAGGCGTCTACAAATAATTTCAAAGTACCCCCATACATGCACTATAGTTTGTATACACATAGGTACATTAAAAGGGGTAAAAGTAATCATAAAACCCGAATGGTCCCCTGCGAGCGTGTTATTGGTACACACGTGACGTCTAGGGATGCTGCGCTGTTTATTAAATATGAACCCAATCCTTCTAAGCAAGTAAGAGTCGATAAAGTTCAATAAATAATTACAAAATGCCCCCAAACACCCGCATGGGCCCCGACAAGTGTGTTATTGGTACACACGTGACGTCTATGGATGCTGTGCGGGTTATTAAATATGATCCTGATCCTTCTAAGCAAGTAGGAGTCGACAAGGTTCAATAAATAATTACGAAATGCCCCCAAACACCCGCATGGGCCCCAGCAAGCGTGTTATTGGTACACACGTGAGGTCTAGGGATGCTGCACGGGTCGATAAGTGAATTCAAGTTTGAACCCGATCCTTCTATACGAATCAATAGGAGTCGACAGGGTTCAAACCTTCAAATAAATACACGGTTGTGGCAACCAGTATATTTATTTTAATGCATTCATATCAGATCTTCAAAGCCCAACATCAATAGAATTCACTAACAATGGCACAAAGCCTACGAAATCCGATCCCATATCAGCAAGTCGATAGGGTCGACAAGGTTTAATCAAGTGAAAGTGACCCCAAACACCCCGATGATGGCCATGTTGAATGCATATCTCAACCGAAGGGGTTCCCAAATATTTTCAAATCTCCCAAATATATAAATTTCATTTCAAATATTCCAAAGCTCCACCAAAAATACCCATACAAATCCAAAAATCCAAAACTCCACCAAAATTCCAAAAATATTTAAAATTGAAATAAACTATCAACTGCTTAAAGAAAAATCTATCCACCATCTGCAACAGTTTGCTGAGGTGGACAAATTCAAATTTACTTAAGCTCACATAGAGCCAAATGCCTAGTCAAAAATATCACTAGGATCCATTCTCAAATAGTCTCCTGCTATTAAGGACGTGGTACGTGTCCTTTAACTATCGATTTTACCACTAAATGGCACCGTAAGATAAACGGTTATGACTCGAGGCCCTCTGAACTGAGTGATTTTTGCTGGCAAATGGCACCACATATACTGATTATGGCCAGAGCTAATACGTTCCTTAATGGCATCAAATCCTTGAGATATGAATCAATAGGATATGATCGATAGGGCACAAAGCCCTCTGTTAGCTAAGGTAGATTCAAATTTATCCCCTTAGACAAACATCTAACCCCGGTCTATAAGGTTCCCTTGGACGAAGCAACCCATGGCTGCCGACAAGGGTCCTTCTGTCAGGTTGGGTCGACTACCTCCTCTAACTAAGTAGACCAAGGACCACGATGGCCCGGGACAACGGAACCATGGGATCTTGATTGGGTCTATCATCCATTCGCTCTAAGTGCAAGATGGTGTAATTTTTATTTTAAATATCAAATTCCTAAATTCTTCAATCAAACTTTTCAAACCATTTCAAATACCTATGCTGCTACTATATGTCAGATAACACGTATATCCTACGTATCTGATTGATGACTAGCCTTAATCGAAAGTTCTCTCTCGTGATCGGGAGGGGTAATTAACTATAGGGGCTTGCGCCTATAGGAAACCAGAACTCAGATCATAAAGTCCTAGCAAAATGAGGGCGAAATCTCTAGGTAGTGTCTTATCTACAAACTCATCTACCTTCCAAAATTTACCCCGGAACTTAATCAGTTAAAACTCCCTCGCCAAATAAAAAGAAAAGCGAGGGGAGGCCGGGGCCAAATTTTCGGAGCCCACAAACAACTGGTGTGCTTTGCACTTGCTCACCTTGAGCTCTCTCCCTTCTCTCTAGTGCTCACACAAGAAGAAGAATAAGAAGAAACAAATAAAATTTTATTAATCATTCTTCATCCTTTTACAACACATAGAGCCACTATATATAGGCCTCTCATCTTGAAAAGCAAAGTTCAAACTTGCCTCCGGGCTACAATGACAAGATACTCCCCATAAGGGTAAAAGCGGAAAACAACAAAAACTAAATAAAACATCATGCATACAACAAGACTAGATAAAACATAAAGCGTCAAAAGTAAAGACGTTGTATCGTAGCCGTCGATTTACGATTCTGTCGCCAGTACACGTGTCTAAATCTCTGAGCGATGTCCTCATCAGGGATCTCTCCATAGTGATTCTCTCAATGTTAACGTATGAAGTCTACGTTGAAAACCTTCCATGTATGCAACGTTAGAGTAATTGATTATTTTGTGGCCTTAACTTTTATGTGTGTGACTTGGCCTAAAGCTTGTTTCACCGCTCTCTTATTTTATTTCTTCATTTAAATATCTATAATTATTTTATTCTTAATGTTAAGGAATGTTAAGAAGCTCAATCATAGCCTAACAAAAATCAATGATTTGGCATTATTGTTAAACGATAAAATACCAAACCAAATAGTATCATTGAGAGATAATAGTTCTGCTACCTATCAGTTCTTGCATCAATAACTTTTCTTCTTCTTTATTCAACTGCAAATTATTAATATATATATTCACTTTAATGCTTCTCCTCTTCTGTTTTCCATTATATATATATATATATATATATAACTACGGGAAGCCTATACACTAGCACGGATCAAAACTACTAAACATATTCATAACAAATTGACATATTTCTCATAAATATCAATGTATGTTTGCTCTATAATTTGCATGATGCGGACTTGGGTTTTATTCTATAGCTCAGTCATTCAATTTATTTTGTGCAAAAATATTGTTTCATAATTTCTTTAACTCAATTGGATTTAATATTTTAAAATAATGTTTGATTGTTGAAACACACATATTAATGTATTTTGATAGAACTCAATAAAATAATAATTTATGCTTAAACTCTCTCATAAAATTGTTAATAATATTGTTAACATTAAAGTCTTAATAGTTTTTATTTATATTATATTTAATATTTATAAATTTACATATTACTTCAATAATAATATAAGCCTTAATAATGAAAATTTAAATATTGATATTAAAATTTTAGGCATGTAATAAATAGATTGCTATTCTTATAATAATTATATCAATTTTTTATTTATTGTTACATTCAATATACTTTATTTAAATAAAATTACTATCCTCATATAGGAAACAAATTATATCAATTTTTTTCATATATGCCATATGATGTATAATAGGGGAAGAAAAAATATTGCCATCAAACTCAAATAAGAGTAGTTATAGAATTCAGAATGTTGAATTAATTAAATAATATTTATAATTTATTAATATTATTTAATTTTTTAAATTTTATTAACGTGCATTTAATGTATGTGCAATTATACATATAGTCTTATTCGTTAATAAAATAATTTTTTTCATTTTTTTATGCCGAGTCACACTAGTAAGTTTAAAAGTTCTAACAACTTATAAATACCATCACTCTTTGCTCTAGATCCTAAGGAGAGATGAGAAACTATAAGAAAAATTACACTTAGGCTTCGTTTGGGACGGCTTTCTCATTGCTTCTTAAAGCAATATTTTAGTACAAAAATTAAAAATGTTGTAAGCAGTAAAAAAAACCATCCCAAATCAAACCTTAATTATTTATTTAACATGTCATATATTTCCCTCTATGTTAAGAAAAACATGTGGGAAGCTGAATAAGAAGCAGTTAAAAACTAGCACTTGCAAGAGTTAAACCTTTAAAGGTTTGTCCACACATTATGGAAGATCACTTTGAGTGGTGCATGAGCCCCTTCTAGCTAGTGAGCCTAAATATCTACCTCCAAGAAGTTGATTATTTAGCAAAAAGCAAGGCCCGTCCAAAGCAATGATGAGCCAAGAAAGTTGCATCCCTAAAAGTTGACTTCCCCCTTTTTATGATAACATTTACATTGGTAGCACACTATCTCCTTCTACTTAGTAAGTCAAAGTAATTACTCTTACAAAGGCAATAGTATAGTAAAGTGAGAGGATCATCTAAGTTATATCATGTATGCATTATTTAGTCCCCTTTCTCATTGATTATATTGAGTCTTCAAGAAGGCATTTTTATTTAATAGCTCATCCTATAAAGTAGCCTCTTTCTTTGCTAACTTAGCTTTCAAGGTTTTGACATCCTTCTTAAAACTCTGTTAGAGTGTGAAATCTTTTTTTAGGCAAGCCTTTACTTTAAGATGTCCTTATATAAACTAGCAAGTTTCCTATTAACCTTCCTATATGATTGTGAGCTAACGTGTATGTACTCTACTAGTTTAGTGAGTAATAACCCATGGTGGCAAAGGCAAAGCTTAGTGATAGAGATAGCAATCAACTCCTTATCTACTATGGTTGATCAGTAAACAAATGACCCATGCATGTTAAATATTTTTCTTATGGGATGGATGTGTAACAACCTGAAAATATGAAAAATATTTAAAAAAAATAAAAATTTTGAAATTTCTATTGAACTAGAGCGCTTTAGCATTATGTCTAGGAGAGCTATGGTGTTATGCTTGAGAGCACATTGAAGCTAGAAATTTTTGCCACAGCAGTTGAGACTCTATTATACAGTAATTCTAGATTCAACATGGAGCATTGCGGTGTTAGACCACTAACAGTATGTATAAATATATATATATATATATATATATATATATATATATATATATATATATTAAATTCAAAATCCTAAGCACTAAAGAATCCAGCCATCCCTATTTATTGGCGTATCGTGGAAGGAAGAAGAGTAGGAAAGGGAGAAGTAGAGGAAGAGGAGTGGAGGGATGAAAGAGAAAGGGAACTTTTAAAGCTTTTATGTCTATTATTTCTAATAGAAAAATTATTCTACTATTAGTAAGTGACATTTACTCTATATCTGTTTTTAATGATTCTAAGTCTTATATGTTTTCTACCTTCTAAATATGATAAGAAGCCTTTATATCTTGTTTAAGTGAACATTCATTGCATAACTTTTGGTACGTGATAGATGTCGTTAATATGAGCATTTTGATTAAAATATTTTTGAATTTCAAAGAGTAAAATGTTAATTATGAATTTTTGAAGATATTATATATTTTATAGAATTTTCTATAATATTTTCTATATAATTGCATTTATAGTTGAAATGATACTAACTCTACTTGATGAATGAGACATTTACATACAAACAAGGTTGGCTATTAACACTATAATTAATATGAGTTAGCTATTAACATTTGCAAGAGGTTGCACTCTGTTGTATGTTTTTTGCTGATTATATTCTTCTTGTTGATAAGACTAGAGAAGGAGTTGAAGGTAAACTTGAATTATGGAAATCAACCTTAGAGTCTAAAGGCTTTCGTTTAAGTAGATCTAAAGCTGAATATATGGAGTTTAATTTTAGTAATAATATAGATCTAGTGGGGGGAATGTGACTTTGGGTGATCAAGTTATTAATAAGAGTACATGTTTTAAATATATTGGGTCTATTGTTCAAAATGATGGTGAAATAGATTGAGATATTATTAGTTAAATTCAAGTTGGATGGTTTTAAAGTGGAGCAATACATTGGGCTTGTTCTGTGATAGAAAGTCCACATCTCAAATTTAAGGGAAAATTCTATAAGATGGTAGTGAGACCAACAATGCTTAATGGTGTTGAATGTTGGTCATTAATAGAGAAGCATAATATTAAGTTAAGTGTTGCAGAGATGATGATGCATGGTCATGTGGAAGAGTGGTTTACTCTTAAAGACATGATACAAAATGAGCATATACGTAAAAAGGTTGGAGTAGCTTCAGTGGAATATAATATTAGAGAGAGTCGCCTCAGATAGTTTGGTCACATAAAACAGTGGTCATTTGATGACCCGGTTAGAAAGCAGATGTATAAGATTTGACTTATGTTTAAAAAAAAAAATTGACTTATGTTAGTAGAGGTGGACCTAAAAATACTTGGTTAGAAAATATTAGAAACTCTTTCTTTATTAGATTTAGATGAGAATTTGAGTCCTAACAGAGGTTTTTTGTTGCTAATGTTGTTGTTAAAATTTCAATTGATTAGAATTTTTTTATTCATTTAAACGATTATAATAAGTATAAAAAATTAAAAAAAAAATTGTTATTTTCACAATTTAATTTAAAATAATTAAATCATATTTTTGTAAAAAATAATTTAAAAACTTTATTTATTTATTTTAAACTTTTCAAAATAAGGAAATTATTTTTGAAAACAAACCACATTATAAATATTTTTATATATAATCATTAAATTTGATTGTTTCAAAACCTTTAAAAATAAGAAAATTTAAAAAAATATTTGTTTTATTATTTTTTAATCTCCTTGATGTTATAAACCAAAAAAGTTGAATGATCATATTTGAGGACAATATCGACGATAACAATTATGAAATATTTATCATTTTCTTATGTTGATATATTCGTCTTTTCATGAAGAGTTATTCTACGTACGTAAAAAACTCATTATACATACATTTATTATATTCCTAATGAGCATATATGTTAAAAAATATGTTTAATCATATAATACTTCTTGTTGACATTTCTCTTTGGAACAATTTTCTTAGTGATTTCTAAAACAAACTATCTGAAATGTGGAAAATATCTACTTTTTTTTTTAAATATTCCAATAGTTAAAGAAGCTTTCTCCATATATTTTTACATTGAAAAAGTACATTAGACATTTTTAGTAGTAGAAAATGTGGAAAAAGGAATGTTATTGTCAAAAAGGACCCCATTAATTAAAAATATATGAAGAAAAAGTCGTTGAGATTTTTCTTTTCTTTTTAAAGGCATCCTGATTTCTATCAGATTCACCTCCACAAATCCAACAAGATGAATAAAGCTTCCCCATCACCGGCTCCTTCCACCGGTGAAATTACCGGCGGCCACACAATCGACATAAGCCAAAATTTAAATAAAGGCACCGTAATTAGCTCAATCGATGAAGTCGTTGAACGCTACATGACCGCGGCCGCCGGCAACCTCCTATTCCCCTTTTTGGCCTGCCTCACCTTGATATTTGACTCCCAACAGGCCTTCATCAATGTCTTCTCTGATAAACCACCGCCATGGCACTGCACCTCCTCTACTTGCAATTTCAGCAGACCTTGTAACCTCCCATCCAACTCCTCCTGGTCCTATTCCCAACCCAGCAAAATCTCCACCATTTCTGACTTCTCCCTCGAGTGCTCGTCGCCGATTCGTTTCGCCCTTCCTGGCTCTTCCTTCTACGCTGGATGTCTCGTCGGAGGCCTCTCCCTTGGCACCCTCGCCGACTCCCGCCTCGGCCGAAAAAAAACCCTCGTTCTCTCCACTTTAATCATGTCTATAGCTGTCGCCCTTACTGCATTCTCTTCCAACCTAGCCGTCTACGCCGCCCTTCGCTTCACCTGCGGATTCGGCCGTGCCAACGTCGGAACCTCTACTTACGTCCTTTCCACCGAACTCGTCTCCCGGCGCCAGCGCAAGCACGTCAACATCATCACCTTTATTTTTTCCACTACAGGCTTCCTCTCCCTTCCCGCCATTGCCTTCTTAAACAAAGCAAACTCTTAGCGACTACTCTATGTCTACACCTCAATCCACTCACTTTTTTATTGCATTTTTCTCCATTTCTTCATGAATGAATCTCCTCGTTGGCTTCTTCTGAAAGACAAGAGAAAACAAGCCATTGAAACACTAAAAAAGCTCTCATCTTTAGAAGAAACAGAGAGCTTCTCAGACTTGGCAATGACTTACTCTGAAAAAACTAAGTCAGGAGGTTTATACTCTGTGGCAAGGATATTATGGGAGAAGCCATGGGCGTTGCAGCGATTAGTAGTGATTTTGATTGGGAGCTTTGGCATCGGATTAATGTACCACGGAATGCCGCTCAATCTCTGGAACCTCAACGCCAACCTCTATATAAGTGTGGCGCTGAATGCGGTGGCTGAGCTTCCGTCGGCGCTTATTATATTCTTCAGCTCTAATGTGATTAGCCGCCGCAGAACTTTGGTGCAGTTAACGATTGTGAGCGGTGGATGTAGCCTTGCATGTGCGGCAATGGGCGGGTGGTCGGCGGTGGTATTCGAGTTGGTGGCATTCTTTGGGGCTTGTACAGCGTTATACATTGAGAGAATTTATGCTGTGGAACTGTTTCCAACATGTATAAGGAACTCGGCCATGGCGTTGCAGAGGCAAGCAGTGGTGCTCGGCAGGGTGGCAGCGCCAGCCATGGTGGCACTGGGGAGGAGAAGAAAAGTTCTTTCTTTTGGGATGTTTGGGATAGTTATCATTTTTTGTGGGTTATTTATTATGTTCTTGCCAGAAACAAGGGGGCGGGCAATCAGCGATACAATGGAGGAGGAAGAGAGCAAGATGATGGAGGGTAAAATTATCAATAACTAATCACTATAATCACCTTTTCTTCTATTATACTAAATAAAAAAAGTGTGATTGACACTGTACAAGAGTCATGGACAACTCGTTGATGATCCGGTGATTGTGGCCGAGCACGATCCTAAAAACTCCTTGGAAAAAGAATTCACCACTTAGAAATCAATCTCAAAATAAAGGAATAAAATTACTCAATTCTTATTAATCTCAAAAATCTCCCCTATTACAAGTATTGATTATGTATTTATTAGACAAATGTAGCAACATATTAAACGACACCCAGTAGAAGAAAGCTCTAAAACTAGTCTGAAGTTTAGCAAGTTATATTAATCAGCTTAGCTCCGGCATCGGTGATTTAAATGCATATCACATAAAACTTCTATATTTAGATATGTCAAACCGAAAATCTAACTTTAATTTCCTTATATTACACCAAAAAAATCCTCAACATCTGAATAATAATATCTCAACGAAGCTATGGGAGAGAAAACTAAGAGTTAGAATGTGGTGATGGAGAGAGAATTTTCATTTTTCACTTCAAAATACAGTAACAATCATCTCAAACAATAATTTATCTCCAACTGAACTCCATTTCTAATACCGAAAGATATATATATATATATATATATATATATATATATATATATATATATATTTTTTTTATTTTTTTTTTTTTCTTCTTCTTATCTTCATATTTTCTCTAAAAAATGGGTTTTGGCGTATTGTGAGATGCGAATATTAGCATTGCATTGTTCATAGCCTCAAAAATGTGTTTCGTTTTGGGTTTGGTGGAGGTTTGCATTAGCTACAAGCGGGTGTTTGCAGTTCGACTGGAGATGCCCATAGGGGGTAAAATGTTTTTGGGTGTTATACAAGCAAATATTTGATTTTAAGTGTGATATATATATATATATATATATATATATATATATATATATATATATATATATATATATATATATATCAAGGCTCTATATGATGTAGCATAAGTTATTTACAAATGATTGGCTTTTTCTACCACCCTACATAGAACCCAAATTACATAAAGTTTAATGCTTGTGTTACTATAATTATTTTAGTTTTAATATTTAAAATATTTTATATTAAAAATCTAGAAAACTAACAATTTTATTTATGGGATATTAAAATTTATTTATATTTAATTAGTATGTCATGAATAATTATCTAAATATTATATTTAAAATTAATATTATTTAAAAATTTGAATATAATTTTTATAATAAAGCGTATATATTATAATTTTCACATCATATCATTGTTGAACCTTCTATTGCCCAAATCCACTGCTATGACTCAATACTATGTGCCCCATTCAATAATATATATGCTACATTTTTTGCCAATTAGTAAAAAAAGAAGAGCATCCACAAAACCAAGCACCAATGTGAGATCCCAATCTTAAGACACATCTACCATATGAACATGAAAAGCAAAAAAATTTAAAGGTCTAATTGTTAGATTTCACCAAGGGTTTGAGTTCTTCTAAACGTGAAAACATATATCTTTGATGATGGCTATAATATTCATCTTCCATATGTTGAATATATGGATATTCATTACCAGCGACTTTCCGACGGCTTTCCAACATATTTCCGGCAGAATATGTCCAACTAATTTTTATTTTCCGGTGGCATTATTCAGACGGAAATTGGCCCTCGGTATCGTTTCCTACGTGGCTTTTACTGGCGAAAAAATATCCGCCGGAAAGCTGCCAAAAATCTTAATTTTCATAGGAAATTTGCCAATTTTCGCCGGAAAAATCCATCGGAAATAAACAATTTTAATGTAGTGCTATATATTATAGTGTATAATATCCATTGTACCTTGGGTATTGAGTTTGCCTAAACCAACTTTATCTTTGCCTATTTTTCAAAAGTACAATGCTCACATAATTCTATCTTGTCACTTTATTCTTTTCAAAATCCCTTGATTATGTAAAACATATGAATCCTTTTGATTAATATGTCTAAGAATAAGATGTCAAAGTCTTATGCTATCAATTTCATTTTCATAGAATACATCAATAAGTTGCGTTAACATTTTTCCTGATAATGATTATAGAGTACCATTATATCTTCTTTCCTTTGTATTGATCATAAAACATCATATCACTTTTACCTTAGCCCTATTCTTGTATTTATAAATATAAATCCAAATTTTCCTAGAGCAATTATCTATGAAAGAGAAAAAGTATCTTCCTCTTTCATATGTTGGAATAATTATAATTTCCTATATATAAAGAAAGAATAATAATAATATTACTACATGAGTATAAAAAATAGAAATAAAAATACTAAATGGAAACCCAAATTAGAAGATTTGGCATGGCTCAGGCTAAATTGTTCTTGGAAAGTTGACATAATTCAAGACAAGATTATTAGGACTACTCAATCTCAATTCAAAAGAATATCGCCAGTCTACATGAGAACTCACTTCAAGCAAGCAACCACAACCTAAGAATTCATCGCAATCAAGCAAGTATGGGTTATAAATTTTTTAATATATGTTTTAAATTTTTTTTGAAATTTTTGTACTCTGAATTTCATATTGTATGGGTTATTATCTAATATTATTCATATTGCATGAGTCATTATCCAATAATTTGATTTAATTTGATTACACATACATACATACCCTAGTGATTCATCTCTTACAAAAGTCATTAATATTTATCCTTTCTCCAAGCATAGGATTTGATTAGTGTAGTTTTTTATTGTTTTATTTTAGTTAGGATTTGTACTCACCTGAGTAAGAAAATACGAAGGTACGTATTTTAACCTGGGATCAATTACTTGACAAAAGATGCAGAATCACATAAACACTAGCTAGCTCATGACATGTCATGTACATTTTATAATAGGTCATTATTAAATAGTTTATTTTTATTTTTAATTTTTTTTCATTATTTGTAACCCTATCTATAGCCCTATAAGCCCCATGAAAAAGGGATAAGGAGGGACATTTGGGAGTTTTTTTTTTTTACATCTCCCAAGATATTTTCATAATATTCTAAATCCTTGATAATGTTTAAGTACACTATACATTCTAATCTCTATTTCCATCTCTCACCTCCATCTCACGAGGTTTTATGATTCCAACATGATAGATTGCTGGCTAATAAAGATAGGTATCATCCAAAGATAAATTAAGATCAAATAAGTGTTGATTTTTGTTGATGGTTATAGATTGCTAGCTAATCTATGATTAAAATCAAATCATTTGGGAAAATAATATTTTCATGGACTAAAATGTTTGCTTAGTTGATGGTTATAGTCAACCCAATCTAACCAAAAGATCTTATCTTAAACCATGAGTTACATTTTCTAAGGGAACCTAATAATTTTAGGTAGAAATCCTAATGAAAGAGGTAATTTTATGTTAGGTTTAGCTAAGAGATGACTTCATGTGTGATGTCCCATAATCAAATTTGAAAAAAAAAATCTTTTATATTTTAATATACAATAATTAGATCTATCTCATTTCTTTTATCAATATAAATACTAGAAAAAATAAAATTATTGATGAAAATATATATATATATATATATATATATATATATATATATATATTCATTTTTCAAAAAATTATATATATACACTATTCAGAATCTATATAATCATATTGTAAACAATTTATCATGAGCATAAAAAAATAACTAGAAAAAAAAATTTGAACCGGAATGATCATGTCCAATATCCCACTCCTGCTCCCTCGTGCTTTGGAAATGATCAAAAAATGTGAAAATGATCAAAAATGTGGAGGAAGCACTAGGAATGTAGAATGAAATGCTAGAGCGGCTAAAGAGTGAGTGTATTGAGAGTTTGGTCATAATGAATCTCTCTCGTACTTTGGCCCAATTTTAGGGCTTATTTGGATGGCCCAATCAATCAGGGATATTGCTTGGATGCATGTCAATAATCCCAAGTCGTTAGGATGAAGAGAGAGTGGCTGACATAAGTGAAAATGATGGGGTATTATTTTCAGGTAGAGGGGACCACCTGGGCTAGTTTGGGTTGAACCAGAGATCGGGTGTCACGACCCAAGCCGACCGGGACGGATCCCGCTCGCATCGGGTCGCGGACAAACTCAACTGACCGAACTGATTTCAGGATCTGGCTTTGGAATTTGTTTCAGAACTTTCTTCCAAACAGAAACAGACACAAACAGAGCTACTATAAACATCAAATGCAGTGGAACAGATCATCTATCTTTTTCATTCATCAGAAAGAGAATCATATACAAATACAGATCATGGCTTTCAGACAGAAAGAAAGACAGAACAGAAAAGCCATGACTGTACAAAAAATCAAAAGTCCAAAATACCTATAACAGATCAGACTCTGAACTCAGAACTCAGAACTCCTACTCCAAGACTTCCTTCCCTCTCCCAGAACCTAAAAACCACGCAGAAAATAAGGATGAGCTACAACAGCTCAGCAAGACATCAAACCTCCAATCAAAATCCTCAGAATCCACATCCACACATCAGACAGAAATCCGTACAGAAATCAGAGCAACAGAATCGTATATCGAATCAGAACAGAATAGAAATCACATAAATCATAATCAGAATAGAATCATACATATCAGATCAAACCAGAACAGAACAGAATCGTACATAGCAGAATCAGAAATCATATCAAAATCGTATCAAAATATACCAATTCCGAACATATCACATCAGAACAGATTAAATCAGAACAGATCAAAAGTCAGAACAGATTCCCTGACCCTGATAGAATCTCAACGGATTCTGGCCCCTTATGCCTCCCTTCCCAGACACTGATAGAATCTCTTGGATTCTGACCCCTTATAACTCCCTTTGTGCTCGTGGCACCATAACAGATGTGCTTATAGCACCAGAAATCATCGGATCCGGAACAGAACTTGTTTTCATATTTTTAGAGCTCATTTAAGATTTTCAGATTTCCCTGACACATACAGGATCTTATAACTCCCTTTTTATAGTACACAATCATATCATATCATTTCCGAACAAATCCGGACAATTTCAGAAATCGTACGAAAATCCAGCGGCATAACGGCAGTATACGGAATTTACACAAAATTCACCAAATCAGAATTTTACCAAATTACCACAGAACATTCACAACAATATAACAAGACTTTTATTCTACTGCCCAGACAATTTCAGACTTCACCAGAATTTACAGTCAAAATAAAACACAACTGAGTCAAAATTATCCGGTAAAAATTCTCCAGAAAATAAGCAAAACGTGCACACTCGGCACTTCAGAAATATACCCAAAGTTACGCGGTAAAAACTGAACCAATCGAAAAATACGGACGAAATTCGCTAACGAAAACGAAATCCGGACAGAATAATCGTTCAAACTTCACCAAACTGAAAATTGAGAAAGGCGGAATGTGTCTTACCTTGCGTACACCACTTTCTTGAACTGTCTCGTCGGACGAAAATGGCCCGGCGTTGCCCAAAAATCACTTTTCCTTCTTTTTCCTTCGTTTTTCTCTCTCCTGGGCTTTTCTCTCTCTTCAAAATATCTCGTTTCTATATATATCCAGACTGATCGTCCCGGACGATCTCAACTTCGTCCCGGGACGAAGTGGCTCTGGACAAATTTCATCCAGACGAATTTCATTATCGTCCCTGGATGACTGGGCTTTGTAAAATTTTCGTCCAGACGAATCATGCAGCCAAACATGTTTTCGTGCACAACCTGTACCGATCATCCCGGACGATCCGACTTCGTCCGGACGAACCTGGAAGCAAAATGGCCTTTACATCGGGCTAGGTTGGATCAACATCTAGGAAGCTTCTAGAGTGCACTGAAGAGGTTGGATGAACCTAGGTTCGACTAATCAAGGTGGTTAGACGGGTTGACCACTAAGAAAGTTTGATCCTTAAGGTGACTAGTTTGACCAGTCATGTGGTCAAGGATTACTTATGTGGAGCCTAGGTGTTATATGGGTGGTGGTGGGATGGTTTGCAAAGAGTTTAGAGGGATGGAATAAATATATAACTGAAGGAGTTCATGTATGTGAGGTTTGACCACCTATAGTGGTTTGATCAAGTCAACCCCACCATGAGTTTATCTATGAAAGACTTGAGGAGGTTAATACTTTGTCATGGAGTGGTCTTGAGGGTTTGGGGTGCTTTCCTTGAATGCATGGTCTAGGTTGACCTTGCTTGGCCTAGTTTGACCAATCATAGGTCTAGTTGACCAAGTCAATCTATTGTTGATTGGGTCAAAGTGACTAGTCAAGTCCCATTCACTAAGGGTAATGTTTAGAGCAATTTAGTGAAATTCAATTGTGATATGGAGTTCAATTAGAGGCGGGATATAGAATAAATTGGGCTACCTTGAGCTAGCCCAACTGAGTCTAAGAAGTGTGTTGATGATTGAGAGGTCTAATGAAGGATTGTTTACCATGATGGGTTCCTAGTGAAGGGACTTGGGTATAATTAAAGTTATGGGTGTCAGTACACTGAGCTGGGCAGTGCAATTTGCAAGGTTGTATATGTTCAGGTGATTGAGGTTTGATGTATGTTGACTAACTGGATTAACTAGATGATGATTGATGATTGATTGGCTGCTAGTCATTACTAACTGAGGTGTTAATTAATCGTAGGCGATTGTAAGGTTGGAGTGCATGCTAGCGATTATTGATTGACTGATTGAAGATGATTGTGGATTGAATGTTGAGTGCAGACTTGATTGATTATTGGCTGGATGGTTGATAGGTGGCTAACAGTTAACCATCAAATGTATAATCAGGAGTCTAGAGTAGTGTCTGATGATCTCATATAAAAATGAGGTCAATATATGGTAAACCATAAAGCATCTACAAAAGAGATCAAGAGACATAAAAATGAAAATTAAATTTAAGTAATTCTATATCTATGACCACACATAGATCAATTAATTCACTAAACTTTAAAAAAAAAAGTACACGAAGGATTACAATTTATATAAATTTGGGATATAAATAAAGATATCACTTTGTCTTCTAACTAAGATAAAATGTAGCCACCTAGTATAAAGATAAGGGATACATATATAGAAGAATATGTTGATGTTACTCTAGCTACTCTCTTCCCCTCTCCATCATAAGTCCAAATAAGCCTTTTCTTATAATGACCAAGAGTTTCTTCTCTTATTAGAGCAACACTCCTTCCTTTTGAAGAAGTTGAAGAACCCCTTAAAAGCACAAAAAGAACCTATTTTCCAAAAGAAAATATTGTGACCTATTATAAAGATATCACTTTGTCTAGCTAAGAGAAAATGTTGTGAGCTATTATAAAGATGGGGCTATACATAAAGAAAGATATGTTAATATTTTTCCAATTGCTCCCTTTGCCTTTTTATATCATGAGCCCAAATGAAAATTATTCCTAGCTATAACCAAAACCTTCTTCTCTTGTTAGAGCAACACTTTTTTTCCTTTTACAGAAGTCAAACAACTCCCATACAAGCACAAAAAAAAACTTCATCATTTCTTTCTCTCCATCTCCTCTCTTTCTAATTTCTCTCCCATCTTTGTTGCTTCTTATTGTCAATGTATTGACACAAAGGCTACCATTTCCTTATATAGTAGTTAGAGGTGGAATATAATAATTTTGAATGTGTTATGTAGATGGTGGTAAGTAGCTTCATGCTGATGTTAAGTTAAGTGCAATAGAGGGTGGTAGGTATAAATTTATTTGAGTAGGAGAAAAAAAAATTTATTCATATCTTAACATATAAACTATGTTTACTCTACTTGAGTTGGTAATTAGCTTAACTAGTTAACTTTATTTTTTGTATGTAGATTACATTCTATCAATGATTACAATTTAAACCATGTCAACTCTACTTTCATATATAGTGATTCACCCTCATATATAAAGGATTAGTATATGAAATGGAACTAAAATTCTAGTGTTGGAGAAGACAACGGTTCAGACTTTTGGAGAAGACAAAGGTTCAGACTTACAACCCTATCCTATGAAAAGGGTGGCTCATTGTGATTGCCCTCATAATTATTTTATTTTATTTTATTCTATGCTTTTTACAAATTGGTTAAACATCCAAATCTAAGCCTTAAAAGTTTTTCCCTTGCATGCAAAGGATTAGGTCATGGAATAATCTATATTTTTTGTATTTTTTTTTTATTTGTTTATTTATACATAATTAAAATGGTTTGAGCTCAAGTTCAATGTTCATTGTGCAAGTACAAACAACATTTTCTTATTGCTTAAAAGGGTTTATAATAAAAAAGCCCACAAAAAATCCTAGAGAATTGGGACCAAAAGAATTTATATATGATAAAATTGTATACCATATGGCCAAGAAAATGTAGCAAGGGCCAAGTGCAAAGCATAAAATACCTAATATCGAAGGAACAATTATTACGCCCTCTGACCTGACGTAGAGCTACGTTCGGCCGCCAATAACATGTCGCCACGTGCTCTTACTCTTTACCGCGCGGCCCGACGACTTGACCCGGAGCGGAACCCGGGAATGCTATGTTCGCGATTTTCTCGGTATTGCTCGGTATTTGCTAGGTATTGCTTTGCAAAAATGAGAAATACCGCTATGTGAAGATCAATACCATGCAAATACCAAGTTGTACCGAGTTTTTCTACAACTCAGTACAACTCGGTACAACTTAGTATTTACTCAGGATTTGTTCGGTATTGCTAGGTATTTGCTCGGTATTGCTAGAAAAAACTCGGTACAACTCAGTATTTGCTAGGGATTTGCTCGGTATTGCTAGGTATTTGCTCGGTATTGCTAGAAAAAACTAGATACAACTCGGTATTTGCTCGGTATTGCTAGGTATTTGAAATATATCCAAAAGCTGATGGGATGTTGTTCGGCTCGTCAAGGATTTAAAAAAACGCACGTGCGAGAACCCAAAAAACAGCGGGTCGGGTCGGCGTCTTTACTTCATGCTACGTGGCGCTAAAATATTGGTGGCCGAACGTAGAGGAGCGTACGTTCACCGGACCGAATAAAAGTTCATATCGAAGGGTGATTTAAACCCGGTGCAAAAGTTTTGCAAAATGAGAAAGGTGCATTACCATAATTTGAAATTGCATAATTCGTTTTTTTATTAAAATCAAAATTATAATGTGGCAAAGTGCAAAATGTAGCGCTTCATCTAACAAAATTGAACTTATGATATTCAAAGAATAAAAATGGCGCTAGAATATTATAATACAGATTGTATTACGATTGGCTTAAAAATCATTGGAATTGCTTTGAGATTTGTACAATACACATTTTTATATGCAAAATAAATCTAATGATCTTTCATATTCATGCTAATTGATTTATATTAGGATGCCAATGTTGTTGAAGTTAGAACTAACGTAGTTAGAGCAAAAATGGCATGAATAGAAGGGGTGAAAATTTTGCTAATAATAAATTTAAAGCCTTAAATAACACTCAATGAAATTTTTTGGGATAATTATTACTTATAAAGCATACCTTAAGTGGTATGGATATAGCAAATGATGATAAAATAAAGGGGGGTTTACATATGAAGCACTCAAATTTTCTCATGTATATATTTAACATCTAAATTTTACTGTTCATATAGTATACCACTCTGTTAACTTCTATTATTGACCTTCATGGAACCCCCTCAACAACGAAAAGAAAATTGTGATGGGTTGCAACGGGTTCTAATCAGACAATGAAAAAGAGATAAGGAAGTTGTATCATGATCTTAACGACACAAGTTGCAACGTGATATCGTTGGGAAGGTGATTCACATGACCGATGGCATCAAAGGCGGATCCCCGGCCAGCTCAGGGTGCGTGGGCATTTATATGGCCTTTTTTGGAATTTTGCCCCCTCTCAAAAATAATTTTTTCCTTTTATGTGCATGCCTGCCATCCCGACATCCAACCAGTCTTGCCAGTTGTGAATCGCATCTCTCAAACTCTCAAGCATCCGACGTTGAAGAGCCTTCGTTTTCGCAGCCTTCTCGCTTCGTCGTTGCTTCCTTGTTCTTCACCATTTGCATTCCCTACCTCCGGTCTGCTTGTTCAGTCCAATACTTACCTGGACTTATTGGCGGCGACTGCATTACTGCTTTGGGGTTTCTATTAAATTGATGCCCTAGACCTTGCACCTCGTCTTCTTGGTAAGATCCTACGGAGGGACGAAGATATTGTGCATGTTCTAATAGCTATTATCTACTTAATTAGAAGTAGAAACTTAGCATTTTATGAATTTAACACAAACGGTTTGCATACCAGCTACTAGAGTATAGTTGGAGAAATTTACTTGAACACTAGATGCATTTGTTGGATTGACAAATAAGATTTCCTTTGATATGATTAGACATTAATCTTCAAAATATAGTTATAGCATGGATTTTTTTTTAATTAATTACAAGTAAGCTACTTTCAGCACAATAAAACCTTTTTAGTTGGCCCTTAAGGTGTTTTTTGGCAAAATTTTGGCTGATTATTATTTTTCTTTGAGTTAGATAACATTTAGCTAATTTATTATTATTTTTTCTAAGTTAGAGTCTACGTTCAACATAACTTATATGATTATTCTCCAATTTTTATTACTAAAATCAATATTATATTAAAAAATTATTTTATTATTATTACTATTTAATAATATTTTTTTTTTAATTAACTAAAATTTTGCCCACCCTAAAAAATGTGGTTGGATCCACCACTAGATGGCATGCACACCGGCGAAGGGCGACAGGATCTTGCTAGTGTAGAGTGACAAGACCAATAACATGACGAGTTCCATAATGGAATCCTAATGATGAGGTTTAAGAAGTATTATTTTTTTATGTTATTTAAAGTTTTATTTATTATGTGAGAAAAAAAATAGTTGAAAACAAATTTAATTAAAATTCCTTTTCAATTTCCTCTCATTCAATTCCTTCAAATCAAACAGTTAGAAGTTCATGAAAACAGATTGTGCAGTCCAAAAATTCCCTTTAAAATTTATTAAAATAATAAAAGTAATATGAATGGAGAAGAACAAACTAGAAAATGCAACCTTATCTTAATTCAAAATCTAAATTAAAATAAACATAAAAGCTAGACCAACAAAAATAAAAAAAAAATAAAAATATTCATGGGCACTTCAGTCAATTAAAAGTAAACCTTTCAAGGATAAAGCAATTCCCCTCCCACAACCCCTACCTCTATATTTTGCCTCCATACTTTCCTCCAACATCCCTACACTCATTCCCTTCTTTTTCTCCATTATTCTACTTAAACTGCAGCTATGAAACCCCTCTTCATCTTCTTCTCCTTCCTCATTCTCTACCTCTTCTTCTCCTTTACTCTCTTAGAAGCCTCACAACACCAAGGTCTCTCTTTTCTCCCAATCAAATCTTCTTTTTGAAGTGTTTCTCTTTACCTTAGCTTGAATTTTACAGTATTTTCATTCTAATTTGCAGCTCTTGCTGTGGATGCGCTTCAACTTCAACCAGAGGTTAATTGACTTCAGTAGATTTTTTTTTTGTTTCTTTCTTTCTTTTATGTTTACTAGTGTATGATTTCATAGGATTCAAGAAGAGAAAGGAGTAGTTGGGAACTAAAGGAGAAGAGCAGTGGTGGTGCAAGAAGGCTTTTGATAGGCTCCATAGCTCCACATTGTACTTACAATGAGTGCAGAGGCTGCAGATTCAAATGCCAGGCAGAGCAGGTGCCCGTCGACGCGAATGATCCCATGAACACTTCTTACAGGTACCTCTGTGTCTGCCATAGGTGAGCTTAAGAAGGTTCATGAAAGAAAGTAGAGTGGAAGAGAGATAAAGGAAAGTTAAACAGAGAGAGTAGTGAGTTTTTGAGAGAGAGAGATCTAGAGAGAGAGAGGGAAATGTTAGTAATTTAATGAGAGTGATTAAGTTGTAATTTTGGACTGATGTTTTGTTAGATTGTTTAGTTGTTTGAGAAGGTTTTGCAATCATATAAACATATATGGTTTTTCAAAATTATATATGTTCTTGTTTCCTTTTTGGTGCTTTGCTCATCACTGATAGATTGATAAAAGCTTTATATAATGCTTATCATTAAGGTTTCGTATGGGACGGTTTTCTTCCTGCTTCTTAAAACGGATTTTTAGTAAAAAAATTTAATTTTAATGCAATGGATATTACAAAAGTCGCTTTAAGAAGCAGGAAGAAAGCTGTCCCAAACGAAGCCTAAGTAGAATTTTCCTTTATCTATTTTTCAGCTCTTTCCCACCTCTCTTTCTCTATCCCTATTTATCTCTTATATTTATCTTTATTTAATTTTAATACAATGGATATTACAAAAATAGAGAAATTTTACTAATTTTGAGAAATTTTTATACTGAAAAACTATCTTTATAATCAGATATACTAACGTACAATAATTTTCAGAAATTTATTGTTCAACTTCTCAAGACTGAAATATTTATAATATACATCAAAGTTTTCAAAAAAATTATTTTATCCTTCTATTTTTTTTTAGGATATTTAAGCCATTTAAGACAGACTCACACACACAACGCATGCATAAGGCTCGAATTCAAGACCTCTTGGTTGGGAGGCCTAAGATCCCAACCAACAGACCAAAATGAGCTGTATATTTTCTCATTCTGTGGGAAATTAGCTAAAAAGTTTAAGAAATTTATGACTCTCTTTCACTATTCTCTCAACATACATACACATTGCTCCAAAAGGATTTACTACTATGAAATAGTGCCGTTAGTCAAAGGGGTTATAAAGATAAAACTGAAAACTTGTCTGGTCCTTATTGTATGCAGTGGCAATCTTCTTTAGTTTACAGAGCTGCTGTTCTATCCTGCAGATTCGATTCCTTGTGCCATTGGCAGTAATTTTTATTTTTATTTTTATATTTTGAGGGCAGAAATATGAATTCCATATAAATAGGAATGGATTCAAATTTTTTTAGATAGTTATATCCATAACATTTAAAATTTTAACATTTACATGTTTAACATCTAAACTTTAATACGAAGTCATAACAGAGACGGATATGTCGCAACCTGGATCGTATCAGACAATGAAGACATGAGGAAGTCGCAACAGAATCTCGAAGGAATCAACGATGAGTGAAAGATGAAAAAGAGAAATCAAATGCAACAATGAGATCTCGCTCATTATGGGTGTCGAGACAGGCAAAGAGTAAATATAAAGAAATGAAGAGTTGAGGTCGGAGATCTACATTAATAATAATGCAACAAGTGCTGCAACATATTTATATTATGCATTTCAAAGTTCATCACATGGGACCGTCGGCATATCAAGGAAGACTCGTATTGGCGAAAGGGTAGGGGGTCAGTGGCGATCGGTAGTATGTAAAGTGCAACGGCAAAAGGTGATGAGACCGACGATATGCTTATGGGACTATATCAAGAAGTTTTTTTTTTTTTTTTGAATGGATAGAAATAGGGGTGTCAAAGCGGGTCGACAGATCGGGTTCAGGTCGAATCCGAGCTGACCCGGGTCTAAACAGGTCAGGTATTTCAACCCGAACTCGACACACGCGGGACGGCAGATCACGGACAGCGACTTGACAAGCCGACAAATGTGGGACGGCGGGAAATCGAATTTCACGGGTCAAATCGAGTATTTCCAGTTTTCAGATCAACCAAAATCCGACCCGTATAGTAAATGAATTGACCCGAACCCGGAATTTTTATGGTCGGATCCGAATCAAGTTTAGGTCTTATCAGATTTTAACATCCCCAAGTAGAAACCATCTTATGTTGTACTTGAAACATTAAGATCATAGTTCTTCACAATCAATACACACAACACAACTCCCCTTGGCCTATTGGTTGAGAGCTTAGGCTTCCAACTAAGAGGTCCAAGGTTCAAGTCCATGTGTATGTGTTGTGTGTATGAATTTGCCTTAAATGACCTAAATGTCCAAAAAAAAAAAAAAATACACACTGAAATCTGCAGCAAGTCCAACAAAACATAGCCATCAATTCACAATGAAACCTACAGCAGTTCCAAAATTTACACCAATTGTCTGCAATATTTAATGCATTCCTGCCTTTTATTTACTTGACAAAGCGATTGCAGAAGTTTCATCGAAGGAGCAATCAATGGTATGTATCAATGGAGCAAAGCTCTGTCTATTTCTGACTGTATCTGTTTTCTCGATTAATGAAAATCACTTTATGATAAGTCTGATGTAATTATTAGTAAATTAGATAAATTATTTTTTTTTCTATTTAGTAAAAAAATGTAAGGAAAAAATTTTGAACTTATTATTTTCACATTATATACTCACAGAAAATAATAATTCAATTTATCATTAATTGAATAAAATAAAAAGTAATTTTGCATTTAATTTTTTATAGGTGAAATAAATGGGTGATAATTCATTTCTATTTAATTATTTTATCATTTTATTTTTTTTTTATTTTAATTATTTCATTACTTTAATTTCAATTTAATTAATTTATAGATTATGTAAGCAATCTTCATTTGAAGCATTTACAATCAAAATTCACATAGAAATATAATTTTCATAAAATCATTGCAATATGCCCAAAATGGCCTAAAAACACTTAAGAACTTGATGATTGATAATTATAAAATAATAGCTTCTATCAGGGGTTTAAGAATAGATTAAGGCTTCGTTTGGGATGGTTTTCTTATTGTTTCTTAAAGAAACTTTTTAATATAAAAATTAATTTTTTGTACTAAAAAGTTGCTTTAAGAAGCAGCAAGAAAGTCATCCCAAACAAAACCTAAGGTTTCGCTTGGGACGGCTTTCTTACTACTTTTTAAAATATTTTTTTAGTATAAATATTTTTAAAAAGTTACTTTAGAATGCAATAAGAAGGCTATTCCAAACAAAGTCTAAAATGGTAAAAAAGGGCATAAATGCATAATAGCCTTCAACTTTATATTTGACAAATTAATTATGTTTTCACCAATAAACCTTTTAGAATTTGATATTAATTGATAATTAAGCTTGGCATCATCATTGATGAGACCCCAATAGAACTTGAGCATAATTAGTAACTATAAATATGAAACCCTTAGCATTTTCTACTCGATCGATCTAGTCAATAGGAATGGAAGATAGATCGACGATGATGATCCTACGTATTATGACGGCGCGCAATAAACAAAATATTTGATAAGAAAACTTAATATGCCTCTTCAAAGTTTTCAAAACCATGAGTTCTACATAGATGATTGATTAAGATTCTTAATGAATTATTATCATCAAGTCTAAAAATCAAATTTATAGTCAATTAAAAATGTTAGTGATAGCACCAAATCTTCATATCCATGTGAGCAATTTAGTGCCATAACATAGAACCAAACTTTATAGAAGCAAAATAAAATTTAAAGAGATGTAAGGATCAAATTTAGGGTTTCCATAAAACAATGATGATATGTTCTCATTTTTGTGTCAATATTCATTTTCTCAAGAACAAACAATATCACAAATATTTTGTATATCAAAGGTCTATAGAAGTCATAGGAACCCAAATCAAGCACTTAAATCACAATTGGAAGTTTCAGGTCATTAACTAAGGGATCAAATGGTCTTCAAATCTTGTATGCTTATAATCAAATTTAGCATCTAGATAAGATAACTTCAATGAGCTCAAAATCCTTCGATTCTGACATAATTAAAGCACTCAAATATGATCCATTTGATAGATATTTTAGACTTGGCCAAAATTTTCAAATATTCCTCTTAAAAAAGCTATAAAAGAACTCATTTTCTAAGTGAATAAGGTTTGGGAACTAAGAAAGCTAAAAAACTCTATTATATTTGATGGTCATCATCACCAACGACCACCATCAACAATCATCATCACCATAACATGACTATAATTATCTGATTATTATCGCCACACTAATAACATTCAGCACCATTATTAAAATTTTATCTCCACCAGTAGAAATCAAACCTATGTACTAATATCTATAATGGGAGATATATATAATTACTCTCAATTATATAATCATTTAATTTTTATTTGTGGAAAAGAGCGAATTCTTGTATTTACAATTATATAGTAGTGATATATCATCAAAAAATTATCTAGATCAGGCACGAATCTCGAGGCAAAAATCAAGCCGAAAACTTTAAAAATTAAATCTAGGATCTCCTGAACTCCGATTTCAGTAAACTTATAGTCAAACTGGCATCTCGGAAATACGAACCCAACGAAAGCAAATTTGACTCAAACCAAGCCCAAATGAGTCCAAATCAAGGACCCGAAGCGTTGTTGGAAAGTTTTTCATGTAAAAAACTCCGTTATAACTTAAAACATCAATCTTTACATGTTAGATTTTTATATAAAGCTAAAATATTACGCGCTCTCTCTACTTTGAAATTTTCTAACACACACACACACATATATATATATATATATATATATATATATATATATATATATATATATATATATATATATATATATATATATATATATATATATATATATATATATATATATATATATATATATATATATATATATATATATATATATATATATATATATAAAGAGAGAGAGAGAGAGAGAGAGAGAGAGAGAGAGAGAGAGAGAGAGAGAGAGAGAGAGAGAGAGAGTTAAAAATAAATTTAACTTTGTTCATTGTTAATTTGACTTTATCACAATGTGATGAAGAAGATGTACTATAATGTTGGAGAGCCTTACTAAGAACAAATAAGACAAAAATATAAACTCTAATCTTTTACTAGAAGAAATTATAATTGATTATTTTCAAAATATCACCAATATAAATTCCTATTTACATTGTGGACCACAAGCCCTCCAGAATCTATCTACAGCAAGCAATTGTATATATATTTTGTCCTCTAGTCAATCAATTTTATCACCAGGCTTTATTATCAAATAAATTACCAAAAATAAAAGAAGATAATAATTGAAATTAGCTAGCCATGTGATTTATATGGGAAGTAGGGGTCTTAGTGGGTGATCAAGTGAACTCGTGAGCTAGTTCGGGCTCAACTCAATCAAGAACTTGTGAGTCGGGCTCAATGAGCTAGCTAGTGCGCTAAGTTTAAGCCAATCTTGACTCATCTCGTTAGTTCGTGAGCTGACTCGTTTAAAAACATTGATGTAAAATACACTTAAAATATATTAGCATTCAAAATTTTAAGTACAAATATTTAAATATTATATCAGATTTCCTTATATTAAATAATCATTTTTTATCTCTTTTATAAAAAAAATTAGTCGGCAAATGATCGAGCCAGCTCGAGCTCAAACCAGAGGTAGCGACTCAAGCTCGACTGGACTCGCTTGCACCCCTAATGGGAAGCATGCCTCAAAATTAAAACTTATAGAAATATGAAATATTTTACAAGTAGAAGATTAGAGTTTATATTTTTATAATTATAGAAAAATAAAATGTAATTAAAAATGAAATTATTTAATAAATATATTTTCCAATTATTAAATTTACATTTTATTTTTCTATATGAGATTAAAAGGGCCCATAATGTGATGAAAAATCAATATTATATAAAAAAATTTGAATACAGAACAACTACCTCAAAACCAGACAAAATTTCCAGGCAAGAATGAGAAAGCTGAACCACAAAAGCCTCTCTTAGTACTCTGATAGAGAGAGATCATGCAATTAAGAAGAAGGGAATTAATAGGTTGTGAAGAAGGGTCACATGAGAGGATAGTGGTCCTTAGCTTTGGACTCAACAAGGCTACAATCACATGCTAAGCTTCTGCCTTGTATTTGTTTGGACATCTATGATAAAAGATAGATGCCCTAGAAAATGGGTCCCATGCCATGTTAAAGGCACTAGAGATTTATTTTTGGGAATATTTTAGTATAAAATATATCAACTTTTGATTTGATAAATTCAAATTATAGAATCAGCTACATGCATGGCTATACATAAAATTAAAAAAATATAATAGTTGTGTAGCCTAATTAGAATGTCTGGCTTGATAAAGTTGTCAGCCGAGGGCATAAGAAGTCACTGCTTGGCTTGCATAGGTGGACAAATAGCTAAATAGCTGATAAATAATCATCTATTGAAGTAGTTGCTAAGACCGACTGGCTTGATAAGTCATACTGATCACCAACTTGGTATGAGTTCATAGAGTGTAATCGCCTATATAGGGCGAGATAATTTTTAGACTTGACGAATTTCTTTTGATATGAGACCAAGTAGGTAAACTAAGAAATAAGTATTGAGTTAAAGAAAATATTCATCTGCAAGAGCAGCCATTAGACACTCTTTAAGATGGGAAAATGTTGAAGGTTACAAACAGATCTGCAAGAGAGATGCTACCATTGAACTATAGAGAGAATATAAAGAGATTCAACAGTACCTCTTTCATAATGATTTGTCTGTTGACAACAAGAAAGAATTACCACAAGATAGAAGCAATGAGTTGATATTCATCTAAGGTTTCATTTGAGACAGCTTTCGTATTGCTTTCTAAAGCGACTTTTTAGTTTTTTTTTTTTTTTTGAAAAAGACATTTTGTACTAGAAAGTAATAAAAAAATTGTTCCAAACGAAGCATAAGAATATTCATACAATAATATAACAAACAAAAGAAAGTATAATTTGCCTTCAAACTAAAATAGTAATAAAAAATAAGTGAATCAGAAAGAAAATACAATAAATGTTATAGAAATTGCATAAGAGTTTGATAGGACTCAAACAATAAATAAATAGGCTGAGAAAAAAACCAAATCGGAAGAAAGTGTAGAAAAGAGTATGAAAGAGAGGTAAAAGTTACAATATGGGCTTAGAGAAGAGAGGTGAACAAAGAGAGTTCAACAAGGCATGTAAGGAATATCTCCTTCTAGGCTCATGGGCTGTTGTGAGTCTGATAGGGATATTGAGGAACCCATTTTTAGTGATAATACTTAGTTAATTAGAACTTATGTGAAATGTACTTCTTCTTCTACCTAAACCCTAAATTTTCCATCTCAATAATCATCCTTGAGTAACATCTACTTCACGACCATCTAACTTATGTCTCATGTGCTTCTTTTTCTACCATTGGATCCATATAGAGCATAGCTAGAGAAGTTAGTCAACCAAGCATTGGAAAACTATCTATACACTCATATATGACTTTTGAGATATTTATTAGGTAGCTGGTGAGTTACAACAAATGAATTCATATATCATAAACCTCACAATGAGAACTCGCCTTAATTATCATTATATAAAATGTTGATTATATTTTTAACATGTAATATGTACTCAAGTACAAAAAATCATTAGTCACTTTTAGTAGTCAAAAGATATATTTAGCAACCTCTACAAGTGAGTGACCACACCAAACTTCTCATTTTCGCTTGAATTTTTATTAAGGTTTTCTCCACTCCTATCAAGATAGAAATCATGTTTAATTGTTTATGAAGGTTTTCCAAATCATACTTAATTGTTTAAGAATATTCCCTAAATTATGTTTATGCTGATTAAGAATGTTCTATTTATTTAGAAAAGTTTCCTAGATTATCTTTATGCTGATTATTAAAGTTCTAATTGTGTTATTGTATTCTAGGGCTATTTATGGGAGAGTTTGTCTATGATTTAAGATATGTTATGTGGCTAAACTTATTTATTTATTTATTTTATTTTTTTTGATAAAACCCCCGATATAATCTGTGAAACATACAATGATCAAGGATATGAACAAATAGGGGTCGACCTGACTTGCCTAAAGATCATAGTATTTTAAAACAAATTTTGGTTGTAAGGATATTTTTAATTTTTTTAATTATTTTCTCTTTGTATTTGGTGTGGCAAAATTATAAGTAACTAACCCCCCCCCCAGAAAGCTAGATTGGTGGCCAAAGGTTATACACATGGAGGTCTGTATTACAATGAAGTGTTCACACTAATAGTTAAACATACCTCCAATAGAATCATGATGGTGATTGTAGCTAAGTTTGATCTATATTTGGATCAAATGCATGTAAAGCGACTTTTTTACATGGCAACCTTGAAGAAGAAATTTTTAGGAATTAACCCAAAGGTTTTGCTGAAGGAGATGATAGCAAGGTGTGTCTTTTAAGAAGACCAATTTGTGGGTTAAATCAATCGTCTATATAATGGTATGTGAGATTCAACAAATTCATTCAAAACATTGGTTTTTAAAGGTGTAAATATGATAATATCATTTAACTGAGAAAGGCTTCAGATGTCATAACATCCATATATTTACTATTGTATGTGGATGATATGTTGATAGCAAGCAAATCCAGAGTTGAGATTGATTGGTTGAAGGATTAATTGTCATCTTATTTAGAGATGAAGGACATGGGGACAACTACTATAATTATGGGAATTCAAAATACAAGAAATATGTATGAATGTAAACTGATTTTTTTTTTACAAGCTACATACATGAAGATCATGATTAACAAGTTTAGGTTGGCTGATGCTAAAAATGTACATAGATTTATTACCGCTCATTATAAATTGAGTGCATGTGATACTCAAAAATATGAAGAAGAAGGATATATATATATATATATATATATATATAATATAGTTTCATATGCAAATGTGATTGGGAGCTTAATGTATGCAATGGTCTGCATTAGACTAGATCTTGCATATTCAACAATATGGTCAGTCATTTTATGGCTGATACATGAAAAATGCATTGTAGTTGCATTGTCCACCACATAGGTTGATTTCAATGCCGCTAGTGAACTATCAAGGAGGGTATTTGCTTGCAATAACTTATAAAGGAACTTGGTTTCATTCAAGACAAATTTATCATATTTTATGACAATTAAGGTGTTATACAACTAATGAAAAATCGTATTTTTCATGAAAGATCTAAGCATATAAATATAAAGCTATAATTCATTAGAGATATCATTTCAGTTGGAGAAGTTCAAGTGGAGAAAATTGAATCAGAAGATAATCCATCCAATGTTTTGACAAAATGCTTGCCAATAGCTAAGTTCAATAATCTATTTGAATTTAGTTAATTGTGTAGATTTGAACCATTCATCAAATTTAGATCAAGGTGAAAATTTTTATCTTTTGTGATCCAACTTAATTGAGTTTTAAGGCTATGAGTTTAATTTTTTGCTTTAGGATATATATATATATATATATATATGTGTGTGTGTGTGTGTACTTTATTGAGCTTTGTCTTGTGTAGCCTAGAATAGTCATTCATATCTTTTTTTTCGTAATTCATGTGTAAATAGTTGTTAAAAAGCTATGAAAATAAGACTTAAACAAGTGAATAATACATCAACTTCATCCTCTACATGCTTGTGTTAAGAGTTTCTTATTTTGGTTTTGTTTTTCAACTTTTGTTTGATGTCTGATTCATTCTCCACTACTCGACTTCAACCACACGCAGAGTGCGATTTCGTTCTTGACTTCTTGTGTATGACAGGGAGACGTTTTATCCATTAACTAGTGATGAAATGTCTGACTTGTAGAAAATATGAGAGTTGTTCTTGCTGAAGAGTTTGAGATTTCTTGTTCTATTATTCAGGCTTGAACACGATAAGTTCATCATACACCAATTTATCACATCAGTGATATAAACCCCACCACTAGTCCTCTCCATAGGGGTTTGGTTCCTCATTTTGTATCCATACTCAACTCCAAAGCTATTGCTTTCATCCCATACCAATTCCTATCCCCAATTTCACCCATTAAAGTAATCTTAATTAACATTACTCATCATGGTCAAGCAAAGCTCCTGCAACAACTAATTTGTTTCAAGACACACTTAATACATGTATGTGAAACTAGCCCTAATCCAATTTTTGAGTTTCATACATTGTGAAGCAAAATCTAAATCCTAAGACAATTAAACTAATGAATTCGTTGTTCTTCATACTCTTATCCTTCTTGATCCAATAGATCAAGAAAAATCTCTCCAATAATCTCTAATTTAAGTGAAATACTTTGATTGCTCTTATTACACGTTGAAGGAAGGAGATGATGTCTCTGTCATCTGATCCCACATGTATTGGTTGGACGACAAAAACTAAGTCGGACTATCATCTTAACCTTCTAATTAGATAATATATTTTATATTGAGCTTAGACATTTGATTGTTAAACATTTCACATATATATTTATCATCGATAAATCATTATTTGAAGAAGTCAATAAAGCAAATAATTATCATCTCCTATATCCTAATATAATATAAGATATCATTACATATATTAGAGAATCAAATAGTCTCTTAGTGATTTAAAAAAGTAATAACTTTATGTCATTCACAATTGCAATGTTAAACTTTTACAATTAGATTTGTGACTAAGGCTTCGTTTGGGACGGCTTTTTTACTGCTTTCTAAAACAGAGTTTTAATACAAAAATAAAAAAAATTGTACTAAAACTCTGTTTTAGAAAGCAATAAAAAAGCCGTCCCAAACGAAGCCTAAGACTTCGTTTGGGATGACTTTCTTATTGATTCTTAAAGCACCTTTCTAGTAAAAAATTAAATTTTTTTCTAAAAATTTACTTTAAGAAACAGTAAGAAAGTTGTCCTAAACGAAGTTTAAATGTTGTGATCAATCTTAAAAGTCTTGTAATTGTTATTAAGGATTTGGGAGTTAGCACTAAATGGTAACTCTAAATTATGATTATTAAATTTGTTAAAACATAAAAATAAAAAAAAAATAAAAAAAAATCCCAAATGCCTTGAAAGGGCTTATCTATCTCTTCGTACTCTACATGGCAACGATCTGACCGTTGGCTGTGAACCGATTGGACGGTGTCTGATGCCCTAATCGTGTCACCACTTCCTGAGTTATATATATTCTGCAAACCCTAAAGAACATTCTTCGACACCGGCGCGCGGTTGGAGCAGCCGTAAGGATATACTTCCATCTTCTACTCTATCGCTTTACTAGGGTTTGAAGGCCTCAATCTTATTTATTTCTTCTTCTATGCTTGCAGTTATTCATTTTTTCACGGATTTTTCTTAATCCTTTGAAGGTATCCTTTTCGTTGTACCAATAAGAGGGTTCTTTCGTTTTGCCGAAGCGCAAATCGTTTGTTTAGTTTTTCCTGATGCTTTATTACTTGATTTTTGTTCAGAAATGGCGGTTCCGCTGCTCAGCAGGAAGATCGTGAAGAAGCGCGTGAAGAAGTTTAAGAGGCCCCAGAGCGATCGCAAGATATGCGTGAAGGTGAAATTTTTATTCATATTTTTCTTTATTTTGTTTGAATAAGTTGATTTTGTTGCTTCAGATGGATGCGTTTCACTTTACTGATCAGTTAATCTATTTTTGAAAAATTAGAGCAATGCGGAATCTTTTGTGATTATTAGTGGATCGATTTTTATCTACTTATATTTTTTGATTCACAATTTCTTATCACTGCCTTGGAAAGCCCTTTTGGTTCATATGCAACATACTGAGTTCATTGTTCTAGTTTTAATCTTCCAGCTTAAAAAGTACCTTGCAGATTCTCCTTTTTCTCTTTTGATCGCATGTCTCTTATAATAAAATACTTGTTGAACTCGATTGATTCTAAGACTTTTTTTATGCATTCTCCAACAAAATGCTGAAAGATTTTGCTTCTGCACCCCATTGAAAAGGGTTGATTAACAATGAATAAATATGCCTTTTTAGATGAATTTTAGTTAGGACACATTCATCTGTAAGATTCTGAGTATGCTCGTTTGAATTTTAGTTAGGACACGTACTTGTTGAACTTGATTGTGTATGCGATGTGTGTATGAGTCTCCCCCCCCAACAACAACAAAAGAAAAAGGTAAGTAATATAGCAGGTTTCGTTTGAAAAGCCGTTTAAGATGCCCTATCTGTCTCATGAATGCCCTTTTATAAACAATTCAAATGTGCGACCTGATTTTCCATCCCTAACATGGAGCATTTGTGAGGATTTATAATTGGAATTTTTATATTGATTTAACTTTTGTAATGTTTTTTTATGGTGGGATTTGCTAGATATGCATGACATATTAAACATATTTAGGTATGAGTTTTGGTCAGTTTTTTATTAACAGGATAGAAATAGATGTCTATAGATTTATAAAAATTAAAAATTTGACATAGAGATAAGTGAAATTTTATTCAATAATAATTGCTTGTAATTAGCTTGGGGTTCCTTTTTCTGGCAGATATTTGCTAATTTTGAAAGGATACGAGCATCTATAGATTTAATGATATTTGTGGAATGAACTCTATTCATGAGCTTGCACATGGTTTTTAATCCAAGTTATCTCTTCTCCACCATTCTTTCTAATGTCTTACAAGAACATCAAGTTTATCCACTCATAATGTTGGTTCACCTTTGACTTCTGTAGTACATTCACAACTCTCCTAAGTATATTTCTCAACATCTTGATTTCAATAATTGTTGTTTCCATTGCCTGTTAGATGTAATGATCCCTCAGTCTATCTTTCTTAGTTTTACTAATGTTTATCAAACTAAACTTAGTTCTTTCAAGATTAACTTGTATATCTATGACTTAGTTTTCGTCCAATGTTGGGATAAATACAACATTCGTTGGGCAAATTACAATGGTCGGGGGTGCTTTTTTCTGCTAGCAATTTTTTAAAAGGATCACATTTTACTAATAATTAAATGATAGGAGAGTAATAAGAAAAAAATAAAAAAGGAACAAAAACGCAAAATAAAAGTAAGTTTTATCAGAAACCTGAAATAATTTGCGTAATCGCAAATAAAAAATTGCTTTAATTTCTTTTGCGTTCTCAAAGAAAACTCAAAATTTTCCACTAACGTGTTTTTCTAGTTTTTCTATGTTGCTGTATGCCAAAAGTCCAAAAATAATAATAAGATGTAAAGATAAACATGTAAATTTTTATGAAATATAATTTTTGAAGTTTATGGAACTTATTTATACTATTATTTTTAAAATAATGGCAGTAATTGCAAAAGAAAAAAAGTGTTATTTTAAGCTCAATATTTAAGAAAATGATAATATAATTACTAGACATAAATTTATACTTTGTATTTTCAAACAAGAACAAAAATTTTCAACTTCTTAGTATATTTAAATTATTTGAGTTAATTTTTTTAAATATTATTCAAATTAAAGATAATTAAATTCATCATTAAATTTAATTATATCTCGAGTCTTTCAAAATTGAATAAATTGTTTTAATTTAATTTGAAATAAATCTAGTCAAATAATTTTCTAAATTTAATATCAAAATTAATTAACTTAAATAATTTCTAAATAAAATTTATCTTTAGGTATTATTTTTGGACTTTTGGCATACAGCAACTTAGAAAAACGCTTTAGGGTAAAAAACGAAAAAGAAATTTGAATTTTCTTTGGAACACTTTTTTTTGCCTTTTTTTTAAACGCAAATTCTTTTCTTGTTTTAACAGAAATTGAAAAAATATTTCAGGTTTTTTGATAAATCCTACTTCTATTTTGCATTTTTGTTCATTTTGAATTTTTTTAAATTATTTTCCTATCATTTATTTACTCTTAAAATGCGACCCTTCTTAAAATTTTGCCATAAATGTGCACTTTTAGTAAATCCATCCTATTCGCTTAATTTTGGTATTTATCTTGGTTTCCTTGAACCTTTGATTAATTACCTTTGATATTTTATTTTCTTAATTTTGAAATGATATTGATAAAAAATGAAATTATATAGATTTAATTTTTTTTTTATCATCATTAGCATTGTTCTTCCACCCCCGACGTTGCGGGTCAGCTTTATAATTTCTTATTGTTCAAGCCTTATGAACCATTTCTTACATTTCTCTCTGTTTACTGTCATATTAAGTGTTAAAACTATTTTGCGTAGATTTTTTTGGTCTAATTTCCGAATATCTTTGTCTTTTTTGTTTATACTAATATCAAAATTAATTTATCCAACTATCAAAATTAATTCATCCAACTTTTTTTTTGGATGCATTATCTGCCTTTATTGATTTTGTCCAAATTACATAAGTATATTATCTAAAATATTCTTTTCATTAATTTCTACTCTCATAATCCTTCCAATGTTATCATCCCTCAATCCATTATTGGTATTTTTGCTATAAATCTATCGGAATTCTTATTTCTTCCCATCTTACTGAATATCAATTACTTTTTTTATCATCCAACCTTTAGATCTATACAACATAATTAATTTATCTTTATTGCAATTTTGTTGGCCATTAAAAGAGAAGCATAATAATAAGTTAAGTGTTGCAGAGATGAGGATGCTCAGGTGGATGAGTAGTTTAGAGATAGGATACAAAATAAGCATACACGTGAAAAGGTTGGAGTAGCGCCAGTGGAAGATAAGATTAGAGAGATTCACCTTAGATGGTTTGGTCACATAAAATGACGGCCTTCCGATGACCCGGTTAGGAAAGTAGAGGTATTTTATTTGATTTATGTTAAGGTAGAGGTAAACCTAAAAAGATTTGGTTAGAAAAAATTAGAAATGATCTTTCTTTATTATATTTAAACGAGAATTTGTCTTTTAACAGGACAATGGAGAAAAAGGATTAATTTAGCCGACTCCACGTAGTGGGATAAAGGCTTGATGATGTTGTTGTATCTTTATTGTAATTTTATAAAATTTATTTTTAAGTCAACAATATTTTTTAATCATAGTACCTATGAAACACATCCCTATTTTATGAATTCAATCTTAACCCAAAAAATTATATTCTCATTTATATCCTCATTTTTTGGATTTGATTTGTAGAACGGAAGAAAAATGATGCACTTCTAGTAAACCCGTATTTTACACAAAATTTGGGATTTTTCTATTTTTTGTGATTAATTTTTATAGAATTTTACTTTTCCATTTTATATCACACCTGTGAGTGTTTTTCTTGCAAGTGTATTTATGCTGCATTACTGTTCCTTAGTCACTCATCTGTACTCCTCCCATATATAGATTTCTATTTGAAAATTGTGCATCTAATGAAATGATCATATTATTTATGTAAATGCTCATTGGCTGCTAGTCAAAAATGTTTTAAAGGTGTAGCGTAAGGCGAGGTATTTTACCTAGCCAGGGAAGGATTTAAATTTATTTGGATTGATTTACCCTGAAATGGATTCAGAGCTTATTAATTTTTTTCATTGGATTTCTTAAGTTTGGCCTTATACTATAGCCATTTCTACCTTAAAATCATTGGTAGTTGTCGCAATTCTACAAATCTGTCAATGCTATTTGTATAAAGTTGAAATTGAGAATTGAAATTTGTATAAAGCAACTGAAATCAAAACCAAAACCGAGCTTTGAATTATTGTTTTAGAAAGCTTGAGCGACTATCTAATACTTTATTTATTATATGCTCATTTCAAAAGCCAAACTGGAGGAGGCCTAAAGGTATCGACTCTCGTGTCCGGAGAAAGTTCAAAGGATGCACTTTGATGCCCAATATTGGCTACGGTTCTGATAAGAAGACACGCCACTTTTTGCCTAACAAGTTCAAGAAATTTGTAGTTCACAATGTCTCCGAACTGGAATTGCTTTTGATGCACAACAGGTTAGACTCTCTAAAATAATAAAAAACACGTGCTTCATTTGTGACAACCTTTTTACTGCTTCTTAAAGCATCTTTTTAGTACAAAAATTAAAACTTTTATACTAAAAGCTGCTTAAGAAGCAGTAAAAAAGTTGTTCCAAACGAAACCTTAGCTTGATATTTATAGTACCTGTTTAGCTTAATTGAGAATTGATTATATATATTCAGGACATACTGTGCCGAGATTGCACACAATGTTTCAACCAGAAAGCGCAAGGATATTGTGGAGCGAGCAGCTCAGCTTGATATTGTAGTCACCAACAAGCTTGCCAGGCTACGCAGCCAGGAAGATGAGTAGTGAACTTCAGTCATTTGAATTTATATTCCTAAAGCTTTTTAACTTATTATTATCCTTTGAATCAGAGTCAGATCTTGTTATTTTTGCTTATTAAGAAGAATGCTTTTCTGTAGTTGCACTCTTTGAATTTTATCTTCTGTTGAATATGAATTGTTCTCAATTATCATTTGTTTCTTGTTGGTTTTTTGCGAGTAAAGTCAATATTTTGATTATAACCTTTGCTTGAGTTCTGTTTGAAGAGCTTGTTTCTGATGGAATGCTTGAATACATTACTGAAATTGCAGCCTGCTTCACAGATTTATAGTCAAGTCATTGATTTCTTGTAGATTTTCATATTGGTTTTGAGTCTGATTTAGTAATTAGTAGAGTTTCAACTTGGTTAATGGAGAAGGTTGTTTCTCCAAAATTATGAATTTGGTGCATATTTTTTATGATTTATATCTTTTTATTATTAGAAGTTTTAAGTATATATGTTTTTGTTAGAAAAGATGGAGGTAGATCTAAAAAGATTTGTTTAGAAATATTAGAAATGATATTTTTTATTAGATTGATAGAGAATTTGACTCTTCATAGAACATAATGGAGAAAGCAGATTCATGTTGTCGATCCCATGGAATGGGTTAAAAACTTGATGCTGATAATGTTGTTGTTTTGAGTCATTAAGGTTTCGGTTGGCATAGCTTTTTTATTGTTTTCTAAAGTGGCTTTAAGTCTAAAAAAATTTTGAATTAGAATTTTTTGTTCTAAAAAGTTGCTCTATAAAGCAATAAGTTGTTCCAAATGAGGCCCTAATATTGAAATGAGTTCAGAACTAGTTTCTAATTATATATGTAATTATCAGCCTTGTTGATGAATTTCTGGATAAAACAGGAGAGGCAAGCATGGAATCCATTATAAGGTTCTTGGGATTTGATTTAGAACAGGAAAGCTCAGTAGGGCACGAAGTTGATTGAGAGTAAATAGGAATAATTTCTTTGAAGGTGATGAGGGGTTGTGGCATACAGTAGTGATTAAGGGCAATTAGGATGACAAATGGACCACAAGATCATGCCCCTCCCATATTCTAGTCCTTGTTCTAGCTATGTGGTTTGGATTTGATGATGATGGTTTAACTGTGGTCATATGACGGTTGTTGCAAACTATTTTGTCTTATAGGTACATAAATGGATTGAGTCAAGTCGAGCTCAAATCATAGCAAAATGGAGCTTTGCCAACCTATCTTGTAAGCGGAGCTTTATTATTATTTTTTGGGAATGGGGGTATATACCCGCTGTCATTTTAAAGGGAGCGCTTGGTGGCGTAATCAATCTCTCGGCGGAACTTAGCGAGGCCACCTCACCGGTATTCGGCCCACACTTGCATTGCTCCACTGAAAAGGCGGGCCGTAGTAGAATGGATTCGAGCTTGGGTGGGCGGGTTCCCAACCGCGCTCACCCATTAACCGCCTTAAGCTTCGGTGTGTCCGAGCTTTATTTCATAGTGGAAGCTATAGTTTAAGCTCGAGCTGGAGCTTGCATGCAATTTACATAGGGCATACTTTAACCCCCCCATCCTCAAACGCTTTATAGGTTAGCACCTTGATATAATTGTTGATTTATAAATATATCTAGCAATTGGTGCCATTCATTGCAATTTTGTATATTGGTTAGCAATTAGGTTTCTTATTATTTTGTAAAGTTACTATAGAGAAGCTGTTGTAAAAAGTAAATTCTAATGTTTTTTTTTAAGTTGGGAAAAAGCATTCAAATAGAAATTGTGTTTGAGTCTAAAAAGTAAAGCACTCATAAAATTATCCCAAACAAAACCTAAAATATTAAAAAAATTGCCTCATTAAAATCAAATGACACTTCTAAAAAAATTAATATAATGAATAGGTTAATTTTTAGAAAAGGGCATGTGAATAATGACAATTAGAAAAAAAGATCAGATTTAATTAAAATTTTAAAAAGTAGCAAATATATCTCATATTTCTTAGAGAAAATGAGAGGAGAGAGGAGAGAGGAGAGAGGAGAGAGGAGAGAGGAGAGATAAATAATTATTTCATGCAGCAAAATACGACATGTAAGTTTTTATGCATTTCATATTATATTTTTTGTTTAATTATAATATAATTATTTATTCTTTAAAATTATTTTTTAAGAAAATATTTATAAGAATTTAAAATTATTTTTTATTTTTTTTAAATCTAATTTATTAAAAGATAAATAATTAATATATAACAAATATTCAAAATTTAAATAATAAAATTTAATATTATCCTTTTTAAATATATTTTATATATTTTTTTAACTTTTTTCTATAAAATAAATTTTTAAAATTACTATTTAATATATTTTTTAGATATTTATAATATTACATAAATAATTTAAATATTTAATAATAAATTTATTATTTAAATTTAATATTTATAAGAAATTAAAAGTATTTAATTAATTATTTATCTTTTAAAAATTAGATTTTAAAAAATAAAAATAATTTTGAAATATTAATAATTATATTATATTTAAACAAAAAATATAATATGAAATGCATAAAAACTTGCATGGTGTATTTGTTGCAAATAATTATTTCTCTCCTCTCTCCTCTGATTTTCTCTCTATAAGGAATACGCCTATTTACATGATGCATTTGTTGCTTTTTAAAATTTTAATTAAATCTGCTATTTCTTTTGTCATTATTCACATGCTTTTTTTAAAAATATATCTAATGAATATATGTGCCTATATATTTTGATAATGTACTAAACAACATCTCCACATTACCATTCATAAATCTTGTTCAATAAGCCTAAGGGCCGAATTTTGAAATCATTTATGCCCATAAACCCAAGGGTCGAGCTAAACCCATAAAGTTCAATAAGCATAAGGACCGAACTTTGAAATCTCTTATGCTCATAAACTTAAGGGTCGAGCTAAATCCATAAAGTTCAATAAGCTTAAGGACCGAACTTTGAAATTTCTTATGCTCATAAACTTAAGGGTCGAGCTAAATCCATAAAAGTTCAACAAGCCTAAGGGCCGAACTTTGCAAATCATATATGCTCACAAGCCTAAGGGTCGAGCTAAATCCACAAAATTAAATAAGCCTAGGGGCCAAACTTTGTGAATCTTCTATGCTCACAAACTTAAGGGCCAAGCTACTTTAATCAATCTAAATGATTGAAAGAAAGAAAAAGTAATGATGAACATATATTTCTGAATATGTTCAAAAATATTGCAACGAATTTATTGTGTGAAAGTCACACAACAAATTTGTTGGGAGGCAATTTGTTGATTAATAAAAAAAATGAATGATGAATGAGTGAATGAATAAAAAAGAGTATAAAATATATATTAAAAAAGGCGAAGAATAAATTGAAAAAGAAAAAAAAAAGGAACATTACCCTAAAACAATGACTCAAATCCCCTGGGCAGCATTGTTTATAAGAACTTGGTTGTAAGACCCACTACCCGGCAACTTTCGTAGGAAAGCAGTAAGCCCGATCTAGGGGAAAGTTTTTAGGTAAAATTGACCTGACTCCTAACCTCTAATTAGAACTCATCGGCCACTTCTAATAGAAGTCATAAGTCCTATCTAAATAATTAAAATCTATGGGCATCCTAGTCTATAGAATTAGGTTGTAAGACCCGCTTTCAAGCAACTTTTTATTGAAGTCATAAGCCCCACATTTTAGGAAATTTGCTAAATAAATAGTAATGATCCTAAACCCTAAACAATCAAATTTAAACCTATAGGCATCTTAGTCTAAACGATTAAGTCGTAAGACCCGCTTTTCAGGCTACTTCCTACGGGAAACCATAAGTCATACCCAAACAATTAAAATTCTCGGGCATCCTAGTCTATAGGACTTGGTTGTAAGACTCACAACTCGGGCCACTTAGCTTAAAGTGCTAGGTCGTAAGACCCATCATTTGGCAACTTCTAAGGAAGCACTAAGACCTAATCCAAATCCAATTCAAGTCAAATTTAAACTTTTGGGCATCCTATTCTATAGAATTAGGTTGTAAAACCCATTTTTGGCCAACTTCTAATTGAAGTCGTAAGCCCCAACGTTTTAGAAAAATTACTAAATAAATTGTAGTGAACCTAAAACCCAAATAATCTAATTCAAACCTACGGGCATCCTAGCCTATTGGGTTAGGTTGTAAGGCCCACCTTCGGACTAGTTTCTACGAAAGCCATAAGTCCCAATTTAAATCAAATACTTGGGTTACTTTCTACGAAAGTCATAAATCCCAATCTAGATTTAAATCTCCGGGCAACTCCTAATTGGAGCCGTAAGCCCCAAACTAAATAAATTAACGGGCAACTCCTAATTGGAGCCGTAAGCCCCAAACTAAATAAATTAACAGGCAACTTTTAAGGAAGTAGTAAGCCCCAAATCAAATTAAATTAAAACTAAAATCAACATCTAACCACTTTAGTCTACTCGGGATCCCTAAGAAGAGGCAACCCAGGCTGCTAATCAGATTCCCTGGACACTACAATCAATGATTGTTAGTGTTTGTAGACTGGAACTATGGTATACCCGGGACGACGGAACTATGAGATCTTGATCGGATTTTCCTCCATCTTCCCACAATTGAGACTAAAATACCTAAAATATATTCATCCTTAATCGAGAGTTCTCTCTTACGTGTTAAGAGGGGTAATTAACTATGAGTGTTTGCGCTCATAGAAAGTAAGAACCCTAGATCTATAAACCCTGATACTACCCTTAGGAGAAATCTGGTTAACTTCAATCTGAATTAAGGGAAATTGAATCTTATGGCTGCAAAGCAGGATTCATGCATTCGTGCCATTTTTTTTTTTGAGCCAACAGAGGGAAACCAAATAAACAAGACAACAAAATTAGGAGACACTCTCATCAAAGAATTTTAGGGTTTCAATCGCCAAGCAATAACCAAGAGCTTCTACTAGAACCCAATTAATTTTTAAGCTAATAATAATCTCATTCATCAAACAAATTATTTTTTTTGTAATATATAAAATATTGCAAATCAACTATAAGCTATTGTAGTTGAATCAAAAATTTGTTGCAACCACTTTATTGCTTGACAATTTGAAGTTATTTTATTAGAGAAGCCTTTTCAAATCTTTACTAGTGAAACAAACTATAGTGAGAATTCATACTTGGCAAGCAGCGAATTCATACTTGGCAAGCAGCGAAAGCCTTAAGTGTTGGCCCGTGTAACTTGGTGTGGGATGCATGTTAGGTCGACCGGGTTCTCACTTGCCTAAGGACAATTCTTCCCGGTCAAAAAAAAAAAAAAAAAAGAAAAAAAAAATCATACTTGAACTTTATATCAATCACCTTCCCAACTAACACCCACCTACCACCAATTAACTTTTAATATCCTTCTAATTAACTTAACACATGTGAACTATCTTTTAACTACTTTTAAGCTAACCCTAAAATCTAAAAATTACAAAAATAATAAAAAAATTCATACAAAGAATTACGAGTTGATTTGTGATACGGTCATTAGCCTTTGAACTACTTGTTGTGCAACATTAAGCTTTTTCTTTAATTGATCAAATCCAAACCCAACCCATTTTTTCAAACGGGTCGACTTCAGTAATCCGAACCTGCCGTTTTGAAATCGGGTCAGGTTCAAGTCGAATTTTTGTATGGTGTCAAATATTGTCATCCTTAAACTACAATGTAAGAGTCATTGCAAGCTATCAAATTTTATGCATTTATTTCATCAATAAGGAAAAATATTAGTTAGCATAATTTCACTCAACTCTTGTTTGTAGTCGACACTAAAATTGATTTAAGGTGCACAATTTTAAATTAATTCGCTTGTGCTCTTTATGAACGCTCTGATACATAGTAGCTATTCATAGATTCTTCAGTATTTGATTTAATGTGTTCGAGTTCTATTTCTAATTAATATTAAGAGAAAGTTCAACAACAACAACAAAAAATCACACCTTTTTTAAGCTCTAGATTAGTGAAAGAATACAGTTTTAATTGTTTAGAGAGATTAATTTTTTTACTCAACTTATATTTATCGAAGAACTTTGTTTTATTTGAGTCAATATAGTAATTTCTTTCTAAAGAAATCTCATATAAAAATAAGAAAATTTGACTTTATATGCTCCAATTTTTTTTTTTTTTTTTTAAATCAAAATACCCCAAATGAGTCTCATCGAAATCGAACCATAATAGTATTTGAACGTAATTTAAACTTGATTTGACCTTTGTTCCAACTAGGTTCCAACCTTGGCATTGTAGTGTAAATCAAATTTCTTATCTAGAGCATTTAAGAGGTTGTTTGGTTACCTGCAAATGGAGTGTAAAGTCTTTTAGAAATAGGGATTTGAAAATATTGATATTTGATTTGAAGTAAAATAAATATTGTATAAAAATTTAGTTGACTACCACCGCCACTATTAGCTGCCACCGACCACCCTCGCCGCCACCGTCCACATTGCCACAAACGTCGGCCACCAACCACTATCTTTTTATTCTTATATTGCATTCATTTTATTTCAAACCAAACAAAAAAAAGTAATATCATGTGTTGCTTTTACATTAATCCAAATAACTTCAAAATATTCATTTTATGCTACATTCTTTTTTCATGCAACCAAACAACTCCTAAATGTATTTGAAATTCATCCAATTTGAACAAATTCTAAATGCACAGTGTGTGTAGCTTCGCACATCGCCACTGACAACCACCCACTGTCGCCACCAATACTCACTAGCCGCCACCACCTGTCGCCTGTTGTAGTATTTCAATTATCGATTTTACTTTGCATGATCTAGGCTTAACAAGTAATGACTTAGAATTAAACAAATGTCATTTTTTTAATAATGTTAAGAACAAAAATCAAACAAATTTTATAATGCTAAAATAAACCTGTTAGAAATATTAAATACATAACAAATATCAAAATTAAATTTTATTTTAATTTTTTCATTCGGATTTTGATAATAAGAAAGCCGACAAAAAACATAAATAAACAAAACAAAATAAAAAATAAATTTTGTTTAAGTTTTTATCTTATGATTATAAAAACAAGAAATATGACAAAAAAAATGAGGCAAAAAATGTCAATCACCCATTAAAATTACATAAAAAAATATAAAATTTAAATATTGTTTAAGTTTTTACCATTAAATAGATTTTTTTTTTAATTTAATAAAATATTAATCCTAAAGAAAAAATTAAAATAATTTTTAATTTTGATATTTGTTATGCATTTATAATTGTTTTAATTTAGTTTTATATAATTTGATTAATGTTTTATACTTTAGATTATAAAAAAAAAGCTATATTAAAGATATTTCTTTTTAACAAAGATTAATAAATATTAATTCATTGTGATATGATTGTATGTACATTGATTATTTCATTAATCAAATTTATTATAATGCCCCAAGATCAAATTTTGAAAAATTTGATTGTTTTAATCTCTTAATTAATCAAAATAACTTATTGCATTCATTTCTCAAAATTCATATGCAATAGTCAAGAGTTCAATCTATATATTTATCACTCTATCTTTTAGCTCTTGACCATAAAAAAATAAAATTAAAAAAAATATATATATAAATAAAATAAAACTTTGAATCTTAGATCTGTCCTCACTCTACTTGATCATAACCCATTCTTGAAAATATGTAAAACTACAGAGTGAGTTAATAGCTAAATTGGTTATTAGAACCTACAACTGAAATCAATGTAAGACAATATGAACAATATGCATGTAATTATTCAATCACTATCAATATGAATATATAGCTGTAAAAATATGTACTAATAAATGAAATAGTAACAGATAATATAATAAATAAATATCAGTACAATTATATATCTTAAGAGCAATGATTATTAACCAAGTGAACAGCGATCGATAAGTATTGTCAATCCTATACCTAATAGTTACAAAATAATTTATATAACATCTTATTATATCAGTCTACCTAACATTTTTATATGTCTGTCATATAGTATTTATGTTTTACATGTATATCATGTAAATCATGTGATTCATGGATATCAATGCCTTTGTATCAGTTTCATGAGTCTTATCAGATACTTGTATTAGTCATAGTCTGTATCTTATGTAATTCATATCATGTCTAGTATATATATATTCTCGTCATCTACATATGAAAGTACTATATAAGAAACTCTTCCAACTATCTGTGGTGTTTTTTTTTTTTTTTTGTATAAAATCTTGTAAGCCAACCTTATAGGAATTAATCTTAATTACAAGTTATTTAGGACAGGTGGTTTTTATATCAGAAATCATCAATTCCTACCTGTCGGTGTATCATATCATGTCAATCTATATTCTTATGCCTCATTTTTTATATCATTTAGGATCCTACCACAAATCCTATTTTAAAGATAGAGTAACATGCCTCCAATCAATCTTAGTTAATTAATCATTGTTAACCGGCTTTTCTTACATACACATATTTTTAAGTATATATAACATAATAAACATATGATGTCACACTTAATATTTAATTCATCGTATCATATTAATGCATGTAAATTTTACATATGAATCAAAATTAATGGAATTCATAAGAAATACAATTTGCTCTTTTTCACACACACACACACACATATATATATATATATATATATATATATACAATAGATGGATTATGATAAATATGGTTGTGATATACTCATATGAAAATATTTTAATAATTATTTTTCAAATTTCTAAATTTATCCAAATATGTTATAATAAATACTCAATGAAAATTAAATATGATCATGCCAATATGTTCAGACAAATTAAAACTATAATATATTGAAAATTATATTGTGAAAAATTGCTTGAAATAAAGCCTAAGTTTTATTTTTTCTCACCTATCTTTTTCCCTTAATTTTTTGTTTCTACTCTCAGTTAAGTCCAATAAATAGGGGAAAAAAAGATTTGAATAGAGGGTTCCAACCTATTTTCTAACCTTATCCAAACAAGATTCGAAAGCTCAAAAATAGTTCGAATAATATTGGAACAACTTTCAAATATATCGTTTAACATAAACTTTGAATCCACCGTTGCTTAGCTTGGTTGGTGGGGGGTACAGTTAGGAACTCCCAACCTGTACTCGATTCCCCTCGAGCGGCAGCGCCTCATAAGTGGGACCCAATTAAGTGCGTGACAGGGGGTTTCTGGTTGAGTGACTCTTCTAGATCAACCGAGGATTAGTCACGCCACGAAACGCTCTTTCAAAAGTGATAGCGGATGAATACTCCGTTCTAAAAAATGATAAACTTCAAATAAATAGTCCAATGTCAAAATCATTGGCCCACAATAAATTTTTATATATATATTTTTAAAAAATAAATGTCATGCATATTATTTTATTTATTTTATTACGAGGCATATAAAATATTTTTTTTTTCTTTTAATTCTTTTCAATTCATGAAGATAACAATTTGACAAAAAACCAACTGAACAGAGAGGAAAAAAAAAAAACACAAAATATACAAATAAGTCAATATTTAAATTTAAATTTAATGGTAAAAAAGGACATCAAAGAACAGCTCACCGATCCCCGAGACGCTACCCTTCTCTCTGTCATCGGAATGCGACCGTATAAATTTAACTGATCGGCTTCATTCTTTCTAACCTATCCCTCATCCGATTTCCAGATCCCGCTCGCCGCGCCATGGCCGATGCCGTTGCTTCTTCTACTCCATCAGCGGCCGGTGATGCTGCCATCGCCACCGACGGCAACGCCACCGACGGCATCTCCACCGACGGCATCTCCACCGTCCCTTCCATAGCTCACAACCACCCTCCTTACGATGATGTAAGCCCTTTTTAAACGCTTCTCCTCCGTTTCACATAGATGTACTAAGCTTCCATGATGTATCTTCTTCTTCTCCGTTTCAAATAGATGATTTTAAGGGCAATTGAGGCGCTTAAGGGTCGCAGGGGGTCGAGCTGGTACGCAATCTCGAAATACATTTCGGACAATTACTCTGACCTTCCGCCAACTCACGCCACTCTCCTCACTGATCACCTCCGCCAACTCCACTCCAAAGGCGTCATCCGTATGTTGAAGCTTTGCTATAAGCTTGAAGATGGATCAAGGAAGCTAGGTCGGCCCCCTAAGTCCGTTCCTTCTGGTGAACCCAGAAAGCGTGGCCGGCCTCCGAAACTTTTATCTGATGTTTCTGCAACTAACAAGGGAAAGCCAGGGCGGCCACCGAAGGGTACTGTTCCACTGGCCAATGGACCGGTTTATATTGTTTCGCAGGCCGAGCAGCTTAGTTCTGGTCTTTTACAGGGTTTTCCTGGGGCTGTGGCTATTGTTCTTCCCAAGAGCCTGTTGAGTGAGGAGGCGGCCAAGAGCCCCATTCTTATTTTGCCTAAAGGGATCCAGTCTTTGGTTGATGCTTCGGCTGGGAAGAAGAAGCGGGGTAGGCCGAAAAATGTTGATATTAAGAAAAAGCGTGGTCGGCCAAGAAAGAAAGCTGCTTCTGCTTTTTCTAGGCAGGACCAGGGGAGTTATGGAGATGGGAATGGAAAGCCTGCAAATCTTGTTGCGAAAGGGCCTGGACGACCATGGAAGATCAGAGACTTGCTGGTGCCTGGAAATACACGGGATATATTAGAGAAATCTAGAGAGACAGGGATACTTGGAACTGTTCAAGGGGTTGAGGATACCACAGGTTTGGAGGTGAAAAAGAGATCTGTTGGGCGCCCCAGGAAAACGCCAATGATTGAAGGTTCCAATCCTCCTTCTGATGTTCTAGTTAAATAAGACATTGGCATAATTATCTGCTGTGTTATTTAGATTTATCTGTTGGGTCATGAATTGCTAGTTTTTATGTGAGAAATAGTGGTGAATATACCCTTAGCTGGATAGTTAGTTGTGCTTGTATGAATTTTATGCTTGTTTTATGTGGTTTAGCTTATCAACTGAAAGTTTGAAATAGTTCTTTATCTTGGTGAAAATTATTGTTTTGAAAGGAATTTTTTTTGTGTGAGCCCAGGTTGCACCCCCTGAGGCACTTCAGGGAGGCATTCAACCTGTGTTGTAAATCCTACAAGATAGGGCACCATTCGGGGCAAACGGGGCACACCTTTTGTTCTGATAAGGTGCATGGCTTGCCATATAAGTTGACCCTGATTAATTTTGAAGTTATCAAGTTATTAAATAAATTTTCTATTCAACAAAAAAACTAAATTGAAAGAACAATATTGAGGTAAAATGCTTTTCCCTACACTCATCCCTTTTAAATCACTATTGAAAAACATTATTGAGTTCTTTTTATGGACTAATCCTCAATTGATTGTATGTTTATGACGATAAAAGAAAATGATTTTATTTTGTATTTTACTTTAATTTAGTCCCCAACTAGGTAAACAAAATTCTGGCTGTGATTTTAAAGAAATCTGACAAGAAATTGTACACCGCCATGGGTGGGCATGCCATCCTTACTCATGGTCAATTTTTGTTGCATGCCAGAAACATTCCTTTGGATTGGGAGTAGATTCAATCGCCTTAACTTAGGAATTTCCCAACAAGAACATATTAGTGTATGCATTGTTCTTATTCATTGGCTTTATGCAGTAGTACAGTTATTTGTTTAGGCGGGTATTAATCTTCATGGTATATGTTAGGTATTTTTGTTTGTCATATTTGCATGTACTATGTTTACCTCTAGTGTTTGCACTGGTTAATGTTTGCCGATGGCCATTTGATGCTATTGCTATTAGCTATTATGAGAAACTCTAATAGTCCCATTTAGAGCTTTTATTTTCCTAGATGCCTTAACAATGTTTCAAATTTTCAATTCGTATAGCCACTTTATGATAAATCACTACTGAGATCAATCCCTTTTTTAGCTGTCAAAAGGGTGTAAATGAACCAAGCTTGAATGAATTTAGATCTTGTTTGGCTTTATTCAGTAATAACTATTGGGGCGAACATGGATGTTAACAAGAAGAAAAACATTGTTCATGTTTAATTCATTTTTATTGAGCCAGATTAACAAGCCAACTTGATGGACATCAAACACTGCCAAATTTTTGATTAATGGATTTGATTTTATGATTAAGAAGTCTGTAAAGTATATGTATGTATAAATACTTCTTATATGTCCATATCCTATCATGAACATTTTCATTCTTTCTCTTGTTCTTCTTCATCTTCAAGTTGTCTTGTAAAAGAGTTTTAGTTTAAATTCGTCCTTTAAAAATGACCCGAACAAAAACTTTTATTGAGTTGAACTTAAGCTCTTTGCTCACATGGAGCTTTTTTAAACCCCTATTAGCTGTAGATATTAATGTTTGAATAAAATTTTTAATTTAAATAAAATAAAAGTACCAGGAGTGGGATTGATCGGTAAAGTAGTACTAAAGATTATTTGTAATTCATATGAGCTTAGGTTTATCTCAGCATATAAAATGTGGCATGAAAGGTGTAGTGCTTGTTACATAACTTGGACTTATGGTGGGTGGACTCAATAATGAATTACCCAAAGGGCTAGATTCCTATCTCCTTTTCAAAAACTATAACCTCATCCATAAATGGTGGTCTGGGAGGTTGGCTTGTACCATTAGATAGCTGTCATTAGGAGTTGGAGGAGAGGCCTGAGTGTGAATGCCTTGCTTAGGCACATGCTAGTTCTCAGGATTCTTTTGTTCTCGAAATAGTGATGGTATCACAACCTCAAGGTATATTTTTCTTTTGTGTGTGTGTGTGTTTTGTGGCAAATTTTAAGTTTTATTTTCATTGAAATCTTGATCTTATATAGGAGTTATTGTCTGGACATCCCTATATAAGGCAATGGAGAAGTTAAGGGTTGTTAAGGGCTTGCATGATATATTGGTCACTGTGATAATTTGATGAATCTTAAAGACTTGGTCATGTAAAACGATGGCCTTCCGATGACTCTTTTAGGAGAGTAGATGTATTAGATTTGGCCTTTGTTAAGAAGGGTAGTGGTAGGCCTAAAAAGATTGGGTTAGAAAATATTAGAAATGACCTTGCTTTATTATATTTAAATGATAATTTGACTCTTAACTTGACACAATGTAGAAAAAATGATTCATATAGCCGACCCCACGTAGTAGGATAAAGGTGTCATGATGTTGTTGTTGTTGATGTTATCTGAATCTTAGAACTGTAAAATTTAAGTCATTGATTCCATTTATGGTTTTACTTTTTACTGTTTTTCTTAATGATTCTGAAACCTCACTCATTTACATGCAATTGTATCGTGCTTCATGATTTTATGATCATTAGTGGACATCCCAAAACTATGTACTTGAAACATGGTTGAAGTTGGCAAGGTTATGCGGAACTACATAAATGTTATTTTGCCTTGACTTTTTCAAAAGTAAATGCAAAACGTTTGAGCATTGCAAAATGGTTTATTTTACTTTTTAATATTTCTGCAGAAAACCAAGCATCTACTAGATACCAGCCATAGCACCTAAATATCTGGAGCAAATACATCTTTACTTAAATGAACATTTACATATCAATCCAGTATAACCTGGTTCTTATTTAAACATAAATCACAAACCGTGTGTGGATTTCAACAACAAAGCATAAACTAACGGAAACAAGGATGAACAAAGCAATTATAAGTAGGTAATTGCGTTTCCTTTTCATGTTCAGTTGATACGAACAAGTGAGATCATTTCACCAATGCAAGGACAGTAACTTTAGCCTCGATGATGCAAGTATCATTAACTATAAACCCTAGTGTTGGATCATTAAAATCCTCATGAGGAATGAAGTCTTTCCTACCCCAACCAGGATGAGCACATTTGAACACTTCAGTATCTGCAAGAGAAGAACAGTGGAATGCAAATTTAATTTCTTGAACAATTGGTTCTTTTAAATAAACCAATTGATCATGGTTTCAAAGAAATTATTGATTTTAAAAAAGAGAGTTAGCTATATATATAGAGTCTGATTTCTTTGGTGCTTATATATAGCCATGGGAAATAATTGATATTCTCAATTGAGAGAATATACATAATTACTTTTTAATCTGGAAAAATCTATGATAACAATGGGAAATAGGAACACGCTATAAGTTGTGTAGTGTGGTTTGTGGGCAATGACAGCAAAAGAGATTTATGTAGTCTGTGTTGACATGGCATTACAAAGTGGCTGTTTATGTAACGAATATTTCACCTGCAAATTATCATGGAGGAAACCTATCGTAACAGTTTTTAATAACAATGCAAAGCCCATCCTCTTACTGGTTTATATCTGTAATAGAGCAAAAATATTCTATCATTTACCAAATTTATAATTGAGAAGCTATAGTCTCAATGAACATTACTTATTATTTTATTGACTGAGAGTTGTGTAATTTATCTATGTCAAATAATCTAATGCGGCTTGTAGGTTAACATAGTGAACAAAATCATGAAATGAATTACAAATTCATGTAGAAAGGTGAATTTTGAGTTAGTATTGAAGAAGTTGCATAATTAAAGCTTTTAATTCTAGATGAGACATTCTTCAACTTCGGAGAGTTATTGAAGATCTTAAAGTGGTTTGGCTTACAAATTTTTTTAGTAGAATCCTAAGTACTAAGATGATGTTAGAAGGAAAGTATCTTGATATCAATATTTCATAACAAAATATCTATTTAAGGTTGGAGTAATTATAGGGTAATCAAGCTCAGCTGCATAATGAAGATATGAGAGAGGGTTATGAAGAATAAGCTCACCGAAATCACTTTTGCATCTGCGAACTAGTTTAAATATAGGGATCTCATATGGAGGCCTTTTTTTTTAAAACAATCAATAGAAACATATTAGGAGTAAATAAGGAATTTATGTGATGTTAATTGATCTCAAAATCACATTTGATTGAGTTTTATGCAAATTGATTTGGTGCTTATTAAGAAAAAATATTTGGGAAATGTATATTGAACATAGTAGAGATATGTATGATAGAACAATTGGTTAATATTAGCTGTTATGGAGTCATCAGAGTTCCTAATTAAATAGGATTATATCATGTATCAATATTAATTACATGATTGCCTATACTTTTAGGAAGTTTACATAGGATATTCAAAATGAGTTGTTTTGTTGTAAATTTTTTTATAGATATAATATAATTTTGATCAGTGCCACATTCATTGAAATGAGAAGAAAGGGCCTTTGGATTAATATAACAAATATGAAGTATATGGTATTTAGTTTTAGTTGGCATGAATTCAATAATTATGAGTCAATATTATTGGATAACCAAGCATTAGCAAATGCTGACTCTGTTTGTTGAGTTTGAGGATTAGGTGATAAATAACTCATTGATAATATAATTGAGTGTAATAGAAAAGAGAATGATCAAATGGATTTGGCAAACAAAAATGAATAGGTTAAGTGATAACTATATGAGAGAGAAGAACATGAAAAAAAAAACTATATGAGAGAGATTGTTATAGCTACACCTATTTAAGATTATATGGTTTGGGCATGTATAAGAAAGTGTAGAAGATATACTATCAGAAAAGTAGATATAATTACTGTGAAACGGTAACTAGGAAGAATGAATAAAATGAAAAGAAGTTGTTTTAAATATTTACCAAATAAGACTCAGTCAAGAAATGGTTGGAGAATGTGGATTCATGAAGGCTACGGATGATGAAAAAGACAAGTTTATGTGTAATTAGCTTATTATTTATTCTAATAACATTCCCTTGTACATCTAATAGCTTGTTTCCACAATAGATTGCTTTGCATATTTGAGTTCTTCTAAATCTGCTTATCCACTCTCCTGCCTTCATAATTTCCTTTTTTTTTGGAAAAAAATAGAATACAGCATGCTACAGATTATGGTTCATAGAAATACACATATGCTGGAATAAAAATGGCAACATATATATATATATAACTGTGACTTACATGTCTTTTTCTTATGATTTCCTCCAATTTGGTCAATGATAGTTAAGGAGAATTCTGCTGAAACCTTCGTGGGAGGTCCGTCATATATAGATCCATTGTAATATAGATACAAAGACATGTTCTTTCCCTTGACCTTGATATCGCTTTTTTGATCACCTTCTGGATGAATAACAATAGACCTCCATGTCGCAATAGAAACATATTAGTGACATAGTAGAATAATTGTTTCTATCAGAGAGAGGTGCTTGAGGAAATTGCAAACAAAAATGGAGATAAATTAGTGTTTTTTGTAAGTCAAAAACATATTTATGATGTCAGGTCTTACAAAATGAATTGGTAGGAGTAATAACATTGCCAGGAAATAGTGCTTTTAGGTGAAGCAATTTCTTGTGGCTTATTTTTGTTAATACTTTTTCAGGTTTAATATTGAGTTATCTATCTATCTATATCTTTTTCTCTCTATAGAATATGGTAATTTTTTCCTGTGCTCTTTTTTAATTTATATTCCACATTTATTTCAATATACTCCTTTGTAATATTACCAATATCATAAAAAAATGTGTTACATGCTGGATTTATTCATTCATCATATACCTGAATTGGTAATATTTAAATCCATTATTCAAATTCTTGATAGAATAATAGTTATGCCATTACCATAGATAATCCCCTGCAGTAAACTTTCTTTCATGGCTCTTCTTTTTGTCTATTTTTGAGAAATTCTCAATTTTCCATGTATATTCATGGCTGATCTTCTCAACTGGTTGTAGGCATTCAGTGTTTGTCTGAATGGGAACAACCTGGAAGATCTTGACCCCAAACATGCAACTTTCATTCAGAAGGTATCCGTTGGAAGAATCTTTGAATCCTTTGAGATCGATTAAATTTCGAAAACCCATTTCATCTTGAACCTGCACAAGATTTTCACCTGCAAATAGTTTGCAATTTGAACTTATCATACCAAAACTAATGGAGATAATGATTTTTTTTTTGGCTTGAATAGAAAGACATCAACACTTTTTAGGATGAAAAATACTAGATTTGTTCCATTATTTGGTGAATAAAATATCATTTTACCCTTTTGAAGCTTCTACAACCATATCAACATAAAAATGATAAATGTGATATATAATAGCTCATTCATTAATCTTTTTTCATTGAACTATTTAGGTTTCATTTGGGACGGCTTTCTTACTACTTTTTAAAGCAGCTTTTTAGTACAAAAAATAAAAATTTTATACTATAAAGCTGCTTTAAGAAGCAGTAAGAAAGCTGTCCCAAATGAAGCCTTAGTTAAAAATAGCTTCTCCACACTTGTATGGTTACCTTTTTGTGACAAGGTGCTTCCAATTTTCTGGTTAAAAAGGAATAGTTCATATGAGACTTTGAACACTGCTTCAGTTGGATGTGAAGTTGCTTTTGATAGCATTAGATAAAGGCTAATTTGACCATTCACAATATTTCCATTGGGATATAATATCAGTTTCCTATATAGAAAAATATATACACTTAACATAACTATACACATAAATAAAAATTTAAATTAAAAAACTCAGTAAACAAACCATGAATAGCCTTTAGCTTCAAATCTTCCTGAAGTTTGCTTGCTTTCATTGTCAGCTGGAAGCTTTGAAAATGATTTTATTGTCCATAGAAAGTCATAGGCAGATGAATCTTTAACTGTGAAATCACTTGCAAAACCTATTGAAAATAAAAATCAGGAAATTTTAGGCACTTGAAGACATATTCTTCTCTGGAATGAAAAGCTTTTAACTGCTGAGTAAAATTTGATTAAGTTTACAGTGAATTAAAAGTTATTTTCTGGGCAAGTTCTAAAGAACTTGGTAGGTTCTATTTTGATGTTGTAGTTAAAAAAATGGCTTTTACCACCATCTGACTGGCTTGCTTGGGAAGGGAAACATGTAGGCAGAGTCTTTTATTAAGGAAACTTTCTCTATTAGAGTAATTTTTGTCATTCTATTGGATAAATAAACAAATAAATAGCTCTTTGTTCTCTTTATAAGATCAATGATGTAGCAGGGAAGCTGTATGGTGATGGATTTATAGAATCTGTATTTTCATGGAACAGAATTTGGAAGTGGGTGGGGGGTGCTTAGTGATAAAGTAATTGCCTTAGGACTTCAGATGTTGATCTGATTGTTGGTTGATAACTTATAATTTTAAGTAGGGGTGTCAATTTCAGGTAACGGGTTGTGTTCGGGTTTGGAACTGACTTGGCACTATTCGGGTCAGTTTTTTTGGACATGAACCCGATTTGTTTCGGGTTCGGGTCAAACCGTCACGACCCGAATGACCTGGGGCTAACAAAAAATTGCTAGTTTTTGGGTCGAAAAATGGGTCAATCTCCACTTTTCGGGTTGAAAATGGGTCAACCTCGGGTTTTCGCATCAACAATGGATTTTTTGGTAAAAAACGGGTTAATTTTGGGTCAAAGGGTCAACTTGAATCTAATTGATTTTTGAAATGGGTCGAATTGTTGAACCCGAACCCGACCCATTTCAAGTCTGGGTTGATCCTAACCCTGAATTTTCAGGTCGGATTCAAGTCGGGTTTTCGGATCGTATCAAATATTGACATCTCTAATTTCAAGACAATTTGTAGGAAAAATTAGAAAGATTAGGTTGAGAAGTAATAGTACTATAGGAATATTGGATCAGTGCTTACTAAAAATAAGTTTTTTGAAAGGGTTTTTTTAGCATGTATAATCTAAGGCATAAGTGCACCAATAAGATATATAGATTAAAGCCCTAGTTAGCATCTGAAGTGCCTAATTTATTATAAACATATTATCAAACAACCTCCAGAAGTCTTTGAACCTTTCATCTCTCCCTTTATCAAATCTCCAGATCCTTTGTTGTGAAGAGCTGTCGTGGCTTCCATTTGAATAAGTTCAAAACAATTCCAGATCAGTAGAGAAAAAGAACTTCAGAGACAAATTGTGATTATAAAAGCTTATAACTATCACAAATGAGCCGTATGAAAATGCCAAAAGTGAAAAAGAACTTCAGAGCCAAATGAGCCAATAGAAGGAAGAAGAACACTTTTGAGTAGAGGGATGATGCAAAGACAACAAAGAGAATAGATGAGGAGAAAAGAGGCGACAAGAGAAGCACACCAAGACATAGTCCAATGAGGGGAGATATTATTCTGTGCGGACACTGGATTATTTGGAGGCAAACCAGAGCTTGTCATGTCATCTAGTACATAGCGGTATACATCAAAAGGATGATGTGCCGCGCTCTGATTTGACTCCGAACGGCGTTCGGTGTCCGCATAGAATAATTTTTCAAATAAATGAGGGGTACAATATTTGATAAATCCAACTAAGTCATTTGCTCATCTGACAAGTTTTAGCCTAAATTCAGCTAAAAAAGGGCAACCAAAGAGCCTCTAATGTCCATATTTTTGCATTTCAAAGCCAGAAAATGGAAAATAAAGCCATAACATATCTAAATAAAATTTGATAAGAAGGATTAGCATCAAACTTTTGGGATATTGAGCTCCTTTTCTTCCAGAAAACAGTCTTGAAAGCCACATTCTGAGCTTCTCTGCAAAGAGAATTTTGGAACCTTTTGCCCCTTCTTGCTCCTTGAAACTTGATAACCAATCACATAAGATAATCCATTATAAATACTCCATTCTTCTAAGAAAATAAATATATTTTCATTGGAAGACTTCAGCTTATGAAGTCTTTTTAGTGCTTTATGAAGCTCAGTAGTTGGTAAGGTAACTTTCACCACTATTTCTATTAAATTGGCTGTTAAGAAGGAGAAGAGAGACTTTGACCACAAAGTCTTTCTTTAGGTTGCTTGTAGTATTTTAAAATGTTGCTTATAATAATATTTTAATGATTTCAGTTCACTAAGGTTTTATTTAAGAGGTTTTTTTTTTAATTATTTTATGAAGCAATTTTTTATATAAAGTGATTTTTTAGTTAAAAAATCACTTTAGAAAACAGTAAAAAACGGTCTTAAATGAAGCCTAAGTATTACATATTGCTTTATGTGCAAATAAAAAAATGTGAACAATTGAATATTGCATTAGATTATGTGTAAAATTAATTAAAATTTGAGTCACCATTGAATATAATTTAAACTTTTAATAAAGTTATTAGCTCTATTATATTTTATTGAGGTAAAATTTGCATGAAACACCTCATGCTTAAAATTTTTTTACATTTTCTACCTCATACTTAAAACAAATTTAAGAATTTTGCTATCCATCAAATTAAATTTTACATTTTAATACTATGATAATTTACTTTTTTACAGAAAAAAAAGGAATATTCTAATACAAAGTATATCAAGAGAGGCCTTAAAGCTCTTACACTTATGTTGATATTAATACAATTTAAGATATCATATACAATATTAATCTTATAGTATGAACTTTGGGCATTACATAGTTGACCCTTTGGATTAATCTTATTTTTTAATTAGTGCAAAATATTTAGCTAATTATGCCTTAATTTTTAATATGAAAAACATTTCCCCTTATCATAGGAATTATTTAGCCATGCAAAAAATTGCTAAATAAAACATTTACATGCATAAATAATTTCTTTTTGTTCATTTTGATGCAATGGTGATATTTCATAGGTCATTTACTTCATAAATTAGTAGTGCAAATAGAGAGGATAGGAAATTACCTCACATTTAGAACAAATTCTTATATATTTGTATATGCTATGTAAATTTTGCACAATTTTTTTTCTTGTTATATGTATGAGAATTTTCTCAAAATTTGATTCTATTTTTAAATTTTGATATGCCCAAAAAATACATAATAAATGTGGTTTAATTGATCATATTTTATAGATATTCTTAATACATCAAATTAATTAGTCCTAATTGAAAATAAATCACTAAATAGAAATTATGATAGAAGACTTGATGTCTCCAACAAAATTCTATTGGTCTTCATGAATCTCAAGAAAATATTTGAATAGGAAACTTTTAAAATTAAATTAAAAATTATTTGAACCTCGATTTCCACAACTTATAGTTGAATTGAACGTCCCTAGGAGACAAATCCATCAAGATAAAAAATGATCCAATCCGCCTAAGTGACCACTAATGAAATGCTTTAAGCATATTTAAAAACTTTTGAATATTAATTGAAAGGACCAAACAATCATCAAACATTTCATGCTTATAGTTAAATTGAACAAATTAACGAGGCGAATATAACGAGCCCAAGTTCATTCGAATATGACATCCTTATGCTACTCAACTGTTGGAAAATGATCTAGAATCAAGAGGATTTATATAGATCATTTGATAGAGTATTTTAGATCATGACCATATTATCAAAATGCTTCTCTTTATAAATAGAGCCTAAATTTATACAAAAAAGAGATATTTGACAGCCAAGAGAGCAAAATAATTACATTAGAGCAAAATAATTACATTTTCTTATGACGATCGTCATTAACAAATACCGCCACCATTGCCAAACTTCTATTAGTTGACGATTGTTTATTGACTACTAACATCCAACCTTATTACTGTGTTTTAAATGCCCGATTGTGAACACTCAATTTCTATAATCCCAACAATATGAAACATGTACCTTTCATAATTGCTTATAATCCCGTCTTCTTCAATTGAATGCAATAGATAATACTTATATTTTTCATTATTTAGTAAATTCATTCAGCTAGATCAGACCTCATAATTTTCTCTTTTCAGCTCTCCATGTAAAAAACTCAGATCTCTCATAATTTTTATTTGTGTAATATTATTATATAAAACTAAGACATAAAATACACAATTTAATGTCTCAACATCTCTAACTCATAAGAAGTCTTATATAGAAGATCCTTCACATACACAAAATCCAGCTAGGATTGACTTTTGATGCACAGATTTAATTGGTCTACAATAGTTTTATATTATGCCCCCTCAGTATTTAAAATCCCCATTATTAGGTGGTATGAACAATGCTAGATAAGGCTTGGATACCTTTTATTGACTTTTGATGAGACAAAATATAATAATACAAGTCATGTTGAACAAATATATTTAAAATTTAGGAGATTTGTGTACATTCTCATAAGATTCTAACATATTACAGTGTCTAACACTTAAAAAATTTTTTATTTATTTATATATTGTTTTAATATTTAATTATATGCATGAAAATTTCTATTTTAATTTAAATAAATTAATATTAATAATATTTCAGAGATTTAAGTGTTAAATAAATAAATATAAATTATTAGATGTTAAATATGCAAATGTATGATAATTTTATGATATGTAAGTAAATATCTTGTAATTTTTGTTGAACTCACAAATATTTTTTGGGATCTAGAAACATAAGTCATACTAAGGCTATCTAAGTGTTTGCTAAAAAAAAATCATTTCAATTCGAATATCGCTTTTCAGACCTAGGATTTCATTTTCCTTAAAGCAGATTGAGCTTTTGTTAACCAGATTTTTCCTGATGATTGTATCAGGATTTAGTTAGAGCTTGGACCTTATTTTCTATGAGCACAAATACTCATAATTAACTATTCCTACTTTGTAGGAGAGAGCTCTCAATCAAGGATGAATCATTTAATATAGCTTCGAAAATTTTAAGTTTAAGTCTTGTCTGTTGGGGATTGGAGATAGACACGATTAATATCTCATGATTTTATTATCCTTGGAATACCATAGGTTTCAGTTTGTAAATACTAACAAATCATTGATTGTAGCATCTAGAGAATTTGATTAACAGTCATGGATGGCCTTCTCTCAAGAATCTTGAATATACTAGAATTGTTAGTTGTATGTTTTAGCTTTATTGTGGTTTGGGGCTTATATATGTTACAAAGACCATTAATTTATTTAGTTTGGGCTTATTGCTCACTTTAGGAGTTACCCAATAATTTTATATGGGATGGGGCTTACGAATTCAATTAGAAGTTGCCTGGTAATTTAGTTTAGGATGAGCCGTACGACTTCATTTAAAAATTGCCCTTAAGTTTTGATTTTGTTTGGGGCTTACAATTTCATTTAGAAGTTACCTGTTAGTTTTGATTTAGTTTGGGGTTTACAGCTTCATTTAGAAGTTGCCTATATATTTGATTTAGGTCTGAGCTTACGACTCCACTTAGAAGTAGCTCGAAGATTTGTTTAGGGATGAGGCTTCTGACTCCACTTAGGAGTTGTCTGTATATTTGATTTAGGTCGGGGCTTATGACTCCACTTAGGAGTAGTCCGATAGTTTGATTTAGGTCAGGGCTTACGACTCCTCTTAGAAGTTGCCCTTTAATTTTATTTTAGAGATTACTATTTCATTCAGAAGTTTCCAAATAGTACACCTTACTGCTTCCCTTGGAAGTAGGCTATAAATTTTATTTTTTGACAGGTCTTACAGCTTTCATTGAAAGTTGTCTATAGTTTGATTAGGGATAAATTATTTTACTTAGATGTTTTTCCTAATAGATTAGTTTAAGTAGGTCTTACAATTTCTATTAGAAGTTGTCTATTAATTTACAAGAGATATGACTAATTGTTTTCCTTAGAAGTAGCCTGCTAATTTCTAAGTAGCCTATTAATTTGTAAGAGATATGACTTACTGCTTCCCTTGAAAGTAATCCGTGATTAAAGTTTGGGTCAGTTGAACCATTGTCCAGGAGAGGGTTTTTAATATAAACATTGATTTTATGCTGTTTTTATTCTTCTCTTTATAAAAAAAATTAATTAGAAGAATTTTAAATTCATTAATCAATTAATTAAAAGAGATTATTTAATTAATTAATTAATTAAAAGAAATTAAACTAAATTTTTCAGAAAAGTGCTCCAAAATTAAAGTTAGTTAATCAAATGATTCATGCGACCATCGGATGGGAAAGGGCACGTGTGAGACGGTGGACTGGTTCGGTCGAAGTCGCTTGGTAATGCGAGGAGTAGACGGGGTAGAGGATGGGCTGTGCGAACGAGAAATTATTGTGTGCGGAATCCCAATACATTCGGATTCCAATCACCATGGGCTACGTCACTAGATGTACTGGGCCCCGGAATGCATCAGCTCACGTGGCATATGATTGGAATCCGTTTTTGAATTCCGCACACAATAATTTCTCGTGCGGAACAGGAGTGGATTGCACCATACATGCAGACGGGACGGGCGAGCGTCGCTGCCGAGCGGAATCACGCACGCGAGAGTGCGAGCGGATGCTTGGTCGGAGGCGGGATGGTTTCACGCGCGTAGGGTCGGACACATACGAGCGAGGGAGGCGGAGTCGCGTGCATGCGCGTGTGTCCCTCCTCCCTCTCGCTCATGATTGAGTTATGCTGGCTTAGGTCATGCTATGAGATTAAGAGCTAGTTGGGACAAAGTTTAGTTACAGAAAATTTAACAAAGAGAAGCAAAGACTTTTGAGTGGGAATTAGGGGCGCAAACAAGTCCAGTCAAACTCGAGTTAGGGGGTGTTCGAGCTCGACTCGCGAGTCTAATACCGAGTTTTCATTTTCCCACCCGGTTTTCCTCCCAGTTTGGAAGCCTGTCGCTTTGGAAAAGACTATAAGTCGGCATATCTCCTCTAATCTAATTAATGTTGACACTTTGGATAGATCATTTAAATTTTATATAATTTTTTTTAAAAAATATTCACTATTTTATAATGATTAAAGTTGCAAACGTATTTATATCCTCATTAAAGCTACCACATTTCTATGTTGGGATACATGTTTTAAATTTTATATAATTTTTTTGAAACTTTCACTGCTTTAATAATGATTAAATTTTATATAATTTTTATTTGAAATATTAATAATAAACTTTCACCATTTTAAATATTAATAATTAAAAAATTTAAATATTAATTCGAGCCGGCTCGTGAGCTCGATAAGCTCAGCTCATGAGCCTATAAATGAGACGAGCTCGAGCTCAAGCCAGCTCGGCCTGCCACCGCATTTCTATGTTGGGATACATGTACTTAGATTGCATATTCTTTTGTGCTTGGTTATGACATGAAAGCCTTGATTACTTGCTAAGGTGCTAGTTGAGGAGTTATCACAATGTAGTAGGGTAGGAATAGTTGTTGAGATGTGATATCAATAGTCTTTGAATAAAGAGCCTTATATTTGACTTCTATGAATGATTAGGCCATTGTATTTTGCTTTTTAGCTTAACAAGAAATCATAGTCTTGCCTAGAATTGCATAGTATCTTGTGGTTGATTTCCTATCAAAAGAGATTACTCGCTTAATCGGAATTTATAAAAAGTCGTAATGTGCTATTTGTTTTGATAAATATGTAGACCGAAGTGTTTACTGCCTTGAATGTATAACAATAGTTATTTAAGAGTTTGAAAATAAATGTGAGTAGGGATGCAAGCGAACCAAGCGTTCGACGAGCTACTTGTTGTTCGGTTTGATTAAAACTTGTTTGTGAGCATTTAATTAACTAAACAAACAAACTTGAACAATATTTTAAATGCTCGATCCTTAAATAAATAAGCTTGAACACTAATGTGTTCAGTTCATTTATCTCAGCAAATAACACCATTTGAATGTCGTGAACAAGCTCGATAAGAAGCTCGATTTGTGTTCGATTCAGAACTCGTGAATAAGCTAGGTAAAAATTCGATTAATATTTAATTATAAAATTGATAAATATTTTATTTGGCATATATATATATATATATATATATATATATATATATATATATATATATATATATATATATATATATATATATATATATATATATATATTCATGATCTTACTTATTTGGTAGCTCAAGAATACTTGTTAGATTTGTTAATGAATGTGTTTGTTAGATAATTTTAAAAAATTCGCTAAATATGTCCACGAACGAGCTATTAAGGCTTGTTTGGTATATTTTTAGGATCATGCTTGCTAAATATGTTCACGAACAAACTCATTTGTTAAACGAACCGAATATGAATCAAACATGATTTAAACAAACTGAACATGAATAAAACATGATTTAAACGAATCAAACATGAACATGAACAATAAAGCTCAAATCAAACACGAACCAAATATGATTAAGCTAAAAATAAACAAACTCAAACATGAACACTCACATACTCGACTCAGCTCGGTTCATTTGCAGCCCTAAATGTGAGAGGACAATGCATATGCTAAAAATATTGATAACAACAAATGTAATGTTTAGGTGGGTGATAAGTATGATTATTAGCCTATTATGCGTCGATATAGCTCTAAATATAAAAATTAATGTTATTGGTTTTACAATGGGCTAATAGTTTGATGGAGCTGGCTTGTAATTGAGCAGGCCAAAGTGATGAATAATTTGGGCATAGTTTGTTCGATTGAGATGGGTTTCATAGCACATATAGTTTGAGCATTAATGCCTAAGAAATGAGAGAGATAGTCCAAATTTTCCATATGAAACTTCGGTTGAAGGCTATCTAGAAGTGCCACAATAGCTTTGAAATTGTTTCCATTAAGTATTATGTCATCAACATAGACTGATAGGTACATTTGTACGTATGCTTTCTTTGTTAAGTATAAGGGAAGGATCAACAACACAAAACACAAAACCATGAGTTTGAAGAAAACCTAAGAAAGCAACAAAATACTATCAAGGAGCTTGCTTAAGGCTACATAAAGCTTTCTTAAAAAGACAAACATGATTTGAGAATTCATAGTCCTTGAACCCTTTAATTTGTGACATAAACATCATTTCATTAAGAGTGGCATGGAGGAAAGCATTCAAAACATTCAATTGAATGATGGACCATTTATTGGTGATACAATTATAATGAGTATAATGGTTGACATTTTTTTGCAACTATGCTAAAAATCACCATGTAGTCCAAGCCACGCTCCCGCTTGTAACTTTGGGCTATAAGGTGAGCTTTGCGATGAGCAATTATTCCATCAACATTATACTTGGTTTTTTTCAACATCCACTTGCAACCAAAGACATTTGGCGTAGAGGGTGGAACCAAACTCCATGTAACTTGCGATAATAGGGCATGAAACTCATGATGCAATGCATTGCGCCAATTGGCATCTTAGACCGTTGCAATTTAACTAGTAGAATTGCTGTTGTGAATCATGTAGGACTAATGGGTTTGACTGATGAGGAGGAAACATTGTGTGATGGAGCTGGTTGTTATCAGGATACATTCCCAAGCTGCTACAGGAGTTTCATGGAAGTGCAGTGGGAGGACATGTGCCATTCAGGAGCACAGAAAACCTACAGTTGATTAGCAGCATAATTATATTTGATGGGGATGCACCATGATGTAGAAGATTGGGTAGCTAAATGCGATGTGTGCAAAAGGCACAAGTACCTGGCCATTTCGCTAGCAGGGTTACTACAGCCGCTAGCCTTACTGAAGAGGGTATGGGAGGACTTGACGATGGACTTCATCGAGGGATTGCCACGATCGAGCGGTTTTCGTTGATGCTAGTAATAGTGGATAATTTGAACAAATATGCACACTTCATTCCCTTGAGGCACCCTTATACGATCGTTACTGTGGCTATTGTCTTCATAAATGAAGTGATGTGCCTGCATGGAGTTCCAGAAGCCATTGTGACATATATGGACAAGGGATTCCTTAGCCACTTTTGGAGAGAGTTGTTTAGATTATAGGGGTCAGTTTTGAAGAGTAGTACAACCTATCACCCCCGGATAGAAGGCCAAACATAAGTGACCAACAAAAGCATAGAGGCTTATTTGAGATGTTTTGCATCTGACATGCCAAAGAGTTGGGCAAGGTGGCTTGATTGAGCAGAGTATTAGTACAATACCTCGTACCATTCAGTAGCGATGCCTTTTAAGATTCTCTATGAGAGATATCCATCCATCTGATTCATTATGGGCAAAGCACCATGCTTGTGTCCAGTGTAGAGCAATATAAAGGAGAGGGACAATATATTATCTGAGCTCAAGGGACATTTGTTGATAACCCAACAGATCATAATGAGAATGACTGATGAACATAAGGGAGAAGTAAACTTTGAACCCAGATATATGGTTTACTTACAATTGAGACCCTACAGGAAGAAAACACTAGCTAGATAGAGGAATGTGAAGTTATCCCCATGATACTTTGGGCCTTATGAGATCTTGGAGCACATTGGAGCAGTAGCCTATTGCTTAAGACTACCACCACCATCAGCTTTGCACCCAATCTTTTATGTCTCACAATTGAGGAAGGTGATAGGAGAACAAATACTGTAATCGGTAATTCCGACTTTGATAGAGGACGTGGAGGCCATTTTGAAATCTCTGGAAGTAACGGGGTGCGCATAAGGGAGATCAAGGCATGGGCGGTGCTATTCAAGTGGAAGGATGTGCTCGAGCATGACACCATATGGGAGCCATACGAGACAATTAGAAGATAGTTTCTGACCTTCCACCTTGAGGACATGGTAGATTTTGAGGATGGGAGTATTGTTATAGGGGAAAAGGCAACAGGTGCTGCCCCCCTTGTAGCAAAAATTTAATTAAATATACTAACAGAGGACATAAGAAAGGAAAGAGTTGTAATTTTGAAATCGACAACAACAACAACAACAACAACAACAACAACAACAACAACAAGCCTTTATCCCACTACGTGGGGTCGGCTACATGAATCCTTTTCCTCCATTGTATCATATTAAAATTGAAATTATCGTTTAAATCTAATAAAGAAATGTCATTTCTAATATTTTCTAACCAAGTCTTTTTAGGTATGCCTCTACATATCTTAACATAAATCAAATCTAATACCTATACTCTCCTAACCAGGTCATCAGAAGGCCGCCGTTTTATGTGACCAAACCATCTAAGGCGGCTCTCTTTAATCTTATCTTCTACTGAAACTACTCTAACCTTTTCACATATATGCTCATTCATATCCTATCTCTAAGGGTAAAGCCACTCATCCACCTAAGCATCCTCATCTCTGCCACACTTAACTTAGTATTATGTTTCTCTTTTAATGGATAACATTCGACACCATAAAGCATTGCAGGCCTCACCATCATCTTATAGAATTTTCCCTTAAGTTTGAGGGGTACTTTTCTATCACACAACAAGCCCGATGCATTCCTCCACTTCAACCATCCAACTTGAATTCTGCTAATAATATCCCCATTTATTTCACCATCACTTTGAACAATAGATCCAATATATCTAAAACGTGTACTCTTATTAATGGCTTGATCGCCCAAAGTCACAATCCTCTCACTATGTCTATTACACTCCATATATTCCGTTTTAGATCTACTCAAGCAAAAACCTTTAGACTCTAAGGTTGACCACGATAACTCAAGTTTACCTTCAACTCCCTCTCTAGTCTTATCAATAAGAAGAATATCATCAGCAAAAAGCATACATCAAGGTACATCCTCTTGCAAATGTCTAGTGAGAACATCCATGACTAAAGCAAAAAGATATGGGCTTAAGGCTGATCCTTGATGTAACCCAACTGAAATAGGGAAATACTTGGTCAAACCACCTTGTGTTTAAACACAAGTAACAGATCCTGCATACATATCTTTAATGATTTGAATATAAGTCTTATTAACTCCTTTCTTATCAAGAACTCTCCATAGCACTTCTCTTGTAACTTTATCATATGCTCTTTCTAAATCAATAAATATCATATGTAGATCTTCCTTATTTTCTCTATATTTCTTCATCAAACCTCTTAATAAATGTATGACTTCCATAGTCGACCTACCCGACATGATCCAAATTGATTTTGAGAAACATTAGTATCACACCGCAACCTATGCTCCATAACTCGCTCCCATAGTTTTAAAGTATGACACATTAACTTAATTCCTTTATAATTCGCATAATCTTGTGCATCACCTTTATTCTTAAAAATATGAATTAACACACTCATTCTCCACTCATACGACATCTTTTAAGTCTTCAAAATAATATTAAAAAGTTTAGTAAGCCAAGAAATTCCTTCATCTCCTAAGCATTTTCACACCTCTATTGGAATATCATCATGTATAACAGCTTTTCCACAATTTATTTTCTTCAAAGCCTTTCTAACTTCGATTTTGCTATTACGCTGATAAAAACAGAAATCTTTATTTTCATTTAGGGTGCTATGGTCACTATAGTCAATCTTATTTTCACAATCTTCATTAAAAAATTTAGCAAAATATCTTATCAACATTTATTGAATATCATATTCTAAGAAAAATATTCTTTGATCTCCATCCTTAATATACTTCACTTGAACTAAATCCTTACTAATATCTTTTTGTTTGGCTAATTTATACATATATTTTCCCCTCCTTAGTATCTAATCTATTATATAAATCACTAAAAGCTAAGGTATTTGCATCACATATTGCTTTCTTAGATTCCTTACAAGCCTCTTTATATCTTTCTCAATTATCAAAAATTTTAGAATTAAACCAATTTTTATAGCAAATCTTCTTATTTTAAATCTTTTCTTGCACATTTGGATTCCACCACCAACTATTTTTACTATCATGAGCTTTTTCTTTGATACTCCAAGCACAATTTTTACAATATACTTGATATCACTAGCAATTTTTTCCCATATAACATTAGCATCCTCATGCACATACAAATATTAAGATCTAAAATCTTACTCTCAAAATATTTTTGTTAATAGTCTTTAAATGCCCCATCTAATTCTAAAGTATTGTTTTACTTTATTTTTATTTTCTGCCCCTTTACCTTAAAGTCCAAAATTAATAATCGATATTGGGTATATAAAGTTTCACTCAGAATAACTTTATAATCTTTGTAATATAAACGATCTAATTTTTTTATTAAAAAATAGTCAATCTTAGTTGTACTATATCCATTTTTATAAGTGATGAGATGCTCATTCCTTTTCTTAAATAAGCTATTAGCAATTAAAAAATCATAAGCTAAACAAAAATCTAATATGGTCTTGCCACATTCATTTGTCGTTCCAAACTCATGACCACCATGAATGCTTTTAAAATCATCTACCTCTACCAACATCTCCATTTAAATATCCTCCAATAAAAACTCTTTCTGCAAGAGGTATCTTTTGTATTAATTCTTCTAAGTTATTCTAAAAATTTAATTTAGAACTCATATTCAAACCTACTTGAGGAGCATAAACACTTATAATATTTACAATCTTAACATCAACAACAATCTTTAAATCTGTAATTCTATCTCCAATCATATTAATTTTTATAACATTATCCTTCAAACTCTTATCTATAATAACACATACACCATTTCTAGTATGACTTTTACCTGAATACCAAAGTTTAAATCCTAAACTATCAATTTTCTTAGTCTTCTCTCCAACCCATTTAGTTTCCTGAATGTACAAAATATTTAACTTCTTATGAATCATAATATCTATTAATTCCATTAATTTTTCTGTAAGAGAATCTATATTCTAAGTTACTATCCTAATTTTAGTTTCACATTTTTTAAAATCATGGACTAGCTTCTTTGCCCACATTCATCCTTGATGTGGGAACCCTTGCCTATTTAACACTGTACTCGGGCGCCGATGCAGCAGCCCTTGCACACTTGTCACTGTATTCAGGCCATACAACTTGTCACTTCCAGGGGATGCCCTAAAATTAACACAATTTCTTAAAGGATTCATGTCATTATTATTCGACAAATTTTACGCTAGCTGTCGATTACCTAACGCAACCCTCCACTTTTCTCTTACAGAACTTGGGAGAATTAAGGAGTTTATTTAGGGCTGATTCTAGGATTTATTTTTTATGTTTTGTTTGGAGAGTTTGCTGTAATTTTTTTGGAGTTTTCTTGAGGGCTTCCTAGCAACATCTTAGGTCAAGTGGGAAGACGATCTACCTCTCTAATAGTAGATAATTGTATCTTGTCTTGATGTTGCAGTTTTAATACAAAAAATCAGTCATCGTCTCTCAATTTCTGCTGTTTTTACTATCTTTCCTTGCTAATTTCATCTTCAAGGCATATCATAGAACATCACCCTCTTAGATTAACCTTCTATTTAAAGATGATAAGCTATAAAAAAACTAAGTTTTGCACTAATATTTTTTGGATTCCTCATAACCTTGATGTGAATCTGTCATCCCAATCTGACCCAATTATTAAATACACTGCACAATCTCGTAATGTCTTAATTTTCCATTAAAGGGCCTGCGAATTCCTTGAATAGTAGAAAGATTGGAAGCAAACAGATGAAATTACAATTAGTATCAAGAGACTTTAAAGAGCAAAAAATTGCCTAGTTGCAGCTACCAGCTTTTGTAACTAAAAACTAACACATCAATCAAATCTTAAATTTTCCAGCTTCAAACAATGAATCAGATTATTACCCTTATGACGCTTAATACAAAGCACTGGTTTCACATCAGTTTGTGAACCGAAAGAGCCTGTGCTCAAGTCCTTCCTGGAAAGGGAGAGTCTCACAGAATGAAGCTCACAGAGGTATCCATGAGATAAGATTAGAGCTGCAGGTGGGAAAATTGATGATGAATATTAGCCTAATTAATGATAAGAATAATACTGAATAGTAATTTTTGACTGCTTAGATTTTACCTGCTTACTTGAATCACCTAGTTTAGATAGCAAATACCTGCATATATGTGTTAATAAATCAAATTTTCTTCAGAGAAAAGAAACATAATGCAGGAGTCTGATAGGAAGTAGTTACCTCCAAGCAGAAAATCTGCTGTCTTCAGATGAAAAAGAGCAACTTGAGAAAAACTGTAGAAATCTGAGACACGATGGATTTCACTAAAGAAAGAAGAAAAATAGCAACAATATAAATTTCTTCAACTCGAGAGGAAGAAACGACTCTTCTAATCTCTAGCCAAGAAAGTAGAGCCAAAGCACCCAAGAGATCTCAAATTTTTTATTCTAATTCAAGATCCTTCCCAAACCCTAACCAGAGAGACTAATTAAATCAAAAGGAACATTACATTAAAAAAATAAAAAAGGAACATTACATAATCCCTAAACAATCCCTAATTCAAAATTTTCCTCTCAAACAATGTTTAACTAAGCATTGGGCCCCACTAAGGCTTCGGTCCCCCCCCCCCCAACACACACACACACCAAAAGGAACATTACATTAAAAAAATAAAATGGAACATTACATAATCCCTAAACAGTCCCTAATTCAAAATTTTCCTCTCAAAATTTAAAACCTAGATTTAGTCTACAATAAAAAAGAAACCCAGATAATCTTCCACAAAACATGCAAATGTTTAAACACAGTTATATACTTCTGACATAAAAAATTATGAAAATGCAATAAAGGAGATGTCAAGGCAAATGAATAAACAATTTTAAGGTATTCAAATTGCATAAACACCAGATAGTGTTGCTAGCCTTTCCAGTTCTTACAGGATGATAATGATATGAAGACATTCTTTACAAATAATACAACTTCTGCAAGTCTGTAGGGAGAGCTTTTTAAAAGCATTTAATCCTCTAAGGCTGTGATAGCCCGAAACATAGCGATAGATCTTGATATTTTCAGTTTCACTTAGTAACGAAATCACCAAATCCTTCAATTCTTGTTCCTTGACATCACTAGAACAAACCGTAAAATAGAATTAGACAATCAGTAAGCCAACAAAAGGAGAATTGGGAGAAGGATAAAGGAAAGACTAACCAGGAAGCAATAAATAGAATGCATGAATGAACCAGTTATTCCTTTTAGAAATCTCGAAAGCTCATTTTGGGATCATCATTCTTTGAGCCACCTCTAGCTCGACCCCTGCCACCTCTTCCTCGACTTCTTCCTCTACCTCTTCCTCGCCTAAAGAACGACTTGCCATGCTTCATTTCAATGAGAGAATGCAGCAATTCATCACACAATATGCAGCCAGAATACAATGTGGCTCCATCACTTAGAGGTGTTGTCTTCTTATTGAAGTCTACTTCAATGATTAAGGAATCACAATCAGGGCATCTCTTGCTAGTGGTTGAGATTCGATGAGCGCCCTGTGGAAGGGAGACCATGCAATTACACATGTTGCAGTAGAGTCTCCATTTGGGAGCACTGACTGGATCAAGGATAAGAGTCCCACTGCACTCAGGGCAAGCACATACTCCCTGTGTAATCATGGAGTGTCGACATGTTGGATGAGGACAAAGAAAGCAGGGCATGCCTGCTCCTTTGCCTAGTTTTCCAGAATTCCCAAGCTTAATGGAACCAAATAGAGTGGTGATTCCTTCAAATGGAGGGCAATTGTAGCAATAGGGACAGAGAGGGAAGGACTTTCCATCAGAACCAGACATGGAGAAGAGAACCAGCTCAAAGCCATCTAGAGGGCATGCAAATTCCTTGTATAGCTAAAAGATGCAAACCCGTCAGCAAAGTTTCTTCAAAAGATATTTTAAGAAAAAAAAAGTCTTGATACAGAAGCTTGAGCAACGTAAAAATTTAATATCAATCTCATTTGAAACTTACCATCTTAAAAAAACAAAGGAATATATTTTAATATGCATACCATAAATGATAAAATGACTAAACGCTTATATTTGCCTAACATAATAAAGCATATAATCTGAATATCACAATAAAAAGTCTCAAAACCATGTAGAGCCCACTATAGCCTAGAAGATCTCGGGTTCGAGGCCTTGTAAATACATGTGTGTGATTTATGTTAAAATTCTAACCGTTCTTTGGACCTTGATCCCATGGACAAAATGGGGATCCATAGGATGCTCACCTGGATCACATTGTTAAATCTCCGCCGTCTCTTGGCCCTTGATCCCACGGCCAACATGGGGATTTGTGAGAGGCTCAGCGGGATCACGCCGATCTCCTATATATGGGTGGCTAATTTAGGAAGGATTATATCAAGTCAATTATACATGATTATGTAGTTATTTGTTTCTTTGTTAAGACATCATGTATAGATCTATAAATAGGGATAGTTTTGTGTAATAAAATTAAGCATTTTCCCTCTCAAATTCTCTAAAATTATCATGGTACCGAGCCTTCATTACCTTGACTAGAATTCTGAGTTCTTTTACTGTCGGACTTTCTGAAGGGATGACCTAGCCTTCCCTTCAGAAACAAAAAGGAGCGTATTCTGGCTTGCTTGTTCATGTGTACGTCCAACCAAGAGGGGGAGAGTGCCTCATCCCGCAGTCTCTTCATTTGATCAGAGAGACGAATGTCTAGTGCATCTCATCTGAAGTAGTCGAGCGAGAACCCTGCGGTCTCTGCGTTCGATTGAGAGGAACAAACGTCTCGTAAACCCCTCTTGCATGTGTGCGACCGAACGGGACAAGAAAGATGTGCGGACAGAAGATTTGTGCATCTAATTGTGAGATGATTGAGTGGGATTGCGCTCAATGCTGTGTATGATCAAGCGCAAGCCAATTTTTTCATTTTGCTTCTTACTCGTGTGCATCCAGAGCAACTGAGCAAGTGAGAGGGCTTCCCCTTTCGCTCTTTTATGTGCGGCTAGAGAAGGCACAAGAACTGCCTGCATGTGTGCCTAAGAAAGGATGATCGACCCTCGTCTGTGTTCTGGAGCCAGATCGAGCAAGGAACAAGCGGTTGAAGAGCTGTTGTACATGCCATCAAATCCTCCAGTACTTGAAGAGCCCCTACTTGCCCCAAATCCCGACCGCTTCTACATGTTTCAGATCCGCTACCCTTAAATTTGGGGGATGTATAAGAAGGTCGAAGCCTCCTTCTGGATAGTAAAAGAAGTCGACCTCTCCTAAGATCTTCACCATTGGGATCAATCCCTCAAATCGGACGAACACTACTTCGTAACCCACGTTCTCGCCTTCTTCACTATCGTTGACGGAATCGTCATTGAGAACCTTGCCGGTCAGATTTGGACTGAAATCAATTTGCTACATTCGAAGCTCGCCGATGGAACTGTCTTGATATGTGGAGTTGCCCAGACGATGTATGTGGTGGAGAAAAAGATGGCTTTCTTAGTGGTAAAGCAATTCATTGCTACGGTCCAGTGCGTGCTTACAATGACCGAAGAGTTGGTGAAGTGCTCTACTTCCCTAAGTAGGAAGGTGATCGTGGATATCAAGGGTGAGGTGACAAAGAGATTAGAAGCACTTTATTATACCCTAAAAGAGCTACTACTTGCTGGTTCTCCAGGTTCTCATCACCGGCCTTCATTGTCGGAAGTATGAGGAACACAAATTCCCACCACCGACCTTCATGGCCAGAATTCCGAGGAATACAAGCTCCTACCATCGACTTCATTCCTAGAATTCTGAGGAATACATGTTCCTATCACTAACCTTATTGCTGGAATTTCGAGGAATACAAATTCCTACCACTGACCATTATTGCCAAAATTTTGAAGATTACAGGTTCCCACCACCAGCCTTTATTAGGAATATAGATTCCCACCATCGGTTATCATTGTCGGAATTCTAAGGAATATTGGTCCTTAAGCTTCCTTTGTGCGTCCAAGACTAAGGAGAGATCGAGCAGGAGAGCTCCTCTCGAGTGCAACGTCCGGAGTAGATCGAGCAGAAGTGAGAGAAGTGAAGCACATGACCTTCTCTTGCATGCATATTGGAAAGAGCGGAGGGGACAAGCAAGATTGCAAGATCTGCACTTCTTCTTATGATTAAACCAGAGGGATCAGAGGCCTTCCATGCACTTGTACGGGGTCAATCGAACATGAGTGTTCGGGTGGAGTCAGATGATTAATTTGCATTGGGTTGAAGACTGGCTCGATCGGAAGGGAGGAGATTTGATTGCCAATTGCTTAGCCGCTTGAGACATGTTTTTTCTACTGTTGTCCTTGAAGCTTGTCACAATCCTAAGAACATATTTTTTTCCTACTGTCATGCCTTCATTGTTGGCCTTCTCTTGTGATTGTTATCCTATCTATAACCAATACAGCCTTCATTGTTGTCCTACTTAATATAACATTCATTTCTACCTTTTGCCATCACAATGTCTGAAGCTAATTTCTACTAAAGTTTTGACCAAATGAAGAACTCTATTGTGCACCAAGGGACTTGATAACTCTACTTTTTAAGGATTAATTACCAAGCTGGGAATGACATATATGTATTCCCCAGCTTGAGGAGAAGAGTTAAAATCTCAACCGTTCCTTGGCCTTTGATCCCATGGACAACATAGGGATCCATGGGAGGCTCACCTAGATCACACTGTTAAACCTCAACCATCTCTTGGACGTTGATCCCATGGCTAGCATGGGGATCCGTGGGAGGCTCACCTGGGTCACACCGATTTTCTTCTATATTTAGGTGACTGATTTATGAAGGATTATATTAAAGCAATTATGCATGATTCTGCAATTATGTGTTTCTTTATTAATAAATATTGTATAGATATATAAATAGGATAATTTTGTGTAATAAAATTAAGCCTTTTCCTCTCAAATTCTTTGAATTTAACAGTTTATGATTAAGTTCATTTGAAGTCCCAAAAAATAAATGAGTCCAAAAACTTGGGCTCTCTGATTTTCAAAGGCCAATTCCAATGGAGTTTAAAAACAGTAAATTATGCATTGCTTTGATGACTTCATATCATGCCTTCATCATGCTCAGATTAGACAGTAATAAAAATTGATAAATAACCTGTTTTTTAATAGTACTAACACATGGAAACAAAGGAAAAAAAGATGATCTGAAGGGAAACACATACATGAAAAGTTATAATTGTCTACCCTAAAGTCTGAATGTTCGACCAGGAGTTGAGCACAGAAGTTAGAAACCTCGGTATGTAACAAGTAACCAGTTATAGGAGAGATAAACCAACCATAGAAAAAGGCTCATATGCCATATCATGTTATCTAACCTATGAAAAGTACGGATAGCAAAGAGAAATAATCTCACGTGTTCCTAAATAGATTCAAATCATTAGTTTTTAGCACTTCAAAAAGAATGTAAACCGACACCAGTTATTCCAACCAAATGGAACTATGAATAACAACAACAACAACAATAACATCAAGCCTTTATCGCACTACGTGGGGTCAGCTACATGAATCTTTTTCTCCATTGTGTCCTATTAAACGTCAAATTCTTGTTTAAATCTAATAAAGAAAGGTCATTCCTAATATTTTATAACCAAGTCTTTTTAGGTCTGCCTCTATATTTCTTAACATAAGTAAAATCTAATACTTATACTCTCCTAACCGGGTCATCGGAAGGCCGCCATTTTATGTGACCAAACCATCTAAGGCGACTTTCTACTTTTATCTTCTACTGGAGCTACTCCAACCTTTTCACGTATATGCTCATTTCGTATCCTATCTCTAAGGGTAAAGCCACTCATCCACCTAAGCATCCTCATCTCTGTCACACTTAACTTAGTATTAAGCTTCTCTTTTAATGGCCAACATTTAGTACCATAAAGCATTGCAGGCCTCACCACCATCTTATAGAATTTTCCCTTGAGTTTGAGGGGTACTTTTCTATCACACAACAAGCCCGATGCATTCCTCCACTTCAACCATCCAACTTGAATTCTGCTGATAATATCCCCATCTATTTCACCATCACTCTAAATAATAGATCCAAGATATCTAAAACGTGTACTCTTATTAATGACTTGATCACCCAAAGTCACAATCCCCTCACTATATCTATTATTACTAAAATTACACTCCATATATTTCGTTTTAGATCTACTCAAGCGAAAACCTTTAGACTCTAAGGTTGACCTCCATAATTCAAGTTTACCTTCAACTCCCTAAGGTTGAACTCTGTCCTGAGAGAAAAATTCCAAGCAAAACAATTGATTTCCTATCTAAACTAATTAACTCCTAAAATTGGAGTGCCATAAATGAATAAATTTACCTTAATGGAGCCATTTTGAGGGAGATAATAAACTTCCTCACAACTGATACAGTACAACCGCGCTGGTTGAGTTGAAATGAATTTCATGTATCGGGTGCATTTTCCACACTTGCTGAGCAAACGTCCAGATTCAGCCAAGGTTGAGAATTGCGCTTCAAAGAGTGCATCCATATTTTCAATCTGTTACAAATAAATCCATTGTCAAAAATGAAATTCATGATGCTACATCTACAAAATGCAATATTAAGTGTTAATCAAATACTCGATCATCAGCAAGAAAATTGGTTAAGTTGACAAAGTAGAAAGCAAAAAAAAATGAAATCATTAAATACCTGATGTTGGTCTATGTGGTAGTGAATATTAAATGAAGGGTACTATATTTCTAAAGTAATCCCAAATCTCAAATTAAATTATTATTAGCCAGGATTTCTGAGAAAATATGGAAATAAAAAAATATATAATATGAGAATGTTCAAGTGAAATCTACTCGCATAAAATTTAAAGCAACAACCAATCCAAACAAATTCACACTCCACAACATTTTTATGAAGGTGACAAATTTAAGATTAACCAAGCTCACAAAGACCAATATCTTATCGAGCATAATGCTAAAATCATTCTCAAAAGAGTCGAATTTGAAACTTAAAATAATAATATTAAACTAAAATAATATATGGTTATGCCTATGAAAAATTGAAACCAAATCATAAAGTCCTTGCAAAAAAGTGTAAAACCTCTAGGTAGTGTATATCTATAATCTAATCTATCTTTTAAAAGTTTGATCGGGAACCATGAACGGCCTAAAAAGATCTAGGCATGGATTTTTAGAGCCTCCACATTTATGCATTTTGAAATATAAATTGGCATATTCTTGACAAAATTCATTACGGGCTCTAAAAATTCGGCCCCGGCCTCCGCTCGCTATTGCTTTTTCTTTTAGGGGGAGTTTTAACAGAATTAAGTTCCGGGGTAAATTTTGGAAAGGCGGATGGATTTGTAGATAAGACACTACCTAGAGATTCGCCCTCATTTTGTGAGGAATTTATGATCTGAGTTCTGATTTCCTATAGACGCAAGCCCCTATAGTAAATTACCCCTCCCGATAACGAGAGAAACTTTTGATTAAGGCTAGTCGTCGATCAAATACATAGAAAATACGTGTTACTTGGCATATAGTAGCAGCATTGGGCTTGAGAATTAGGAATTTGAAAATTGAGGGGTTGATATTTAAAATTGGAAATTTCACCATCTCGCACTTAAAGCGGATAGTGGGGGAATGGATGATGGACCCAATCAAGATCCCATGGTTATGTCATCCTGGGCCATCGTGGTCCCTGGTCTACTTAGTCAGAGAGGTAGTCGTCCCAACCTAATAGAAGAATCCTTGTCCACATCCATGGGTTGCTTCGTCCAAGGGGATCTTGTAGACCTGGGATGAGTGTTTGTCAAAGGGGACAAATATGAATCCACCTTAGCTAATAGAGGGCTTTGTGCCCTATCGATCATATCCTATTGATTCATAACTTAAGAATTTGATGCCACTAAGGAACGTATTGGCTCCGGCCATAACCGGTATATTGTGGTGCCATTTGGCGACAAAACCACTAGGTTCATAAGGTCCCAGTCGCCATAACCGTATATTTATTTGAGTGTTCGAACCCTGTCGACTCCTATTGATCCATATAGAATGATCAGATTTGAACTTGAATTCAATTATTAACCCGCGCAGTATTCCTAGACGTCATGTATGTACTTATAACACGCTCATCGAGGCCCATGCGGGTGAATAATTTTATTGATGAATCTTTCTTATAAAGGACCTTGAAGGCCTAATATGAATGTATAAAATAAATATCTCGATCGACCTTGTGATCGTATATTTATTTAATAATTCAAACTATGTCGAGAAGGATCGGGTTTGAACTTAGATTCATTATTTAACCCGCACAGCATCTCTAGATGTCACGTGTGTACTTATAAGACGCTCATGGGGGCCCATACGGGTGTTTGGGGATTTTTTGTAATTATTTGTTAAATTTTGTTGACTCCTATCTAGCTTTTTAGGAGCATCGGGTTAAAATTTATTGATCTGCACAGCATCCTTGGACATCACGTATGTTCCTACAATACGCTCGCCGGGCCCATACGGTTGTTCGATTTCACTTGCCCCTTTTGTGTACCTATTTGTATACAAACTACATTGCATGTGCGAGGGTATTTTAAACATTTGATGGCTCTTCTTTCTGCTACGACAGCTTGTAGAGATTCATGTTTTTGTTTGATGCATATCATCTGCTTCCACCTGTAAATGATTGATGTATTTAACTGCCATTGGATGGAGTTTATCGCAGGGGCACTGTTATGTTCTTTTCTACAACTTGTGGGTACTTTGCATTTAGTGCAGTTCTCTTGCATTTTGTTTGTAGGCAATATATTTAACATATAGGATCTCCTACAGCAGCTCATAGGAGCTTGTGTTTGGCACAATCCTTTATGCATTTCTTCTTATAGATGACATGCAGTGTGTATGGTGGACTTGTATAATTGATGTTTTCTTGCAATCAACATCACCTATTTGCATTATTTGTTCACTCCATATTGGTCGTTATTCATGATCGAAGTGTTATGCATCATTTCTTACAATGATATTCATTGAAGCGAACTTCGGACTAACGTTAACAATCAAAGTGTATTCTTTTGTCGCTTCCCCTTTCATTGTTCGTAGGTAGGACATGTTTGGGACATGTTCATCACAAATCTCTTACTCAAGTTTATTGATGTTTCATTAGACTCAATGGCCTCAACAGTTTACAAAGGCTTGATGCAACTATTTATAAACCGTCTTAACTTCACTATTCGTAAATGAGATGTTGGGGATTTCCCACGAGTCTTTGTTTGCTTGCACTTTGTTCGGATGATGCAAGTTAATTGATATTTACTATTGTTTTCAATCATTCATAAGTATTGCTATGTTTACTACACATCGTAGAAGAACGATGTGTTTGCTTGTATATTGATATTTACGAAATATGGTATGCTTGATTGTATGAAGGTGTCGTAATTATCATTCCTCTTCTCCACCCTGCTTATGATTCATGTACATCATAATCATCTTGTTCCCACGAATGAGTTGTTGTGCTTTATAAGATGTATTCATGCTCACAATCATGTGTGGGTCGTTGCGCTTCTTTGCATATCAACAATCACATCCACTAGTAGCTCTCCCTTTTAATGCTTTCAAACTTCTTTAACATAGACTTGTGAGTTGATTGGTATGAACACCACTAGTTTTGAATTGTTTCTATGTGGATTAGAAGTTTTGTAACATTTTCTACAGTCAAATTACATATTCATATTGCTTGTTACTTGTGAATGGGATATAAGAATTATCCTTGTCCAGTATGTCTCTTCATTTACTCACAAGTGATTTGTATTTGTAGTCCTTTGGTTCATCACAAGCCTTCACAAATTCTTGCGCAATTTAGTTTGTGCATTTCATCATCTTAGTTCTAGTTCATTGAAGTCCAATAGCTTGCAAATTTGAGTCCCTTGTAGCTCGAATCAAGTCCTTGACTGTTCAATATGCAAGTCTAAGTCATTGTGTCCAAAGACAAGTTCAAGCTCCTTAGGATTCATTTTAAGTTCAAATTCAACATGTCACATTTAAGTCCAACCCCTTGTTGTCCAAATCAAGTTTGAATCAAATCTTTTATTTAATTATTTAAGTTTGAGTTTATCATTCACTTAGGTTCAAATCACAATCATGTTTAATTTCTTTATGATCCTCCGCATTGCTTTTTTAAGTTCAGAACAAGTCCAAATCAAAGTCTTCGCTCGAGTTCAATTCCATGTCCACTTGAGTTCAAGTAGCAAGCTCAAGTTATATGTCCCCTGTAGTCCTTTGAGTTCAATCAAGTTCATTGTTCAACTCACTTGAGTTCAAGTAGTCCCCTGCTGCCTTTTAGAGTCCAAGTCTGAGTTCAAATTGAGTTAATGTTCACAACACTTAGTTCATTTGAGTTTGACTTCCCTTGCATATGATTTAAGTTTAGTTCATGCTTATGTTATCTTTCAAGTTCACTTAAAGTTTGAGTTCACTTAAGTCACATTTGTTCAATCAAGACCAAGTACAATCTTACGTTTACCCGAAATTTCGGCAACCTCCCGGCGTTTCCCCCGTTTAGGGGAAAACTAAGGGAAACTAGGCCTTCCTACCACGCTAAGAAAAGCGTGTATGGTAGGTGTCCTCGGACGAGGACACCGCAGTCGTAAAAATCTTCGTCCCCCACCATGCTAAGAAAAGCGTGTATGAGTCTTCCACAGATGCCTCCTTGAAAAGACAGTTATTTCCCAACGGGCGGGTACTTATGAATATCCTCGTCTCGCCGCAGGCGTCGCACTGGGTTTCCATCCCACCACGCTAAGAAAAACATGTATAGGCGATTTTTTGGTGCGCCACGAACGCCGAAGAAGAGATTTTAAGTGATCACCCGATTCATCGAGAGCACCGCAACAAACTTCCTCCCACCATGTTAGGAAAAACGTATATAGGTGATTTTTTTGTCGTGCTGCAAGCGCCGAAATCGGGTTCTCGGGATTTTAGGGTTTAGGAGTTTATACCTTAGCATTCCGGCGAGGTGGTGTGTGACGGCGATCAAATATACAAACCCCCCCCCCCCCCCCCCCCCCCCCCTTTCTCTCTCTCTCTTTTTGAAATCTTCTCTTTTTTTAAAATCTTTTTTTTTTAGGAGCCAATGACGACCTCAATCACTTGGCTAAGAACCATCATCACTGCTTTCAGATGAGTTATTCATTGTCGCAAGAGCATTGTTCAAGGTTATGTTTAGCCAAAGACAGCTGACTAGGTAGGTGATTGGCATGGCAACAAGTTCATCAAGCATCTGCCCCATATGTGCTTCAAGACGTGTTGCTTGCATTTCCAAATGGGCGACAACATTTTCTGCATTGAAGCTGCACGAGATTCTGTAGCATAGGCATCAATGCATTCAAATCTTTCATATATCTGCTCAAGTCTTCTTGTAATGACATCCTTATCATTCCGTATGAGCTTCACATCTTTTGTTCCCATTTCTGTTTCATATTCAAAATCCCTCTGTTGGGCGAGTAGACTAGCTTCTTTTTCTAATCAGCTGAATCCTCACAATATCAGGATTAAAAGCATACTTTAATGCTGAGGTATCATCACCAACAACTTCTTATTCTACATATAGAATTTGACGATTCCTTGGGATACCCTCGATTGCATGCATGGTCAAATGCCTCAGGAAGGAATTTTTACTTGTACCATTTCTTCCAACAAGACCATAGCGTCTTCCAAATGATCGGATAACCGAACAATCTTTAATGAGATCACAGCCACCAACAAATACAGTGATCAAATCACTACTCTCCTCATCCCATTCTTTCATAATGACAGGTTTCAACTCTGACTACTTCTCCAAAATGGCTTCAACAGTTGGTCCCTAGAAGATTTAAGAACAAATATATTTTTTGAATCTCCACCAGCAATCTGATGAGCAACAAAATTTCATAACTTGCTTAAACTACTGGATGCATGATGCGCATCTGATCAGTTATCCATTCATCCAGCTTGGAACTCACTCCTTCAAAACAATACCGGCCATCGGATCTTTTGCTGTTTTAAGAGCGGAGATGGAGCTCTCGCCGCAACTATCACAGAGAACACCATCAAAATCAAGATCGTAGAGGTCGCCGCCCATTCGTTGTCTCCTCAGAAAATACCCAACAAATTTTCTTCCACAACCAACAAGCATGGACGTCAGATGAGTGGAGGGGGATGAGGCAGCTCGGACAGGCTGGTGGAGTGCGACTTCTATTCATGAACAAGTGTAGGAGATGGACAAGGCTAGGTGGAGTTAGGATTTGAAGCAGGAATGGATGGAGTTTTTTTTGGCAGCCGAGTGGAGAGCAGTAGGTTGAGAGGGATTTGGCCGTAGAAGATTAGTGGGATGTTGAGTGAAGAGTAGAGGAAGCAGATAACATGAATGCCCAAGAATGAAAGAAAACGGGCTGAAATATGGGACTTGCGTGATGTGTACAGAGAATAATAGAAAGGAGCTTTTTTTTATCATATCTTTGTTTCATTTCCAGCAGCCTACGGGTTGGGGAGCCGAGTTTGCAGGATTTGGCAGATTTTGAACAGGTTTTGGCAGAGATAAGGGATATGGGCAGCTGGCAACATTAGATTTTTAGCAGGATTTGAGCACATATTTGGCAACTGTACAGAGATATCTGCCAAAAGATTTGAGCAGATGTTATTTTTTTTTTTATTTTTTTGGCAGTGAAATGGAGGTCAACATTCATACTATATAGTAGGAGTAAGTCTGCCATTGCGAGATCCCAAGTCTTAGAAGAGAAGAGAGGAGGGTTGCGTTAGATAGTCGACAACCAGCATAAAACTTGTTGAATAATCATGACATGAATCCTTTAATATATTGTGTTAATGCTAGGGCGTTCCCTGACAGCGACGCGCTGTATGGCTTGAATATAGTGAGAAGTGTGCAAAGGCCACTACACCAACGCCCTTGTGCAATGTTAAATAAGCAAGGGTTCCCAAATCATGGATGGATGTGGACAAAGAAGTTAGTCCATAAAACTGAAATTAGGATATGAACTTGAAATATAAGTTACCTTACATACAAATTAATAGAATTAATAAATATCGTGATTCATAGGAAGATAAATATTCTATGCATTCAGGAAATCAAATGAGTTGGACAGAAGACTATTCATTTATTGAGAGGTTTGATGGACAAACATAGAGAGAATATGGAGGATCTTCATATAATATTTGTTGATTTAGAGAAAGCATATGATAAAGTTCTAAGAGAAGTGCTACGGAAAGTTTTAGAAAAGAAAAGAGTTAATAATGCTTATATTCAAGTTATTAGAGATATGTATGCAGGTGTTGTTACTATTGTTCAAATACAAGGTGGGTTGACTAAGTATTTCCTATTTCTGTTGGATTACATCAAGGATCAGCCTTAAGCCCATATTTTTTTTGCTTTAGTCATGGATGTTCTCACTAGACTTTTGCAAGAGGTTGTACCCTATTGTATGCTTTTTGCTGATGATATTCTTCTTGTTGATACGACTAGAGAGGGAGTTGAAGGTAAACTTGAATTATGGAGGTCAATCTTAGAGTCTAAAGGTTTTAATTTGAGTAGATCTAAAACTGAATATATGGAGTGTAGTTTTAGTAGTAATAGATCTAGTGGAGGTTTGTGACTTTGGGTGATCAAGTCATTAATGAGAGTATATGTTTTAGATATCGTGGGTCTATTATTCAGAGTGATGGTGAAATAGATGGGGATATTATTAGCATAATTCAAGTTGGATGTAGGAATGCATCAGAACTTGTGTCATAAAAAACTCCCCCTTAAACTTAAGGGAAAATTCTATAAGATGGTGGAGAGACCTATAATGCTTTATGGTGCAGAATGTTGGCCATTAAAAGAGAATCATAATATTAAGTTAAGTGTTGCAGAGATGAGGATGCTTAGATGGATGAGTGGCTTTACTCTTAGAGACATGATACGAAATAAGCATGTATGTAAAAAGGTTGGAGTTGCTCCAGTGGAAGATAAGATTAGAGAGAGTCGCCTTAGATGGTTGGTCATATAAAATGACGGCCTTCCAATGATCCGGTTAGAAAAGTAGATGTATAAAATTTGGCTTATGTTAAGAGAGTAGAGGTATACCTAAAAAGACTTCGTTAGAAAATATTAGAAATGACCTTTCTTTTTTAGATTTAAATATGAATTTGACTCTTAGCAAGACACAATGGAGAAAAAAGATTCATGTAGCCAACCCCATGTAGTGGGATAAAGGCTTGATGTTGTTGTTGTATAGTAGGAGAAAGTCTAGAAACTAAAATGACGAAAATTTTATATTGAAGGATTTTTTATTTGTTGCAATTAATAATAATATTTGACTCTTAACAGGACACAATGAAGAAAAATGATTCATGTAGTGGACCCCACATAATGGGATAAAGGCTTGATGTTATTGTTATTGTTGTTGTTGTAATTATTGGTAGTCGTAAAAACATGCATTCAACTAATGAAAGTAATAAATGTCAAAGAATAGGACATGAATGAGATTTTGGAGACAATAGGTTGAGTAAGGACAGTTTCCCTCACCACACTAATGGGTAGTGAGGGCATGCTTGTTCGCTCCTAGTTAGGCTTGCCACCTAGATGTCTAAGGGTTCATCAAGGGGGCTAAACTACTCGAGGGCTGGAGATGTTTAGCTCTTAGCAAGATCACAGAAGAGGGGCCTTGTCAAGCTCTCACGTTATCTAGTCAAGCCCTCAGATGGCTAGCCTAGAATTTGAGCAACTTCTAGTCAAGGGCTAGAGTCAGCAAAGCAAAGGGATAGACTGACCAAGCCCTTGTATTGTCTTTCTCAAGCACTTAAGTAACGTTTTTTTTTTTGAATTTTTGTCAAGCCCTTCGATAGCCATGCCATTCCTTTTATTAAAGCCTACATGCCTAGGCTTGTATGGCTATTAAGCATGCATTCCATCAGGTATGCATGCCATCAGGCCATCAAGCATGTATCCCTAAAGCCATTAGGCATGCAAGCCCATGTTGGCATGCAATCTGTCTAAATTTGTGTTCTTTTAAGAGTTGACTGATGCAAAATCAAGGCTTTTTGACTGATGCAAAGTCAAGACAAAAGTCAAGGACAATGTCACAAATAAAGGCTCTGTTTCCATATTTGGGTCATTTATCATATACAACTCCCCATGCAAGCCCATGGATGACCTATAACCCTCTTAAAATTATGGAAAATAATTAAGAATTTATTTAAGGGCCCTTAATGGGTAGGTGGGCTATACCAGTCAAATCATGATTCATGTCATGATTATTCGACAAATTTTATACTAGTTGTCAATTACCTAGTGCAACCCTACACTTTTTTCATCCAGGGTTGGGACCTGTAAATGATAGTGTAGGGCCATACCAGTCAAGGAAGCAAAAAAAAATCTTTATAAATGACTTAACTTTAGGATCACTCTACTTGCCTTTTGGGGTCAATATGAATTTTCATTTATTTGAAAGCTTTAAATTTTAATTTATTTTTCTCATTTTTCTTTCCTTTGTATTAGGACAAGTCATTAACTTATGTGATAATATTTTATTGGCTACTAAGGCTTTTCAAAGTTGCGTAAGCTTGGAAAGACCTATAAATAGGACATTATTTTGTACTTTTGATTCATTAAATAAAAATTATTTTGTTGGTGCAAATTTCGTATGAAAAGGCTTGATGATTGCTCTAATTTTTTATGAAGTTTGGTATCTAATCCCCTAGGGCTTTGGTCAGTCCTTAATTATTTTTTCTTCCCCTTATTCTCCTCTTTCCCAATATTCATCTCCTCTTTATAGCCTTAAGCCTAGTTTCCTCAATCCTCAAACCCATCTAACCTCTTCAAAACTCTTTCAAATACTCCCCTACATTCCTCATAATATTCCAAGGCCTCAACTCCCTAATAATCCTAAGATACTATAGCCAACATCTCAATATAAAGAGACAATTTCTTGTTGTGGTCAACCAGATTAAAAAAAATCACAACCCCTTAACCACTTTCCAAAACTGATAAAACATCATTAGTTTCCTAACATCCCAAAACTTTAATATGGAGTTCCTCCCTGTTTGTCTCAAAAAAAACATGTCTTATGTTAACCTAAGAGTTTCAGCACTAAATTTATCCAAAATTTGAAATCTCCTTTAACCACCACTCAAATAACCATTCGCTTTGTTTAAAAAAAAAAAAACCTTCGATAACCACCATAAGGGCACACCAATTAAATTATTATCTTCACCATAAAGACCCTACAGACCACACATCAATGAAAATGATTGTTATCCCGTAAATAGATGTCAATGATTGTCAACGAAGAAAGTAATGACAATGATTACCATCTTGTGGCGGAGCAACAAATTTGAAATGCTGACCACTACCATGCTTGCAAATACAGCAAAATACTGCTCCCATTTGTAATATTTTGTAAAACTGTTAAAACGTCTATTTATTTACTTTAAATACTACTTAAAGTTTTGTCACCATTATTATTATTTTTTTTCAAACAGGTAAGTTCCAGTATAACATAATGAAAACTATGCCAACAAGTGTAAACTCAGCACAAATGCTATAGCATATAAAAAAAAAAAAAATTAGCATCTCCAATTCTATATCATATTTCAACAAAAGTTTTTTTTTAGCATACTATTGTTAACCAAGAAAAAATCGGTTCACCGTAATTGGAGAGTTGGCAACAAATGCATTCCAGAAGCAGAATTGCAAGCAAAGAATCAAAGGGTGAGTCTGGAAGCTGGTTCTTAAAGCATATTTAGTAATAAATCAATATAAATGCATATTTGGGCAACATTTGCACCACAAACAGTAGGGGCAATATGATGTATAATGCTAACGCTACAGCGAAGCATAAATCAATTAATTCATTGAGAAGATCACCTTCTTGACGAAATAAGAAAACTTCTGCGTAAATTGTTGAAGAACATGCTGAACAACATGAGAATGGTCTGCTTTTCCTTTAGCAACCATGGTGATTTGATGCTCAATAAAGCTACGGATATCTGGCAAACAAAGATCTGCATCTATACTTTGGTATCCCCTTATCAAGGTTGTTCCTAGGGCTGTTGGAACCAACCTTCTCCCAGAGTTAACCTTCAAAATCAAAACGTTAACATTAAGACTTTGGTTGATAACCTATTTATTGAAGCAACAGGCTCAAAGGCACAAAGGCCCTTAATCGCCTATGAGAAACAAAGGATGTGTAGCGCATACCATTTCAAAGGAGCTAATTTTTTGAAAAATAGTACTACAAATAGAATCTTGTCACACTTGTTTTTTTTAAATAAAATATAGATATCTATAATAAATTCAAATAAAACAAAACATCTATAGCACAAAAATAATGATGAACCTCAAAAATAATGTAAAGAATAGCTAGCATTTAAAAATAATTATTTACATTGCACAGTAACAAGTAATAATAAATAATTCATGATACTTATTTATAAAAAAGGACAAATAATATTATAATTCATGACATACAAGGTGAGTTAAAATATCATGAAAATTGATTTAGAGTGCTTTAAGGCAGAAAAGTGTGTGGCAAAGATAGATTAAAATTATTAAAGATATATACGATGGAGAATTGTCAGTATTAGAAGTAGTTGTGAAGTAATCCAAGAATTTTAGTCATCTTAGGTTTATATATAAGTCAATATTGAGTCCACATATTTTTTTCATAGGTTATGAAGATGCTTAAAAAAATATTCAAAACAAATTGCCTTCTAATTTTTATGAAATCCATTGAAATTAATGAAAAATTTAGAATAGTGGAGAATTTGCTTAGAAGATAGAGGCCTTAGAAATAGTAAAACAATGACTAACTACATGATATATTATTTTAATGGCATTGATATTAATAATTATCATTGAATATAAGATGATAAGTTGATAGCTAAGCATAACCGGTTTAAGCATCTTAGACATTTAGTAAAAAAAAGAAAGAGAGAGATAAAGATGGGAATAAAACTTGTGATGTGAAGTTAAATCAAGATGGTTAAAATGGAGAAGTGCCTCGAGAGCTTTGTGTGAAGTGCCTCGAGAGCTTTGTGTGATAAACCGATACTATGAAAGCTTATAAGTAAATTTTATAAAACCATAATAAGGATGGCGATGTTGCATGGATTCAAATATTAGGTTGTAAATAAGTCAATATATCAAAGTTGAGTGAGACAAAAAAAGAATGTTAAGATGGTGTGTGGCAAAACTAGAAAGGATAAACAATTTGATCAATGAATGATTATATAAGATTACATGAACAGAAATTGTTCAAAATGATTTGTGAAGAATAGATTTAACACCTCATATAGCACTTAACAAAGACAAATAAAAAACAAGAATTCATAACACCAACTTAAAATAGTTGGAAGATTAATAATGATGATGATTGCTATATAAAGAGGTCAGACATATAAGACAAAAAGATAAAAATAAGATATCATTAAGTGAAAAAATAATAATTTAGATAAAAAATCATATAAATCAAATAATGAGCAACATAGATGTAAGAAAATATTAGAATTTGACATAAATGAAGGTAAAGAAAAATAAGGAATAGCCCTTTAAGATGAATAAGAAGCTCTACAAAATTAAGAAAAATTAAGCAATAAAATCATATTGAAGAAGATGGAGTTAAATCATAAAGGTTAGTGCAATTTAACTTAAATTACACATTATGCAAAATAAGATGCCAAAAACGAAGGAAAAAAAAAAATGCAAGGAAGAATTACTTTAGCTAGTTGTATTGAGATTAATGAGACTTTCTAAGGGGCCAATAATTTGAGGAAAGGCACCTAAGGCACTCCGAGGAGCTTGTGCTTTTAAGATGACCATATAGGAAAAGAGCTATGGTGACAGCTCCACTAGCCCGATCCTATGAGTCGCTAACGTCTCCAATAAGTATAGTTGACAGATATCTAATGATAGCTAATCCAATAAGTATAGTTGACAGATATCTAATGATAGCTAATAACATGGGACTAAATCTTAGATATTTTATACATTGAAAATACAAAAATTTACATAACTATACACAACTAAACAGGAAATACATCAAGGTAGAGGGTGTTAATATAGACCTGTACATAGTTGCGTTCACAAATGTTGTTTATGTGAACAGGAATGGAAGCATCCGTCCCTATTCCATGCTTTTCCATAAGAGAGATGAGTTCACTCTCACTAAGGTAATCTGGAGGCGTGGTGCTTCCCTGCAGTTTTGCAAGTAAAAAATATGATCAAGAACAAAATAATCTACATAAACACATCTAAAGGGTCTTCCCTTCAAGTTACTAGCGCATATAGAATAAAAAAGGCAAGAATAAAAAGCAAATAATCAAAAATAGCATGCATGTAGAAGAGCAAGTTCACCTAGAAGGAATAAAATTCATTCCAATGTTGTAAATACAAAGATAAGATGCAAGTAATTCTACCTCTTGCAAGTCCATTTTTAGAATATTGATTTTCTCTCCTTTTGTGAACTGAGGAAGGTTCTTCTCCTTAACTGCCAACCATGGCATGATCGATGTAAATCCTTTAGTGCTCACATGCAGCCCTACACAGTGGAAAAGCTCACCTCCAGCGGTAAATTCTACTTTTGTCCTGAAATGGCAAAAACTTATACAACATTTAATAACTCCACACAGCTTCAGATCTAGGCTTTATGCTCTAGAGATACTCAGATTAAAAATATTCTAGTATTTGGGCTTTATGATTTGCCGACTTTGAAGAAAAGAAAATCAAAAGAAACTTGTACCGTTTGATGCGCATATCAATAAATCAGTTTACTATAGAGTATGCCATGCAGAATAATAAAAATAAATGCTTTTGATTTTTAAATTGCAACAACAACAAAATAAATCATCATAATATAGGCTTTCGTGTCATGATTGTTCAACAAATTTTACGCTGGCTATCACTACCTAACGCAATCCTCAACTTTTCTCATACAGAACTTAAGACCTAACAACCACAGTGCTTTACTAAAAAACAATTGACTAAGACAGGCCCACTTCGTAGTGTATTATGAAGAATCATTTTTAACTATACCCAGAGATAATCTAAGCCATATACTTGCAGAAATAACCTCTTGCCAACTATTTGAACCGAAACATTTACACATGAAAAAAGACATGAAGAGTTATGCGCTCTTAAACGTTCAATTAATTTTATGAGAAAAAGACTAAATGATTCCTCAACTATTTGTGGGTGATATTTTAGTCTCGAACCATATAAAAAGTTTGATTATGTCCACATACTCCTTAAATAGAACCGAAATAAATCTAAAATATAACGATTGAAGTTAAAGTTAACAAATGGGTTTAAAATCAGAGCATGTTAAGAATATATTTCTTGAAATTTTTATAAAATCTAATTTCTAACTTATTATGTTTTCTTGTGTGCAACAATTGACTTCACCTACAATAAGAGTGAATTAAGATATTGCATCTTGCGGTGAGAGAGGATTCTTTTAAACAAATAATTTCAATTGATATTTTTTTATCTTAATTCTATTATAACGAAATATATTAAGTTTATTTTTGTTTTAGAATATTTAAATTTTAGTTTCTTATTTTGATTTTATAGAAATTGTTAATAATACATGTAAGGAATATATAAAAGCTCTACACCCATGATTTTTCTTCCCAACTATCTAGCACAATCAACATGCATAACGAAGAGATTTATCATCCATTTATTCCATTATTGCATTCCTGCATATGATGCAAGCCAAAAAGGATGGTCTGCTCCCACAGATTGATGACTTCGAGGGGTATTTTGGTGCATTCAAACTGGTGAGAATAGTTAGAATGAAATGTATGTATACAATTTTTATTATGTAGCCATTCAATGTAATTGCTTCTCCTTAGAAATTATATAATTTCTTAATTTCTATAAGCATCATTTATGTATAAATACACGTAAGATGAATAAACAAGGTAAGCTCTCTAGCCACATCTTTTCTATAAGGTATCAACACAAGGTGAGGGTCCTCTTTCCAAGATTTGTTTTTCCACTCACTCCTATTCTCCACATCATGTATGTTTTTTTTTTAAATCCCTTCCAAAAAGTTGATTAATCATTAGTGGATCAAATTAGATTAATCCTATCAAATAAGAATTCCAAAGGACACAAACCTGTATCAATTGAATGAAAGAAATTACCTAATGTGGTCTTAGATTGTGAAGACCTTTTCAAAATAAAAGAAAAAAATCCACCAGCCTGCTAACCCTCAGGTACACTTTAAGATGAAGCAAATTCCATGATTAAGTAATGATTATGAAGCATCTTAATGCTTGGAATTAATGAACCATATATGTGAGCACTGAAAATTGTACCGACCACTCCAAGCTGATTTAAGGAAAGTTTTTACAAATTAAGTTCCAAAGAAAATTTTTAGAAGATAGATTAGATAGAGATAAGACACTATCAATAGTTTTTCCCCTATTTGTGAGGACTTTAAGATTTCAATTCAGGTTTTTCATTGGCGCAAGCCCATATGGTTAATTACTCCTCTTGGTGATGTGAGTACTTTCAATTAAGACTAGTCGTTAGATAGGTAATTAATACCTAACATATAACAATAGTTTTAGATGTTTAAGATCAAAATTAGAAATTTATTACCCTTTCACTTAAAGCGGGTGGTGGGAGGAATGATAACAAACTTGATCAAGATCCCATTATTCCGTCATATCTATTTGGTCAAAGGAGGTAGCAACCCAACCTAATCTCCTTGGCGATCATGGGTTGCTTTGTTTGATGATACCTTATAAACCTATGGTGAATGTTTGTCTAAGGGACAAAATTAAAGTCAACTTTACCTAATAGACGAGCTTTGTGCCCTATCAAGTCTAAACTATAATTCATTACTCAAAGGTGATAGTTAGGGAATATATGGCCTTTAGCCGTGATTGTAATATAGTAAAGCTGTTGAACAAAACCATCTGGTTAGAGGGCCTCAGTCATAATCATTTATCATATGAAGTTGTTGGGCCAAATCATTAGTTTTAAGAAGCTGCAAGGCCAAACCACTAGTTAGAGGACATATGCCACAACATCCTTATAAGTGGGGGATTATTTGATAATGAATCTTAGTAATATTCTCAAATGAACATTTGTTCTTTCTGAACTGAAGTTATTCTTGAATTCAATGCCCTTGTCAAATGATTGCAAAAATTGGATGATTTTTTTATTTTATTTTTAAGTGATAGATTTCCATTTGAATATTTGTATTTTGAAAGATAGAAGATCCACTTCAGGATATTGCACACTATTGGGAGGAAATCTAGTAACATGCAACATGTTGCCTCAAGATCAAGTGTTAATTCTGAATTTAGCGCAATTGCTCCAGGTATTTATGAAATTCTAAGGATTAGATACATATTAGAAGATTTAAAAATTAAATGGAAAGAACCAATGAAGATATACTATAACAATGAGTCTACCATCAACATTGCCCACAATCTAGTTTAATATGACCAAACAAAACATGTGGAAGTAAATAGGCATTTCATTAAAAACTAAAATTTAGAGATTGGCTTGATTTGTACTCCTAATGTTCCCATAAGCACTCAACTCGCCAACATGTTCATTAAAGACCTTCGAAATTCAAAAATATTACATATAAATTTGGAATGATAGATCTCTATCACCAAGTTTGAGGGGTGTGTGTTCATAATACAAATAAGTAATACATATAAATGCTCTAAACCAACAATTTCAGGAGACTTAAGTAAAACATGTTAATATTTTTCAGGTGTAATTACTTTAATTCAAAATGAGTAGACGGGGTGGAAATGTTTACCGTAGGAGAGGAGTGTCGGAAGAAAGATAATTATATGAATCTGTTTGAGGTTATGTTTATGTATTTTAAATTTTATTGTTTTAGTTGCTCTTTCAAATATTATTGTGATAGTTTTAGAAATTAAAAATTTGATCTACGTCCGACCATCCGTTTTTTCAGGTATGTCTCACATATGATACCCAATGCATAAGAGAAGTGTCATCATTTCTTATATGGTTTGAAGTATATCATTAGACAACCTTTGATTCATTTTGGCATTGAGGATTATTAAACTCTGGTAGAGAGGGCCCGAAGGATTGAATCATATTTGTAAGCTACTCAGAAGAGAAGGGATCAGCATAAAAGGAAGAGTTTTGAAGAGGATATACAAAGCAATAAGACTGGATGATCAAATGAGAAGATACAAAAGTTTAGTCCTAGTGGAGTCAATGGTGCAGCTATAAGTAAAGTCACGGAACCTTGTGCTAAGTTTGCCAGATTATATAAGGGTGAATGTTTGATTGGTTCCAACACTTATTATTGGTGTCATCAGCCTGGACACATAGCAAAATATTATCCTGCATTGGTTCAAAAGACTTCAGGAAAAATGAGATCAAATGAAACATCTTTACAGATGAACTTTGACAAACAAAAGATGATAGAACCATCAGTTGCAGGTTCAGTGCAAAATCAATCCAGACAGAATGTCAGACCGTGAGTTTACACTTTGACTCAGCCGGAGCCTAATGAATCCATGGATCATCACAAGGATAATTAAGATAGCTTTATTGACTATTTTTAGTGACTTGTAATGTTAAAATCTGATGTTTTGGTGTTTTTGATTTAGTAGTTTATCTTGTTATGTCATGTCATATGTTTTAAGGTTGATCAAATTATTTTTTGTTAAGATATATCAGATGTTTGGTTTGTTCTGCTCCAATGTTGAAGTTTATGTTAAATGAAATGAAAGATGTTTATTTTTGTAACTTGAAGTTGTATGTAAATTTAAAGGACGAAATTTTTATTAGAAGAGGAGAATTGTAAAACCTGAAAATGTCATTTTAGACCTCGCAAGCTTTTCGATGCGTCGCGACGAGATTTAAGTGAAAAATTCAAAGTTAACAGATTTTGATGGAAATAATTTTATAAAATTCTACGCAAAATTCTAAGAAATTTGGTATATATAAGTTATATTTAATTTTGTTTATTTCGGGAGATAAAAATGTTAGAAATCTCTAAATACTCAAACTACCCCTCATCATTATTAAAGCATGAATGTTTTAGGTAATTTGGCATTTCCTTTTCCTTTTCTCTTAAGGGGACCATATTCTATTCGGTCCCCATTCGCTCGGTTCGACTGATTTTTGCAAAGAAGGGAGAGGCGGATGGAAGGGCGGGAGGTTTCGACACCGGTGGTAGGGCGGTTTTTTGGCGGGGTTCTTGGAGGGAAATTGTAGGGAAGACAAAGGGAAGGCTAAGGTGAGTTATATTCAAGTGATTTCTCTTATTTTTGTAGAATTTTTTTTAAGGGAAAAATCTAGGGATTGGGGGAAACTTCGATTTTCCTTGAGAGAATGATAGGATGAGATTAGGAGATAATCATAAACATGAAAATGAGATTTTTTTTTTCTTCAAAATGTGGAGTTAGAAAAATTAGGGTATTTTCATATTTTTTTAAATTTTAAGAAATTTATTGAGAAACAATATTTTAAATGATCATAGGAAGGTTTCTACTAACATAGATTAGGATTTTTATACAAAATGCCATTTTTATAATTTTAATTTAATTTAAATCCGAAAATATATTAATTCAATTATTAATTAGGTGTAAGGGAAAGTTCGACATGTTTCTATAAGGGAATCAATGAAAATGAGTTTTCCAAATTTAGGGTTTTAGGTTAAATCCGAAAATAGAAATTGTTTTGAATAATTTTAAGTAATGGTAAAGGGATTTCTTGGATTAAAAATGATTTTTTAAAATATACATGCCTTATGTTTTAAATTAGAGAGAGAGAGAGAGAGAGAGAGAGAGAGAGAGAGAGAGAGAGAGAGAGAAAGAGAGAGTGAACCTTTAGAAGTTTTATAGGAGTAGATTCATTAAATTTGAGAAGATTAGCTTTAGCCATTAAATATTAAAATATTTTCATATAGGTGTTAATTGTAGTGATCTCAAAGGAAGGAGGACTAGCATAGAGAATCAATTTTCTAATTTTTGTAAGTATGCATGATTCTTTATTTACAGTAATGACTTTTGTTTCTCTCCAGTTATATGTTTTGAAAGTTCAAGCATATTTATGAAATCAATATGATTAATTTAGATCATGATTCTATTACTTTTGTTCAATGATTGATCATGCAATTTATATGTTACATTTTATGGCATTATGATACAAAGTTCATATGTAATAGAAATGAGATGATATGATTATGATATAATTATCATTGAATGCTTGTATGTGCATGCTGAATTGATGGAGCTCACCCCCCTTATGGTACTAGCTGGAGACGCTGTACTCATGCACGTTAAAATGGTAAAGGATATGAAAAATGAAAATGATAAAGAAGTACTTTTATGGTACTAGACGGTAGCTCCTATGACAATTGTAATACCTGTAAATTCATTGTACAATCCAACTTGATCTGACCCGAACTGATTCAAGATAATCTGTTAAATTTTCTGCATTTGAACCCTTCTACATGTGTTTAAAAATATTTGCATGCATGTGAGGATCTGCATGTGTTCTAAATAGGGTTTTGAGTATCTATTCGTATGTTTTGGAAATCAAGAATTTTCCCACTGGAGCACCATAGTGGTTGGGCCCATGGCGCCCCAGCATTGAACTCTATAAAAATTTGCAAATTAATTCAATGCTCCAGCTCTTAGCAGGCGCGACGGAATTGTGGGCATCTTGAGGGAGCACCGAGGTGCGTGTACGCTAGGGCAGAATTTTATATTAAAAATATCCAAATCCACTATTTATTTTCATTCGTTTCATTTGGGGCATCCCGAGAGAGAGAGAGAGAGAGAGAGAGAGAGAGAGAGAGAGAGAGAGAGAGAGAGAGAGAGAGAGAGAGAGAGAGAGAGAGAGAAGGATTTCTAGAGAGAGAAAGTCTATTTTGGGTGGGCAACTTCAGTCCTTTTTAACTGACGGCGATGTTCTGAAAGTTGTGTGGATCGAGGTAAGTTGCATTTTGTCTATCTTAATTTTATAAAATACGGAGATTTCTATATTTTTCTGATTTAAATTATATTTTCATAATGTAAAAACAAAAATAATTTTACATGGTAAAACTTTCACCGTGTAACTTTATGTATGTTATAGAGTGTGGGCTCCGAAAATTCGGCCCCGGACTCCGCCCGCTTTTCTTATTCGGCGAGGGAGTTTTAACGAACTAAGTTCCGGGGTAAATTTTGGAAGGCAGATGGGTTTGTAGATAAGACACTACCCAGAGATTTCGCCCTCATTTTGTGAGGACCTTATGATCTGAGTTCTGATTTCCTATAGGCGCAAGCCCCTATAGTTAATTACCCCTCCCGATAACGAGAGAGAACTTTCGATTAAGGCTAGTCGTTAATCAGATACGTATAGAGAAAACGTGTTATCTGGCATATAGTAGCAGCATAGGTTTTGGGAAATTTGGAGGATTTGAGAATTGGATTTGGATTTGAGAATTGAGTTGAAAGTTTGGAAATTTGAAAGAATTGATATTTAAAATAGAAATTGCACCATCTAGCACTTAAAGCGGATGGTGGGGGAATGGATGATGGACCCGATCAAGATCCCATGGTTCCGTCGTCCCGGGCCATCGTGGTCCCTGGTCTACTTAGTCAGAGGAGGTAGTCGACCCAACCTGACAGAAGGATCCTTGTCGGCAGCCATGGGTTGCTTCGTCCAAGGGTACCTTGTAGACCGGGGTTGGATATTTGTCTAAGAGGACAAATTTGAATCCACCTTAGCTTACAGAGGGCTTTGTGCCCTGTCAATTATATCCTATTGATTCATATCTCAAGGATTTGATGCCAATAAGGAGCGTATTGGCTCTGGCCATAACCGGTATATCGTAGTGCCATTTAGCGGCGAAACCACGCGGTTCAGAGGGCCCCGGGTCGTCGTAACCGTTTATCCTGCGGTGGCCATTTAGCGGCAGACCGCCGGTTAGAGGACACGTACCACGTCCTTACTGGCAGGAGATTGTTTGAGAATGGATCCTAGTGATATTTTCGACTAGGCATTTTGCTCTATGTGAGCTAGAGTTTATTTGAATTTGTCCGCCTCGGCAAACTGTTGCGGAGGGCGGATGGATTTTGCTTTATGTATTTTGATGGATTCATTTCATTTTTAAATATTTTTGGGCTTTGATGATTTTTTGAAATTTTGGGTGGCATTTAAAGATATTTGAGAACCCCTCCGGTTGAGATCTGCATTCAACACGGCCATCATCGGGGTATTTGGAGGTCATTTCTATTTATTTGATTGAACCTTGTCAACTCTGTCGGGCTGTCGACAGAGGATCGGGTTTCGTATGCTTTATGCCCTTTGATAGTGAATTCTTATTGTTGTAGGCCTAATATGAATGTTTTAAAGCAAATATACAGGTTTTCACAACTTTATATTTGCTTAATGGTTCGAACCCTGTCGACTTCTATTGACCCGTATAGAATGATCGGTTTCGAACCTGAATTCATTTGTTAACCCGCGCAGCATCCCTAGACGTCACGTGTGTACCAATAACACGCTCGCCGGGGCTCATGCGGGTGTTTGGGGGCATTTTACAATTGAACCTTGTCCACTCCTTTTATCTTCTTAGGAGGATCAGGTTCAAATTTGATAACCCGCGCAACATCCCTAGACGTCACGTGTATTTTTATAGCACGCTCGCCGGGGCCCATGCGGGTTTCATGATTGCTTTTACCCTCTTTTAGTGTACCTACGTGTATACAAACTACGGTGCACGTGTAGGGTATTTTAGAATATTTATGAAACGCCTTCTATCCGCTTTCAAGAACGTCGCGGATCCGGTGGTGTGGCGTAGCAGCTTCTAAATGGAGTTGTTCGCTGTTTCGTACAGGTAGATTGTCGTGCACTACTCGTTGCTTTCCGTAGGTGGATCGTAGTACACTAACTAATCTCCTGCCTTAGATCGTATGAGCTTGCTCTTGTCGTATTCTTCATGTGTTTTGTTGTGATTATTTTTTTTTTTTGGTCTTTTTAGTACATCCGCTATTGCTGTATTAGGTAGGTAGATGTCTTCTTTCACAGACTGAAATTGACTTCAGGATACTGCATTTACTGAAATCTTTTTGTATCTACCCCTGGGTGGCATGTTACACATACATTTGTCTTTGAGATCGTATGTGTTTGCAGATCTTTGATCCTTGCTTGTAGGAAGTTGATATATTTGACTAATGCTGAGTTTTTATCAACTGTATGAACTATTCAGCACCCACTATACATTAATCGTCATTACCCATAAATGGACTACTATATGAGTGGGAACTCATCTATATTTGGTTGTGGTTGACATGCCGAGTATATAACAAGTCTTTTATGGCGATCCATAGGGATTTGTAGTTATTTGTACTTGTTAAGCATCCTCTACTTCTAGTGGTAGAAGATCCGTGTATTTGTCGTAGGCTCCTTGTATCATTCTTGTAGATGGCATATTATGTTCATGGAGGAGCTCCTACTACTAGTAGGAACTTGCATTCATTTTGTACTATTTTTTTTTTTTTTGCATAAGACCAATGTGCTTACAAGATGTTGTTGCATTCATTCTTGGTCTTCCATATGTGTGTTGATTAGTTATATGCATTTCAATATATGCGGGGATCATTGCAAGTGCTAAAAGCCTATCGTATGCAACATTGCACGTGTACCATACTTACAACTTTCTTACCATAATTGCTTGCATGTGGGCTATAGTGAACATTATAAATCATTCAGTATCTTCAAAAATGATTTGTAGTTTGTATGGTGAGTTTGTATCATTGTTTTGCACACGATTTGTATGACTTTGCTTTTATCACAAGTCCTAGTGCACTTAGTTCAGACCTGAGTTCAAGTTCTCTTGCACATGTTCAAAGTGTTCAAGCTCATAGATCCTTTGATGTTCAAAAGCTTACAAGTTCAATTTCAAGTTCTCGTAGTTTTGTTCGAGTCCAAATTCATTTAAGGTCCTTGCAAGTTTAGGATTGATTTTTAGTTCAATTTCATTTCATTGTTCATTTAAGTCCAAATTTTGTTCTTTTTGAGTTCAAATAGGTCCAAGTACGAGTCTCATTAGATGTGCAAATCAAGTCCAAGTACGGTCCGTCTTCACCCGAAATTTCGGCAGCCTCCCGGCGTCTCCCCCGTTTAGGGGAAAACTACGAGAAAACTGGGCCTTTCCCACCACGCGCAATAAAGGCGTGTATGGTAGGTGTCCTCTTGCGAGGGCACCGCGGCCGTGATATTTTTTGTTCATCCCACCACGCGCAATAAAGGCGTGTATGGGGTCTTTGACGGTACCTGTTTAAATGCACAGTTTGCTTTCCCCCCGCTCGGGGGTACTTATGAGTGACACAATTTGCTTTCTCCCCGCTCGGGGGTACTTATGAGTGACCCCACCTCGTCGTAGGTGCCGCACCGGGGTCCCTTCCCACCATGTGCAATAAAGACATGTATAGGCGGTTTTCCGGTGCGCCACGAACGTCGAAGTAGAGTTTAGGCGATTGCTCGCTTCGTCGTAATCATCAGACCGGCGTCCCATCCCACCACGCGCAATAAAGGCGTGTATAGGAGTTTTTCCGGTATGCTGCAAACAACGACGCGAGAAATCTGAGTTTAGAAGATCCATACCTTCGCGAGCTTTGACGGTGTGGCACGAGGATCGAGGGAGAGAGAGTGGAGGCGACTGTCCGTCTCGTCGTAGGCGTCGGACCGGGGTCCCATCCCACCACGCGCAATAAAGGCGTGTATAGGCGGTTTTCCGGTCCGTCGTACACGTCGAGGACGGAAGCCTGAGTTTAGGGGGTTATACCTTCGGGGCCGGTGGACCGGCGGACTGGCGGTGGAAGCTTGGATATCGAGGCAAGGGGGCTCGGCAAGTAAGCTTTTATAATTAATTATTATTATAATTAACTAATTAGAATTAATTATAATTAATGTTAATTAATAAAAATTAATACACAATTAATTATAATAATTATAATTACCATTTAATTAATCATATAATGATTAATTAATTAATAATTATAATTATTAATTAAATGTAATTAAATCTTAATTAACTATCATTAATTTATAATTAAAATTAATAAGTAATAATAATAATAATAATAATAATAATAATAATAATAATAATAAAAATATAACCCTCCCTCTCTAACTCTCTGGTTCGGCCAGAGATAGGCCGAAGAAGCGCGCCAAAGGGGAAAGTTACCTTCACAGGAAGCGAGCTCCCTTGCTTCCGATCCAAATGTCGTAACTTCCAATCCCGCAGGAATGGAAAGTCGTCGATGGGAGCGAGGTCGCACAACCACGACAGGGTCGGAGGAGAAAGCCGCACAGGGCTGCGGCTTGTTGGGGTCGGATAGGGAAGGTGGAGGTCGGCTTCAGGTAGGGCCTTCAACTTCTCTCTCTCTCTCTCTCTCTCTCTCTCTCTCTCTCTCTCTCTCTCTCTGTTGGATCGAACGGAGCAAGGGGAACGGGAGGAGGTCGGCGGGCTGAGGGAGTTCGGGATCTAGCTAGGAGATCGGGAGAGCTCTGTGTGAGGAGTTTGGTCGTGGTATTGGAGAGCCAAGAGCTGGGTATTTAACGACGCTCATGGGAGCGAGATCGAGGCGAGAGCGGGATTTCCGCAGACATCTCGGAACGGCGCTGTGCTACAGCGATTTTGCGGGATTTACGGACTGAGACGCGGGGATCTTTCGACGGTCCGAGGTATGCAGGATTTGAGCGGGTTTTATGGGATTTGGTCTGCTTCTCGATGTATACAAGGTATGCAAGCTTCTGGTTATTACATGGAGGTTAACATAGAGGTAATAATTTAAGATACTTAGGTATTTTTCTTGAAATTTTACAGTATGGATTTTGGGAATTATACTATTTTAATTACAACAACAACAAGCCATTATACCACTATGTGGGGTCGGCTACATGAATCATTTTTCTCCATTGTGTCATGTTAAGAGTCAAATTCTTATCTGAATCTAATAAAGAAAGGTCATTTCTAATATTTTCTAACAAGGTCTTTTTAGGTATGCCTCTACTTTTCTTAACATAACTCAAATCTAATGCATCTACTTTCCTAATCAAGTCATCGGAATGTTATCATTTAATGTGACCAAACCATCTAAGGAGACTCTCTATAATCTTATCTTCCATTGGAGCTACTCCAACCTTTTCACGTATATGCTCATTTGGTATTCTATCTCTAAGAGCAAAGTCACTCACCCACATGAACATCCTCATCTTTGCATCACTTAACTTAATATTATGCTTCTCTTTTAATAGCCAACATTTCGCGCCATAAAGCATTGCAAGTCTCACTACCATCTTGTAGAATTTTCCCTTAAGTTTGAGAGGGACTTTCTATCACACAAGCCCGATGCATTCCTCCATTCAACCATCAAACTTGAATTCTAGTAATAATATCCACATCTATTTCACCATCACTCTGAACAATAGACCCAATATATCTAAAACGTGTACTATTATTAATGATTTGATAGCCCAAAGTCACAATCCTCACACTAGATCTATTATTACTAAAATTACACTCTATATATTCAGTTTTAGATCTACTCAAACGAAACCTTTAAACTCTAAGGTTGACCTTCATAATTCAAGTTTACCTTTAACTCCCTTCCTAATCTTATCAACAAGAAGAATATCATCAGCAAAAAAATACACCAGGGTACAACCTCTTGCAAATGTCTAGTGAGAACATCCATGACTAAAGCAAAATGATATGGTCTTAAGGCTGATTCTAATAAAAATACTTTTTGATCTTCATCCTTAATACACTTCACATGAACTAAATCCTTACTATTCATTTCTCTTTGTTTAACTAACTTATATATTTTCGACCTCCTTAGTATCTAATATTTTATATAAATCATTAAAAGCTAAAATCTTTGCATTGCAAATTACTTTCTTAGACTCCATATAAGCCTTTTTATATCTTTCTCAATTAATAAAATTTTTACAATTAAACTAATTTTTATAACAAATCTTCTTATTTTTATCTTTTCTTGCAAATTTTGATTCCACCACCAACTATTTTTACTATTAGTAGATTTTTTCTTTGATATTCCAAGCATATCTTTTGCAATATTCTTAATATCACTAACTACTTTTCCCAACATAATATTAGCTTCCTCATGCACAAACAAAATCTTAAGATCTAAAATCTTACTCAAAAAATATTTTTTGTTAATATTTTTTAAATGCCCCAATCTAATCTTAGAACAAAGATTTAATTTATTTTTTTTATTTTTTGCTCCATCTTAAAGTCTAAAACTAATAAGTGATGTTGGGTACATAAATTTTTACTCAGAATAATTTTATAATCTTTGCAATCTAAACAATCTATTTTTCTTAAAAGAAAATAATCAATCTAAGTTTTACTATATCCATTCTTATAAGTATGAGATGCTGTGGGCTCCGAAAATTCGGCCCCGGCCTCCGCTCGCGCGATTTCTTATTCGGCGAGGGAGTTTTAACGAACTAAGTTCCGGGGTAAATTTTGGAAGGCAGATGTGTTTGTAGATAAGACACTACCCAGAGATTTCGCCCTCATTTTGTGAGGACTTTATGATCTGAGTTCTGGTTTCCTATAGGCGCAAGCCCCTATAGTTAATTACCCCTCCCGATCACGAGAGAGAACTTTCGATTAAGGCTAGTCGTCAATCAGATACGTAGAGTATACGTGTTATCTGGCATATAGTAGCAGCAATGGTTTGGATATTGGTAGAAATTGGATTTGGAAATTTGGCAAGGTTTGAAAAGTTTGGAAGATTTGATATTTAAAATAGAAATTTCACCATCGTGCACTTAAAGCGGATGGTGGGGGAATGGATGATGGACCCGATCAAGATCCCATGGTTCCGTCGTCCCGGGCCATCGTGGTCCCTGGTCTACTTAGTCAGAGGAGGTAGTCGACCCAACCTGACAGAAGGATCCTTGTCGGCAGCCATGGGTTGCTTCGTCCAAGGGGACCTTGTAGACCGGGGTTGAATGTTTGTCTAAGGGGACAAATTTGAATCCACCTTAGCTAACAGAGGGCTTTGTGCCCTATCGATCATATCCTATTGATTCATATCTCAAGGATTTAACGCCATTAAGGAGCGTATTGGCTCTGGCCATAACCGCTATCTGTGGTGCCATTTGGCGGCAAAACCACTCGGTTCAGAGGGCCCCGGGTCATAACCGTTTACCTGCACTGCCATTTGGCGGCGAAACTGCCGGTTAGAGGACACGTACCACGTCCTTACTGGCAAGAGATTGTTTGAGAATGGATCCTAGTGATATTTTCGACAAGGCATTTAGCTCTTTTGTGAGCTGAAGTAACATTTCATATTTGTCCGCCTCGACAAACTTTTGCGGAGGGCGGATGATTTTTGCTTTAAGCATTGAGGGATAGATTTCAATTTTAAATATATTGAAATTTGGAATTTTGGAGTTTTTGAGATTTTTGTGGAGTTTTTGGTTTTTTTTTGGATTTCTATGGGTATTTTGGGTGGAGCTTTAGAATATTTGAAATAGACTGTAGATATTTGGGAGACATTTGAAAATATTTGGGAACCCCTCCGGTTGAGATTTGCATTCAACACGGCCATCATCGGGGTGTTTGGGGGTCATTTCTTTTTATGGATTGAACCTTGTCAACTCTGTCGGGATGTCGACAGAGGATCGGGTTTCTCGTAGGCTTTGTGCCTTTTGTTTAGTGAATTCTCTTGATTTTAGGCTTTGAAGGCCTAAAAAGAATGTATTTAAACAAATACACCGTTCGATACAACCGTGTATTTTGTTAGGTAGTTCGAATCTTGTCGACTTCTATTGATCCGTATAGAAGGATCGGATTCGAACTTGAATTCACTTGTCAACCCGCGCAGCATCCATAGGCGTCACGTGTGTACCAATAACACGCTCGCCAGGGCCCATGCGGGTTGAGATTGTATTTACCCCTTGTGTACCTATGTGTATACAAACTAAGGTGCACGTGCAGGGGTACTTTGAAATAATTATAGACGCCTTCTGTCTGCTTGTACGAATGTTGCAGATCCGGTGGCGTTGAGTTGTAGATCGTAGACGCCTTCTGTCTGCTTGTATCAGAAGTTGCAGATCCGGTGGCGATTTGGTCTTGATGTTGACCCCCTCCCCCTTTCTCAATCACCGGGGGTGGATTCCTTTTTGGACTTCGAAGTTCGTTGCTTCGAAGAGAACTCCCTTTGAGATCGTCAGTGTAGTGGACTTGTTATTTCTGATATTTGTGGATACCAGAACTGTTTTCCTCTTGAATTCAGGGATTTTGGAACACCGAGAAGTTTAGCTCGGATATGTTCAAACATCTCTTCCATTCTGCAAGAGGTGTTCTTTTTTGTACATCGAGCTATCTTTGTACCCGACGTGCTTGTAGATCTTAATCACCGTTGTTGTAGGTGACACTGCGCTTGTGCCCACAATGGTTCGTTGTACCTACGATATATCCACTGTTGTTATCCACAAGCGGCTCGTATTTGTCTGTAGAGATCCGTTGTGTTTGCTACGAGCTCCTAGGAATGTTCATAGGAGACCCTCGTTTCTTGCATCACATTCACCTTTCACCAATCTCAGGTGGGATTTGCTGAGATTGCACTTGTCTGTAAGGACGGATCTTTGATTGTTGGTCTCCCGTATTGCCTTCTCAATCAACAGGCATTTGTAGGAATTTTTGTAGGAGATACTTGTACTTTGATTGTTGTATGTCTTGTAGGAGAGCGGGGCACTCATTTTAAATGATATTGATTGTGTCATCCGCCTTTATTTGTAAGCATTTCATGCTGCATATTGACTGCTATGATTTGCAGAAGTTCTTTGCATTTGATTGACATTGAACTGTCGCTTCTTGTGGTTACGTCACTTGATAGTTCTTGCATCTTGATCATCAATCAAGTTGTACTTGGAACTTTGGTTTGAGTTGGAACCTTTATATGATTGTTCGGATCGAGCTTGAGTTCAAGTCCAAATGCATGTCCCCTGTTGTCCTTTGAGTTCATGTCCGAGCTCAAAATGAGTCCAACCAAGTTCAATTGAAGTTCAAGTTCATTTGAGTTCGTCGTGGTTCGATTCTTTGAGTTCAAAATATTCTGTTCAAATCTGAGTCTGAGTTCACATTTAAGTCCTCGTAGTCTTGTTGAGTTCAAGTTCGAGTTCAAACAAGTTCAGTGTCATTTGAGTTCAAATTTGAGTCCCAATACTTTGTTCTTTGTAGTCAATTTTGTGTGTCCAAGTTCTTGTAGTCTTGTTTGGTTCAAGTCCGGATGCACAAGCTCAAGTTCAATCTCATTTGCACATTTTTTTTTTTTATTATTTGGATTCAAGTTTATTTAAGTATATTGAATCAAGTTCACAAGTCCACCATTGTTCTTTGAGTTCAATCAAGTCCAGGTACGATTTCACCCGAAATTTCGGCAGCCTCCCGGCGTCTCCCCCGTTTTAGGGGAAAACTACGAGAAAACTGGGCCTTTCCCACCACGCGCAATAAAGGCGTGTATGGTAGGTGCCCTCTGACGAGGACACCGCGGCCGTGATTTTTGTTCCTCCCACCACGCGCAATAAAGGCGTGTATGGGGTCTTTGACGGTACCTGTTTAAATGCACAGTTTGCTTTCCCCCCGCTCGGGGGTACTTATGAGTGACCCCGCCTCGCCGTAGGTGCCGCATCGGGGTCCCTTCCCACCATGTGCAATAAAGACATGTATAGGCGGTTTTCCGGTGCGCCACGAACGTCGAAGTAGAGTTTAGGCGATTGCTCGCTTCGTCGTAATCATCAGACCGGCGTCCCATCCCACCACGCGCAATAAAGGCGTGTATAGGAGTTTTTCCGGTCTGCTGCAAACAACGATGCGAGAAATCTGAGTTTAGAGAGTTCGTACCTTCGCGGGCTTTATCGGTGGCTCGTTTAAGAATGCGCAGTTTGCTTTCCCCCCGCTCGGGGGTACTTATGAGTGACCCCGCCTCGCCGTAGGTGCCGCACCGGGGTCCCTTCCCACCATGTGCAATAAAGACATGTATAGGCGGTTTTCCGGTGCGCCCCGAACGTCGAAGTAGAGTTTAGGCGATTGCTCGCTTCGTCGTAATTATCAGACCGGCGTCCCATCCCACCACGCGCAATAAAGGCGTGTATAGGAGTTTTTCCGGTCTGCTGCAAACAACGATGCGAGAAATCTGAGTTAGAAAATTCGTACCTTCGCAGGCTTTTCAGTGATGTCGGCCCGATGATCGAGGAAGGCCCGGGGACCGAGGCGGGAGAGGGTATGGATGTCGAGGCGGAAAGAAGCACATATTTCATTAATTATAGTAATCATTAGGTAATTATAATTTAATAATTAATTATTAATTAATTATAATTAATAAGTTAATTATAATTATAATTAATCTAACAATTATAATTAATAATTAACTATTAATTAATAATTAATTATAATTAACTAATTAATTGTAATTATAATTAAATAATAATTAGATATAATTAATCTTAATTAAAATAAACTAATCCTCCTTTCTCTGCTCATGGGTTCGGCCAAAGAAGCGTGAAAGGGACCAAGTTACCTTCACAGCCGAGCTCCTGTTGTTGCTTCCTGCGTCTGATCAAAATGTTGTAACTTCCCGATCCAACAGGGAAGGGAAAGTCGTCTGAGGAGCGAAGTCGAACAGCTAAAAGGATTCGAAGAAACGCTCGAACGGGAGAAGGTTATCTTCACAGCCGAGCGGGCTCCTGTTGCTTGCGTCCGATCAAAAATGTCGTAACTTCCGATTCAGGAGGAAGGGAAAGTCGGACTAGGAGCAAAGCCGGACAGCAACGAAGGTAAGAAGCTCTTCCCTCTCTCTCTCTCTCTCTCTCTCTCTCTCTCTCTCTCTCTCTCTCTCTCTGCTTGGGGTCGGCACAGGAAAACAGAGGAGGAGGTAAAGGCGTCGGGTCCAGTGGAGCTCGGGCTCGGTCGGAGAAGCAGTGACGGGAGCTTGCTGTGTGCGTGAAATTGAGTGTTGGAAGAGGTGGAGTTAGGGCAGAGTTTCAGTTCTCTGTTGAGGAGGAGGAAGGTCGATCGCGGCTTGGAGTCGAGAGCAGAGGAAGAGGGAAGGAGGCGAGTGTGAGAAGAGCTTGTGGCGATTGTGGATGTTGAAGCCTTCAGTTGGTGCAGTATTTAACGATGCGAGCGATCGTTCGATCGAGGCAGGCCGCAGGAATCCCGCGAGGAACGTCGGCTGGATTTGCGGGATAGCGACGCGAACGGCGCCGAATCGGCGAGATTTCGGCATGATTTTGAGGATCCGACGGGTAAGAGGTTTATGTATACTGGATTCATCGTTTTCTTCTCCTCTTGTTTCGTTCATACAGAGGTTAACAAATGCCCCCCAACAAATGTTGTACGCGTCTAGAGCGAATCACGTTTGTTGTAAGCTGATTGACCCTTTGGATCTCTAGATATTTGTTCTAGATGTCACTCAAGGGATTTTATTTAGTGGATCTCCAAAAATTTATTTGGATGTCACACTACGATTTTTTCTTTAGTGGATCTCCAAAATTTTTCTTGGATGTCACACTAAAATTTTCCTTCTCCATGGAGCTCTTAGATGTGTCAATAAATGGTTGAGATGTTGATTTCTTTTGTCTTATGCTTTGTGCTGCAGACAATGATGGAGGATTACCTGATTTGTCTTTATTGACTTGTCAGGTGATTTTTGTTCCTTCGGCCCTATGCTTTCTTGCTTTGGCAGGCTTGTTGAAGGAGTAGATGCCGGTGACCTAAACCCTTAGGTTTGTATTAGGTCGATGGCGAAAAGTCATCGGTCCAGAGCTTTGTGCATAACGAACTTGTTGATGACGAAATCCTCTTAGTTCAGCCATAGGCTTTTCACGAACTTTGGGATGATTTTCTTCGGTCCTTTGCTTTGTGCTTTGGCGGACTTGTTGAAGAAAAATTCCTTCGATCCTCGCTTTGTGCTTTACGGATTTGTTGAAGGATTTGCAGGTTCTGGATTCAATTGATAGTACCGAACGTAGGTAGTATCTTGATCCTTAACCACTTGAGAAGACTTTAACCTGAATCACTTGAGTTCATCAGATCGGAAGAGCTGAAATTTGATAGCTCTTTGTCCTCTGGTTGCTGAGATGGGGGTTCCTCTACTGCGGCCTTTCTTATGGCTTGTTGAGTAGATGGAGCTGCCAGCGATCCGGCCATATTTGGGCTTGTTGGATCCGACCTCTTACACCCATTCAGGCTTCAGACTTGAGCTATGGGAATTGCGCTCCCCGATGCTGATTTTACTGAAGTTGGTAGATTTGGAGTCATCTTTTATGGTTGTAGATTTTGGAGCCTACGAACATTTGGTAGTCGTTCGAGACTCAACCTTTCACTGGAACTTTGATTCTCCAGTCATTTGGGGAGAATTTTGTAGACTACGATCACTTGAACTGGTCGAGCCAAATTAGCTTTCGTACTTCCTACAGTCCCTACTGACGGGTTGACGAAGTGGGGGTTCCGCTACTACGGCCTTTCTTATGGCTTGTTGAGTAGACGGAGCTGCCAGCGATCCGGCCATATTTGGGCGTGTTGGATCCGACCTTTTACACCCATTCGAACCTTAAGCTTCAGGCTGTTGAAAGGCTTCAAGCTTCTTCGGCTCAATTTTATAGGAGTGTGTAGCCACAAAAGTCTCTTTCTTAACCTTTGAGTCTTGGTTTGTTGGAGAACGCGTTGTCTCTAACTTTTGAAAGATCACCTGCATATACTTTGGAAAACAAATTTGTATTCTTTAGCATAAAAGAATATCCTAGTTGATAATTTTAAATATTTATTCAGGGATCTCGGCATGCGGCGCGATGTCGACCTGAATAAATATTTAAAATGCCCCCTGTCTCGCAGGGACATTTCAGAACGGAATAGATTTGGAATATAAAATTTTAAATATTCATTTGGGGATCTCGACGTGCAGCACGATGTTGACCCAAATGAATATTTAAAATGCCCCCTGTCTCGCAGGGATATTTTGGATAGGCCTTGTATCTTTGAGATTTTAAATATTTATTTGGGGATCTCGGCACGCAGCGCGATGTCGACCCAAATAAATATTTAAAATGCCCCCAGTCTGATGGGGGATTTTGAAATGCCTTCTTGCTATACAAAAGAATTTCAACATATAAGCATACATTGATAAATATGCACATAAAATTTTAGTCATCATAAAATACATTCAACATGGAATTTTTATGCATGATATTTCTTTAAATGTCGACCGTTGATTGGCGGCATAGGCCTCTGACCGTTCAGATCGATCAACTGATATGCTCCTCCTTGGTACACCTTCTTAACGACAAAGGGGCCTTCCCAATTGGATACAAATTTGCCACCAATTCTTCGGTGTGGGATGACTGGTCTTCTCAGCACCAGAACCAATTCTCCTTCCTGAAATGATCGAGGTCGCACCATTCGATCAAAGGACTTTGTCATTCTTCCTCGGTAGATTTCTAAGTTTTGTTGAGCTTGTAATCTGAGTTCATCAAGTGCATCGAGCTCTTCCATTCTGAGGCGGGCATTTTGCTCTTGAGTGAGATCATTCTGGATTGCTACCCGGAGTGACGGTAGTTCAATCTCCAAAGGCAATACAGCTTCAACACCGAACACTAGAGAGTAAGGAGTGGCTTTGGTTGGCGTTTTATAAGTTGTACGATATGCCCAGAGAGCTTCTGCCATCTTCGTATGCCACTCTCTTTTATTCTTGGTGAGAATCTTCTTCAACAATTTCACCAGTGTTTTGTTGAATGCTTCTGCCAATCCATTTGCTCTTGGATTATATATAGATGAATATCGCCAATCGATTTTGTGCCGATCAACGAACTTGTAGATTTTTGTACTTTTGAATGCAGTACCATTGTCTGAGATTATGCGGCGTGGCACACCGAATCTGTAGACTACATTGTGGGTGAAGAAATTGATCACATGCTCGGATGTGACCTCTCTGAATGGAGCTGCTTCTGCCCACTTGGAAAAGTAATCCGTCGCTGCCAGAATAAAACGGTGTCCCGCTGAAGACGGTGGATCTATTGGCCCGATTATGTCTGTGCCCCAGCATTCAAATGGCCAGGATGCTATTGTTGGGTGTAGTGGATTTGGAGGCTGATGTATAACATCACCATGGATTTGACATTCGTGGCACCTCTTAGCATGGTCAATACAATCTCTGACAATTGTCGGCCAATAATATCCCATCCTCTTGATTTTAGCGGCCATTTTGGGACCTGACTGATGTGCTCCACAAAGCCCTTCGTGGACTTCTGTTACTATTTTGTCAGCTTCCTTGGTCCCTAGGCACCTTAGCCACATTTGATCAAAGGCTCGTCTGTACAACGTGTCATTAACAAATGCGTATCTCAACGCCCTTTTTCGAATTTGTGCGGCCATAGACTTTTCTGTCGGGAGTTTATTTTCCTTGAAGTAGTCAATGAATGGCTGCCTCCAATCATTTTCGACTTCAATATCTAAACAATGCCACCACGATTCTGAAGCTTGACTAGCTTTACGTCTCTTGGCCACATGATATTCTTCTGGATAATTCTCCATAACGATCTGATGGAGAGGTTGAGGGTCACCTGGAGTTTCATCCTGCTGACTTGAATCTGGAATTCCTTCTGCCCTCGGGAATTGTAATAGAGCGGGCTCCAAGATCCTACGAGTGTAAACTCCAATGAATATAGGACTCTCCTCATTGATGTTCGTCATTTCCTTAGCCAGTTTTGCTAAGCAATCTGCTTTAGCATTCTGTCCTCGAGGAACTCGAGCTATTTCAACATTCGGTATCATCTTTAGAAGCTCGAGGGCTCGCCGGTGGTAATGGGCCAATTCGACTTTACCAACCTTGTAGATACCCAGGACCTGATTTATCACGAGCTGAGAATCACCAAAGATTTGGAGATGTTGAATTCTGACATCGATCGCAATCTCCAACCCTGCTAACAGAGCTTCGTATTCGGCTTCGTTGTTGGTTCGAGGTTCAGTCAAACTGAATGAGAATCTCATTATACCTCCCTCGGGTACTACGAAAATGAGACCGATGCCGGCTCGGGCTCTTGCAATATTTGGAGGTCGGACATGTCTAATAGATGATGCCCCATCAAAGTACATCTCCCAGAATGGTAGCTTTTCATTTTCCTCGACCTGCATTATTTGCTCATCGGGCAAATCATCGTTGAGTGGAGAGTCTGCTGGGATTGGATGTGCAGCGAGAAAATCTGCCAAGGCTTGTCCTTTCACCGCCTTCTGTGGCATGTATGTGATTTCAAACTGCAATAACAATACTGCCCACCTGGCTAGACGACCTGTCAACGCTGGTCTTGTCATCAAGAACTTCAGCGGATCGATCTTTGATATCAGTGTGATTTTATGGGATAGCATATAGTGGCGGAGTTTCTGAACTGCAAAAATCAGCGCCAAACAATGCTTTTCAATTGGGGAATAACGGCTTTCTGCTCCAATCAACCTTCGACTGATGTAGTAGAGCGCATTTTCTTTGCCTTCTTCATTATTCTGTGCCAATAGTGCTCCGAGGGACTCTTCTAGTGCAGCTGTGTACAATATGAGAGGCTTCCCCGGAATCGGCGCTGCGAGAATGGGAGGATTTAACAAGTATTTCTTGATGCTATCAAACGCCTCCTGACATTCTGCGTCCCATTTGAAACGAACATCTTTCTTCATTAGTTTTGAAAATGGCTGGCATCTACCCGATAGATTTGATATGAATCTTCGAATGAAAGCCAATTGTCCTTGCAGCGAGCGAAGCTGTCGAAGGTTCCTTGGTGGTGGCATCTCCGTGATTGCCTTAATTTTGTTGGGGTCGATCTCTATGCCTCGATGACGAACAACATACCCCAAGAATTTGCCGGAGGAGACTCCAAAAGCACATTTGAGAGGATTCATCTTCAGATCAAACTTTCTGATTCTCTCAAATACAATTCTGAGATCTTTTAAATGATCATTTCGGCCAAGACTTTTGACAACAAGGTCATCTACATAGCACTCGACCTTCTGATGTATCAAATCATCAAATATGTGCGTCATCGCCCGCTGGTAGGTGGCACCAGCGTTCTTCAGGCCAAAGGGCATGACTGTGTAGCAGAAAATTCCGATGGGCGTCCTAAATGATGTATGCTTTTCATCCTCCGGCGCCATTTTGATTTGATTGTATCCTGACGATCCATCCATAAAGGAGAACATGTCGTAGTTGGACGTATTGTCCACTAGGAGTTCGGATACAGGAAGTGGAAAATCATCTTTTGGGCATGCTTTGTTAAGGTCCCGAAAGTCAATACAGACACGAATTTGCCCGTTCTTCTTCTTCACTGGGACGATATTGGCAATCCAATCAGCATACTTTTCTTCTCGGATGAAGCCTGCCTCTATTAATTTTTTTGTTTCAGCAATCACTTGTTCTTCAATCTCCAATCTCATTCTCCTTGGAGCTTGCTTGACGGGTGCTACATCCGGTTTGATTGCTAATCTGTGAACTGCTACATCAGGGGATAAGCCAGGCATCTCAGCATATGTCCAGGCAAAGCAGTCCCTGAATTCACATAGGAATTCTTTTATTTCTTCTATCTGTTCTTCGGGTAGGAGAGAACTAATGAAGGTTGGGCGAGGATCCTCCTCAGTTCCCAAGTTGACTTCTCTTAGTTCATCCATAGTGGTTGCCTGTCCACCATCTTCAAGCTCTTCTGGTGCAGGCTCGGCTTCTACGGGCTGTTCATCATAATCTTGAGCCTCGTATGTCTCTTCAGCATCACCATCATCGGATTCAATCTCCATGCATGTGATTGCCTGACAAGTCTCTTTCCGGAGGAATTTTCTTTTGATGAATCCAATACCTTTATATGCGTCTGTATCCTTCTGCCGTAACGGACGCGGACTCCTCCCATACCAGAGGCCCAAACTTGTACGAAGCTGTCTCTTGGTAGTAGGAATATTGACTTGCTTTCGTAGCATTCTCTGAATATTTTTGGTATTGAACCTAGGTAGCCTCGTAGGAAATACCTCTTCAGAATCGAGGATCATGCAATCCCAATCATGATTCTCCTCTTCGCGAACTCCCGTGGAATATAACACATTTTTTGGAATAGTCCCATTTTTACGGGGAGGCAGATAGAGAGTGGCGAGTTCTTCAACTTTATGCACCTCGCGCGGAATAATTTCTTTAAAATGTTGTAAAGGAACACGCGTGACTACAAGTACACTATCTGAAATTGATAAGCTGTCAATTCTTCTAGAGAACACATTCTGCACCGTGTTCATGTAAATGGAGTCGTAGTCATAATCATCATTTGAAAATTCGACCTGCCTGCTCCATTCATCCGTTGACTGGCACACTTTCCGAGATTTAGCAGGAATAACATCATCTTCATCTGTGTCACTTCCCAGATGAGGTACATGCTTCTTTTCCTTTGGAATGGTCTGCGCTTTGGGAAGAGTCGGCACTGCCTTCTTTCTCCCCACCTGCTTTTTCTCACCCTGTAGTTCAGGTCGCTTTGTACTCTTTGAATTTGATGCTTTAGCTTCGAGGGAGCTCGAAGACTTTTGTTTCTTTGGCATAAAATACCGTGCATCTTCATAGACTGTTGCTTCATGAACTGTGAAGGGCTGAATATCACCAGAGATCCTGAATTCTTCTCCATCTTTGAGATATTTCATACACTGGTGTAATGTTGACGGGACAATGCCATATTCATGCAACCAGGGACGACCTAGTAGCGCCTTGAATGAAGTATCCGCATCAATCACATGGAATTTAGCTTCTGTATGGAGCTCTCCAAATACAAGAGGGAACATGAATGATCCAAGGGTTTTCTGCCCTTTCTCGTTGAAACCATGCACCATCAGTTTATCTGGCCCGAGGTGTTCCACATCAAGGCAGAGGGATCTCAGTGCTTTCAAGCTTATCAGATTCACGGAGGATCCATGATCGATTAAGATTCGACTGATGATCAGCTTATCGCTCTCTGCAGTAACATACAGATGACGATTATGATCTGCAGTTCCGAGCATCATATCCTCTTCGGAGAAAGTAATAAATGGCTCATTACGAGCTTGTAGAACTTCAGTCAAATTACGTTCAGCAAAATACGTCTCGTATCTTTCGGGATCTTTGAGAGCCTGAATCAGAGTCTCCCGAAGGTCTTTAGACATCACCAAAGCATCGTATATGCTAAGCTGTGCTGGAATTTTTCTTAGATGGGACAAGATATTATAATCTATCCCATTGGCTGAAGTCTTCTTTTTCTTAGGATCTTCAGGGATAATGTCATCGTTGATAATTATCTCTTTCTCCTTGTCTTTGTTGGAGACCCCTTTCTTCGGTGGAGGCGGTAGTATTTTGCCGCTTCTTAACTGCACTTGAGCAATCTCCTCCGGTTCAGAGTCATTTAACTGAGCATTTTCTTCAGAATCAGCCATTGTTGCATCTAGGGACTCATCTGTTGATTCAGAATCACCACCCAGGTTTACATGTCCCATCCGAGATGCTATGCTAGGGTCTGATTCGTCTTCCTCTGGAAAATACAAATCCTCCTCTGAACTGTAATCCATTGGCAAAACCATCATACAGGATTCAGAGGGTACTTCTTCAGCATATTCTTCTTCTGTCAAAGTACTCGATGTCACCGAGATGACCCGACATATTTCTTTTGGAAGAGAATTCTCATCATCTTCTCCGGCTTCGTCTATCTTAAGCTCCGACATGAAGTCAGCGAGCTTGATAGGTCGCCTTACAGTCTGATAGTATTCATCCAAACTATCGATAACCCTCTGAGTTGCAGTCATCTTCTCCTTGGGCTTCTTCAACTTGGTTTTCTTCTTTGATGATTTCTTCTTTTCAGTCTTTGAAGAACCAACTTGGTTGGAAAACTGTTTTGAAGTAGAAGGTCGTACCACCGGCAGTGCATTCAAATCTATTATTGGCTCGATAGGAGACTTCCACTTTACACCTGAAACTCCTTCAAGCTGCTTCAACATTTTCACAGTTTTCTTAGAGACCGCAGTCTCCCACTGTTCTTCTTGAGCTGGCTTCTTTTCATCTCTTCTTTCTTCAACCAGGGGTACGGAAGAGGACGTGATCACCCGAGTTGATTCCTTTCTAGGATGTGACAATACATTGTCAGACAATGTGATCTCTCCCTTCTGATATTTTCTTTCAAGCCAATCCTTGAAGATGTAACAATCTTCAATAGGATGACTCAGCACCCGATGATATGGGCAGTAATTTGGGTCACCAGTGTGCTTCGACTCTTCGGGTCTCTTGCATTCAGGCAGTTCTAGACCCGATTTCAACACTTGTCGAAATAATTTGGCGACACTCTCCCTTTTGAATGAATATTCTTTATTCATTTTATCTTTGAGGGATTGGAACGTTCTATCACCAGTTCCTATTGCTTGTCTCTGACCTCCAACTTGATAAGTCCGTGGCTTATCATTTCCCCCTAGTATCAACTTTGGCTGGGGGTTGGGGTTGTAGGCCTGTTTGGGCTTTTCTTGATATTGCATCGGCTGCTTGCCCTTGTCTACATTATAAATCACATGCTTTTCTCTATCAGCTCTGGAGAAGAATGTAGAGTCGGCATCACCCCTTCTAGCACCTGGGGCCTTAGCCTTTTTGGGCTTATCAGAGTGATTTTCTGACCTAGACAAATTCAGCTTTTCAAACTTAGCCACTCTATCGAGCAAGTCTTGAAATGTATTTATCGTAGCCATGCACAGGAAGGGTTGCATCTTATCATCAATGTTGCCCATTAACAACTGTACTGCATGTTCTTCCTCAAGCTGCTGCTCACATTTCATGCTTAAATTTCGCCAGCGAGTGATGTATTTAGTCACTGATTCTTCTCTTTTTCTCTTATCCAGAGCGAGATCAGCAATCGTGATCTTCTCAGTTGCACTAGCAAACCTCTTCACGAACATATTTTCCAATTCTGCGAAAGTCTTCACAGAATCATTCGGCAGTTCAGCATACCATTCGAAAGCAGTTGCCGTTAAACTACTAACGAACTGTCGGAAGAGTAGGGCGTCATTTCCTCCTGTATTCCCACAGGTGGCTTTAAACTGTGCCAGGTGTTGTCGGGGGTTGTTAGTACCATTGAAAGTGTTGAACTTTGGTACAGAATACCCTTTTGGGTACGGTACTTGGTCGTATTCAGCAGGATATGGACGACCTTTGCCCACCAACTTTTCTGCTTGATCAACGGCTATGATGGCCCTGATCCTTTCTGTGATTATTCCTTCCAATTGTGCAGCGGTCACAGGTTCAGAAGTACTTGCAACATTTTGTGGAGTGGGCTGACGGATCACATTATGAGCATCGTGACCACCTTCAGGAGTGCCCCGTACTGCTGAGACTTGAGGCATTTGAAAGTTTGGAGGATCCGGAGGAGGATTGGGCATGGCACCAACAGCAACAGTTCTCTGCATCATCTGCATCATTGCCCCCATCTGAGCCATCATCTCAGTCATCTTCTCATTCAACTGAGAGATTTCTCTATCTTTAGCTCTCATATGTCGCTTCATATGTCTCTGCATGTCTGCAAGCGTGACATTCTCATCAGCGAAGGGATTCTCCTCGGCTTCTTCTCCTTCTTCTTCTGCTTGGGAGGGACCACCTCTGCCAGTGGTGGACCCAGCTTCACGACGACGGTGATAAACTCGCCTAATCGGGGGTTGTTGATCGTCTTCATCTTCACCCTCATCATAATAAGTTTCCTCATTAACATTGGTGTGTCTCACCATATAGACAACTTCCATGTCCAGAGTATTATTTGTCTCTTGAATTTCTTCTTCTAAATTTTCATCTAGAAATTCATCAATGTTTTCTTCCCCTTCGAGGTATTCTTGTATGTTTTCGTCCTCTTCAAGGAATTTCTCTTCTTCAATGTTTTCTTCTCCTTCAAGGAATTCTTCTCCCTCCATATTTTGATCATCTATATTTTCCTCCAATACTCGGATCTCCGAACGACGACGCCATTGGATTTTCGGTTCTTGATTAGGCACGGGGACTTCTTCGATTAGTGGGCTGCGATCGAAGTTAGCCTTTTCTTTTGGAGGAGATGGAGGGCGACGGGATCCCCTAGAGGATTCTCCAAGGTGTCTACCGTCTGGAGGAATGTCGTTATGGGTCCTTTTAGGGGCCCATTTCTGACGTTGTTCGTAGATGGGGGCGGATCTCCGGGAAGCCTCACCGGATGTCACGCCCAGATCAGTCCTCCTTTCTCTTCTTTCTTCCTTTTCATTTCTTCGAGGCTTTGGCCTCCAGACTTGTTTTCCTTTCCACTGGGACCTTTCAGCAGTGGATCCCTGAACATATGGTTCAGGTGTCACACCCCGATGTTCACCACGTGGGATATATCTTCTTTCTCTTCTTTCCGCCACAGCAGATAGACGTTCCCTTGGCGGAGTTCTTCTGGCCTCTATTACTAAGGGCCGTTGAAACTTTTTCTTTTTAAGACCTTTTTCCTTTACAGTCTTCAGGACCCGATAGACCCGGGCTGAGAGAGTTTCAGGTTCCTTTCTCTTTGGAGGAGCTGGGACCTCCTGTCGTTGCTCCCAGAAAGACTTCTTCAGCTCACCAGTGGAGCTATTCCTTTTCACCCATTTTAAATCAAAAAACTTGTTCTGGGTAGGAACATTGGCTTCAGGCACTTGGGCCGACAGATTGGAAGGGTGAACAGGGAGTTGTTGTTGCTGAGCTCGGAGTTCAGCATTCATCTTTCTCCTTTGTCTTCTCGTAGGCCTCCCTCTAGATGAGGAGGCTTCAGCATTGTACTCTCCAGGCGCAGATAACCTGGTCGGCAGGGGTGTGGTGTTTGTAGTCACCACGGAAACTCTCCCACCATTCACAATTCTCTTGGTGGCTGGGACTTCTGATTGTGACAGCCGTTCAAACACAGAAACCCTCCTACGAGGATTTTCAACAGCAGGTCGTTGCGCTGGCAGATGCACACGACGGGTGACAGCTTCAGTAGAATGGGGCCTCCTGGCAGGCCTTTCAGCATTCCTGCCATTCACGGGAATGGCGGCAGTCCTTGCAACGACTGCAGGAAAATCAACACTACCAAATTGGATGGTAGCTCCGGCATTTCCGGTCTCAATAATAGCATTCGCCAGCTGAATCCTGGCTCCTTGTCCCAGTTGGACAGTCATCGGCGTATTCTGTAGATCCATCTGCATAAATGAAAGGCAAGGGTTAGTAATCAGAATCTGATACATCACCCCGCACTTTCAAAATGCAGAGACTTGCACAGAACACAAAACAAAAATAGACAAAAATAATTAGCAGAAGCAAGCAATAATAATAAATTTGAAAACTCTGCTAAATGCCATTTAAATTTGTTGAATGATCATTTTAGAAAAATCTGAGTTTTGAATCATTAAACGATCATCTTGAAAGACTCAAAATTTTGAGTACGATTTGATATAGCTGCTACTATAGCACTGAGACGACTAGCCAAAGATGGAAAGAGAAACCAAACCCCAGCGGAGTCGCCAGAAATCTGTGGGCTCCGAAAATTCGGCCCCGGCCTCCGCTCGCGCGATTTCTTATTCGGCGAGGGAGTTTTAACGAACTAAGTTCCGGGGTAAATTTTGGAAGGCAGATGTGTTTGTAGATAAGACACTACCCAGAGATTTCGCCCTCATTTTGTGAGGACTTTATGATCTGAGTTCTGGTTTCCTATAGGCGCAAGCCCCTATAGTTAATTACCCCTCCCGATCACGAGAGAGAACTTTCGATTAAGGCTAGTCGTCAATCAGATACGTAGAGTATACGTGTTATCTGGCATATAGTAGCAGCAATGGTTTGGATATTGGTAGAAATTGGATTTGGAAATTTGGCAAGGTTTGAAAAGTTTGGAAGATTTGATATTTAAAATAGAAATTTCACCATCGTGCACTTAAAGCGGATGGTGGGGGAATGGATGATGGACCCGATCAAGATCCCATGGTTCCGTCGTCCCGGGCCATCGTGGTCCCTGGTCTACTTAGTCAGAGGAGGTAGTCGACCCAACCTGACAGAAGGATCCTTGTCGGCAGCCATGGGTTGCTTCGTCCAAGGGGACCTTGTAGACCGGGGTTGAATGTTTGTCTAAGGGGACAAATTTGAATCCACCTTAGCTAACAGAGGGCTTTGTGCCCTATCGATCATATCCTATTGATTCATATCTCAAGGATTTAACGCCATTAAGGAGCGTATTGGCTCTGGCCATAACCGCTATCTGTGGTGCCATTTGGCGGCAAAACCACTCGGTTCAGAGGGCCCCGGGTCATAACCGTTTACCTGCACTGCCATTTGGCGGCGAAACTGCCGGTTAGAGGACACGTACCACGTCCTTACTGGCAAGAGATTGTTTGAGAATGGATCCTAGTGATATTTTCGACTAGGCATTTAGCTCTTTTGTGAGCTGAAGTAACATTTCATATTTGTCCGCCTCGACAAACTTTTGCGGAGGGCGGATGATTTTTGCTTTAAGCATTGAGGGATAGATTTCAATTTTAAATATATTGAAATTTGGAATTTTGGAGTTTTTGAGATTTTTGTGGAGTTTTTGGTTTTTTTTGGATTTCTATGGGTATTTTGGGTGGAGCTTTAGAATATTTGAAATAGACTGTAGATATTTGGGAGACATTTGAAAATATTTGGGAACCCCTCCGGTTGAGATTTGCATTCAACACGGCCATCATCGGGGTGTTTGGGGGTCATTTCTTTTTATGGATTGAACCTTGTCAACTCTGTCGGGATGTCGACAGAGGATCGGGTTTCTCGTAGGCTTTGTGCCTTTTGTTTAGTGAATTCTCTTGATTTTAGGCTTTGAAGGCCTAAAAAGAATGTATTTAAACAAATACACCGTTCGATACAACCGTGTATTTTGTTAGGTAGTTCGAATCTTGTCGACTTCTATTGATCCGTATAGAAGGATCGGATTCGAACTTGAATTCACTTGTCAACCCGCGCAGCATCCATAGGCGTCACGTGTGTACCAATAACACGCTCGCCAGGGCCCATGCGGGTTGAGATTGTATTTACCCCTTGTGTACCTATGTGTATACAAACTAAGGTGCACGTGCAGGGGTACTTTGAAATAATTATAGACGCCTTCTGTCTGCTTGTACGAATGTTGCAGATCCGGTGGCGTTGAGTTGTAGATCGTAGACGCCTTCTGTCTGCTTGTATCAGAAGTTGCAGATCCGGTGGCGATTTGGTCTTGATGTTGACCCCCTCCCCCTTTCTCAATCACCGGGGGTGGATTCCTTTTTGGACTTCGAAGTTCGTTGCTTCGAAGAGAACTCCCTTTGAGATCGTCAGTGTAGTGGACTTGTTATTTCTGATATTTGTGGATACCAGAACTGTTTTCCTCTTGAATTCAGGGATTTTGGAACACCGAGAAGTTTAGCTCGGATATGTTCAAACATCTCTTCCATTCTGCAAGAGGTGTTCTTTTTTGTACATCGAGCTATCTTTGTACCCGACGTGCTTGTAGATCTTAATCACCGTTGTTGTAGGTGACACTGCGCTTGTGCCCACAATGGTTCGTTGTACCTACGATATATCCACTGTTGTTATCCACAAGCGGCTCGTATTTGTCTGTAGAGATCCGTTGTGTTTGCTACGAGCTCCTAGGAATGTTCATAGGAGACCCTCGTTTCTTGCATCACATTCACCTTTCACCAATCTCAGGTGGGATTTGCTGAGATTGCACTTGTCTGTAAGGACGGATCTTTGATTGTTGGTCTCCCGTATTGCCTTCTCAATCAACAGGCATTTGTAGGAATTTTTGTAGGAGATACTTGTACTTTGATTGTTGTATGTCTTGTAGGAGAGCGGGGCACTCATTTTAAATGATATTGATTGTGTCATCCGCCTTTATTTGTAAGCATTTCATGCTGCATATTGACTGCTATGATTTGCAGAAGTTCTTTGCATTTGATTGACATTGAACTGTCGCTTCTTGTGGTTACGTCACTTGATAGTTCTTGCATCTTGATCATCAATCAAGTTGTACTTGGAACTTTGGTTTGAGTTGGAACCTTTATATGATTGTTCGGATCGAGCTTGAGTTCAAGTCCAAATGCATGTCCCCTGTTGTCCTTTGAGTTCATGTCCGAGCTCAAAATGAGTCCAACCAAGTTCAATTGAAGTTCAAGTTCATTTGAGTTCGTCGTGGTTCGATTCTTTGAGTTCAAAATATTCTGTTCAAATCTGAGTCTGAGTTCACATTTAAGTCCTCGTAGTCTTGTTGAGTTCAAGTTCGAGTTCAAACAAGTTCAGTGTCATTTGAGTTCAAATTTGAGTCCCAATACTTTGTTCTTTGTAGTCAATTTTGTGTGTCCAAGTTCTTGTAGTCTTGTTTGGTTCAAGTCCGGATGCACAAGCTCAAGTTCAATCTCATTTGCACATTTTTTTTTTTTATTATTTGGATTCAAGTTTATTTAAGTATATTGAATCAAGTTCACAAGTCCACCATTGTTCTTTGAGTTCAATCAAGTCCAGGTACGATTTCACCCGAAATTTCGGCAGCCTCCCGGCGTCTCCCCCGTTTTAGGGGAAAACTACGAGAAAACTGGGCCTTTCCCACCACGCGCAATAAAGGCGTGTATGGTAGGTGCCCTCTGACGAGGACACCGCGGCCGTGATTTTTGTTCCTCCCACCACGCGCAATAAAGGCGTGTATGGGGTCTTTGACGGTACCTGTTTAAATGCACAGTTTGCTTTCCCCCCGCTCGGGGGTACTTATGAGTGACCCCGCCTCGCCGTAGGTGCCGCATCGGGGTCCCTTCCCACCATGTGCAATAAAGACATGTATAGGCGGTTTTCCGGTGCGCCACGAACGTCGAAGTAGAGTTTAGGCGATTGCTCGCTTCGTCGTAATCATCAGACCGGCGTCCCATCCCACCACGCGCAATAAAGGCGTGTATAGGAGTTTTTCCGGTCTGCTGCAAACAACGATGCGAGAAATCTGAGTTTAGAGAGTTCGTACCTTCGCGGGCTTTATCGGTGGCTCGTTTAAGAATGCGCAGTTTGCTTTCCCCCCGCTCGGGGGGTACTTATGAGTGACCCCGCCTCGCCGTAGGTGCCGCACCGGGGTCCCTTCCCACCATGTGCAATAAAGACATGTATAGGCGGTTTTCCGGTGCGCCCCGAACGTCGAAGTAGAGTTTAGGCGATTGCTCGCTTCGTCGTAATTATCAGACCGGCGTCCCATCCCACCACGCGCAATAAAGGCGTGTATAGGAGTTTTTCCGGTCTGCTGCAAACAACGATGCGAGAAATCTGAGTTAGAAAATTCGTACCTTCGCAGGCTTTTCAGTGATGTCGGCCCGATGATCGAGGAAGGCCCGGGGACCGAGGCGGGAGAGGGTATGGATGTCGAGGCGGAAAGAAGCACATATTTCATTAATTATAGTAATCATTAGGTAATTATAATTTAATAATTAATTATTAATTAATTATAATTAATAAGTTAATTATAATTATAATTAATCTAACAATTATAATTAATAATTAACTATTAATTAATAATTAATTATAATTAACTAATTAATTGTAATTATAATTAAATAATAATTAGATATAATTAATCTTAATTAAAATAAACTAATCCTCCTTTCTCTGCTCATGGGTTCGGCCAAAGAAGCGTGAAAGGGACCAAGTTACCTTCACAGCCGAGCTCCTGTTGTTGCTTCCTGCGTCTGATCAAAATGTTGTAACTTCCCGATCCAACAGGGAAGGGAAAGTCGTCTGAGGAGCGAAGTCGAACAGCTAAAAGGATTCGAAGAAACGCTCGAACGGGAGAAGGTTATCTTCACAGCCGAGCGGGCTCCTGTTGCTTGCGTCCGATCAAAAATGTCGTAACTTCCGATTCAGGAGGAAGGGAAAGTCGGACTAGGAGCAAAGCCGGACAGCAACGAAGGTAAGAAGCTCTTCCCTCTCTCTCTCTCTCTCTCTCTCTCTCTCTCTCTCTCTCTCTCTCTCTCTCTCTCTCTGCTTGGGGTCGGCACAGGAAAACAGAGGAGGAGGTAAAGGCGTCGGGTCCAGTGGAGCTCGGGCTCGGTCGGAGAAGCAGTGACGGGAGCTTGCTGTGTGCGTGAAATTGAGTGTTGGAAGAGGTGGAGTTAGGGCAGAGTTTCAGTTCTCTGTTGAGGAGGAGGAAGGTCGATCGCGGCTTGGAGTCGAGAGCAGAGGAAGAGGGAAGGAGGCGAGTGTGAGAAGAGCTTGTGGCGATTGTGGATGTTGAAGCCTTCAGTTGGTGCAGTATTTAACGATGCGAGCGATCGTTCGATCGAGGCAGGCCGCAGGAATCCCGCGAGGAACGTCGGCTGGATTTGCGGGATAGCGACGCGAACGGCGCCGAATCGGCGAGATTTCGGCATGATTTTGAGGATCCGACGGGTAAGAGGTTTATGTATACTGGATTCATCGTTTTCTTCTCCTCTTGTTTCGTTCATACAGAGGTTAACAGATGCTCATCTCTTTTCTTTAATAAGGTAATAAAGGTATTAGCAATGGCAAAATTATAAGCTAAAAAAAAATCTAATATAGTCTTATCACCTTTATTAGTCGGACCAAAGTCATAGCCATCATGATTGCTTTTTAAATCTTCTACCTCTCTACCAATATGTCTTTTTAAATCTTCTCCAATAAAAATTCTTTCTTCGAGAGGTATCTTTTGCATTAATTCTTTTAGGTCATTCCAATATTCTAATTTTGAATATATATCCAAACCTATTTGAGGAGCATAAGCACTTAAAATATTAATAATTTTAGCATCAACAACAATTTTTAAAGCTGACTAAAAAAAAACATTGTAGTATGATTAAAACTTTGAAACAATATTCTAAAAAATCTCTAATAATTTAGTTATATTCTAAAACAATGAATTCCTACCTAGTAATATATTATGTTGCCTACTATCATAGCATTTCGTGAAATTCTAAAATGAGTTTAATTATGTCTTAATTACTAAATGACATGCATTATGTGCTTATTTAATTGTTGGGATTCTAAGGAGATCTGGTATAGATAGAGGAAGTTCTATTATGATGCTAAATGCATATTCTAGTGCCAAGGGCACATTCTGGTGCTATAAACACACTCTATTTACTAGGAGGCATAAGGGTCAGAATTCTCTGATTCTATCTGATGGGAGGCATAAGGGTCTGATGGAAATTTGTTACTTTAAGCTCTGAAGTGTGAAGTAATTGTTTATTTACTTTCTCAGCATTGCTATTAAAATTTCTGATGACTACATTAATACTCTGCTCAATATAGTGATTTATTATATATTTTTTAAACATTCAGTTAAACGCTTAGTAAAGAATTTATTTAGAAAGATAAATCATTAAATGTAGCCTACTGAGCTATATTAACTCCCAGTTATTTAATCTTCTATTTTCAGGGTTTGGGAAATGAAAAGAACCTATTGAGTAGCAATTTCAGGATCTGATTTGAGTTTATATAAATACTTCTTTTCTAAAATTTTGTTTAGTCATGGCTAATTATTTAATCCGCACTGTTTTGTACTCCAGTCTATAGTCATGCACTGTAGTATAATTATCGTATATACATTTTGATGTTATATGAGATAAATTTTGAGAATACTAGAAGTTATTTGCCGCTTTGTGGTTTGTTGTTTGTTTTAAAATCAAATTGGACAAAAAATCTTAATAGTTTCCAAATCTTTGATCTTGGATTTGACCCGCTGCAAGCCAACATGATAGGACATGTTCCTTACGTGGATTTTATCGGGTTGGGTTGTAACATTTAAACCCCACAGTTGTTCTTCTTTGCTATCCAGCTCACTTAGCACACACACATAATGAAGGAATAGATAGTCCATTCATTCCATTATTGTATTTCTTCATATGGTGTAAACCTGAAAGGAAAGCCTGCTCCTATGGATGGTGACTTGGGAGGGGTATATAGTGCATTCAAGCCAGCAAGACGAGCTAGAATGGAATGTATGCATATGTTTTTATCATGCGGGGCCGGCAGCCATTCAATGTAATTATTTATCACTTCATAAATTCATAATTTCCTAAATACTATAGGCATCACTTGTATATAAATACTAAAAAGGGATGAAAACAATGTAAGCCTTTTAGCCACTTCTTTTTTGTAGATTTTTTTTTCAATAAGAACAAAGTCAAACAAAATTATTTATTACAAAAAATTGAAAAAATAATAATAATTAGTTGTGGAGTCAGTTTCACTTTTCAGTTGCCACATATCCTACATAGCTCAAAAATCTAAATAAAAAACTACAATTCTTTCACCACAGAAATTATTTTCTGCTACTTAATATACCATGTTTAAGCAAACATCACTACTTATTGATTTTATCATGTTCACTCGGAATAGGCAAGCTGCAAATTGAAGGCTGATGCTTTCCTTATTTATTTAGCTATGACCAAGCATCAATAGATGAACAGAACCAATACAGCTTAAAAGTTTTAGAATGAAACTAACCGTGTGTACTTGCAATCAGGGCTAACAGTACCAATGAAATGTTGGCAAATATATTGGTAGAGTCTCCAAGCATCATTTCCTAACATCTCTTCTGTTGCTGCCCTCATTGGAGTAATGGGAGGATGGTCACCTGCATCTGATCCCATTCGCGGCTTATGAAAACCATCAGTCAGTAATGAACGTATATGATTTCCCCATATAGGATTATTTTGTTGTGCTCCAAGCACATTTCTGAAATCAAATGATGCGGGGTAGGCTGTGCTCTCTGTACGTGGATAGCTGGAAAATATCATCCAAAAATATTCAAAATGTACATCGAAGAACAAACCAATTACAGCATGGTAATAAAATACATATTCTGAAAATGGAAGTCAAACGTTGAGAAACAAGCCAATTACAGCATAGTAATGAACTGCATATTCTGGAAATGGAAGTAAAACTCAAAAGCAACTTGGACCTATGAATATGATTTGTTTTAAAGAGGACAAATATAGAGGAGAGAGAAAGCATGTTCTTTCCATGGCACTGGACATAATAACAAACAATGATAAAAACAGAAAAATGAATTCTTGAGAAACAAATCCTGAAGACCTTTTTTTTTTTTTATGACGAGGAACCGTCCGCTGCCACGCCTAGCTTCGTCGAGCGCGCTTGGCAGTCCTTTAAGCGCCGGCTGCGGGTACAGTGGCGTGGGTAGCCCGATAGGTCGGCCGGGGTTTACAAATCCTGAAGACTTGCGTGCATGATTGCAACCAGGTTATTTATTTTTTTATAATATGGGAACCAAGTTAATCTTGCATACACAATCTTAACCTGCTGTCAGAATGAAACAATTGATGCAAAGAAGGCAAATGCTATAACAAACTGAGAAGTTGTACAAATAGTATAGTAAGCAAAATTTCCTTTTGACTAACACAATTAATGTCAACGTGGAAGTATTTAAACTAATCTCAGGAAACCTATTTAATAGTAAAGTGAGTTCCAAATACTAATTCTCCACTATCTACTAACATTGCTTTTTTTAATTCACCTCAGTATAGTCAGAGGAACATAGTCTGTATACTAATAAGAAAGTTACAGTACAAAAATAGATGAAGAACAATATGCAAACAGTTAAAACAACACTGTTTAGCTTACTATGCCCCTACATCTTATTCAGTCAAACAGTTATGAAGATGAAATCAATGGAAATCATAACAAGCAATAAATCTTTAAGCTCTTCATTCACAAGAACATAAGAGAAAAGTTCATGGAGCAATATAATAAGATGCATTGTCCATTGGCCTAACAAATAACAAAAAGAAAATGTGACACCGGACCGGAGGGGGCTCGACCACTCCTCTTCGACGATCCGGTGACCGTCGCCGGACACAATTCCAAGAACTCCTTGGAAAGAAACCACCACCTGAATATACTTCAGGATACAGAAAAGACACAAAACTCAACTTAAACATTATTTATCTCAAAATCTGCCCTATTACAAGTATTGGCTAAGTATTTATAGACAAATGTAGCAACATAATAGGCTACACTAAGTAGAAGAAAGCGCAATTCCTATACAGCCATACAAACTACCAAATGGAATTAATCTAGCTTGAAGTTAACATGTTTTAAGCAGCTTAGCTCCGGCGTCGTACTACCGTACATCAATATGTTGAACAGTAAGTGTGGGGAATCCAATGCTTGAAATAAGTAGTGTAGAAATAACCTGATAAATCCTTGAGTGTAAAGTCGCTCAGCTAATTGCATGGCAACATGTGGTCCTAATGACAGCGCACTTGATGCAACCTAAGAAAAACAAAGTACCAAATGATATATAAGTCCAGAAATGGCAACCGAAAAAAGTGTGGTGATACTAATAATGCCAATAATTTTCAAATTTGCAACAGAGCATGAACTAATATGTACCATAAAAGAGATTAAAAGGCAAATCAGTGAAGGAAAAAAAACCAAATTCAACTCATTCGGCATGAGTGGATACAATAGCATCACGGAAAGCAGTATATGAAACAAAATTATAATCTATGGCCGGCAAAATTTAGAAGTAGCTGGCGACATAACTCTCTGAAATGATATGTTAGTTAACTTGAAAAGCTGGAGTCCATGACTATTCCAAGAAACTTCAAGTTTTATAGGGAGTTTGCCGAATTCAAGTTAATTATTAGAGTTTGGTTTCTAGCAGAAAATCAGCCTCTACCAGCTCTAATCGTGCGAAGGCAGGAAAGATAACTGACATAATTATCCACAACAGCAATTGATATTTAAGTTATGCTGCGGATGTTAAACAATAATAGAGAAATGCAAAAAGAGTATCATTAAACAACAAAACTGTAAATTTGTTTAAATTATAGATATAAGACATCCCGTTTTATTACTTAAAATGTACATCAGAACAAATTAGTGATCTATAATCTAACTTTCCAAGAGCACGAAATTATCAGAAAATGATTCACAGAGAAAGGATGTTCAAAAAATCAAAACTGTAATTAACATTAGATTATAAAGTTATTCCACCTAAAAAATATAGGAGATTTTAAAATAATATGACTTAGAAATGACAAGAGATATGGCTGCTAATGCTTACCTTCAATAAGTTTACAGTGTTAAGGCCACAAGGACGACTCTTGTTTTCTTCATTTTTGGACACACCAGTTACCTCAAGAATATTCTGATCAAGTACCAGTTTTTGAAACATTGCAGCAACCTACAGTTTGTTTTAGGAAATCAGGATAATTAAACAAGCACATAATCATCAATAGCACTATCCCAATTATTTGGGATTCCTTTTCAAATGAAGGGAAAATGAAAAACAAGGATGTGATAGAAGAAGCACTAAGAAAAACCTTACATCTAAGTCAAATATTCTGTTTCGATCCCATTCCAACTGTAGCTCATAACCATCTTTTATTATATAAGGACTAAAATACCAAAATTTTTCCGGTTTAAATGTCATGATTTGCATGTAACGTTGCACACAAAATCCCAGTGTAGGGGTCTGACAAGGTCCATAACTGAAACAAATGTTAGAAGAAAAATCAAGAGGAATGCATGATAAAATTTCTAGAAAAAGAAGTTGCAAAAAATTTTCATGAATATAATACAAATAATCAACATGGGCTAAGCCATCAGACTAAGGTTAACATTGCTATCTTGTGTTTTGTTGCACTACAGAGTATAGCAGATGATTGGTTGATACGAACATGCTTAAATTGTTGCCTAAAATGCAACATGAGTAGATATTAGTTGAGTAAAAGCCTGAAATAAATGTTAATACGAGTTTAATACAATTATGTTATGATGTCATTATTTTAATTCATATATAACTAACAAAATAGATTAGAAAACAAAAAAAACATTTATCAAGACATCTATACAATCGTTCCAAGAATGCATAAAGGAACTTTTCATCAAACATCCGCACATATATAACCACTTCTGAACTACCAGAATAAGGAATAAGGTATGGAAAGATTTTGCCGAACTTTGTAGCATATTGAGATAAGAGAAAGCTGAAAGAGGTAAGAAAGAAAAGAAAGCAATAAAGGCAGTAAATCTTTCATTTCATTCATCTTCTGTGTTGTAGAGTGTAGTATGTATGCGTGTGTATAGATAGATAGATATGGGGGGGGGGGGGGGGGGTGAGGGGATAATAATGGAGTGAAGTGGATAAAGACCTCGAGGCGATTGGGTTTGGTAGAAGCCTTGAGCATGTAAGATTGGTAATGTTTGTCAGTTGTAGAGAGATACTTGTTGGTTTCCATTGTAGCCATTGGGTTTATAAAGTTGATTGAGGTCAGAGGTGAGGTGTAAGGTCACACCAAAGTCTAGAAGCCAATAGGTGGTGGAGGTAGAGTCCGCGAGTAATGCCTGAGGGTATGAGGACGTGCCATTTTAGCTTAGGTCTTCGCAATCCGCAATTAGATGCGATATGGCCTCTTTTGCAACAAATTTGATAAGTAGTGTGATGTTTGAGGTTTGAACTCTTCAAGTTGATTGTTTAGAAACACGATCATAATTTGAGCAACCTCAATTGGTTGAGAAGGGGCATGATCAAACATGTCCTCTAGTTGCTAATAGCGTTGTGGGTGTAGATGAGTCTTGTATTTGATGTAAATCATGGGCTATTTCTACTCCTAGATTGATCTCTTTATTGCATAGGAGTGAAATTTATCAATACAAATGGGTTGAATATTGATTCGAATGATGGCCTTGAATGCCTGATAGGTGGTATGCAAGTTACGAGAGTATAGAGGAAGATATCCTCTAGTGGTAGAGGAGTTTTGGTGAATCCTATGGCATCAGTCTTAACTTTAATGTTAAATAGGTATTTAGTCATTGTATTATGGGCCATGGTAATGTTGTGAAGCTCATTTTTCGGTTGGATTAGTCTAAACTGATTTGTAAATAATAGTTGGTGATCGATAGTGAACCAAATGTCCGCACAAGTGTTGAGGGAGAGAACATATGAAAGATGAGGTGATGAAATCCCTGCGTAGGTGACAACAAGATAATGGTCAATCAGATTTCAAAGTGAACATATTGGGACATTGACATTGATAATGCCATCGCCGATGAGGTGTTTGGGCAATCTGGATGTAGTTCCATCAATAGATACCTTGAATATGTTTGATGTAGTTCCATCAATAGATACCTTGAATATGTTTGCTCAAAAGAGCCAGAACACCTCTGATCTCAAGGTGGGGTGGTTTTTAGTGTTAGTTGAATGGTGAGGGTGTTCTTGATGTTGGTCATGAGAAACTTGAGTAAGATAGGGAAGTCGCCAATCTTGAAGATCGATAAGGATCGCTCTATGCTAGATACATTTGTGACTGATGTTTTTTGCTTGATCCACTAATAACCTAAGTATTAATAAATGCAGTTAGGTAGAGGTAGGTAGTGTTGTGTGGCTATCACGGCTTTGATACCATGAAACCAACATTTCAAGATAAGAGAAAGCTGAAAGAGGTAAGAAAGCATAGAAAGCTATAAATATATAATACGTACGGGCTATAAAAGAGCCCTATGACCTTCATATAGGGATGTGCATTCAATCAATTCAAATGGACATATATTTGGTTTAACTATGAAAACATTTCTACTTTATGTAAACAACCAAAACTCTAATAATAGTTCTAAAAAGAATATGGAAAATGACATTTCAATTATTTGGAATAAGATATTTATTGGTATTTCGATTTTTAGTTTTTTTTTTTTTTTTCTAAAACCAAACCAGCAACGACAATCTAAATAACTCTTATTTCAAAACCAAAAACCGAACCGCCCTTAATTAAACCGAACCAAACCAACTGAATATAATTAGTTCAATTGATTTTTCAGTTTAAAATAACTAATACACACCCCTTTCTTCATGAAACAACATTGTTTTCATCATTAACATGGAAATAATCAGCTTTATTGGTATTCCAAATGCTTCATAGTTAAAACAATTTGTACAATCAAGAATGATAAAAGGATAATAAATCAAAAAAGTTCTCAATAAATACAACTCATTAACTCCAAAGAACACATACGCCAATGGATGGCCCAACATAGCTAAATAAATAAATACATGAATTTAACATATTTTAGAAGGCCTTCAATATTGTCAAACATGAACAACCGTAGGACAATAAACATTCAAAGAGTGAATACCTATATGCAAGAGGTCCTAAAAGAGCAAAATGCCTCCACAAACTAATTACACTAAAAAAAAGCAAAAGAATTGATAAATAAACAAAAATAAACATGCAAAGTAAAAAAGGCCAAATCAATCAGAATAGAGCTTACATTGACAATGCATAGCAAAGAAAAGATAACATAAGGGAAAAGATATGAAGAATTTACGAGATGATCCTGGAGTCAAGATTCCCATATTTTCCTTGAAAATAGCGAGTCTGGAATCGAGTGAAGGCAACTCCAACCTTCAAATCAATCTCTTGGCGTGCATCTACAGCTAAGGCCTCAGCTTTGTTTGGTTTGACAAGGTTTTCCAATGCCTCCAATATGTCCTTCTCTATAACAGAAGAAAATCGAGCACGCAGTATCCTTCGACCAACCTCATTCTCATTGAATCCCGTGCATTCAATAACTAGAAAAAAATGTTGCCTTCATTTAGTCATCTATTTTAGAATGTTAGTAGATGGAAGTTATCAAAAACATATATAGCAAGAGAAATGGTAGCTTGCCACTTTTCTCAATAAGAGTGATATCAGTTATCATCATCATCCACTCATCCGACTATTTGAAATTCTTCTTTAAGAGGGTGTGGCGGAATCATTAGGTTGATCAATTTTGATGAAGAATTAAAGGTTCAAAAGTAGCATCTCTACAATACATCCGTCAAACCCTTCCAAGATTCACATTAGCATAAAGCCTTTGGCAATGCACCCAGCTCTAGAATGCATTGCATCTCCTTTTTTTCTAAAGTTCTTTTTACCAATTTCTACTTAGTGTTGAAATTGATTCAAATCATGGTCTAGCTAAAACTTTTTAACAACCATTACTTAATAAGCTTTTTAACATGAAAAAGAGAGAGAAATACATAATGGGAGAGTGGACCTTGAATAGCTCACATTTCATTCACTCAATAATAATCTCAACCTAGCCTTAAAAATCTCATTTATGATGAAAGGAACCTGGAAGTTCCAAGAAAAAAAAGATAAATAAGAAAATAAATCCTAATGAAATAAAATTGAGAAAATTGGAAATAAACTCCAAATGAATCAAATCTAAATATTTTCTAAATATAAATCTATAAATTAAGCAGGAAAATATTTAATCAATCATGTCATTGACGTCAAGCATAAGTTTGGATTGGACGACCATCATCAACTCCCCTAGAGTATTAAGAATCCCCTAGAGTATTAAGAACTCTCACCTAGAGAGTTATGTTGCTCAAGGGGTAGGGTATGTGGTGATTTTGCTGAATTTTGATTGGTCCTAAGAGTTTTGGGCTCTAGCCGGCGGCTAGGGATTTGAGAGAGCTAGATCTTCCTCTCCAATAGATGATTAATTGTATCTTGTTTACTTTCTTATTATTTCATCAATCAAAAAAAGATTTCTCACCCTTGTTTCCTCTTAGAGAGTGTGTATGGGTGCATTGTTATTTGATTTCAACCCAAGGGAATTGGATTTTTACTGCCACTTCCTAACAGTTTCCTTTCAAAGAGAAGTTGAAATGAGCATGTGGGGATGGATGAGCAAGGGACTAGTGGGCATCAAACAGAAGGCCATAATGCAAAGCAGATGGAGGTTCACGACCAACATGGATGCGAGATCCCATGAAACATGACATAGAAGTTGGTTAAGACTGCCAAAGTGCAATTTGAGAAATCTAATGTTGTTGTGAATAGGGGTGTACTTGCAATTAGGTTGGGTTAGGAGCAGTGGCGGAGTCCGGTGTTGTGTCATGGGATTGAACACTAACAAAGGAGGAGGTCCTATAATATTTCATTAGAAGTGTACGCGAGGGAAAAGATTGGCATATCAAAGGAAATGCTCGATAAGGACCTGCAGAGTGCTGAAATGCTCAATAAGGACCTACAATAGTTCTAGATGATATGAGTGATTTGTCAAGTATAGACATTTCCCATGTAGATACTAAATAAACTAGTTAAAAATAGTGGTTTCAAGTTCGGGTGGTCTGTTCACTTGCTTGTCAAATTTTTTCATTATTTCAAGATGCTTAGTATGTAACCCTTAACCAAGAAATATAAGACAGGAAATACAATTATAATCAGCTAAAAAAAGTTCAGCAAACAAAAAACAAAAAGAGACTTAGCTTAAAGAAGATTTGCTAAAAATACGAAAAAAGTGGAATATGTGCTTTAATTAACATCAAACCAATAATTAAGAAGAAAACATATAAAAGCAAGGGAAGAAACAACCTTCATAGCATATATTTTCACCCTCACGGTCACAATCCAACCACAGTACCAAATAGCTACAACCACGAGCTTCTTGGGATAGATGCCTGCAAATATGACCCTAAAGGGGAATTTGTAAGACAATGGAAAAACATGCATTATAGCTATAAAGAAAATGAAGGAAAGTTAATGCATGGACAAAGATGTAGACCTCTAAAATAATATTGCATGCATTACAGCTAGGCCACTGGTGCATAGGAGGCACTACAAGTAGTTCAAAGCTTAGAAATAGCTTCACAAGAGCCCCCAGGCCCCCACCAACATATAGCAATTCTTTATAAAGGTTGATAAAAATTAGCCTTGCTTAAAATGCTCACTCACTCCCACCCTCCGTTCCTACCTATTTCTAAATATGCACACACCCTCAGGCTATTTATTGAGTGCCATTTTAGTCCCAGACTATTAAAGCCACCAATTTAGTCCTTTGACTTTTCAATTATGATCCAAAATAGTCTAAAAATTATAATCATTAATTAACTTAACAAAAATTTCACAGAAAATTCACAAATGAGAAGGGGAATGAAGTAGGGAATAAGGGTATTTCACACAAATCAAGACACATAAGAACTTCATTTTCTAAAAATATGTGATAAGGTTGGAGTGGATTTACCCTTAGAGACAAGATACGAAATGAGCATATACATGATAAGGTTGAAGTAGCTCCAGTGGAAGATAAGATTAGAGAGAGTCGCCTTAGATGGTTTGGTCACATAAAACAACGACCTTCCGATGCTCCGGTTAGGAAAGTCGAGGTATTAGATTTGACTTATATTAAGAAAGGTAGAGGTAAACCTAAAAAGACTTGGTTAGAAAATATTAGAAAAGATATTTCTTTATTAGATTTAAACGAGAATTTGACTTTTAACAGGACACAATGGAGAAAAAGTACTCATGTAGCCGACCCCACGTAGTAGGACAAAGGCTTGTTATTGTTGTTGTTGTACTCTCATTCCTCACCCATTCTTGAACTTTGCAAGAAATGTCCATCAAATTAAACAATGATTCTAACTATGAGATTATTTTTTACCATGTTTGAAGAGTTAAAAGACTAAATTGGATATTTTAAATAGTCTAAAACTAAAATGGCCCTCCATAATATTCCAAAACCATTTTGACCAACCCAACATACATTAATTTTTTGGGGTAACAACTCCCCCCTAGAGTTTTCCATATTGCTTATTTACATATGCATCACTACCCCCTCTTCCTATAAATCAGCCACTCGACTAATATTTTTGGGCAAAGCAGTCCACATTGGAAATGTAATAACCCAAGCTATTTAGTGACCCTATCATGGTTGTAGAAGGCAATCCTCGACATGTTGGCGGTTATCTTGATCACAGTGATGGAAGAATTGGGGATCACCAGGTACATGTGCTTATAGTCTTATAGATAAGCAAGCGATTAGCAACTAGTGACCCAATACTAAAGACAAAATGATGTTTATAATATGCATATTATGAGCATGTTATATTGATGATTGCATGTATGTTAATGTATTTCTTGTTGTGACAACCCTATGTGCATGCTACATGATTTTCCCAAGAAAGTTGCTCAGTCGACACTCTACGATCTATCCATAGAGATACATGTATGATCTAATGAATCTTGGTATGACATGTTGGCCATATGTCCATACGATTAGCTTCTGGAATCATTTGATGTTCTTTTTTAAAGTTATTTTCATCATATTATTGTACAATCAATTAATTATATTCCAGTAATTTTACAAGCATTTTATCAAAGACGAGTTACTCATCAGACTTTCCCTCTTTTTGGCTTTCTAGAAGCCTTAGTCTCTTATAAGATAAGGTTGGTTAGTTTCATTTCTTCTCCATGGGCATTTTGGTAATGAGGGAGAGGGAGAGAACCTATGAGATAGAGGGGGTTCTAGTGAGCTTCAGTTATGGGTGTAAGTGAGTCAGCCATCTCACGAGCCGGTTTGAACTCGACTCGTTAAAGAGCTCCTCAAGCCTATACTCGAACTCATATATTAAACGAGCTCCAGCTTCTCTGCTCGAAAGCTCCTTAAGCCAAGCAATCGAGCTCCAGCATCAGCAAGCTCCTCAAGCCTCTGCTCGAAAGCTCATTGAGCCACTCGGTTAACTTAAAATATGTTTAAAAATTAATTTAAATTAGTATTATATAATAGATTTTAATATTTTTAAATTAATTTAATATTAAAAATAAAAATTCTAAGAAAATAGAAAATTTTAGTTTAAAATTAAGTAATGGAGCTCAACAATCTAATCAAGCTCGAGCTTTCCAAACGAGCTCAAGCAATCGAGCCAAGCTCAAGCCTATAATTTTTTTTTTAATAAGTCAAGCTCAAGCTTAGTAAACGAGCACAAGTCAAGCTTGAGCTCGAACGCAGTAAGAACTAAATAAGCTTAGCTCAATCAGGTAGATACTCAACTCAACTTGACTAGACTCATTTACACCCCTAGCTTGGGTGGCTGAGTTGGAGTATCTCATAGTGATTTCGCTCCTAGCAAGGAGTTTTATTGATTCCCTGCTATAGAAAGAAATTAATTTCATTCCCCGCACTTGATTTCATGTTTCATTCATGAATCAATCTATGAAATGCATTTTTTATGAGTTTGCTAGATTTCATGGATGAAATTTCAATATGTTGCTTATTGTGGATTCCTAGAAATGTCTACTATTTGTTGGCAAGCAATTTATGAGATTTGAATGAGCCTATGAGATTTGCTCTCTGTATTCACCCCTTTATCATTTGTCATGTATTAATGTAAATTTATCATAGTTTAAGATGATTAACTTGTGACCTAACATGCATGACAAGCATCATGATGATTTCAAGGGACTAATGACCTAGATGTGTTCCTTCATACGCTATAATGTCCTACATGTGATGATCCTACATGCTTTATATAGCTATGAATGAAATCCTACATGCATCATATATATGGCATACAAGATATTTTATGATTGGCATGGCTACAATGATGCATACATCATTCCATTTCAATTGTGTTCATGCCATGTTTCATACTACAAGAGATTGTTATGTGACATATATGATGTGTATGAGACAGGAGAATAATGGCTATATGAATTAATATGAATTTATGTCATTTAAAGGAAAAATTGGCTATGAGCACTATATTTTAGCCGAAAGAAGTTATTCTCATAGGAGGACAAGTTGATGATTGTCTATAATATGAAAGAGAATAATATCATAGAGTGGGAGGTGTTGTAAAGGTATACAAGGGAAGATTCAATACTACGCAAACAAGAGTATGGGTTTAAGTGCAGCCAGCAAGCTAAGCGTGAATTGGGAAATCCTATTGTAGTGATTATAATATAAAAGGATAAAGATGATGCATGATGATTTATCTAATTCAAATATATGAATGATCTAGTAAATGCTTGATGTACGTGGAATATGAATATGCAAAGGATGAGTTATGAAATGTTTATGTATATATTACATTCTGTTACGCCGGCCCATCCTGGGCCGGCTGGACCGGTCCACCCTGGACCGGTCTTGGCTTATAGCCGGCGGAAGAAACCCAGCCAGGGGCTGGGCGGAAACCCCTAGGGGGCCCACTTGATGTATTTTGAGTTTTGGGAGGGAATTTTTGAATGTGAGGGGTGATTAGGTAATTTGTAATCTTCCTTTCATGATAAATTAGGAGGAATAGGGGGAAGAGAGTTTTATCTGGAATTTGAATCTTTTTGAGATCTGGGTTTGTGTTCTTGGGCTCTAGGCTACGGCTAGAGATTTGGAGAGTTTTTCCTTCCTCTCGAATTGAAGGAAAGTTGTATCTTGCAAGTGCTTTTCATCTCTCATTAAATAAAAGTGTTTGCTTTATTTTCTCTTACGTTTTTCTCCTTCGTTTTCTCTACGAATCCACTGTTTTGGGCTGTTTTCTTGTGTGGACAGCAGTTTTCATCCTAGATCTACTTGGTTCTTGGTGTGAAACACTTGGAAATCCAAGTGTTTCCTATCAAATTGGTATCAGAGCACCGATTCGGGACCACCGGCGGCTGAAATTCTGAAATTTCAGCAAGATCGTCGTCTCCGGGAAAAGATTTTTGTGGATCCGTTAAAAGAAAGATGGCCGGAAAGAAGGTGGAAGTTTTAGAAGGCGAGTTTGGTCAACTGAAGACAGATCTGGAGGGGAAATTCATGGAGATCTCTACCAACAATGAGAGGTTGGAAGGGAGGTTTGCGGCCATGGAAGAGATGATGAAGAAATTACTTGAGATGAAGACTAATCCGACGGCGTCGGATGCAAGAGAGACTGTCGGCGACCATGGCGTAGGAGGAAATCCGAACCCGCCTCGGGGGAGGAGGAATCCGGCTGTGGAGATCCTTGAGGGAGACGACGACATGCCACCTCTAGAGCCACTTTCTAGAGAGGAGATGAGCCTGGGGAATGACCGTCGAGGTGCTGATTTTCAGCGTCGAGGTGCTGATTTTCAGCGTCGAGGTGCTGATTTTCAGCGTCAAGATGTGGATTTTGAAGGCTGGAGGGGAGAATATGAGGGAAGTGCAGATTTTGGCGAGAGAAGAGGAGAATATCAGCGTCGAGGTGCTGAATTTCAGCGTCGAGGTGCTGATTTTGAAAGGGGAAGAGGGGATTATGACGAAGGATTCGAGTACCAACGTCAGAGGGGGGACCGGGACACTTGGGGAGCACCTCCTCTTCGAGGAATGGGAGGTTATGGAGAGTACCGGGGTAATGGAAGGGATCCGAAGGTGAGGAAGTTGAAGATGCCCATCTTTGAGGGGGAAGATGGTCATGGCTGGATCTACAAGGTGGAGCGTTACTTTGCTGTCAACGGGTTGACAGATGATGAGAAGCTGACGGCGGCAGGATTGTGTCTGGAAGGGAAGGCGTTGGCATGGTATCAATGGCGAGACAGGAGAGAGCCTATCAGGAACTGGAGAGAGTTCAAAGATTGTTTATTAGAACGTTTCCGAGCCGATGGGGGAGGAGACTTCTATGAACAGTTCTTTGCTCTGACTCAGGAGGGGTCCGTAGCCGACTACCGGGACAGATTCGAGTACTTGGCTAACCGTCTGGATCACATCTCTGAATCGGCCCTGGAAGGGAATTTCATGAAGGGGCTCAAACCGGAGATAAGAACAGCTGTCAGAGTGCTGGAGCCAAGGAACTTAGGCAAAGCCATGGAGCTTGCACAACTGGTGGAAGATCAGAAGAGATCAGAAAGAGGTGCTAGAGGCAACTACTCAGGAGGATCATACAAAATGACTACTGCTGTATTACCCTCAAAAGGGGTAGCCCCAGGGAACCAGAGGGAGGTGCCCAAGGAGAAATCCGGTGGAGGAAATGGGGGACAGTTCAAAAGATTAACCGACAAAGAGATGCAGGACAAAAGAGCAAAAGGGTTGTGCTTCAGATGTGATGAGAAGTACATGCCAGGGCACAAGTGCAAGGATCGATCTCTTCAGGTTCTCCTCGTTTGTGAAGATGAGGAAGACGAAGAGAGAGGTGGAAATGACCCCGAGGTGGAGGAGGATGAGAAACTGCATCTGGATGTAGCAGAAGTGTCTCTGAACTCTGTAGTGGGATTCACTCCGAGTCACACTATGAAGGTGAGAGGAGAGATAGCTGACCGAGAGGTGGTGGTGTTGATCGATAGTGGGGCAACCCATAATTTCATTTCCACCCAGATAGTGGAGTCGCTTGGGATGGAGCTAGTGGACACAGGTGGCTATGGGGTGATGATGGGCACGGGAAAGGTGGAAATGGGTAGAGGAATCTGTAGAGAGGTGGTGCTGAAGATTCAGGGGATCCAGGTAAAGGAAGACTTCCTTCCCCTAGAACTGGGGAGCACGGATGTCATCCTAGGGATGAAGTGGCTGCGTACTTTGGGAGAGACGAAGATCAACTGGGGGGCATTGAGGATGGAACTCGTGATAGGGGAGAGAAGGAGGACGATTCAGGGGGATGCGGGGTTGACCAAAGCTGGGGTTTCTCTCAAATCCCTATTCCGGACCATTCAGCAGGAGGGAGGAGGCTACTTGGTGGAATTGCATAGTTTGGAGGGGGGAGTGGAAGAGGGAGGAGATATACCCCTCTCCGTTCAGCCATTGATTCAGCAATTCCAAGAGGTTTTTCAGCCACCTCAGGGATTACCCCCGCAGAGGGAGCTAGAGCATGCTATAGTGTTGAGGGAAGGAGTATCACCCGTCAGTGTACGCCCTTACCGCTACCCCCAGTTCCAGAAGGATGAAATTGAACGGTTGATTAGAGAGATGCTGGAGGCAAAGATCATCAGACCCAGCATCAGCCCTTTCTCTAGTCCCGTTCTGTTGGTAAAAAAGAAGGATGGCAGCTGGCGTTTTTGTGTAGATTACAGAGCACTCAATAAGGAGACTGTGCCTGATAAATTTCCTATCCCCGTTATCGATGAGCTCTTGGATGAATTAAGTGGGACCGTGATCTTCAGCAAGATAGACTTGAAATCGGGCTACCACCAGATTCGAATGAGGAAGGAAGATGTTCCCAAAACAGCTTTTAGAACTCATGAAGGCCATTATGAGTTCTTGGTGATGCCCTTTGGCCTCACCAATGCACCTGCTACTTTCCAGGCCCTGATGAACAAGATTTTCAAGCCTTATCTCAGACGGTTTGTGTTAGTATTCTTTGACGACATCCTGATATACAGCAGGACAGAGGTCGAACATTGGGAACATTTAAGAACGGTGTTAGCGGTTCTACAGGAGCATCAGTTGAAGGCAAATTTGAAGAAATGCTGCTTCGCTCAAGCCAGTGTAGAGTACTTGGGCCATGTGGTATCAAAAGAAGGAGTGGCGGCTGATCAATCCAAAATTGAGGCAATGCTAAGGTGGCCACTACCGAAAAGTCTGAAGGCGCTGAGGGGATTTCTGGGATTGACAGGTTATTACAGAAGATTTGTGAAGGGGTATAGCACCATAGCCTGGCCACTTACAGAACAGTTGAAGAAGGATGGTTTCCTATGGAGAGAAGCAGCCACCTCTGCTTTCGAGAGCCTGAAGAAGGCAATGACTACAGTGCCAGTACTAGCTTTGCCAGATTTTACTCAGACATTCATTGTGGAGACAGATGCATCGGGGTACGGACAGGGTGCAGTACTTATGCAGAATAGGAGGCCCATCGCTTATTTCAGCCAGGTGTTGACTGCTCGGGCAAGGATGAAATCAGTATATGAGAGGGAATTGATGGCCATCGTGTTGGCCATCCAGAAATGGCGGCCTTACCTACTGGGAAGACACTTCGTTGTCAGGACTGATCAGCGGAGCCTGAAATTTCTTTTAGAACAACGAATGGTGACTGAAGAGCATCAGAGGTGGTTATCCAAGTTACTTGGGTACGACTTTGAGATTCAGTATAGGCCAGGAGTGGAGAACAAGGCGGCAGATGCCTTATCCAGATGTATGGAGGAATTACAGACAGTCGCTCTATCCGTGCCTTGGATGCTGGATTGGGAGGCCATCAGAGAAGAGAGTGCCAAAGATGAGAGTTTGAGAAAGATCAGGACTGAAGTACTGAAGGAACCGGGTAGCCACCCGGGATACTCCTTGGAGGGAGACAAGCTGTTGTATCAGGGAAGATTTGTTATGCCCCGAACGTCGATCCACATCCCAAACATACTCCATGAGTTTCACGGGAGTGCGATAGGGGGCCATTCAGGCGTACAGAAGACATACAGAAGGCTCGCTGGGGAGTTGTACTGGAAGGGGATGCATAAAGATGTGGAGGAGATGGTAGCCAGATGTGAGGTCTATCAAAGGAGTAAGTACCTAGCGATGTCACCAGGAGGATTACTACAGCCATTAGCTCTGCCTGGTAGAGTATGGGAGGAGATTTCCATGGATTTCATAGATGGGTTACCCCGCTCAGAAGGGTTCACAGTGATCTTAGTAGTGGTGGACAGGCTGAGCAAGTATGCCCACTTCATTCCCCTACGACATCCCTACACCGCAGCAACAGTAGCATCAGCTTTTATCAGAGAAGTGATCAGATTACATGGGGTGCCAGAGGCGATCGTATCAGATAGGGACAAGGTTTTCCTCAGTCATTTCTGGAAGGAGCTATTCAGATTGCAGGGAACAGTGCTCAAGAGAAGTACAGCCTACCACCCACAGACGGATGGCCAGACGGAAGTAGTCAACAGGAGCTTAGAGACATATCTCAGATGTTTTGTTTCAGAGACACCAAAACTATGGGCGAAGTGGCTATCCTGGGCTGAGTACTGGTACAACACGTCCTTTCACTCGGCTTCACAAATGACCCCATTCAAAGTGTTGTACGGACGGGATCCCCCACACTTGGTACACTTTGGGAGCAGTAGTACTCCTGTTTCGTCAGTAGAGTACTTGGAGGAAAGGGACCGAGTATTAGAAGAATTAAAGAGGCACTTGCTGAGGGCGCAACAAATCATGAAGAAGCAGGCTGATGGGCATAGAAAGGATATCCAATTTGAGGCAGGGGATAGGGTGTTCTTGAAGCTACGTCCATACAGGCAGAAGACAGTCGCCAACAGGAGGAATGAAAAGTTAGCTCCAAGGTACTTTGGGCCTTATGAAGTGATGGAAAAGATTGGAGCAGTAGCATACCAACTGAAATTACCCCCATCAGCGACTATACATCCGGTTTTTCATGTCTCCCAGCTGAGAAGGGTCATTGGTGACCACATCGCCATTCCTGAGCTACCGCCGACACTTACGGAAGAGTTAGAGGTGATCATGGAACCCTTAGAGCTGAGGGGTGTTCGCCAGAAAGAGGATGAAACTAAGGAAGTGTTGATCCAGTGGAAGAACCTTCCTGACTACGAGGCCACGTGGGAGCCATACGAGATGGCGAAACAGCAGTTTCCTGATTTTCACCTTGAGGACAAGGTGATTCTTTGGGAGGGCGGTAATGTTACGCCGGCCCATCCTGGGCCGGCTGGACCGGTCCACCCTGGACCGGTCTTGGCTTATAGCCGGCGGAAGAAACCCAGCCAGGGGCTGGGCGGAAACCCCTAGGGGGCCCACTTGATGTATTTTGAGTTTTGGGAGGGAATTTTTGAATGTGAGGGGTGATTAGGTAATTTGTAATCTTCCTTTCATGATAAATTAGGAGGAATAGGGGGAAGAGAGTTTTATCTGGAATTTGAATCTTTTTGAGATCTAGGGTTTGTGTTCTTGGGCTCTAGGCTACGGCTAGAGATTTGGAGAGTTTTTCCTTCCTCTCGAATTGAAGGAAAGTTGTATCTTGCAAGTGCTTTTCATCTCTCATTAAATAAAAGTGTTTGCTTTGTTTTCTCTTATGTTTTTCTCCTTTGTTTTCTCTCCGAATCCACTGTTTTGGGCTGTTTTCTTGTGTGGACAGCAGTTTTCATCCTAGATCTACTTGGTTCTTGGTGTGAAACACTTGGAAATCCAAGTGTTTCCTATCACATTCCTACCCTTTCATGCTTCAATCAATATAGCATGTTTGCATGTTTAGATTTATTTACATGCATCACTACAACAGTATGAACATGAACATTACATGGGCATGAAAAGCATATCATGCATGAACAAGAATGTGGCATGTTTCACTGATATGACCTAAAAGTATACAGATCGTTTCTTTCTATGTATTGAATTTGGTAGTAGATTTGATGTGAACTATTGGGTTTTATGGTCATCATATTACATCTGCATGTGTTATATTAGTTTCAATGAAGGGTAAGAAGCTTGGAAAACAAGACTTAAAGATGATACATAGATGATGTTTTGGATGTTCATGTATACTTTTGTAATCATGGTTCAATACATTGATGATGTTTTGGTGCCTTTGCACAAGAGATAATCATGATTATTGCATATCTATTATTTTGGATCATAAGTAGTAAAATCAATGTAAATGAAAAGTTTATACTCATTATTTGTTATTTATTATTTTGTAATGGATGTAACAGCTCATGTGAAAATAAGTGATCAACTCTAACAGATCCCCGCGCATCATGGAACTATGTTATGAGCGACACAAATGTGATTTATATTGATGATTGTATAACCGTTTATCTCATATGTGGAACCCAACCCAATGTAAACTATTATAGCATAGAGGTTGCAAATGGGTTTGGCAAGGCAGGTCTCTCAGCTATCAAACATTCTTTTTTATCATGTTTAAAAAAGATTAAAATGGGCGTAGGAGGGAGGGGAGAGAGGGGGGGGGGGGGGGGAGAGAGAGAGAGAGAGAGAGAGAGAGAGAGAGAGAGAGAGAGAGAGAGAGAGAGAGAGAGAGAGAGAGAGGGAGGGAGGGAGGGAGTATGCTAACATGATAGGTGGCTTAGACCAAGATATGGTGTAGGCCAAACTCCAAAGGCAAGTCAAGTGCAATAATATATGTTGGGGCTCATTAATATGCCTCAGAGCAAAGATTTAGGAAATGTAAAGTGCTCAAATAGGCCAGACAAGAGAGAAGTATTCAGAGGAAGAGATAAAAAGAAATAGACAAAACATACATAGAAGCAAGCTCTTTACCACCCCTATCCACAACTCAAATAAATACAATGAGAGAAATATTTATCAAAAAATTACAATCTTGCGTTCTATCATGTGATGTTGTAAACAGCTTAAAAAGACTAGAGTCAAAAAGAGAACACCAACCCGAGGTACCACTCTAAAACATCAAAAGGATGCCATGAATCAAAGTGAAGCAATTTTAAAATGTCAATATATGAAATAACACCATACCTCAGGAACAAATCTATAATATATCCTTAAGAAAATTTACAAGCATAACTTGTATACATTAAAAGAAAGTGAATACATAGTAAATATTACAAAAATTGTGCTTTGCAAACACGGTAACTAATAGCAATAGAAGGATTTTCTTCAGGATGCTAGATTAATGGGAATTCGTTGAATACCTACAGAGCTGAGGGTCCTAGCAATTAACAAAAAAAGCCACCAAAAGCAAAAATATACAAAAATCGTGTGCATTATCTAAGAAATTACAGGATAATCCACAATAAGAAAAGATTACCTTTGGGTTTGATTCTAACTTTACAACAGGAGCTTGGAAAAGATCCAAATTATCAGTCGCTTCCCAATTTTGGTATGTAGAAGGAAAGTCTAAACTGCAATGGTTGAAAATGAATTAAACATGATTAGGCAAAACAATCCACATCATAGTGTTCTGTCCGATTTGAAGTTTTGAACCACATATAAATAATTCATATAGATAAAAACAAAGAGGATATGTTCAAAGATGTTAAAAAAGACAATTTACAACCTAAAAACATGTCCAGTTACAGATGTAACTTTAAAATGAGCATGAAATCCCTGAAACATTCCGTCAAACTCATGTACATCAGTACTTCCTCTCCGCGTAGACATCTGTGGAAGTAAAGCATATCAAAATTTCTAACTTAATAAATTAAAAATAAACATAAAACAATCAGTATATAAGGATGGTGTGTTCGATGATTCTACCATCAAGTGAAAGTAATACAACATAGATTAAGAAAGATATTTAAGCTCTTAAAAGAAAGCAAAGAATCAGCCAAAATAAGCAAAAAATCTCACCCATCCATCATTACGTAAACTTCTCACAGAAAATCCAATTTGCCTTCGAGAACATTTGATAAAACTAAATGGAAACATTGCCAATTTGTAGCAACTAATCACAAATAGCTAAAATTTGACCATTAATCTATGTAAACCATGGGAACAACAAAAAAAATGTAGCCCAGTAAACATATTGTGTATGAGAATCCAATATCATTGAGTATGCAATGCAAGCAAATTTAACAAGAAGCAATCATTCTTAAGCCTCCAACAAAGAAAACAACTAAATAAGATTTTCTATAAAAGGATTTGGCAATAGATTTGCCCATTCTCTCCCTTGCCCTCCCACCCATCCTGGCAATACTTGATGACAGCCTGCAAACAGATGCCATAGATCATAGTCAAGAAAATACCTATTGATCTCCCAGGAGCCAACGAATAGCACTCCTTTCTAGCTTCTCTGCAAATAAGAAGGGCCTAAACCACTCCTCTTATTACTATCCAAACAGTGACTTGCCGCCCTACCCTATTGGATGATTAGCTAATCTAGGAGGTTCCAGCATGAAAAATAACTAGCTAAAGTGCAAGCCAAATTTTCAAATGAAGCTTCTAGGATCTTATCTAAGAAGCTTCTATGACCTTCTATAAGAAGCTTCAAAAACCTTCCATAAGATCCCAAGAACTTTCTAGAACTTTCCATAGGAACCAACAATAATGAACCAAAAACCTTCCAAAAAGACCCAAGAACTTTTCAGAATATTTAGAGAACCTTCCAAGAAATGAGAATAATATTTTATAATTCAAATCTAACTACAAGGTAGACCACATTAAGAAGAGGACTTGGAGTTTGTTATAAATTCAAAATTCAAAGAGAAGAGAGGGAAGTGTTGGGCACATCCAAGAAGCCAGAAAGGCCAAGTCAAGCCATTCAAGGCTCTAAAAGAGACTATTAGGGAGCAAAATATGGAGGTTTCCACGAATTACTCCAACAAAGCAAGATGTGGCTGGCCAGATCATGGATAGGATAAGATTTGATTTAGTTTTCATTGAATTTGGGATTAGAATTTGGATATCTCTTGTATTATCTTTATTTTTCTTTTTAATCTATAAAAGAGGTCCAATATAAGTTTTTTATAAATTGCAAAAAATTTGAAGTTATTTTGACTCCAAATAAACTCTCCCTCTCTTTAATAACTGGCCACTAAAGTTATCCCCTACTTGTAATTTTTTTTACACCGATACTCTAAAATCTTCCCACGTAGTGCGACAAAGGCTTGATGTTGTTGTTGATGCTCTAAAACCTTAAATCCTTGTAATCCTCTCTCTCACTAGGATACCCTTTCACATGATTTCTCTTTTTTCAAAAAAGTACTTAATTCAAAGTCAACAGTTTGTTATAGCTAGATTTTCTTCTCATACGTTGGTTACAATAGAATATACTTCTTAGATATTTCTCACAAATTTATCTACTTCATAGATTTTTGTGATAGTTACATATATCTTTTAATATGTTGATGATTGGATTATTAGATTGTCATATATTTATGAAGGATAGATTGTATTATTTACTTTTTTGTGCTATTAAGTTTCCTTTTGCTCCAGTGTGGAGTTCTAAAATTGGCACTCATGTGTATAAGAAGCTCTAAAACTTTTTCTGTGAACTCTCTTCTATAAAACGTTTTGCAATTTTTAATATAGTATTGCTTATCATTTTGAATTTAGTATATCATAGTCTGATCTAATTTATTTTAGCTCTAGCTATGGTGTTATACTAGATACTAAAAATTTAAATGTTAGAATTTTGTAGTTATATCATACTTTTTCTTGCATCTTTAATTGGACTTGTTTATCATGTCAGAAAAGGAGCATCACATACCCTCCGGCTATGTCCAGCAAGAGGAGAAGCCTCAACCTCAGCCTTAGCCAGCAAGCTCATAGGAAATACTTGAGTTCGCAAGTAACCCAAAGGTAATACCTGAGTTCACAAGCAACCCTATCCCAAATTGGAGAGAAAACAGCAACAAAACTGCTGTCTACAGTAGTTTAATAGCCCCAAACAGTGAAAAACAGCAAGAAATTTAATAGGAATATGAAGAAGATCAAAAAAATCAGCCCAAATTCAAGATAAAAACCCTAAATCCCCTTTTTCCCCTCTTTAACTCCAAACCCCATAAAAAACCCCTAAACAGCCCTTTTATTCAAATTTTCCCCCTTCCATTCAAAATTTCCCTCCCATACTTGAATTAAACCCAAGCTTGGGCCCACTAGGCTTCCTCCCCCCTTGCCCTCTTTCCGCCCCATGTGGATCCAGCTTGAGTAGGTAAGGACCGGTTCAACATGGACCGGTCAAGCCAACCCCTCCTGGGCTGACCTAACACAAGCCCAGCACCATCAACGTCTACAAATATATACATCAAATCAAAAAACTCAAAGAAAAAAAAATTGTGCATGGCCAAATTTTGAGGATGTCATTATGAATAAATGATGCAATCAAGGATTATCATTTTATATTTTATATTTTATTTATGTTTTGGATATTATGTAATTTTGGACTATGTTTTTTTTATGTGTCCTATGATGGAAATCAACTCATGATCATGCTTAGATATGGTGCTCTTTGATAATTTTTTCTCTGGTTTTCCACTCATATTTAACTTGTTTTTGTGCTTACTTATTGGCTAAGTGGGCATTTATTTTTGGGATGTTAATTCCTTAATTAGTTGGCCCATATCTCCCCATATTTCTTGGCTGCTTGGTGTTCTATGCTTATTTCGGTTTAATTGTGGCTCGTTGGAATTCTGCTAATTTTCCATGCAGAATTTGGTTTTCCCTTTCTTGGAAATTTTGTTTTTCTTTTTCACTGAGCGTTAGTTCCTGTAGGTGGCTGTTCATTTCCCCTCCTTGCTATTTCCTAGACTAATGTTTTATCTTCTCAAAAAATGGTTGTCTTAATTTGGCTTCTATTGGTTATTTGGGGTGGCACATTTATGTGGGATGTTGGGTTTTATTTCTCCTATAAAAGGGGTTGTTTTGCTGCTAGAAAGGGGTTGTTGTTGGTTGAATCTAATCCAAACCTAAGGGATTTCTTTCTAACTTGATAGCTATCTTCTTCCTACACCTATTTCTACTTCCCGATCTTCTATCTATTTATTATCTCCACGGTTACCCTTCCACTTGTATCTTTCCTCTCCAAAATATAGTGAGTGTGAGGTGTTGTGAGCCTGTATGTTGGTATTTGCCGGACGAGTGCCAACTGGAGTTGGACCAAGATTTATGTGACAAACTATTGGTTTGATTTTTCCTTTGAGCATCATTCTCTAATTTTCATATTTGCATGTGAGGTGACCTTTCTAGGTTGTTCTGAGGATAGTTTATTTTATATTTTAATTTGTTTCTTGCATAGTTTTCTAATCATTTACTTATACTTGTTTACTATTAAGTTATATTTTGTTGGTGATGGTTTATGTCTTATTGAATGAAGTGCCATGTTGCATATCTAGCGTTCTCCTACTTGGCTATAGAACTTAGGTTCATCAATAAAGGAGGAAAGATTATCTCTCACATCAAATGCATTGCTTCTGGCTGTACATTTCTGAAGCCCGTGCAAGGAACCAACAAACAATTTCTGTGGCACATAAAAGGATTATGATACGATAAAAGTGCAAAAAAAAAGGTTGTTGAAAATACATATGAGGATCATTAGCCTCGCTGAAGTAGAGTCTCCCCATACTAGTGAAACTATTTGTGATGCTATCATGTATTTTTTGAATTTGGGGCTTCAAGATAAAATGTCATCGACCACTCTAGATAATGCTAGTAGTAGTGATAGGGATGATGCTGCAACTTTAAGAGCTGATTTTGAGTCAAGGGCAAATCAATAGAAAACCGAACATACTCCCTCAATTAAGTTTGTTCTAATGTAATGATGTTCTTCACTTTTAACTGATGTGATTTAGAGTTTAAAGGAATCTGGATTCTTATATCTTTGAGAAAGAAAGTGCAATCACCATGTTCTCTACTTTTTGAATTTATTTCAAGCTGACTAATGACTGGAGAGATTTATTGAAAGAGAACCTTATGTAGTTATTTGAGTGCTTGTTGTAAAACTCCTTTGGAAAGGTTTATCCATCATCGATAGCTACACTTCAGGTCTTCAATGGTGAGCCACGCCTGATACCTTCACCTTAGATGATTACAAGCATAGCACTTTAATGGTGTCCAAAGAACAAGTAAATTAAAATCAATATGGTTTGAAAGCTTTGAAAGAGCTATTTGAGTACAATTTGTAAATTGCAATTTATTACAAGTTATGTGTGAAGAGTTAGAGAATTGTATTACTTTATGGCAAACATTTCATTCACAAATGAAAAGCTAATTATTGGTCATATTGATTTTTGTGTTAGTTAAAATTTATAAATTTTATCTTGTTAGTGAGAATTCAAAACAATCATTAACCATGTAAATGATTTTGTCTGATTTGTTCATTTGAGATCAACTTGATAACAACCCCCTAACTTTAACGAGCTATTAGCGAGTCAAACAAATATTTCAAACAATATCAAGAAGCTTGAACAAAAAACTAAAAACATTAACGAACATGAAATGAAAGCAAACAATGATTGAAAATAATGATTTGAACTCAAACTCAAAGAGCAGGTTGTTTGCTTATGTTCAACTCATTTACACCCTTATTAACATCCACACTGCACTACCCAACAATCAACTGACAATACAAGGCACCTTTGCATGGCGCCTTGGCTGTGGCAAATGAGCAAGCACACCTCAGATCTCTCTACTAATCTCATGCCAACAGGAAGGTGAAGTAGACGAAGTTTTCATGGGGATGGGGAGCAAAGGTCAAGGCCCTAAAAACTTAGTAGTCAGTAATGTATCCCTGAGGGGTTGTTGTTAGCAGGATTTAGGCCATATTTGAGGCTAATTTGAGTGAAATTCAGCCAAACGATCTAATATCCAAAATCAAATCTCACGGCAAATGAAAGTTGCCGTAGATGAAAAATTCCACCTTTTCGTGCTAAATCTCGAATTTCTGAAATCCTGTTTTTTGCCGGTTTATGAAATCCATTAGCTCCAGAGGAAGAGTCTGCTCGTTAAATCCGCACTATAGCCAGACAGTCATACATGATTTAATAGGAATTATCATGAATGTTGCCAAACAGTTTTCAGGATTTAGGCCCCTCAGGATTTCCGAAATCCGGATTTAGAGGATTTACGAAATCCTACTTAAATCAAATCCTAGGTGCTACCAAACAGCCCCTAAGAGTCTCTATGAATAACTTGTACAACAATGTAAGGACTTTTTTGCCACCAAAGAACCATGCAGCCCTCCAACAATTATCATAACCCTAAGAAAATCTCCATTTTGAGATAGGTAGCACGCCAATGTCAACCAAAACCACAAGATTCATCTATGGATTTATAAAGATTGAATACTCATATTAGTTGCAACACTGAATTCACTGTCAGCCATTGAAACAGGCAATTCCTCTCCCTCTTCTCAAAACTTAATCAATATGGCGAATGGATATATATTTCGTTTCCCAAATATAAATAAATTTCAAGTTCATATTCCTCGAAAGCGCATTAAAAAAACGAATTGGTAAGAAGAGCCCAAAAAACAGGCCGAAAGGTAGCAACTCTCCAGGTTTTGTCACGGCTGCCATATAGAAATCAACTAAAGTCTAAAGATTTAATTTTTTGAAGTAGGAACTCACCCGGCCATGGGAAAGCGCTGACGCAATGGATAGAGCGATGCTAGGTTTCTCTGCAACCTGCAGACGAGAGAATTAATACAAATAGGCTGAACACTGGAGGTGAATGTGGGGGCGAGTAAAAATAAGAAAGGAGTAGAAGCAGTCAGTCTCTCACCATCAATACTTTGGGCGCCATCGTAACGGAAAATGGAAGAGAAGCCGCCGGAGCTGAAGCAACGGCGATTCTGATTCCCGTCACCCAGGACCGGTGATACAGGCCAAGCTTATGGAGTTGGGAAGCACAAGCTCGAATTGCGAGCTCGTGAGGGGCTCCCGCACTTTTATTACTAATTAAATTCTTTTTCTTAGATAAATCAGCAAATAATTTTTTTTTCCAATAATACAATATGTTGGTTATGAAAAAAAAAAAACCATGTTTTTAACATATTTTATGTTCCCAAAGAAAAAAAAAAAAAAAAGCTGCTTTAATATATATATATATATATATATATATATACTCATCTTTTTTAGAGATTATTTTATGCGGCGTCTGGACGGACTTCCTATATTCGGACTCCCTTGTACATGATAGAACGCTACGTCTGAACCCGCACTTAATAATCTCTCCCTCTTTTGACCTTCTCATGTGGGATTTCATTTGTCAAATCGTGAGCTCAAGAATCACTATGACGACACTCCTCCAGCGGCATTTGTTCTTCCACTTTGGCGATATCACATAAGGGCATGATTTCACAAGCTATTCGTGAGCTCGTTTTTCAGTGCCACGAGCCCAACTTGAGTTCACCTTTTGAGCTCGACTCGAATTCGAGCTCAAGATTTGGTATGAAAGTCGAGCTAGGCATGTCTCGAGCTCGACTTGACTCGTTTACAACCCTACTGTAAGTAGCCAAGCGATTCATTTTGTTGCATGTAATAAAAGATATATTTAATAATAATAATAATAATAATTTTATTTATATAACTTAAATGTGAAATCAAATTTATTATTTGTTATATAATTTTGGTGTCAACTACATATATATAGCTATTGTTGGTGAGGATGGTCATGGGGTTAATGACAGAATGTGCTTCAACTTTGATGGTGATAGCATGCATCAATGTTTGTGCCAACAGTGTGTATTGATATTGTTGGTGATAACGCGCATCCAAGCATTTAAAAGCTATGCAATGGTGTTCAAGTGATGATTGTCGTGAAATTGATTGTAAGATAGAGCTATAGGATTCTTTAGATATCTCCTAGTTTGGGCCCCTCGGTCAATGTGAATAAAGGCTAATCAATAGAATTTTAATAGTTACAATTTGATTATTCTATTAAAATCCTCAAATAGCCAATGGACGATGCATGTAAAACTTCTTGATTTTAGATTTTTTTTGGGCATTCCATCAAGTGTTGTAGAGATGATGCTCAGGTGGATGAGTGGTTTTACCTTAGATATAATATATGAAATGAGCATACACATGAAAAGGTTGGAGTAGCTCCAATGGAAGATTAGATTAGAGAAAGTCGTATTAGATGGTTTGGTCACATAAAACGGCGGACTTCATATGACCAAGCTAGAAAAGTAGATATATTAGATTTGACTTATGTTAAGAAATGTAGAATTAAAACTAAAAAGACTTGGTTAGAAAATATTAAAAATGACATTTTTATTATATTTAAATGAGAATTTAACCATTAATATGACACAATAGAAAATATGATTCATATAACCGACCCAACATAGTGGGATAAAGGATTGATGTTGTTTGATAAATCATTTTTAAACATTTAAGTGGCTTAATAACATTGTGATTATTAAGCTTGAGCTTGTTAGATTCATCTTGTCTAAGCACTCACTCTGATTATAAGCACAAAATACTCGAAGATCAATTGGTCCCTCAAATAATATTGTGAAATTTCAACCTATACTTTTAGTACTTCATTAAGATCATTTTGGACTCAGGTCAATACATTTTTTTTTGTCCTTAGGCTTGTCTTGTCAAAACTTTCTTTTGACTATTGTAACATTTTATAAAGTTAGTTGTAAGAAAAATAACTTTGCTACTCTAGTTGCAAAAAGAAGCCTTCCACCAAAGAAATTTATGAAAATATGAGAAAGTGATAAAAAAGTAGTAGCGAAATGAAATTATAGTTGCTATCTGAAAAGAAAAAAAGCTAGAAACCTGTCCCAAATAGATCCTATAAATAAATCAGAGTTTAGATTGTCCAAACACTTAATCTTGAAATTTTTTAATTTCAATATTGCATCAAAGTTCATATTAGATTAGATAAAAATTTTGGTGGTGGATTAATTACCCCGTTATTATATATGTCATCATAATCATTCATGGTATAAAGAACATACATCAAAAAATAACTTATCATGGAGCTTATCTTGATCTATTTGTTGGAATCTTTGACTCTCTACTAAGAGATTATTTTCGAGTCTTATATATGTGAAGTGTGTGTGAGTTTCGCCATAATTAACCTAAATGTCAAAAAAAAAAATACATCTGTATTTTGTCAATATTATAATATATTTGTAATTGTATTATTAAACGGTCAATCTGAAGTTTATGATCTGCCCCTTATGATAAGTTATACTTGCACACACCTACTTTATCAAAACCACTATACTTTGCAATGTTAACTACTAAAGTAGTGATAACTTATGGTTGGCTGGTAGGCCTATTGCCTGGGTAGCTTGGTTTGCTGTTATTTCTTTGTGGCTGTGTTTGCAGGGAGATCGGTTGGCTGTGTTTAAGAGGGAGACTGGATGGCTGTGTTGTTGCTGAGTTGACAGGGTTGTTGTGGGTTGTTCATGGTTAGCTACTTGGCTGTGTTGTTTCTTCCTTGCTAGTTTGCTGGGTTGGTTTCTGTCTTATTTTTTCTGGGCAGCTGTCTTGAAATGCTGTGTTGGTTAGCTGTGTTGTTGGGTTTGCTGTGTTGTTGCTGTCTTGGTGTTGTTGCTGTCTTGAAACATTTAGGGTGTTAAGTTTGCTGTGTTTAGGGTGTTGTTGTTGGATTGGTTGCTGTCTTGATGTTATTGCTGTCTTTCAAAATTTTGTGGATTTTCGGGATGGTTGGCTGGTAGGCCTATTGCATGGGTAGCTTGGTTTGCTGTTATTTCTTTGTGGCTGTGTTTGCAGGGAGATCGGTTGGCTGTGTTTAAGAGGGAGACTGGATGGCTGTGTTGTTGCTGGGTTGACAGGGTTGTTGTGGGTTGTTCATGGTTAGCTACTTGGCTGTGTTGTTTCTTCCTTGCTAGTTTGCTGGGTTGGTTTCTGTCTTGTTTTTTCTGGGCAGATGTCTTGAAATGCTGTGTTGGTTAGCTTTAAACATTTAGGTTGTTGAGTTTTTTGTGTTTAGGGTGTTGTTGTTTTGGTTGTTGGCTGGGTAACTGTGATACTTTGGTTGCTGGGTTTGCTGTGTTGTTGCTGGGTGCTTCAAGAAGCCCAGGGCTGTTGGTTACTTGGTTGGCTGTGTTGTTGCTGGGTGCTTCAAGAAACCCAGGGATGTTGGTTACTTGGTTGGCTGTGTTGTTGCTGGTTGGTTCCGAAAGGATTGAAAGTTGAGTAGCAATGATGAGTACCCTTCTAAACTTATTGTGATGTCATTTGTGGGAAAAAAAGTTATTGCAACCAGGTGGCATTTGGAGGGCTAATCAAACAGATACTACAAATTGCCGCCTTGGATGGCAATATCTCAATTCGCAAGTCCGTATAAAATTATATTGACTCACATTTCATTGAATGATGAATTATTTGAAGGGTTAATCTGAGCTAATAACTCAAGCTTTCAACTAATTCATGGATTTAAAATTATATCTATTTAATTGTTTATCTTTTTTGCAGTTAGCTTATATCTCCAGGACTCCATGAGTGCAGGCAGGCAGGCACAATTTCACAAGACTTCAACTAGTCAAGGAGTTCAAAATTTTTTTAAATTGTAATATTCGTTTGAATTATCTGTAAATTGTAAATTGTATAATATCTCATTTAATTTATTTGTTAGTTTAATATTTTGTATAATTTGTATATTGTAATTAGCAAATTTCTTCTAATTCATAAATAAAAAAATTTTTCATGCAAATTTTTGTTTAACTGTTTTGATGTTTTATTTTTTTTTGAGATATTAATGAAAATTACTCGGGTTAGCGGGTCAATCCGGGTTGACCCAAACCCGACTCGGGTCGGGTTCGGGTCTTGAATAGTGACCCGTATCCAAAACTGGGTCGGGTTCGGGTCAACCCGTTTAGCTTCGGGTCATTTCGGGTTAGACACGAACCCGACCCGTGACCCGAAATTGACACCCCTAGTGATAAGCACTGATCTTTTATAAGTTATTTAAGCTCATTATTATTCCATAACTGTTTAAATTACTACGGATAACTCATTGCTATGATAACTGATAATGGTTTACAACTATAATACGTTATAAATATCTTTTCTTTGAATATGACAATACATTTGGTTTCTTGTGGGACGGTTGTTTTATTGTTTTCTAAGCGATTTTTTATATAAAAATTTCATAGATACAGGAAAAAAATAGTAGCCAAAAGCTGTCCAAAACGAAGCCATAATGTTATATATGCAATCCTTCGGTGGGCTATAACTTTTCGACTGATCGAGGCTTTATTTGTGACGGCATTTTTATTGCTTCTTAAAGCAGTTTTTTAGTATAAAATTTTCATTTTTTTATAAAAAAGTTGCTCTAAGAAGTAGTAAGAAAACCATCTTAAACGAAGCATGAGACTATGGGATTATTTGGAACGGCTTTTTTACTGCTTCTTATAGCACATTTTTAATACAAAAATCTTAATATTTGTACTAAAAAGTTGCTTTAAGAAGCAATAAAAGAGCTATCCCAAACTGAAGCCTAAGGCTTCAGTTGGGATATTTTTTTTATTGTTTTTCTAAATCAGTTTTTAGTATAATTTTTTTAATTAAAATATTTACACTAAAAACTTATTTTAAAAAAAAAGAGAAAAAAATGGTCACAAATAAAACTTAAATTTGATGCAATTATTCCGTTTCATTATTGAGATGAACCAAGTTTTTTCTAAAAAAATCAATGGTTGTGGACAGTGGCGGAGCCATAAATTTTATTAAGGGGGGCAGGGGGGGCTAAATTAAAATAGTTGTGTGTTGTCTTATTATCGGATGATTTTTGTTTGAGGGTGAGATGAATATATAAATTTAACATTTATAAATCTCTTATTTAATTTCATATCTATCAAGGAATTTCATATGCATATATGAATAGAAATATATTTTTATGATTGATTTTTTGTATGTATGATTAAATTTTATTTTATAATCATTAAACTAGTCTAATAAATCTCAATCTAAAATCACTAAAATTTAAGTAAAGTTCATTATATTCATGAAATAACTAATGTTTAAAAAATAATTTTATTAAAAATTATAATAATTTGAAAACATGTTTGTAAGGTGTACCTCTTATGCATAAGCAAATGTGAATAGAAAAATATTTTCTAAAAAGAAAAATATATAAATGAAAGAGGAGCTCCTTGCAGAACTGCTTGCCGAACTGAGCAACTATTGCATTTTCAAGGACTGGATCTTGTAGAACTACTCCCTTACTGCTCTCTCTCTCTCTCTCTCTCGTTACAGGTTGGTCTCTCTTAACAAAGAAAAATGAAGAGAGAGAGATAGAGAGAGGGAGAGAGGGAGAGAGGGAGCAAGAACTGTAGCAAAGTCAGAACAAAAAGAAGAAATGACTGCTAATTTCAGTAAAAGCTCTCATTTAAAAGCTATTGAAGAACAAATTATAGAGGAGGCTAAAAAGGCAGCGTGTGCTTCCTGGTTTTCTAGAATTGTGCTCTGTTTTCACAAAGTTTTTTTTTTAATGGAGTAAGAAGATAAGAAATATAAATGATTTATTTTTTTAGGGGGGGGGGGGAAGGGGGGAAATGGCCCCCCCCTGGTTGTGGATCATGTTAATGCTCTAAGCCTATTTTCTTTCCAATTTCTTTAGATGTATTTAATTAAAATAAGCGATAAATATTATTGATTTTTTTATTTTTTTTTATTTTAATAAATTGAATAAAAAATATAACTATTATTCATTTCTCCACTCATAAAACAAAAAACATTTCTTTAATTTTATAAATTAAAACATTATAATTAATCTTAATTTCTTACTCTAAGAAACTCATATGGAGGTTGGCAATTCATATGATGGATAAAGGCTTCGTTTGGGACGTCATTCTTACTGCTTAAAGCAGCTTTTTAGTATTAAAATTTTAATTTTTGAATTAAAAAATCGCTTTAAGAAGTAGTAAGAAAGCCATCATAAACGAAGTCTTCGTTTGGGACGACTTTTTTAATACTTTCTAAAACGGAGTTTTAGTACAAAATTTTTTATTTTTGTACTAAAACTCCGTTTTAGAAAGCAATAAAAAAGCCGTCCCAAACGAAGCCGAAGTCCAAAGCTCTCAATTTTCTCAAAAAGGAGATTAGTTGTCTCGATTTAGTTGAATTCAATTTAAAGTTTGAGATTTTTAAGCTCGGTTTAGGATAGGTTTTTATTGTTTTCTAAAAAAAATTATACAAAAAAAACTATTTTAAAAAATAGTAAAAAAGCTGCCCCCGAATCCTTAATCCTTTAATAAAGCTACAATTTTACGGTGATAAGAGATTGAATGTATCTATTTTGGATTGATTGAAAGTGAGAAAAATTTTTATCTTATTTTGAAGCTCCAATTTTCTTCTTCCTAATTGTCAATTGTTGTTGTTATCACAATTGGGTATAACACATGCAAGAGAAAACTAAGGGGATCATAACCAATTTGTTTGGCAGTTTGATTTCTCTATTTTTTAGCAGTTTTCATACTTTTCTTTTTAATTTTTCCCACATTTTTATCTAATTTTTTATTGATATTTCAAATGCATGTGTATGTTTTTTCGAAAAAAAAAAATTGTTATAAAAATTTAGCATGTTAATTTTTGGGAGAATTTTCTATTTCAAAAGTCATGAGGTATAATTTATGATGCTTCTAACATCAATGAATTTTTGTGATCAGATTAATTATCAAACAAGTTTTTAAATTCCTTGCATACATCATATGGTTGTTTGATTTGAAGTAAAAAGAATGTAAAGTACTCATAATGCAAGGGTTTTAAAAGCTTTATTATTCGACCTAAAGTGCATGGTAAATTTTAAAGTATTTAGAATGCACTATAAATTCTCTGTTATTGACGCCGCAAGTCACTGCCTCCAACATTGGTCGCTGCCTCCACCCTCGACAGCCACAATCATTATTTTCCCTTTGCTACATGTTAACAACACTAGCAATCACCACCGAACAATACCCACGACAACTATCTTAATACTGCTAGTTTATCTCAATTGTAATTGCCCGCCACCTTTCACCAACCATTGCCCACTACCATTTATAGGCTTTATATTACATTCATTTTATTTCAAGCCAAATAAAAAAAGTAACCATGAATATTTATTTTATACTCATTCAAACCGCTTCAAATATTTCACATACATTTCATCCCTTTTACATAGCATTCTATTTTATTATATATTCACTTCTAGCCAAAAAAAAAAAAAACACCTAAAATTTTTTATACCAAAACACTATCAATTCAGAGAGAAATTATTATGCGTGGAGTCCGGACGTAGCTTCCCATCTTAACTCCAATCAGGTCTTGACACACATTTTTTATTTTATTTTTTATGCATTAACATGAATTTTTTTATTAAAGCGTGACCCAATGACCCGTCACAACTAATTCAATTAGCGCTCATTAAAAAAAAAAAACCTACGTTTCGCTTCGTCCACACATTTAAGGTTTGCAAATTTTAGGGTTTTGACGGAATAAAAGTTTTCATACCTGCTAAAAAAGAAAAACGAGGAACAGGTGATGATGTTGGAGATAGGTTTGGAGGACATTCAATTCTCTAATGAGATGACATGCTCACAGATAGTGAATTTGGTTGGACAAGAAAACTACCGCCATGAGAGAGTGAATTTAGTTATATATATCAACATTTTATTAATAGAATTTACTTCCACTAATGATTTTAATTACGAGAAGAGATTAGATAGTGCTAGTTGTGATTGAATGCTTAAAAGATAAAGAGATAAAATGATTTTTTTTTCATTTAGATCTTGGGGTATGACAGACACACTGGGATGGACCAAACCTCTATCCAATAACACCTCATGAAGTTGTACCTTCAACTCTTAAAACTTCTCAGGTAACATCTGATACAAGGCATTGGAGATCGGAGCGGTACCTAAAAAATATACATATACAGAATTCCACATCTCTGATCGATGTTAAAGTCATTAACTCCTCAGGGAAAATATCTAAAAACTCTTGAACTACAAGGACACTATTTACTGATACCGAATAGATCCTTACATCTCTGATAAAAGCTTAAAATACTTGAGTACCTTTCCTTCTACATTAAAGAAGGGCACTTAATTTTAATAGGGGATGCCACCTATCAAAAACAATGAAAAGTATCTAAATTAAGAAGAAAAATAGGGAAGAGAGAGAAAGGAAAACTAAAAATTCTAACTTATACATAATAAAAGGGCACATCTACTTGATAGGGTATGCCACCTATTCAAGATAATGAAAGGCCTAAGAAAGGTAGAGGAAGAAGGGAGAAGAAGAAAAGGAGCAATTTTTCCCATAGCTCAGGGATTATTCATATGGTAAAAGGGGCGAAATGGTTCAAAAATAGGGGGGAATTTGCATCTAAAGTCGTTTTAAAATTTTTTGTATTTTTTTAATCTTTTGTGCCTCATTATGAAATTTTGAGAATTCTAAAAAAAAATTATAGAAGCGGTGGCACTATAGTTACCGCCCGAAAGGTTAAAAAATAAATAAATAATAAAACCTTAATTGCAGCCGATTATAACAAGCTACAATTAATGAAACCATGCATCCCAAAGGGAGTGTCTTTCTAGATGCGAGGTGTCATAGGCCGCCTCTGGTGTTCGGGTCTGATTTTCGACCCAAACAGTCAATATCATACATTTTTAGGGTATCTAGGACCGTTTTCCAATGTTTCAAACTTAATTTTAGTGCTTTCGGAGCTAAATGGCACTTCTACAATCAATTTTGAATTGATTTGACAATTTTCATCCCAATCAATGAGCCAACCCCATAACAATCTAAAATTATAATTAAGGGTATTTACTTAGTCCATGGGCCCGAGAGAAAATGGGTCCAAATCAAAGACTCAAAGCATCTTTAGAAGGTTCAAATCATAAATTAGATGAACATACAATTTCCAAACGTGACATGCTTATAATAGAGTCAAGTGGCTCAATGAGATGAATCCAACGAGCCTAAGATCGTCAAATTTTGACATCATTAAGGCATTAAAATACTTGATAAATGGTTTATAATATAGATAGTCGATATTGGCCATCCATTCAAAACACTCCCAACATGCCCTTAATCTTCTCCCTATTTACTAGCAATATCACTCAAAAAAATTATAAATAGACCCCTCATTCTTCATTGAGGGAGGAAAGGAAGCAAGGAGGAAGCTGGGGAGCAAGGAGCAAGCTGAGGAGCAAGGAAGAGAAATAAGAAAGGAGAGGAAGAGAGATCTGAGATCTCTATTGCCACCAAGCCCCTCCTCAACCACTGCCAGGCCACAGACTATCACAAGACTGTCGTCTGACTTACTCTCAGCCTTCAATTATCACCGGACTTCTGTCCGACCATCAACTATTCTCAGATTTACGCCCAGTCATCAATCATGACTAGCTTTTGACTGGCCACCAATTATCGCTAGACTACACCCGACCATCTATTATCACCAGATTTCCATCCAACAACCATCACCGATGATGATTTTTTCAACCTCCATCGCTTGCTAACTAGATGCTTCTAACCATCTTTATTATATAACGATCTTTAAGACCTCCACATCCACTAGACTATAATTTTTCTGACCTCCATCACCAGACTACAATCTTTTTAACCATCGTTGCCCGCCGACGACACTCCTTCTAGCCTCCATCACAAACAATGGTCTTTCTGACCATAATCGCCTGCCGATTATAGTCATTTTGACCTCCGTCGCTATATAACAGTCTTTCTGACATCTGTCACATGCCAACTATGGTTCTTCTGACTTTCATCGCTAGACTATGGTCTTTTCTACCTCAGTTACCCGCCAATTATGATCCTTTTAAATCTCTGTCGCCAGATAATAGTCCTTCTAACCTCTATCGCCTTCCAACTACGATCATTCTGACCTCTGTTATCAGATAGAGATCCGTCTGACCTCCGTTGCCTACCAACTATAGTCATTCTGACCTCCTTTGTCAGACTACAATTTTTTTAACCTCCATTGCTCACTGACTAAGGTTCTTCTGACCTGCGTCGTGAGATAACATTCCTTTTGACCTTTCACCTATCGACAACGAACCTTCTGACCTTCGTCGCCCACTGACTACAGTCTTTCCGACTACCGTCACCCCATTATGGTCTTTTTTACTTTATTCGCCGACTATGGTCCTGTCGACCAAACGAACATGTTAATATTGATTCTTCCAATTTCCACCCTATCATGTACTCTATATGATGTATATTTTCTAGATCAAGCCAAGGCCTTCCCCGGAAGGAAGGGCATCATTTGTAATTGACTACAAACACTAGTGGAATAATTTCAACTAGGTCAGACCCCATTATTTTTCCCCCTTTTTCAAGAGTTTCCATATAAAAACTCTTATGTATCTTATGAATGCTACACCCTCTATTTTATCTAATTGTATGTTGGATCTTCGTACAAAGCTAAGTCATTAATTTTATATTTCTCTACCACCACGAATATTGCTAAACGCAATAAGTATTATAATAATATTGCCTTTAAATTTATTTATAAAGCATGAAATTATTATACTTATTGGAAAAAAGCAATGTAATTCATGAAAATGCTTGTTATACCTTAGTATAGTCATTGAATCATGCACCTTCAACCTATTAGCTTTATGTATATCTCCCATTTTGATCTATTGATCTAGGAACATTTAAATTCAGATCAAATCACTTTTGATGACATTCGATTCGTCTAGTCAAGCCGATCAGTTTAATTATAATTTTGCTAAATGTATTTAGATGTCCTAAAATTGAATATTATTATTATTTTTAATTTTAATTGATATTAATATTTATGTCAAATCATATTATTTTTTTTCTATGACATATTTACATGTATTTATTTTACTTTATACTTCTAATATATTAATTTTTTCCCCCATCAACTTTTTAATAGCTTGCAAAATTAGTTGTGCATTAAAAGGAGGTTCTGTTATTATTTGGAGACACTGAATTAGTCCAAGTGAGTGAGACGTTCTAGTGAGATATGCTCTGTTAGGGTTTGGCGTCATTTTCTCCTCTACTCCTCCTTGCCTCTTTAAGACTTCTTACTGCCTTAGTCGGAGGGATCCTATTACTTCCTTCTTTCCTCTTCCAACCTCTTCTACAACCCCTCCTTCTGCAGGCCCTTCTTTCCCTCTATCTTGGGATCACATCCCTGTGTATCCTCGAACATTTATGAGTTTCCCATTTCTCCTTTTCCCACACCGAAGGAAATTATTGATTTTCCCACGGAAGACATTGTTGATGCTGTTAAGGAGTGGAACCTAGCTCTGGCTGGCTATTCACTCGGGAAAAGGCCTTTTATGAGGCTTTGCTTAATGCGGTGAGGAAGTGGAATCTAAAAGGTAACCTCAAGTTTATCTCCCTTAGTAATGGATTTTTTATGTTCAAGTTTTCTAGCTCAGAAGAATATGAGATGATTTGGTCAATAGGTGCTTGGTTTATTTTCGATAAGTCATTCATATTTAAGAAATTATCCTCTCACTTTTGTCGTAAGAGAGAAGAATTCATAATTGTGCCTATTTGATTTAAGATCCATGATCTACCCCTATGCTATTAGAACCCAGTTGGGATTTCAGAAATTGCCACCAAAATCGGGTATCCACTAGTGATTGATTCCCTCACAACTTCCAAATCCAGACTTACTTATGCTAAAGTATGTGTCCAAGTTGACTCGTCTGCTACCTAACCAGACACCGTTCCCATTTTTATCGAAGGGAATATCTTCATCCTTAAAATTTAATATGAATGGTGCCCTATCCTCTGTGTCATTTGTAAATCCTTAAACCACCTTGCGGAACTCTGCTCCTCCAACCTAAACCCTATCACCCAGCCTATTCTTAAGCCCCAAACATGAAGGAGTTCTTGTCACAGACCGAGAACTCCCTCTCAAAATTCTAAAGGTATTTTTCCTACTCCTAAAAATTTACTTCTCTCTTAAAACGCTACCACCACCTTGAACATAACCCTACACTCTTCGAAGGAAGTAAACATTCCCCCTGACTCAGCTCCTCCGAATCTTACCTCCACGGACATCAATAATACTTCTGCCCCTACCTCCACGCCAATTCCTAACTTGAACTCTCCTACCTTGGTCACTTCCTCTTCCTCAGATCTCTTGCCTCTTCTTAAGGGTTCTTCTCCATCTAAAGTCATATCCCCAAATAAATACTCTATCTTGCAAGTCCACTTGAACTCAAAGGCCTCAACTTCCCATGAATCGGAAGTGCCACATAAAGATCCTCCCTCCAATGAATAATCCAACTCTTCTCCCACTTTCAACTCTCAGCCTTCCAATGTGCAGACTAAAACTGCATCTCAGCCTTACATAAAAACAAGAGGAAAGGGCTCCCGAAAATGCCCAAACCCACCTTCCATTAATTCATGACTCATCCTAATATTATTGTTTGGAACATATGGGGTTTCAACAACCCATATAAGATTTTTTTGTTGCACAAATATGGCTCGTGAATACAAGCTGGACATGTTATGCCTACTACAAAATCATATCCTCCTTCCTAACCTAAATGATCCTTTGTTCTGTATGAGACATAAAGTTTTTTATAATGAGCTTAGCTTCAATAATTTTGAAATTGCCTCCTCGAGTCGCATCTGAATTAAGTGGAATTATGATAAAATCACTTTCACTCAGTCCTTCACATCTAAACAAATGATTTCAAGCATTATCACCAATGGTTCCCAACCCCCTTTTCTTATTTATGTCGTCTATGCTTCTAACTCCTTTGACTCCTCTGGGACAATCTCAGAAGAATGACTCCCAATGACAAAATGCCTTAGGTTGTGCTTGGAGATTTTAATTGCTTTCAATATCATACTGAGAAATCTGGTGGGAATGAGATTGCTATGTCTAGGCTAGCCCCTTTCACCTCTCTTATTTTTTACACTAATCTTGTGGATCTTCTATCCTCTAACAATTTTTATACATGGTTCAATCAAAGAGCGGATAATCCTATTCACCTTAAGTTGGATCGTGTTTTTGGATACTCTTATTAACATATTTACCTTGCCATCACAAAGAAATGCAATCAATAGCTTATATCATAAGCTCAAGCTTTTGAAAGAGGATATTAAATCTAAAAGATGGGAATCCTCTAATCTGGTAGCAGTTAAATGTTCGGAGCTGTCTTCTCTTCAACAATAATGTCAGTTACTTCTTGACTCGGACCCTTTCAATGTGTCTATTTGTGATAAACTCAAGAAAAATAATAAGGATCTTGCTTATTACAATTGTTTATGGGTTTCTTGGATAATTCAAAGATCCAAAGTGAAGTGGTTAAAGAATGGTGAGGAAGACCTCAAATGTCTTTACTCTAAATTATAAAGGAAAAAATCTTATAATAGAAGCATCCTTCATGCATCTATTATTGGTGACGATCACTCTCATTCTACCAACATTCAATGCATCATCGATTATTTCAAGGAGCTTTACAACTCTCCTACTCCTATTCTTTCTAACAGTGAATTTATTCCAATTGGGAAAATCCTCCCGAAAGCTGTCTCCCACACTCTTCTCCTACATGTCACTAATAAGGAGATCCTTACAGCTATATCCTCTAGCTGTTCATCGTCGGTCCTTGATCCCCATGGTTATAATTTTGTTTTATTAAGAACACTTGGGTTATTACCGGACCATTAGTTTGCAAAGCTATTAGATCCTTTTTTTAGCAAGTGTTATCTCCCTAACAGGGTTAAAGCCATAGCGGTTGCCCTCTTTCCTAAGAATTCTCATGCTGAAAATATTCATGATTTCAAACCTATTTCGCTTTGCAATGTATTTCATAAGATCATTGCTAAGATTATTGCCGCTCGTATGAAATTGTTTATGTCAACTATTATTCATCAAAGTCAGGTCGCTTTTATTTCCAATAGACTCTCTACCGATAATCCAGTTATAGTAGTTGATATCCTTAGCTTATTTAAAAAGAAACTTAGAGATAAGTTCTTTTGTGCCAAGCTAGATATCAAGAAAGCTTTCAACACTATTTTCAGGGACTTCCTTTTTGCTAGATTATCTAAAAATGACTTTTCCCCCCACTTTTATTAATTGAATTAAAGCTTGCATCAATGGCACCCACTTCTCTTTATGTATTGATGGTAGGCTTGAAGGTTATTTTAGCTTTACCTCTGGTCTCAGGCAAGGATGTCTGCCTAGCAATTACCTTTTTGTATCATTATGCATGCATTATCTTGTCTCACTGATAACACTTATTAGCTTGTGATCTTTGAAGGTTTCAAGTATAACACGTTTCATTTATCATATCTCTCATATGCTGATGATTTATTGGTTTTTGGCAAAGCGGAAATCAGGATTAATTGTGATTGGCTCATGAGGATCTTGAATAAATTTTCTAATCACTCGAGCTTGCATCTCAACTTGCATAAAAGTTCACTCCTTATTTCCCCACTTGTTCCTAATGCTTCTTCTATCTCCCTTGCTCTCAACATTCAAAATACTGCCACCAAAATATCTTATTTAGGTCTACTTATTTCTTTGGGCAGAATTAAGCTCACTGATTTCTCTCCATTGATTGAAAATGTTATTTACTTGCTTTCTGGTTGAAAATCAAAACTTCTTTCTTTTACAGATAAGAAGCAATTCATCAAATTCACTATTTTTAACATGGTGGCTTATTGGTTAAGAGGATCTATCATCCCTAAATCCATTATCAAGGCTATTGGCAAACTCTATTCTAAATTCCTCTATTATGGTGGATCTCAATCCAAGCACCTGCACCTTATATCCTGGACTAATACTACTAAACCTTACTCCAAAGGGGGTCTTGGCATTGCCACTTTTCAAGCAATGAGAAATGCTTTTAATTGTGGGACTATTCTTAAGATCTATAACAATGCTTCTCATCTTTCTTACTGGTTAAGGAATAGATATATTTCTTCCTAGAAAACTTGTCAAGGACACATTTCTGGTTTTTGGAAGAACATTTGTAATACTGCTGCTTTATTAATGAATAAATTCTTGTTCCATATCTCCTCTAACAGCCCTTTAGCAATTTTATGGGGTAATTGGTGTTTAGAATGAAAGTTTCACTTCTAAATTTCTTTATTTTCCCTTTAGTATGCTCTATAATCATAATGCTACACTTGCGAACTAGATGCAAGATTATAATTCATCCCTACCTGATGTTCTTAGCCAGAATATAAAATCTCTCATCCAAGCTATCCCTATCTTCCTTAACTACTCCAAACACATCACTTGGGATAATGATGAGAATGCTTCAGTTAAGGATTTCTATTCAGAATCATTTATTTTTTGACACCTCTTTTGACTGGTCTCCTTTGGTTTGGCACCATAAACATTCCCTTAGATTTTTAATTTTCACCTGGAAGGTTCTACGCGGAGGTCTTAAAATGGTTGATGCTCTTTCTAAAAGGAATATCCACATCTCCGATCATTACTGCCTTTTATGCCCAGCCCATCATGAAAACTCAGCTCACTTGATGTTTGAATGTGATTACTCTTTTCAGACCTTATCGAAACTTTTCCACAGTTCAGTAATTTCTTCCTAAGACCCAACATGTCTCAAGCCTTACAGCATATTGACGGTCTATCTCTTGACCGTAACCTCAAAAATGGTATTTTTCTTACCTTTCACACCACGGTCTACTTTCTTTGGAAGGAACGAAATAAAAAGATATTTAATGAGAGGGTTGTTTGCGCTATCACTCTCTCAGAACATTTCTAGAGCTGTTTATCTCAAGCTTGATAAATGAAAAAGTGGTATTATTATTAAAGAAAAGATGCATTTGACTTACATATGACTATTTTTTGTGTTGTTTGTCTTGGCTGCCTAGGGTTACTGTAGTATCAAAGGTGGACATTCTCGCTGGTTCATTATTTTTTTCCTGCTTATTTTGTGGGCTGCAAGTCCATGGAATCGCTGGTAGCAATCTTTTACTGCCCGATTTATTCGTGTTATGTGAATGATGAGTTGCCTCTTAGTTGCCTTTCTGCAACTGGCGATGCTTTGTGGGTTTTTGGATTGGCAAATTTTTGGACCATGGATGATGATGACACTTGCCAGCTCCTTTCGGATGATCTACAGGCAACCAAAGGACAAGTTGAATCACTATATGTAATCATTTTTGCTAGCACTGAGTCCTGGCCAGATAGGCTTTATGTATGATTTTCCTTTCTCTTATGTGGGCTGTAAGTGTCTCTATTTTACTTTGTTTTGCCTCAGTTTTTGTTGGCTTAATTTTGCTTCTTTACTGTACACCTTTGTTATTTTTTATAGAATGGGCCAAGCCTTCAATTTTTTTAAAAAAAAATTGGAGACACTAATAATTATCAAAATTAATAGCATCATGTGGTCCATTATAAGTTAAAAAACATACATAGGGGTTTAAATGATGTGGTACGATAATGTAATTTTCTTTTTATTTATTTTTTTAATTTGAATATAATGTATAATTAAAACATAATTTTAAAAAATATTCAAATACTTAAAATATTGTCTTCAATTTATAAAAGTATTTTTTTAAAATAAAAAAAATTAAATTTTTATGTGAATAATCATTTTTAGTATTATATATATAATATTAACAAGCATCATATTGATGAGAGTGCCTCAGTATGATTGTGGGACCCATCACCCATGACTTTGATGTATAATTCCCCTAGGATCAATCAGAAGAGAAAATAAGTCAGTGTTTTGTAAAGGTGGTTGTCAAGCTGTTGTAAAAAAAAGTAATTTTTTAAAATTTATTCTAGAAAGTAGTTTTCAATTACAAAATTTACTTTAAAGCAGTAAAAATGCATTGGCTAAATAGAAATTATGATTATAGTGTAATAGAAAAGTAGTAAGAAATTTGTCTCAAATGTAGGCTAAATTTAGCTTAACCCATTAATTTTGGAATCTGATTATCTAATTTACAAAAAAAATTTAAGCAACATTTATATGCCTAATAATTTTTCTTCATTTAATTACAACTGTTGCGGTTCGTGATATCATGTGGTCCTTATATATTAAAAACATAGAGCGAGAATTTAATATAGTGGTACAAGAAAGTAATTTTATATGTAGTTATTTTTTTATTTAAATATAATTTATTTTTAAAACTATATATATATATATATATCTTATTTATTTTATTTTATAAAAAAATTAAATTAATTCGCAAATATATTATTTGAATTTATCCTATTGGCGTAGCTAAAAGTGGTTTTTTTTTTCTAGAAGCCAGCCCTTCCCTTATCTATAACTACTACTCGCCTAACTTGCTTGATCATACAGAACCAGAGAGCACAACTATGGAAGAAGAAATTAGTAAGCTTCATTTAGTGATGATGCCTTGGTTGGCCATGGGCCATCTACTTCCTTTCTTCGAGCTCTCCAAATCCCCCGCTCTTAAAGGTCTCAGGATCTCCTTTTTCACCACCCCCTCCAACATCCATCGCCTTCCTCCGATCCCCAAAACCCTAACCCCATTATTCAAATTCATCCCCTATTCATCATCTACCATGAACATTGAGAACACTTCAGATCTACACTATGATGACAATAGACCCCTCCTTAGTCAAACCTACGACACCTTAGAGAACCATCTCTTCTCCTTCCTCTCTAACAACCAGCACACACACCAGCTCGAGCAAGACAACCATGTGGGAAACGATCCAAGAACGAGCAACATGACAAGACTCAATATTAACCGTTAGATTGTAACAGCCTCTACCAATCTGATCACGCCACGTGGACAAAAGCCTAAACTGCCTATAAATAGGCAAACAGTGTAACATGAACAGTGCAATGAAAATTCAAAAAACTCTATGCTTTGCTGAGTCATCTTCATCCCTGTATTAGCTTCGTCTTCATGGTATCAGAGCCAGTCGGCTCCGTCGCCTCTTGAAGATGAATCAATCTCCCACCATTCCATCTACATCTGCAAAAATCACTTCAGATAGCTCATCCGAAACCATTACCATACATTCGTCTCTGAAATTTCTCATCTCAAACATCAAAACGCTTGTTCTTACTCAACTGACCACCGATAATTACCCCACATGGAGATCTGAACTGCTCAAACTCTTTCGAGCAAACAACTACTCAGGTTTTCTCGACGGCACATCCACAGCGCCCTCCCGTCTTCTCAAGGCTACCGATGGCAGTCCTATAATCAATCATGCGTACATCCAATGGACGTTAGTAGATCAAAACTTAGCAGCCGCACTCTATTCCACCATCTCCACCAGTATCATTCCATATGTTTTGAATCTCGACAATGCTTCAACGATCTGGATGACGCTTGAACGTCAACTGCAAGCAACAAACCGTTCAAGAGTCATACAATTGAAAAACGAGCTTCATCACAGTACCAAAGGAGATCTCACAATGCAACAGTATCTTACCAACATTAAAACACTTGTAGACAATATTGCCGCAGCAGGATCAAACCTCGACAACGAAGATGTTCTTCTATACACTTTGAACGAGCTACCAAATCAGTATCAAGCGTTCAAAACAGCCATTCGCACCAAAATCACGCCGATCAGTCTTGAAGATATGTACTCTTTGATTATTAGTGAAGAAATTAATATTATTGCCGATAACTTACAACTTACTGCAGCTAATAACTCTCACGCAGCTCTATATTCCAGTCGAGGAAGAGGACGATCCAGAGGTCGCAGTAGAAATAACAACTTAGACGGTCGATCGTCAAATCGACCTTCGATCATCTGCCAGATCTGTAATAAACGTGGACATTCTGGTCAATAATGCTGGCACAGGACAAATCTGCAATATCAGACATCGTCTACACAGCCTACAGCTCTCAACGTCTCCAACCAAGGTAACACAGCAGAGTGGATTCTCGACTCCGGTGCATCCACACATATGACGAACAACCTGAATAATCTAAGCTACATTGAGGACTATCGTGGCTCAGACAGCGTTATGGTAGGAGATTGTCGCAATCTGCCAATTACTCACAATACTGGTCGTGGACTTCTACCAACTCCCGCTCGTATGCTAACTCTTCCTCAACTTCTTCCATCCAGCAGCTCTTACACAACACAATCATCAACTATCCGGTGGCATCATCGACTTGGGCACCCCCACAATCAAGTGCTAGCTACCATTGCTAAGCAGAATAGCTATCTTAAAATTCAGCATATTCCCTTTTCTTGCATACACTGTAAGACCTCTAAAGGTCATAAAATATCATTTTCTATCTCTAGTAATCATCAATACAACAAGTTTGAATTAATACATACAGATCTATGGGGTCCGGCTCCCATTACATCTAATCAAAACTTCAAATATTACATAATATTCATTGATGATGCAACTCGATATACATGAATATATTTTCTCAAACAAAAAGCTGATGTGTTTGCTACATTATGTAACTTCCACAAACTAATCGAAACACAATTCTCTACCAAGATCAAGTGTCTAAGAAGTGATGGTGGCACAAAATTCACAAATCACAATATTCAATCATATCTACAATCTCACGGCATACATTCGCAACTAAGCTGCCCCTACACACCCGAGCAAAATGGTTTGGCGGAAAGAAAACATCGCCACATCATCGAAACAAATTTTTCAGATCTACTGGCTACCGTTAGTGACATTAAGGTGTATGTTTCGCTTGGGATGACTTTCTTACTATATTTTAAAGTAGTTTTTCAGTACAAAAATTTTAATTTTTTACTAAAAAACTACTTTTAGAAACATTAAGCAAGCAGCGCAAACGAACCCTTAGTTTGTGACAACTTTTTTGTTGCTTTCTAAAATTGCTTTTAGTACAAAAATTTCTTGAATTAAAAAATTTTATACTAGAAAGCCATTTTATGAAGCAGTACGAAAGTTGTCCTAGGTTTCGTTTAAGACAGCTTTTTTATTATTTCTTAAAGTTATTTTGTATACAAAAATTTTAAATTTGTACTAAAAATTTGATTTAAGAAATAGTAATTGAAAGCTATCCCAAATGAAATCTAAGTATTAATTTTAATTATCTTCATTAAGTGTTTTTGATGTTTCAGTTTTGTTCAAAGGTTGTTAAAGAATTAATGGGGTTGTTGAATTGTCATATTTGTATGATTAATCTTAATTTTATTGGTCATTATAAAGTGAAGTTTCATCTTTCTTTGATTTTTCAGTTTTGTACAAAGGTTATTGAAGCATTAATGGGTTGTTGAAGTGTCATGTTTCGATGACAACAACAATTTATATAATGATGTGTTATTGAATATAATTTGAATATAATTTATTATTAAAACATAATTTTTAATTTGAATATAATTTATTATTAAAACATAATTTTTAATTTGAATATAATTTATTATTAGAACATAATTTTTAATTTGAATATAATTTATTATTAAAACATAATTTTTAAATTGTTGATGTTTCAGTTTTAATTTGAATATGATTTATTATTAAATATAATTTTTAAAAATATTCAAATACTTTAAGGTTGTCTTCAATTTATAAAAATATTTTTTCAAATAAAAAAAGTTACATTTTTATGTGAATATTCATTTTTAATATATATATATATATATATATATATATATATATATATATATATATATATATATATATATATATATATATATATATATATATATAATCTTATTTATTTATTTTACATAAAAATTAAATTAATATTCAAATATATTATTTGAAATTATCCTATTGGTGAAGCTAAAAGTGACTTCTTCTTTTTTTCTAGAAGCCAGCCCTTCCCTTATTTATAGATACCACTCGCCTAGCTTGCTTAATCATAGAGAACCAGAGAGTTCAACATGGAAGAAGAAATTGGTGAGCTTCATATTATCATGGTGCCTTGGTTGGCCATGGGCCATCTCCTTCCTTTCTTCGAGCTCTCCAAATCCCTTGCTCTTAAAGGTCTCCATATCTCCTTTTTCACCACCCCCTCCAGCATTCATCGCCTTCCTCCGATCCCCAAAACACTAACCCCATTATTTAAATTCATACCCTGTTCATCATCTACCATGAACATTGAGAACACTTCAGATCTACATTATGATGACAACAGACCCCTCCTTAGTCAAACCTACGACGCCTTAGAGCACCATCTCGTCTCCTTCCTCTCCGACCCTTCTCACTGCAAGCCAAATTGGATCATCTATGACATCATAGGTAGAAATTGGGCTCCAGCGCTAGCTTCCCGCTTTAAAGTCAACTCCGCCTTTTTCAACATCTTCAACGCTGCTGCAAAAGCATTTTTAGACCGTTTCAAGATACATGATTTGCCGGAAAAGATTCCAACTGCATCAGATCTTATCCCTTTCCCAACAACAGTTACCTTTCGCCGATTTGAGGCTCTCAGGATCCGCCCCATTATTTCTAAAAGAATCGATAATTCGGGCAAAGACATGATTCTTACCAGAACATTTAAGGAGTTTGAGGCCAAATGGATCGATTTGCTTGGCGAAAATTGTATCCCTGTGGGATTCCTCCCTTCATCTATTGACGAGGAGGAAAGTGAGACATGGATGAGAATATCCAAATGGCTTGATAAGCAAAACGAACTTTCTGTGATCTATGTTGGTTTCGGGGCTGAGGCAGTTCTTACGAGAGAGCAGATTGATGAGGTCGCATTAGGGTTGGAAAAGAGTGGATTACCGTTCGTTTGGGTTCTACGGGCGGGATCGCCGCCACAGGATTTTGATGAGAGGACTTCCGGGAGAGGGCTGGTGTGGATGGGTTGGGTTCCCCAATCTCGATTGTTGGCTCATCGAGCAATCGGCGGGTTTCTGACTCACGGCGGGTGGGGTTCTGTGGTGGAAGGGATGGTGGTTGGGGCGGCGTTGGCGGTTTTGCCGATGCAATATGAACATGGACTAAATGCAAGGCATTTGGTGGAGAGCGGTTACGCGGTGGAAGTGGAGAGGAATGATGAAGATGGTTACTTTTCTGGAGAGGAGATTGCGAGGAAGTTGAGGATTCTGATGGTGGAGGAAGAAGGAGAGGAGGTGAGGAAGAAAGCGAGAAAAGGGAAAGAGATTTTTGGGAGTAAGAAGCTTCAGGAGGAGTGCATCAATGAGCTTGTGAAGAATCTATGGCAGAGATGTAAGATGTCAGGTAAATCAATTTGAGTTGGTAATGTTTGTTTGATTTATTTTTTGTTATGCATTTTTGAGACCTACTGGCTACCGCTAATGACATTAAGGTTTATGTTTTGCTTCGGATGACTTTCTTAATACTTTTTAAAGCAGCTTTTTTGTATAAAATTTTTAAATTTTTACGAAAAAGCTACTTTTAGAAATAGTAAGAAAGCCGCCCAAATGAACCCTTAGTTTGTGACAACTTTTTTGTTGTTTTCTAAAACAGCTTTTTAGTACAAAAATTTCTTGAATTAGAAAATTTTATACTAGAAAGGCGCCGTTTTAGGAAGCAGTACGAAAGGTGTCCTAGGCTTCGTTTAAGACAGCTTTTTTATTATTTCTTAAAGCCATTTTTTCATATAAAAATTTTAATTTTCAACTAAAAATTTGCTTTAAGAAATAGTAATTAAAAGCCAAGCGTAAATATTAATTTTAATTATCTTCATTAAGTGAATTACTATGTGTTTTGGATGATTCAGTTTTGTTCAAAGGTTGTTAAAGAATTAATGGGTGTTGTTGAATTGTCATATTTGTATGATTAATCTTAATTTTAATGGTCATTATTAAGTGAAGTTTCATCTTTCTTTGATGTTTCAGTTTTGTCCAAAGGTTATTGAAGCATTAATGGGTTGTTGAAGTGTCATGTTTCAATGAGTAGGAGGTGACAACAACAATTTATATAATGATGTGTTATTGGAGCAAAAATTATACTATACTTATTTTTTTAATTATATTAAAAATAAGTTTAAATTGAAACCAAGTCTATGCTTAGAGATGCAAATGAACAGAGCGTTCGACTAGCTATTTATGCCTCAACTTAATTATAGCTCGTTAATGATTGTTTGTTTAAGTAATCAATCAAGTTTGAATTATTTTTTAAAAAACTCAACTATTATATAAACAAATATGAATAGCTATGTGTTTGACTCTTTTATATTCATGAACAATATCAATTAAACCTTGCGAGCAAGCACGATAAGAAGTTTGATTAAATCATTATTTTGTATATTTTACATAATTTTTTGTTTTATTATAATAATTTAATCATATTATATAAAAAAATTTACATTTTTTAAGTTATTTTAATTTGTTATTGTTGTATGTTAGAAAATTTAAGTCGGTAGAATTTAAGTTTAACGTCTTAGCATTGCAGAAAGATTTAACACGAATAGAGAAAAATAATAAGTCTAAAGATGTTTTACGTGGAAAATTTGAAAAGGGAAAACAATAGGGCCTAGCCTAAATGCAGAATTCACTATGTATAAAATGTTATAGAAATTCTCATTTCTTCATTGTTTGAAGAAAAGAAGAGGAAGAATATAAATATCAAATGTTCTATGCCCAACAACAAGGTTTATGTACTGATATGTGTCAATTTCTTAAGTATTTGTACCAACGTCCAAAAATCATGAAAATATTTGTATAGTTAAAATACTATAATATCAATGCTATGAAAATATATTTTATGATTTGGACTTATATTAACTCTAGAAAAAAAAATATTTGGCAGAGTAAAAATACGAGTAATTACAACTTAATCTTCCTGAGATGAATTTTCGGAAATCTATGTCCATAGGTGGAAAAATATACCTAACAGTAGTGTTAAATCTTATCAATATTCTGGAGATAATGGTGATTTTACATATGTCAATCGTCAGTGATGATGCTGGTTGTCGGTGGAAATTACTGGTGGTCGGCGGCGGCAGCGATAGCGAGAAAATACTAAAGAGCTCTATCTTCTCTCTTTTTTCTTCCCATTTCATATGAAGAATGAGGGCCTATTTATAAGCTTTTGGGAGTGACACGCTCTATGCATAAGGAGAAAATTAAGGATAAATTAAAAGTGCTCCATCAGACATCCCATACTCATTACCTCGATCATGAAGCATTTTCTAAGCATTGAAGTACTTTAAAGTCATCAAAATTAAGTGATCATAGGCTCATTAGATCCATCTCATCGAGAAGCTCAATTTAACTATGAATATGCCATATTTGAAAATCATTTAGTTGCTAAATTAATACTTTTAATCTTCCAAGTATATTTCAGCTCTTTGATTCGAACTCATTTAGACTCTAATTAGACTGATTTTGGTTTCCTCGATTTTCTTGTTAAAACGTTCAATTTGACTACAAATTTATTGAGATCGGTGTTCAGATGGTCCCAAATTTAATATTGTAAGTTTCCTATTCAAATAAGTTTTGAGATTCGTGCTTGATCAATGTGGTTTTTAGTGACATATCAATTATATGAATTAACTCATAAATAATAGGTATTAATTCATGTTTATAATATTATTTATTTAAAGTGTTCATGAACAATATTATATATATATAAGAATAATCATTTTATGAGCTTGTTTCTTTGTGAATAGACTCGTTTTATAGATCAAAATTACTCCTTATACATGTTCACGAATGCCTCTAGATGACTATTTGTTAGTAGGCTCAATAAAACTCATTTATTTAAAGCTCGTTAAGCATAAATGAGGCGAACATGAATCAAACATAATCCAAACGTGAACATCTATTCATGGATTTTCTTACTGTAGAAGTTCTTGGACAGAGCCGACCCAGAGAAGAAGAACACAGGAAGAGAGAAGAAAACAGGAATTGTATTATTGATGTCTAGCTATTACAACCGGGTAGATATATATATATATAGATATATGTTGAAGAAAATAAAAACAAGAAAGGACAAAACAATTTTGCTGGCGTGGCCAGTTCCTTAACAGTCCGCCTCAAATTAACCATTCTATCCTTTAATCATTATGGGATTGAATGGTTAATTTGGACCTTAGGTTGTTGAACCGATTTATGGGAAGAGATTTAGTGAGTATGTCAGCGATTTGATCAGTGGAGGAAATGTGAGCAAAGTTGATGGCGCCCTGTTGTAGTGGCCACTGATAAAGTGATAGTCAATCTCGATATGTCTTATCATTGCGTGGAAGACGGGGTTGGCGAGCGTGATAGCGGAGGTGTTGTCGCAATAATTTGTCATTGGAAGATTTTATGTAATGCGGAATTCATCTGCTAATCGACGAATCCATAGGATGTCGGAGGTGGCGGATGAGAGCGAGCGGTACTCAGCCTCTGTTAACGGTCGTTTATTTCTTGACTGGCCACGAGATGAGGTTGTGGCCTAAAAAGGTACAAAATCCATATATGGATTTTCGGTCAGTTGTATCGACCACCCAGTCAGCATCGGCATAGGCGCAGAGCCGTAGATCACCGATTGTTAATGGGAGGCTGAAGTCCTGCGTGCCTTTGAGATAACTCAGTAAACGTTGAGTGCTTGGTAGTTGCAATTGCAAGGGTGATGCATTTGTTGACAGATTGAGTTGGCGGTGAAGACGATGTCTGGTCGAGTAATGGATAGATATTATAGAGATCCGACGAGTTTGCGGAAGAGTTGGGGATCGGAGTATGGGTGTACATCCACTTGTTTAGTTTGCTTGGTGGGCACCGATGTGTTGGAAGGTTTGTAGTTAGTGAAACATGCGTGAGAGAGTAATTCCATTGCATAGTGTGACTGATTTAAAAAGTAACTAGATTTTGTTTTGATCACCTGGATACCGAGGAATAGTGAGACGTCACCGAGCTGCTTGAGGCTGAATTTGGAGAGAAGTTATTGCAGCTTGGACTATATTTTGGCGGGATTATTTCCTGTAACGAGAATGTCGTCAACATATATAAAAATGTACTTGCACGTATCGGCATGATTAAAAAGAAGTAGGGAAGGATCAGCCTTACTGAATTCGAAGCCGAGGGTTTGAAGAAATGTTGTGAATTTTTGAAACCATTGTCGCGGAGATTGCTTGAGTCCATAAATTGATTTGTGGAGTTTGCAAACTAAATGCGAGTATTGGCTGTCTTTGAATTTGCGAGGTTGTTTCATGTAGACCTCATCATGCAAGTCGCCATGGAGGAAGGCGTTTGAGACGTCAAGTTGATTGACCTGCCAGTTGTGATGGAGGGTGATGGTGAGGAGCATACGAATTGTAACCATTTTGGCTACCAGACTAAAAGTTTCAGTGAAGTTAACACCAAATTCTTGAGAGCATACTTCGGCAACAAGGCAAGCCTTCTAGAGAAGTTTTGAATTGGATTGAATGAGTTTGCATTATCCACATCAATGACAATCAATTGGATGATTGTTGATGATTGGATATGATTGAAGATTGATTGAGAGCTGGATTAGAGTTTGATTGAAAACTAGATTGAGGTTTGATTGAAATCTTTAAAAAGTTAAAGTTTTCCTCTGATCGTACGAGACGAACATAGTTCGTACGGGACGATCAGATCAGTTATACCCCTCGGAGATCAATGGAACGAATAAAAAAAAGTGAGAAATTTTTCTAAGTCCAGATCATACGGACGAAATACACTAATCGTCCTAGGATGATCTTCTCTAGATTCTGAGTTTGAACTATTCGTACGGACAAAATGGACTAATCGTCCCTAGACGATCTCCTCTGGGTTCTGAGTTTGAACTGTTCGTACGGACAAAATGGACTAATCGTCCTTGGACGATCTCCTATGGATTCTCACTTTGAACTATTCGTACGGACAAAATACACCAATCGTCCCAGGATGATCTTCTCGGATGACAATAATTTGAACTGTTTGTACGGACGAACACAAGCATTCGTCCCAGGATGAATTGCTCTATTCTTTCGATGTATGAAACGTCTGCAGTTATTTTTCTGGGTGGCTATAAAGTAACTGCTCATACCGGACGAACTTAGTTTGTACGGGATGATGATCGTGTACGAAGTCACCTCATCCCAATGCATATAAGGAATCATAGCAACAATTTTGCATTGTTAGTACGGGACTATCTTACGATCGTACGGGATGAGCCTGTTCGTATTGACTTGAAAATCTGCAGTTTTTGGACGGTTTTTTGTGTCTTTCATATAAAATGTCCTTTGTAAATTGTCACTTTATCTTTTTGCCTACTGATCTTCGTGTCAACTGAAGGGAGAGTCAAGGAGATAGTGTTTGAATGATGATTCTTACTACTGGAACGTGAATGATTCACTTGGTACTCAAAGGTAAGAAACTCCCCTTGTGATTTGTGATTACTTCACTCTTTTCTCTCGTCCTTCTAGATTTATTGTGAGAAGATCTATCAAGGAGATCCGGTTCTCTGCCGACACTTGGAGAGTGTGAACAGCCGAAGGGTTTTCTGCCGACACTTGGAGAGTATGAACATCCGAAGGGTTCTCTGCCGACACTTGGAGAGTGTGAACAGCCGAAGGGTTCTCTACCTACATCGGGAGAGTGTGAAAGGACAGACAGTTCTCTGCCAACACTTGGAGAGTGTAAAAGGACGATGGTTTTCTGCCAACACTTGGAGAGTGTAAAAGAACAACCGTTCTTTGCCGCACCGGGTAGTAGTGGAAGAGAGTTTTTGTAAAGGCTTCTCCGCCTTGCTGTGGGTGCAAAAGGAGAGTCACTAGTGGTATTAGTGCAATACTCGGAGGGTGCCTCCGAGGAGTGGATGTAGGTCGAGTTTGACCGAACCACTATAAATATTGTGTCTTTTATTTTTTCCGCTGCTTTTTATTTTTACTATTTAGATTGTGGTTGAAAAACTTTTTCTATAAAATTCACTAAAGTTATCCTCAGTTTTTAATTTTAAAAAGAGGGATAAATTTTTAATTATCAATTTACCCCCATCTTAGTTAGCCGCTGGAACAAAAGCTTAGGTCTAACAACCTAATTCATATCGAAGAAGTTTCAACAAATCCTACGTCCAAACAACCCCGTGAGGAAGTAGTGGTAGCTCGCTGGCGAAAGCAAGTTAACCAAAACCTCGTATTAACAAGTATCATACTGATGAGAGTGTCTCGTATGATTGCGGGACCCATCACCCATGGCATTGATGGGTGGGGTAAACATGTACCCTCATGGCCTAAGTATGGATAAATTATTCAGTTCGGTCACCGAACCGTCTGGAGACAAATTAGAGCGCGCCAGGTAATCCGGTACACAATGGTACATAGTACCGGCACACCAAAAAAAATGATGTGGCGCACTCTGATTTGCCTCCGGATGTCATCTGCTGACCGCACAGAATAATTTTTCCTAAGTATAAGGAAATGGGTGCTCCATCGCTTATTCCTCTTTAAACAAATTTTTAATTACTTAGATAAACATAATATAACCTAACATCCAAAGTTTTATATTTCATTTTGATTTCTATGATCCAATAATAAAATTTATCTTCATTACACCATAACACTTAAATCATGAGATCTCATCTCAACTCATGTTGATGCTTTTGCATGCCGTCGATTTCACTATCGTTTCCACCTTCGCACAACGTTGATCTCATCACCTTCGTCACACACGTTGACCATAGAAGAATGTAAGCAAGATGCAATGGAGTTTGTTATGGCAAAGAAAAGGAAGTCAGGATGGAGCTCAATGATAAGACGTCAGTCGTCAGATAAGACGTCAGTCGTCAGTTGAACGAAAAATTATTACATCCGGTGAAAATACTGTGTACCGAGTGTTGTACCGAGCACGGTACCGAGCACTATAGTGACGTGGCGTTTTGTTATTGGTCTCTGGATGCATTCGGTGTCCGGACAGAATAATTACTTCAGTTGAACTGGTATGGGAAGTTGTGGTCAGGGGCGGATCTACCTAAAGCCTATTCAGCTTTACCCTATTCAACTTCTCGATAAGCTTTCTTCGCTCTACGCGGTATTTACTGCTTCGCTCTACAGGGTATTTACTGCTCTTGTCCAACACATCCCAAAATTTACTTTAAAGCAACAAAAATATAGTGGCTAAATATTAATTATGATTGTAGCCTAAAAGAAAAGAGTAAAAAAGTGTCCCAAATGTCAGCTAAATTTAGCTTAACCTGCTAATTTTGAAATATGATTATCTTTTTACAAAAAGAATTTAATCAACATTTAAATTTTATTTGGGACGACTTTCTTAATGACTATTGATTCTCGTCATTTATATTCATTTTTCTCCCATCAACTCTTTAAAAGCCTGCAAAATTAGCTGTGCATTAAAAGGAGGTTGTGTCATTATTTGGAGACAGTAATAATGATGAAAATTAATATCATCGTGTGGTCCATTATAAGTTAAAAGCATACAGAGAGGTTTTAATGCAGTGGCACGATAATGTAATTTTTCTTTAATTTGAATATAATTTATAATTAAAACATAATTTTTAAAAATATTCAAATACTTAAAAGGTTGCGTTCAATTTATTAAAATATTTTTTTAAATAAAAAAGTTAAATTTTTATGTGAATATTAATCATTTTTAATATTATTTATATATAATCTATACTAATATTATAAAGCCGTTTGAATTTCCTTCCACATAAAATATTGACAATTCATTTTTTTCTTCTAAAATTATCTTAAATGCATAGTAATTAATTTTCATTTAACCCAACTAAAGTCCATATATATATATATATATATATATATATATATAATCAATTTTTAAAATATTGATGTTTAGGCAATTGCCTTCAGCATAATTAAACACATTGTGTAGATGTGTTATTGTTAGGGAGCCATGAACCAAATACAAAGAGAATTAGTAAAGAGAAATAAAAAAACATATATATATCCTTACAACCAAAACTTGTTCTGGGGCGCTGCCCCTTTATACTCACGACATATCTGCAAAATCTCTACACCTTTACTTATTAATTTACCCCCTCTGAAAATTAAGGCTCGTTCTACCCCTGATTGTGGTTAGACTTCTATAGCGCTAATCTCCATGTCAACTACTGTGAAAAATGTGGTTGTCAAGCTACTGTGATTTTTTTTTTTTTTTTGTAAATGTGGTTATCAAACTACTGTGAAAAAAATAACTTTTTAAAAATTTATTGTAGAGAACTGTTTTCAATTACAAAATTTACTTTAAAGCAACAAAATTACAGTTGCTAAATAAAAATTATGATTGTAGTCTAAAAGAAAAGAGTAAGAAAGTTGTCTCAAATGTCAGGTAAATTTAACTTAACCCGCTAATTTTGGAATCTGATTCTCTAATTAATAAAAGAATTTAAGCAACATTTTTTTTGCCTAATAATTTCTCTTCACTTAGGTTTTGTTTGAGAGGATTTTCTTACTACTTTTTAAAGCAGTTTTTAAAATTTTTGTACTTAAAAATTACTTTAAGAAGAAATAAAAAAATCGTCTTAAACAAAGCCATAATTACCACCGTTGCCATTCAATTGGTTACTTGAAGACACTAATAATAATCAAAATTGATATCATCACGTGGTCCATTATATATTAAAATGGTAAGCTTCATAGAGAAACAGAGAGCTCAGCTATGGAAGAAGAAAATGGCAAGCTTCATATTGCGATGGTGCCTTGGTTGGCCATGGGCCATCTCCTTCCTTTCTTCGAGCTCTCCAAATCCCTCGCTCTTAAAGGTCTCCAGATCTCCTTTTTCACCACCCCCTCCACCATCCATCGCCTTCCTTCGATCCCCAACACCCTAACCCCTTTCCTCAAATTCATTCCCTTCACACCATCTGGCACAAATATTGAGAACACTTCAGATCTCCACTCTGATGAAGGCCACCTCCTTTTTCAAGCCTACGCCGCCTTAGAGCACCGCCTCATCGCCTTCCTCTCCGACCCTTCCAACGGAAAACCAAATTGGATCATCTACGACTTCCCTGCCATAAGTTGGGCTCCAGCACTAGCTTCCCGCTTTAGCATCAACTCCGCTTTTTTCAGTATCTTCAGCGCCGCTGCAATCGCAGTTTAGGTCATTACGCGAAACACGATTCGTTAAAAACACTTACAACTACGTCGGATCTCATCCCCTTCCCAACCACAGTGGCCCTCCGCCGATTCGAGGCTATCCAGATTCGCCCCTTCCTTCCAAAAGAAAAAAATAGACGGACCAACGAATTCATGCTTAGCAGAACATTCAGGGAGTTTGAGGGCAAATGGATCGATTTGCTTGGCGAAAATTGTATCCCTGTGGGGTTCCTCCCTTCATCTATTGACGAGGAGGAGAGTGAGACATGGATGAGAATATCCAAATGGCTTGATAAGCAAAAGGAACAATCTGTGATCTATGTTGCTTTTGGATCTGAGGCGATTCTTACGAGAGAGCAGATTGATGAGATCGCATTAGGGTTGGAGAAGAGTGATTTACCGTTCCTCTGGGTTTTACGGGTGGGATTGCCGCCGGAGGGATTTGTCGAGAGGATTGGTGAGAGAGGGCTAGTGTGGATGGGTTGGGTTCCCCAGTCCCGATTGCTGGCCCATCGGGCTATCGGCGGGTTTCTGACACATGGTGGGTGGAGCTCTGTTGTGGAAGGGATGGTGGTTGGGGCGGCGATGGCGGTTTTGCCGATGAAATATGAACAAGGACTGACCGCAAGACATTTGGTGGAGAGTGGTTACGCGGTGGAAATAGTGAGAAATGATGAAGATGGTTACTTTTCTGCGGTGGAGATTGTGAGGAAGTTGAGGATTTTGATGGTGGAGGAGGAAGGAGAGGAGGTGAGGAAGAAAGCAAGAGCAGGGAAAGAAATTTTTGGGAGTAAGAAGCTTCAGGAGGAGTATATCACTGAGCTTGTGAAGACTCTTTGGCAGAAACATCAGATGGCAAACAAGCCAATTTGAGTTGGTAATTAAGCATTTTGGATACCTTCTGCTAGTGAGAGTGGAGCTAATGACATAAGTTCTTTGGCACATTAAAAATCTTAATTTTAATGATTTTCATTAAGTGAAGTATTGTTTGTGTGGAGAAATTATTCTGTGTAGAGTCCGGACAGCAAGAATCGTCCGGACTCTGAGTGTACACATAGTGTGTATAAATTTATGTACACACTGTGTACGCTCACATATTCAAATAATTCTTTATATTCGTACTTCACACAGAATAATTTCTCATGTGTGTCTTTGATGTTTTCAATTTGTCCCTAAGTTGAAACTTTATTGAATTGTTGAAGTGTCATGTTTGTTTGTAGCAAGTGACTATTTATATAATTATATGTTTTATTGGAGCAAAACTTACATGGTATTTATTTTTTAAATTATTTTTCCTATTGTTTTTATAAATAATTTTTTAAAATATTTTTATTTTAAATTATTTATAAAGAAAAATGAGCTTAATTAAAAAAAAAATTGGAGAAGGAGCAAATACGGTGATTAATTTATCGTATTCAAGATTATAAAAATTAAATTTATGTATTCAATTATTTGTTTATTTAATTTTAAAATATGAATTAGTAATATAGGTAATATTATGATTCAATTAAAAGATAATACGGTGATTAATTTATCGTATTCATTTTTAATATTATCAATATATAATATTAACAATTATCATATTAATGAGAGTGTCTCGCGATGATTGCAAGACCCATCACCCATGGCTTTGATGGGTGAGGGTAAAGAATGTACCTTTATGGCTTAAGTATGGAGAAACTATTATGTGCGATCACTGGACCGTCTATAGGTAAATCAGAGCGCGCCACGTAATCCGGTACATAGCACCGATACACAATTAAAAAGTGACATGGCGTGCTCTGCTTTGCCTCCAGACACCGTTCGGTGACCGTACAGAATAATTTTTCCAAAGTATGAGGAAGTAGTTGCTCCATTGCTTATTTTTCTTTAAACAATTTTTTAATTATTTAGATAAACATAATATAACTAAACATCCAAAGTTTTATATTTTATTTTTATTTTTATGATCTAGTAATAAAATTTATCTTCGACACATTAGAACATTTAAATCATGAGATCTCATCTTAACTCATGTTGATGCTTTCACAAGCCTTCGATCCATTATCGTTTAGGGTCTGTTTTGGACGGCTACAGCTCTTTGTAAAGATAGTTGTCAAGCTGCTGTGAAAAAAAAAAAAAAAAACCTTACGTGCACCATGTGCACGTGAATAAAATTTTAAAATATAAGAAATATATAATTAAATATTAAAAATAATTTATAATAGGCTATACCAATTATATATAATAAAATATGCGTGCACATGATGCACGTGAATAAAATTTTACAAAATAAAATAAATATTAGATTGCTAAATTTGCATTTATACTATTCTTTGATAAAAAGATAAAATTATTAGTTTTATTTTTTTAAATAATAATATTTACTAATTATCTTAGTGGAAAGTTATAGATACTAATTTTATATAATAATTGTGTAAATTCTATAACTATTTATTGTTGCTCATTTTATAAAATTAATCAGGTTATGCAAGAAGCATCTATTTTAAACAAAAAACTAAACAGTAGTGTTGCGTGTTAGAAAATACGCGGCAGTAGAGTTTGTAGATTCACGTCTGAGCGTTGCACGTAAATTTAACACATAAGCAGAAAAGAGAAGTGAACACCAAGGTTTTTACGTGGAAAACCCGAAATAGGGGAAAACCATGGGGCCTCGCCCAGTTGCAAAAATCCACTAGTATTTGTTTGAAGTACAAAGGTTGATCCATCTTACAAATCAAGACGATCAGTTTACAATCAACTTCTCACAAAGTTACAAAGTTCTGCAAATTCCCTGCGTTTTTCGAAAATCCGGCAGAGTTCCGTCGTATTCAGGCGGCGGGAAGAGCTCCGGCGGTGGTCGAGGAGGAGAGGAATCGCCTTTTCACCTTTTCCTTCTTCTTCTCTTCTTCTTCTCTCTCTTCATTTGAGTTCCCTTGGTGTAGAATGAGGGCTCTATTTATAATTTTTCTGGAGTGGCATAGCCCGTAAATAGGCGTGAGATCGTGGGCGAATTGGGAGTGTTTTGAATGGACGACCGATATTGAATCCTTTGATCATGCACCGTTTGTTGGGAATTTGAAGGCCTTAATGATGTCAGAATTCGGCAATCTTGGGCTCATTGGATTTGTCTCGTTGAGCCGTTCGATTCGAGTATAAGCTCGTCAAAATCGGAGACTGTTTAGTAACTCAAATTGCGGTTTGAACCTTCCAACAGCGCTTTGAACCCTTGATTCGAACTCATTTGGGCTCGGATTGGGTCAAATTTGGTGTCTTTGGATTTGTATTTCCGAGACGCTCAGTTTGACTATAAGCTCGCTGAAATCGGAGTTCAGGTGCTCCCAAAATTAATTTTTGAAGTTTCCAACTAGCTTTTGCCTCGAGATTCGTGCCCGATCAAGATAATTTTGTGATGAAGTATCAATTGCCCCCCTATTTTTGGATGTCGTAGCTTTAGAAGTCCGAAAATATGTGTCACAAATTTTTGAGAACTCTTTCGAGCGAGTCAGAATTAATCTTGTGTGTAGGAGCTCCGAAAGGCTCTGAAAGTGTCAAAATTGAGTCCAGAATGTCGAAAAATGTGTCCGGGGACCCAAAAAACGTCCGATTTGGTCTTGTCGGGGCAAAAAAATGGGCTGAAAATAGACCGGGCGGCTGAACCGGGAGGCTGAACTGGCCGGACCGGCCGGCTGACCGCCGCCGCTGCTGCCGACGGTGCGGAACAGTGGCCGCCGGCCACTCCCGCGCTCGCGCGGGTTCGCGTGGAAGCTGCGTGTGGAAGCCTCCGCGGTTCGCTCCGCGGACTACTCCGCGGTCGGTTCCGCGAACCGCTATGCGGCGTGCCGCCACTGCTGCCTGTTGACCTTGATTTTGCCCAGAACCTTGGTCAAATGGTTGACTTGGTCAAATTGACCAATTCAGACCCCAAGACCCTCTCCAATAGGTTCGTGGGGTCGAGTCGAGTCTGTTGAGCCTGAGCTTGGACCCTGAGTCAACCCGGTTGACCAAGTCAACCAAGGTTGACCAATTTAGACCCTTTAAGCCTAAAATCAATTTTAAATCCTTTTCATGGCTTCAAGTCTTGATCACTCTTCCCCATGGACCTAATTGACTAGGTTGACCAAGTCAACCCTTGACTTGGTCAACCCAAGTCATAATGGGTTAAATATGACCCATTAAGAGCCCATTAATACACAAATTAATGCCCTAATTGATTTCTAACGTTTTAGAATTCAAAATCTCGTGGTCTTAAGCCTAATTTCCCTTCTAAATTCATCTAGATTAGATCCTAGCCGTCCCTTGGTCCTTTAGGAGTTTAAATAGGGAGAAAATTAGGTTTAGAAGGATCTTTTTGTTCTTTCTCTCTCTGAAGGCGATCTCAGGCTCTGATAATTTGTGAGAGTGCTCCCACATCCTTTCTCCACCTTCCCCATCGAATCCTGATGGACAAAGCTCGCCGGCGGCGAGATCCCGGCGAACCTGTGACCAATTTGCTTCCAGGGATTTTTCCGGCCAATCGAGGCGGTTTCGGAGCTCGAGTTCAACAAGAGACTTATTCTAGAGGAGTCCACGAGTCCAACGAGCCCAAGGTCTCTCGAATCCACCGTGTGGATTGAGGTATATCGCAAACCCTAGTTTAGAACACTTAGGGTTAAAATAGCTTTTCATAAAGTGCGTTTTAGAACTCAAACTTTATCCCCCATGAATGCTCTTCGTTGGTAGATCCTAGATCTACAATTTCGTCTAATTTCGTTTAGCCAATCGAGAGAAAATTGAAAAATAGTCCCTAAGGGTTCGGTCCGGCCGCCTGAATGCGTAGGATCGGTCTGGGCCATTCGATCCTTGATCGACGTATCAGATCTCGTCGCATCGCCTCTCTGGTTCGACCCACGGTTCGCCTGTCCACGGGATCAGACCGTCCGGCTAGATCACAGCCGTCCATCCGGGACGGCGGGGATCAGACGGTAGAGGCGGCGTCCGACGTGGATAAGTGGGAGGCGGCGTGATTGCCGCATGATTGCGGCAATCATTGCTTGCCGCCAATCATTGGCCCGCGACCGCGGAGCCAACCCACTCCTGCCACGTGGCGCACCAACAGCCGCCGCCGCCAAATTTGTTTTTTTATTTATTTTAAATTATTTTAAACCTATTTTAACTTTAAAAAATCACAGAAAAATCATTTTTGAGCCGTTTTTGACGCAGAATTGATCGTATTTTCATCCTCTACACTATAAATTTTTTTATATATATAAAAATAGTAGATATATTTTTAATTATTTATTAAACAGTAAAAAACCCTATTTTTATTATTATTTAAATTATTATTTTAATATAATTATTATCATATTATTATTTAATTATTTAGTTATAGTTATTTATTATAATTAGTGTTATTTTGAAATACTAGCCTATTATTTATTATTATTATTATTATTATTATTATTTTCATTATTTCTTTTAAAATTATTTTGAAAAGCCTTTAATGCCCTTTAAACTTCCAATAGTCATAACTTTCCCATTCCAAATCCGCTGTCAATGCACATCACCTCGTTTTGAACGTATTTGAATTCTGCACATTCTGGAACTAGTTTTACTCAAAATTTCTGGATATGTTTGCATTTATTTTAAAAACAGCCAAACATCATTGTTTTAAAAGACCCTTTTAATCGTTTTAAACTTCGAAAAATTATATCTTTCTTATTTTAAATCGGCTGTCGACGCACAGCACCTTTATTTGAACGTATTTGAATTCTGTACATTATAAAGTTGGTTTTGCTCAAAAAATTTTGATCTGTCTGCAGTTATTTTACAAACAGCCAATAGCACTATTTTAAAACTATTTAATTTTTGTCTTTAAACTTTGAAATTGCGTAACTTTCTCGTTTCAAGTCGGATTTTGATGCACAGCACCTTGTTTTGAGTGTATATGGAATTCTGTACAGTTTGAAACCTCGTTTGGGTGAAAATTCTGTTTAGATTTTCTGATATGTCCAAAACAGTAAAACAACACTATTTTAAAATATTCTTTTATTATATTTAAACTTCGGAAAATCATATCTTCGTCGTTTTAAATCGGATTTTTGCGTATAACCCCTCGTGCTTTTCAGAAAAATGTGAATTTTATTTTGACCATGGTTTCAGTGGCTAGTTTTGGCTTTTCTGACAGATTTCTGCTTTGATTGAATTATTTGGGTATTTTGATATTATTTTTACGATTAATATAATATTTATTTTCAAGATACAAACTATTTTCAAATCATAGAGAAGTCTCGATTGGGTGGTCAGTGGGTCTCCCATATACCTATTTACTATAATTTGACTTACTTTTAATTATCTTAATTTCCAAAATTTATATATATGTATTTAAGTATTTTAAAACTATTTTGAAACTATTTATATATTAAATCTCTTAATTCCGGGAGATCTGCTATTGCATGAAATTTTAAACATGGATTCTATAAATGAAGAACAATCATGGGGGAGTGGGTCAGTGAATGGTTGAGTCCCAATCATTCACTAATTCTTTCTTTAGGTATCTTTACTTTCTTATTATTCGTAGTTTGCATGTGTAGGTCGCACCACGAACACTTAGCTTAGGTCCTCCTAGATCTAAGGACATGGTGTGTTTATTTCATTTTTGTACTCACATGCATTTACTACCTTGAGGGTTAGACAAAACATCCCTTTAAACTCCTACAACGTAGTGACACCCTAAGGACAATAATTAATGACTCGTTTAGCGAACTTAGAAGTTTCCTAGGAGCTAGGATAGATCCCGGATTGACATGAAAACTTCAACACTTAAACTTAGTGACATCATAAACCTTCCAGAATTTTCTAGGGTTTTTTAGGAGTCTTTAGACCCCTTAATTAACCAACCATAATTAACCTGCTAAATAAGGCTTCGAGACCTTTCGAAAATTATAATAAATACATTTTAGGTCAGAAAATTATCTATAATACCTTGAACTGACTAGAATTTGATCCTTGACCTTAGATAAATAGGGCTCCCTAGTTTGACTTCAGGTTGACCCCTAATTTGACCATAGGTAGAATTTACCATTTTGCCCCTAATAATTCACTAAAAATTATTAAAAATCCCAAATTTTCTCCAAACACTTGGGATCACTTTCTCAACTCATTCCTTACCTTTGGGAGTGATTCCAATCAGTTTGGAGCTCATTTGGATCAAAACAGTAAAATCGGCCCTTCCCTAGTTAATTTAGAAAATTCCCATAAATACCCCAATTTTAGAAAATCCATAACTAATTGTAGAAAATTCCAAATTAGGTAAACTCACTTGAATTAGACTCCAATTAGGGCCTAGTTTTTATTAAAAATCTTAGATTTCTAGAAAATGGCCTAGATTATAAAGTCAACTTTTTGGTCAACCGTAGTTCATTTAGCGCCCGAAACTTAGAAAATTCATAACTTTGCCTAAAGAATTCCGATTTCAGCCTACTACCTGTCTAAATACTCCTGTTAAGGTCTAGTATTTTTCTAAGGTGTTAGGCATCCCAAACTTAGCCTTTTTTCCATAGTGAATTTTTAGACCTTTAGCCTGGTTCCTAGGAGGACCCAGAACTTTTCAAAATTGGCTAATATAACTTTAACTTCAAATATCATTACCCTAAGTTCCTAAAATTGATCAACAAACTATACTAACTAAAATGGACTCTAATCCATTAATATTTGAATTTTAATTAAAATTTCCTTTTCTAGTCTACAACAAACCCAAACTTCAAGCAATTTTAACTAACTACCATGCTTAGGATCTATCCAAACTACACAAGTCTTACACACATATAATGGTTTGCTAGGGCACCATTTCTAGATCTAGGTTAGGCCGCTGGGTTTTACTTTTCTGCTGTGTGCCGGAGCTTTCTGTGGTTTTCATTGCATGCTGTTTGAAAAATGATTGGTGTGTTTGCTTACTTTCTCTGCACTCTGGATGTGAGCGCTAGATTTACCCCTAGGTTAGGAGCGCCATATACATATATATATTGTTCTTCCGTGCAGGTGTCCATGCTCAAACTAATAAAAAGGGGGGGCACCATTATATTTTCTAATAATGTTTTATGCAGGTGCTTGCTCAGCTCCCCCTAAATAAAATGAGGGCTAAATTAATTATAACTGCACAGGTGGAGCGCTTAGCCCTCAAAATTAAGAGCATGGCTTGGCACAGGGTCAATGGTGTTAGCACTTTTATTTTTATATAAACTGCTTGGGATGATTTTTATTAGGATAACCATGCAGGTCTTTTAGAATTTTTCTGTTTTATATTTGATGTAAAAATTTGTAAAAATCGTTAAGAGTTGTGAAAACAACTTTGAGTTGGGATATTCTTATCCAGCTCAGATTTCAAAAGAAGAAGGCATCCCTAAGGGGAGAGTCTTCTTCCATTTGGAAGATCGAGCTGGATGGCTTTAGATATCCAAAGAGAAAAGAGAATACCCCCATACTGGGGGAATTGTCTCTTCGTTTGGATATTCAAGCCACGACGGATCCAAAAAGTCCGAAGAGGAGATTTCCAAGGAGTCCAAGAAGGGAGATCCAAGGAGTCCAAGGAGAAATGACCTTGTTGACCTCGTTTTTTGTCATGATTTGTTCTCGAATGTGTTTGATCGAGTTGATCGGGCTTCGTCGGGCTTGATTCAATTCGAATCGGCATTGGTTTTAGTTTGATTTATTTTTATTTTATTTTATTGAATTAAGTTTGGTCGAGTCAAGGCAAGCTCGAGTTGACTCGGATCGAACCAGACCTGACTCGATTTTGAGCTTGATTTCAGCCCCATGAGTTTAGCTAAATCCTAATCAAGAATTGATTAAATCTCCAAGCCAATTTGAATCCGTTGGATCAAGAATTTGATCGGACGGCTCCGATCTACCCTCTCTCTTTTGGTGCCCTAATTGAGGCTAAAGCCTCCATCCCGCTCCCTCTCACTCTCGGTTCGAACCAGACAAGAGGAGGCGGCAGAAGCTCTCCTGCTCTCTCAGACACCAGATCTCGACCCGCTCTCTCTCTCTCCACAACTCCCTTAGCATTCACACGAGCTAGGGCTTCCGCATTTATTTCCCTTTTCGAACTTGATCTCCGGGGGTGGCCTCGGTCTCTTCCACACGCTGAATGAGCCGAAGCCGTCTCTCTATTTCCCATCACTCTGGTTCGGAGGAGCCCCGTCTGGCCTTCCCATTTACACGCCTTCAACTCCAGACCTGAAGACCTCTCCCTCGCTCCCTGGTTCGCGAATCACAAAAGACCCGACACCAGCCTCCCTTTGTTGGTGAAAACCCCAGCCCGACGCCCTCCAAGGCCGCAGCATTCCCGTCTCCCCCTGATTCGCAGAAGGCCAGAGCTGGAGCGGCTTCCCTCCCTTCGCCTCTCCTCTGTTCGCACAAGCAGGAGGAGGCCGAAGCCCCTCGACACCGTCCAGCCTTTGGAACCGAGCCCGACGCCGTCCTGCCCTACCTCCGGTTCCCTCTCTTGGCTTCTCTCGGTTCACAGAGACCAAGAGGCGAAAGCCCCTCTCTCGTTCGTCCGACCTTGGGTATGCGAAACCACCTCCACTCCTCTTCCTTCGGCGAGTAACCCATCAGTCCTTTATGTTAGCCATCGACCCCAACCCGACAGCGATCTCTCCTTTGAGCAGGTATAATCTTTGTCATCTTTTCTTACTCCTTCAATTTCTTCCCTTTCTTCTTCTCTAAGGTTGAACATGGTCGAATGATTAGCTTTGTAGGATAGAGATGTGCAAAGTTTATTTTCCTCTGTTATAGTAAATTTTCTGCAACTTTTGTGAGCAAAGCTTTCCATACTTGGTACTTATTTCATGTGGGAAGGTAAGTTATGTGATTTTGTGAGATATGAGTATGCTTTATGACAGGATTCGTGCTATTGTAGTTATAGTACTTGCATATCAAATGTGTTAAATATGCCCATGTATAGAATATGGTAAATCACAGATTCTTCTTTGGGAAGTGTACGCTAAGTATTTGTATTACTGTTTGTTGAGAAGTGATAGAAGCTGTGATTGATACACTGGATAAGCAATATTTGATTTGTTTCTTTTATTTTACTTTTGATTTGAGTGACCTTGACAAGGAGATACGTTGGAATGATCATTAAAATGTATTCTAATTGATGTGATCAAATGGTTAAAAAAAAAAGTTTAATCTTTTAGTTCATTTGTACGGTTGAATGAACCCATAAGGGATTTCCTGATCTTGGGGTTGATCTCGCGCTTGGCTTCCTTATATCTTGATAAAATGATGGGTGGTTTTCTTTACTTGTCATTTCTCCTCTCAAAACAAGTGCAGCGTGAAGGATCTCTTGTAATTAGGGTGTACTCGGATAAGGCAAATAATCATCATGTACGCTTGTCAACTTTCTTCTACCAACTACTTTGATAGTTGCGCAGCATAACTTCACATATTTAATATTTCAATGATGACTATTGTACATGTGTCAATATTTCGATTGAAGCATATTTGTTGGAAGAGCCCCAACAATAGTGATGTGGCCTCAGGTATTCTTAAAGTTTAAAACATTATTTGTGTGGACTTATAATTGGTGGGAGTTGACAGACATGGCCTTATTTCATGTTATTTATATGAAAGTCCTCTTAAGGATGTCATGCTCCTAATGTCTTCTTGGTCGATTTGACGCTTGGCTTATGTGATATGTAGAGACTTTTCCTTCTTTGAACCCATATTGTGAAAGTTGGAAATTTATTAGAAAGCAACTACATGTTCTGTCTTGAATCAGTGTTGTATTGTGATGATGGCAATATTATTTGTGCTCGCTTATTTGAGGTAAGACCAAGTAAAACTCACTAATGTTTGCTCTTTCCTTGCGAATCTGGTTGTTTGATAATACTTGTGAGCAAGCATTGTTTCTTTATAGGCATTTGAGTACAAAATCTGAGAACCTTCTTTAAAAGCAAGAGCAAGGGTTTTGAGTGTTGCTTTCTACAATGTTAGGTGCTGAAATTTTATTGTGGCATGCTACATAGTGCTGAAATTTATCTATATAGTGTTATAGAAGGCTGAAATATTTCATCCATAGGTCGCAAAAGTGTTGAATTTTGTTTCTTATTCACTTCTACCCATGTCCTTTTTCTTCTTTCTCATAGAAATGAGATTTCATAATGGGTTTGCATATTTCTAATTCAATTTGAAATGGGTTTAAGGTTTTATGTTGCGAATGAGAAAGTTGTTGGTGCTTTTGGAATCACATTGACTTTATGAATCGTGTCGAAGGAGTTTCTATATTTTTGTGACATTCTATATTACAGGAGAAAATTTCAATAACATTTCCACACATTTATAGCATGACTTGTTATACGATTTGGAAAGGAGAAGTAGTTGCTATTTGTAAGTCTTTCATAAAGTACCTTTAGGGAAATGGCTGGAGAGTCTTATGGGTGATTTTGAGTAGGAAAGTTTCGGGAATTGCTTTACATGTAAGAAGTGATTTGACATATATTTGGTAGTTGTAATTGTAGCTCCCAAGTGCATTTTCTTTATGCTCCACTGATCGAAAGTTGGTTGGAAAAGAATTCAATATTAATTGCAAAGTTTGTTATCTTCAGGTGTAATCCGTTATAAAAAAGAAAATAATACAAAGTGGTATGTGATGTTTAGTGGAATGGTTGTGAGAGAAATGTGTCCTGGAGCATGAAATGTGTTGGAGATGGGGAGCTTTATTTGGATAATTGTTGGAGAGTGGACTATATTCGAAAATTGAATATTGTGGGTTTGTTGGATGACTGTTGGAAAGATGGAACTTTGGCAAATATGCATCGAGCCTTTTATCCTCCCTAACCTTATATCTTCTCTTTCTATCAACCTATCTCTATCTCTGTTACTTATTTTACTACTTATGCTTTGAGATAAAAAAAATTCATGATTTGTTTTATACGAAAATCTTATGATCAGCTTTATGTTGAAAAGTTTTGCAAATTGTATTGTATTTGAAAGACGGGTGGCTTTGTTTAACATTTGAAATGAATATGATTTGGTTGTGTTGAGAAGAGTTTTGATGTGTCTTACGTTTGAAAAGACTTTGGTTTGCTCATGTTAAGAGGATTTATGATTGGTTTTAGATTCGTTTTGTATTAGAAAGTTTTTAATGAGTTTTGTGGATTTTTTAAGATGGAAGTTTGCTTGCGAAGCTTTCTTGTTAGAAAGTTCTCTCAAGTTTGACCCCACTCCAAATGTCATAGAGGCACTTGATTATTGGTCCTTTTTTTGTGGAGTTTTGTGTTAAAAGATTTTCATAGATACTTTGTGTGGAATTTTGTGTAGTATTTCATTTAGAGGTTTTTTATGAGGTATTTTAGGACTTCTAGCTTTATGATTAGCTTTGTGTGATAGATCCGTTTGTGTCTTTGTAGAACGAGGTGGTATTTCATAAGAAAGCTATATTTCTTCTTGCTTGTACTTGTTTTCTAAGTGGTTTTGGGATTAGTGGGTAGTAAGATCATGTTTTGGATTTTATGTGAAAGGTCTATTCTGGGGATTTGTTTCTCTTTGCCGTTTGGAGCTTTGTTTAGAGGGTAGGTTTAGTTGTTTGAGTTGAGTCTTATATCAAGTGCTTTGTTTGGATTGTGGGGATAGCAAAGGGCATTGTAATGTTGCTTTAGGGTACACTTGACTTCAAAGAAATGTGTCCAAAACAACAATGCCTACATTCCTTTTATTTCTGATTCTCATTCTTTTTTCATTCTACTGCTTTGCTATAGATTCTTAAGTTTAGCAATACATGTACGAGAGTCCTAAGGATTAGAAAATAACACCACTCTTAGTCCTACAACTTTAGTGACATCTAAGGACAAAAATTAAGGATCGGGTCTTAGAAAATATAGACTTAGGATGCATGCTCCTTATAGAATAGAGACATCAAACTTAAACTTAGCGACACGCTTTCTTAGGTTTAGTACTCTCTTAATTTATTAATAATCAACCAACAAATTAACCATAATTCGACCTAAAATACATTAAAGTACTTAGCTTTTAATCAAATCCTAATTAACATAATAATTACTAAAAAAAATGTAAACTTAAAAGCATTCACTTACTCTAAATCATTCTAATTCATTAATCAACTTCTAACCAACCCAAAATTTAAAAGATGTAGATTGAGTTAGGAAAGTGAACATAAACTAGAACTTATTAAGTTAGAAATCTTCTAAAATCCAAACCTACTAACTCACCTAAAATTCAATCAAATATTAAGCTAATCTTTTAAAACAAAATCAACAAACCTTTTAATACAACTATATCAACTTGGTTTTTAGGATGGACTACTCCGGGCTGCGGGGCTAAGTGTCCTAAGGAGGCCTGGTTCCTCGAGCCTGGTGGCACAACGCCACGAACCAGTTGATAGCAAACTTAATTAATCTAACCCCTTAATTGATAATAAATGGCCTAATTCATCTTTCTAATTTGTAACTATTAAATAATTCAATCAAATCCTAAAACAAAATCTCTTAAATCAATCTTTTAAAATCAGTCAACAAACCCCTTAATATATAACAATCACTCCAAAGATGAAGTTTATTGGATGGACTACTCCGAGCTGCGGGGCTAAGTGTCCTAAGGAGGCCTGGTTCCTCGAGCATGGTGGCACAACGCCACGAATGAATTCGATGGAGTGGCAAAACTTTAAACTTAATTGATTATTAATGATTTGAACCAAACATCAATCGATAATAAATTACATAATATACCTTTCTTTTCTAATTTATAACCAACTAAAATAATTCAACAAAAATTGGTTGCCACTGGGTAACCCAGACCTACGAAGCTATTAAGTAAGCCCCAAGGAGGGTGAAATAAACCTCACGGCCTCGGTGTGAAACAAAGGTGGTAATCAATCAAATACTAAAAGTAAAATCTCTAAAATCAATCCTAAAAATATTAATATTTAAACTCAAATTAAAAATCTTCCTTTTGACCTCTAATAAACCAAATGCAAATAACTTGAACTAATAATCCTACATAGGACATACCCTAAATTACATAGCCTACACATACCTTAGACATGTTTGATTAGAACACGACTTTTAGCTCTAGGTCAGGCTTACATTTTCTCTTGTTATTCAATGCTTGTTACATATACATGTTCTATAAATGCAATTATTAAATTTTCCGTTAGTTATATCTTTGTTATTTATCTGCATTTCTTTTCTGAACGGCATCTACGCTCATATATATATTTCTCTATTATCTTTTCTTGCGAGGTACATTGGAGCTTAATGATCGGGAGCTAAACGGAGCAATTTACTTATAAGCTTTTAAGTGGCAGCGCCACATACAGTCAGGTATAATCTCTGCAATTTGTAAAGTAAATTTTTTTTAATTATATATCAAAACTGCTTCACATCACACACTTCCTGTTAATAGGTATTTTAGTATGTTTAGGTAGCCAGCCTTAGGTTAGTTCACTAACGAAGCTTTGACCCTATAGGTCAAAGCTTGCCCCCCCTTCTGTGAGCCCTAGAGACCATTAGGGTCATTTAGGCCTGTAGAGTAGGCCACCTACTTGTGCCATTGGACATCGTCGTTTTCCCACACGAAGTGGGCATCGCTAGGTTTTTGGCCTTCTGGTTTTGGGTACGATACCCCCCTTTTCTTTTCTTTTTTTTGTGAGCCTTAGAGACCATTAGGGTCATTTAGGCCTGTAGAGTAGGCCACCTATTTGTGCCAGTGGGCACCGTTTGAATGATTTTCTGTGCGGGTACCTTGCCTGGAGGGTACCCTTAGGGTGTGTTTATTTATATTTTTTTCTGTACTCTGAATGTCATGCATGCATTTGTTTTTACACACTTTACCTCACATTATGCTTCACTTACATACATGCATCACATCAGTAGACTTAAGGATATTTCGTATCTGTTTCATGCATCATACATGGCGCTAGGCACATTCTTTTGCATATTGTAGAGTCCTTGATTGAAATCTTTTAAACTACAAATCCTTGATTTCCTAGGATAGAGCCTTCCTATCTTGTATACATATAGGACGACTGATTGTGTTTAGGATGTTAGCTGGCAGCTCACTCCAGGCAAGCATAAGTCCAGGTTGTACACCCCTCAGTGTGTCTCCTTTCATCTGTGTTTTGAGTCTGTCTTTTCTCTTAGGATAGTAATCTGGTCTTTGATCTTCTAAACTCAAAATTTTAATCACATCTTTATCCATTCAAAAATATCTAATCATCACTAAGCGTAAATAGAAGAGACTCTTTGGAATAGAACTTAGGAACTCTTTTTGTGCACCAAATCAAGAAGTGAATAATACACCATCCTTAATCGAGAGTTTTCTTAGACCGAGGGCTAAGATGTAATTAACTACGGGGGCTTGCACCCGTAGGAAACCGATCCCCACAATCAAATAAACCCTATTCGATACTGATGTATCGAATAGGGGAAATCTCGTGAACTTTTGGGTTATAGATATTATTATCCATCGAGGTTGGTAGGTGAAAGCCGCTATCCTTCATGGCTAATCATATCTATAACTCCATCTGCTCTTCCATCGGCCTGCTTGTGTCGGGTGTAAAGGCCTACGACCATTTTGTCCTACGGGATAATGTGATCGTACTCTTTGCATTCGAACCACACGAGCGTAATCCTTTCAGAGACCCACAGACCTAAGGAAGACTGAAGACTGGAGGACCAATATCCCACTCAAAGTCATTTGCATCTGTCATAGGCTTAGAAATCCGGGTTGTTGGCAGTGGTGCCCGGCCACTTTATTTTCTGCATATCTGGGGTGTAATAAGGGAAATTTGCCTATGGCCATTCAGTTGATTATTCTGGATTTATATTGATGTGCTTTCCTGATGTGCGCAGTAGAAATACCTGCTTTTTCTAGGTTTTCTTTCTTGCATGTCGCTTTTGTTTTCGCCTGGATTTCTTTAGGCTCTTTAAGGTCTGCAAAATCTTTTATACTCATAACCAAAATTTAATATTTAAGTTTTAAATAATATAGAAATCTAACAAACCTAAGAAATTGTCGGAACCGTCCGGGTTCGCATGCATATTACTGCATCTTCTCTCTCCTTCTAATAAGACATCTCTCTGCCTGCGGGTAGAGTCCGGATAATCTGGCCTATGAGGATGAAGTGCCGGACCTAGGGAGACTCAGTCTTTTCTAAAAATTATTTTATATTAAGCCTGTTTTTAAAATCCAAAGCATTCATGAGCTGACATTTTCAACTAGCATGCATTGCATTAGAAACCAATTTAATTAAAATTTAATTGCATTAGCTAGGAGCATCTGACCCACATAATTCCAGGACCACTTAGAAAATTCTTTAGATGTCGGTCCTATTTTCAAAGAACTGTACCTCCCACCCATTTATCATAAATGACTTGATATCATTATTTTAAAGCGATTAGGTGGTTAGCTGGCTCCCCCAATCCATATCGGGATAAGTCCAGGTTTTGCACTGCATTAGCTAGGACACGGGTCTTAGTGTTTCGTAGAACAATAAGCCCAATCTAGATTTAGGATTCGAGGCTACTACATTCGGTCTCATAGTATGCCTTAAATAGTAGGTAAGTACCTTCTTTTCAGGGACTATAATTCCTACTTATCCGCGTCACAAGATGACGCCACCTCCATCCTTCTCTCACACATGTGATCGGATGTCTGACTTTGATTTTCTCCAGTTTCTCTCTAGTACCCTAGAGCCTCCGAATGTTGGTATGAGCCACGCATGTTGATTCAACCATTCAGACCTTTCTTCCTTTTGAATAGGATTTTCTAGTCTATACTCATGTGTCAATCCCACTTTAGGAGAGGATAATGTATGATCCTTAATCGAGAGTTTTCTCAGGCTCCGGCCTGGGATGTAATTAACCACAGGGGCTTGCGCCCGTGGGAAACTTGGTCCACACAAGCTACTAAACCCCATTCGAGCTCTTGCATCGGGTGGGGGAAACCCGTTACTAGGTCGTGTATATTACTATCCATCGAGGTGTGTTGGCGTTAGCCTCTATCCTCAATGGTTAGTCATATGCACGATCCAATCTTCCCTTCTAATCGACCCTTTCGCGCGGTGCTCTTTCGGAGGTCCACACAGCCGTAGGGGCTGCTGCTGGTGGCCAACCTTTGGCTGGCCGCGATCCGCCTGAAATGCTCACGGATCTATGCGCTGTCCGCGTGGTTTTGAGGAGAGAGAAGAGGCGGTTCGGCCCACTGCCTTTGTGAGCCCCATAGAAGCGAAAAGAAGCTTTTTTGGCTTTTTTTTGTCCAAAAAATTCCGAAAAAAATTCTAAAAAATTCGAAAAAAATTAAGAAAAAATAGGGAAATTCAAAAATGGCAATAACTCTCTCAACTTCTCTTTCTTTCTCCCTTTGGCTCTCTGGTGGCTGAGGATTCCGCTATTTTCAAGTGGGAAACTTCTCCTGCTCGAATTAGCGCCCCTCCTCGCACGCAGGAGTTACGGGATTTCTCTTTCTTCCCCCCGGCTTACTAACGGTTGAGGCTTTCGTTATTTGCAAGTTGGAAATTTTTCCTGCTCGAATTAGCGCCCCTCCTCGCGTACAGAAGCATACGGGATTTCTTCCTCTCCCTCCGGCTTACTGATGGTTGAGGCTTTCGTTATTTGCGAGTTGAATTTTTTTCCTGCTCGAATTAGCGCCCCTCCTCGCCTGCATAAGCCTACTGGATTTCTTCCTCTCCCTCCGGCTTACTGGCGGTTGAGGCTTCTGCTATTTGCGAGTTAGAAATTTTTTCCTGTTTGAATTAACGCCCCTCCTCGCGTGCAGAAGCCTACGGGATTTCTTCTCCTCCTTCATGAAGCAATTGAAAATGGGTGATTGTATTTCTACAAAAGATGTTTCCATTGTAGAAGATCGTCCTACTGCCCGTTCAGAAGGTTCGAAGAAGGCTCCTAAGACGAAAAAAGCCGACGACGTCATCTCCACCATTACCGAAGACTCTTTCATCTCTTTTAGGAAAAAATTTCATTTTCCTAATGACTTGGTGATGAAAGTACCGACAAGATCTGAGCGTGCCTCCTTCCCTCCCCAAGGATATGTAACAGTGTACGAGTTCAGTTTGCGAGCGGGGTTGCGATTTCCGCCATTGCCTGAACTACTTGATATCCTGACGGCTTGTGGATTGAGTTTGTCTCAATTCTCTATCGGGCTATGTCGGTCGTAGTGGGTCTGATCGCATTCTTCAGAGACCATGGAGCGGTATTATCTGTAGAATGCTTATCACGGATGGGGCGTATCTATACCGACCCATAGGGTCGAATTTCTTTTAGATCCAAGTGGTTGGAAGTTCGTACTTGGGATCCATCCAAATATTGGATTAGCGATTATTTCTTCGTGCAGAATGATTGGGGTCTCCAAGAGAAGTGGGAAAAATTGAGAGAGTTACCTATCCCTCTTCATCTAGGAGCGGAGGACTTGTTTTTTTTTAAAGCTTCATGATATTGAAGCTCTTCGTTATGAGATGCGCTCTCTTAGTAGATGCTTAGACGAGGAATATCTATTCAAGGTGAGACTATCCACTTATGCAGGGAGGTCACACACACATAAATTGAAGATATCCACAAAAGCCCAGGATGCCCAAAAAACTCAATCTAGGCGACCTGAGGACGAGGGAGGTTCACATACGCCTAAGAAGAAGAAGTCGAACGAAGTTTTTGCAGTCGCCGACAAGGGCCCTCGCTTTTCTCCATCCATGATATACATTCTAGATGATGTTCTGAAACATAAGTGTATCGGTCGTCGGCGAGTAGAAGAGTTGGTGGGTTTACATTCTCTCTATTTCCATTGTATTTGCGTCTAATTTTGGGGATATATTTTTTACTTATTGATTCTCTGTTTTTTTTTTTTTTGAACAGTACCTTGAGTTGAACAAAATCTTGGATAATTGGAATGACGAGTTCGTGAAGGTCAAATACCTCCAGGGAGAATACAAGAAGAAATACGGCAGCAGAGTGAAGGAAATAGAGACAGTGGAGAGTCAACTCGATCAATGCAGAGCAGAATTAGTGAACAAGATTGCTTCAGCCTCTTCCCAGAATGAGCGGATGGATCGTCTGCAAATTCAGTTGGTGGAGGTGGAGGCAACAAACAACCAACAACTGAAAAATATGAGAATTCTCGAGGATGAGAATAAAAAGCTCCTGAATAAGTTGTCGGAGAAGGTAGCTCAAATGTCACCATCTGCATCCATAGAGGAGTTCAAAAAATCTTATGCTTTTAAGATTTTTATCGAGGATCAAGTCCAGGAAGCTCGCAATTATTTTTATGACGTAGAGGTGAAGGCCTTAGAAGTAGAGCTCATGCAGGATGGCTTCATTAAAGGCTTTATGAAGGGCGTTCGTGCTGTGAAATGCAGGAACGGAGGGGATATCGAGGGGTTGACCCCAAGCCAAACTTCTGGTGATCCTTCTCCAGATTCTGGCGGCAAAGAATTAGAGAGTGATTTGCAAAAGATCTTCGCGTTGGAAGAGGACGACGATGATTATCTTGAGATTCTGTAGAATTATTTTGATGCTTTCTGTGTTGCTTTTGTTTTTGTTGCGATGATTGTTCATACGTTCCTGCTGTTTGTGTGTTGTTATTTTTAGACGATGTACTTGATGTTCGTGGGTTTATAAAAAAGACAATTTTTCTTTTTCATATATGTTAACTCAAATGTTAAGGAGGTCTTTCTGACTTGCACTAATGTGAGAGATATCCGCTTTGAGACACTCTGACCTATCCGAGGTTGTTAATCAAAGCACTTGTTTGATGATTTTAACCTGTGTGGAAGAGGTCGGACTAGATCCCCCAGGGATTAGTCGTCTATTGATTGAGATACAGCATAAGTTGTGTATTTCTCGAATCATAGGAGAAAGTTCAGAATAGAAAAGGCAGCGCGATGATAAAGAAAACATCACATTACTGTATTATATAAAACAGTAAGACAATTCCCTAGTAAACTTAGGGATACAAAAATAAGAGTTCTTCTGCAACAACGTACAAAGAGTGAAAAAACTCAAAGAAAATACAATGCACAGCTAGAAAGCAAAACAAACATCACGAACGACATCACACATGACAGATAGTAACATCAATCTTCTACTGATAATACTTACGAAGGTTCCCCACATTCCAAGTTCGGGTCCGTTGGCATCTTTCAATTTGAAGGTCCCAGGCTTGACCATAGCCGCCACCAAATAAGGACCTTCCCATAGGGGGGAAAGCTTATTGCGTTGAGGGCCTTTACCAGCAGCTTCAATGCTTCGCAGAACTAAATCTCTAATGGAAATAGTTCGAGGTTTTATCCTCTGATTGTAGTGACGAGCGATCCGTTGATGGTATGCAGCGACCCTGAGTGAGGCTACATCCCTTGCCTCGGGGAGGAGGTCTAGATTCATCTTGAGTTTTTCTTCATTTTTACTGAATTCAAAGGTCTGAACTCTATTGCTCGGGACCCCTATATCCACTGGTATGACTGCTTCTGTGCCGAAATAGAGGTTAAACGGAGTCTCTCCTGTAGGTGATCTGGCTGTGGTGCGGTAAGCCCATAGGACATTCGGGAGTCTTCAACCCATTGCCCCTCAGCCTTCCCTAGGCATGTCTTCTGTAACGCCCCAAGATCTAACTTGGAAAAAATTTTAAACAATCCATCAACAATTTACCAGAGCTATCTATAACATCAATCAAACATTATAACAAAAAAATAAATCTATAACATTTAAAACATCAATATACAATAATATTCATATCTCAAAAGATCATATACAATACTCAGAAGCTACACTAGGAACACATGAACTGAAATCTATCCTGTCCTGAGTACAAAAAAATCATAAAAATAAAAAAGGACAAAAACCTGGAGATCCTGATCAACCTCAATCACTTGCTCCAATGCCCTGACCTGAAAATATTAACCACATATAATGAGCTTCAAAAAGCCCAGCAGGTCACCTAATACCTACAACTGTAATCAAAGCACAATACTGGAAATAATATGCATGTCAATCAGTCAAATCAATAACAGTCAATTACACATGATCAATGAATCAATGTAGTGGTAGAAGAATTAATAAACAGTAGAAAATCAGCGATCAATCAATTCAATCGTATCAAATCGAATCAATCAAAACAATACTATCTGATCAATTAAATTAATCGGTATGAGATCATAAAATCAATACAATAAAGTCCAGTCTATACTAGCAATGAATGAAATGCAGTAGTTCAATACAATGCAGCAGCAATAGTATCAATGAATCGATTACAATATTTATATCCATACAGTATCTATAACAGTAGCAATGCGCAGTAAAAAAATGTAAATATCAATGAAATCGTACGATAACAGTAAGTCCGTAAATCCGTTAGTAAAGCCAAATCAAATAAGCAATAAATCCATAGAGTCAATGCCGAACACATACATTTCAATACAATAGTCTTACTGAACAAGTTCAATCACTGGCTATTCGATAATACATAGTGCTATTGTAGAAATCCATATGTTGGTTCAATAAGAGTCGTCACTCTGTGCCTGTCGGCATAAGAATCTCCTTATGCCTCCCAATCGTTATATCAATAATCAATAGTTTAAAGGAAAGCCCGTCGGCCCACCATCCTGTACAGGTCAATCAATCTCCAACCAACAGTTCAACCAAGCTTCACTTGTCTTTTAGTAACAATCATATATTCTTTCAGTAACAATCATATGCATATCAGTTCAATTTCAGAAAATAGGAAATCGTACGAAAATCCAGCGGCATAACGGCAGTCTACGGAATTTACACAAAAATCACAAAATTCACAATTTACCAAATTAGTACAGAACATGTACGACAATATTATAAGACTTCTATTCTACTGAAGCAACATCAATCAACAACCTGATTTTTATCTATTCGATCAAAATCGTACAGAACCCAAAATAACCGGTAGAATCGTTACAGAAAATACTCAAAACGTGTAGAATAATCATATCAATAACATATCAAAAGTTGTGCGGTGAAAGATTCGTCAATACAAAATGGTGCGCGTTTATCGGTAACAAAAATGTAATTCTGTGTACAAAACAACCAAATCTTCGAAAACAAAAATAGGATTCGGAGACCTTACCGCGAGATAAACACTTTACTTAACAACGACTACGGACGAAAAGCGCTCCGCGGTCTCCAAAACCAAGCTTTTCTTTTGCTTTCCTTCTCCTTCTCTCTCATCAGATATTTTGAAAATATAAAATGATTTTCTTTCTCCTCAAAACAAGCTGATTTTCTTATAACCATGATCTGATCGGCCCGGCCGATCGCCACATTGTCCAGGACGATATGACCAAATTTCAATCGTCCAGGACGATATCTCAGGCTGATAATTAATTTTCTTGGACGATAAAATCCATTGCTCACTGACTTAGCAATGAACTGATCGTCCCAGGACGATCCAAAAATCGGCCTGGACGATCCTGGGAGGAAAATCAGATCTTGGAAGGCAAATCAAAGGAACGAGCTCCCACAATCTCCCCACCTTAGAAAAATGTCGTCCCGACATTTCCCTAAAGGTCCGAAGTAAAAAGAATCAAAATAAATCCAATCAAATTCGAATAAAAATCAAAACTCGGCGAAAATCATACCAATTACACAATTCAGTCAATCACATGTCACTATGCATGATCATATGTCAATCAATCAATTAGTCAAATCAGCTTATCAGTAGAACTTTCTGATCGTTGTTGATCTTTATAATGCTGTAGACTGTAGATACGTGGCACCACTAGAGGAAGTGCAGGAGGTCGTGGCACAACAGTCTCCCTCTGACTATCTCTGACAGCTCTATCAGTCCTATCAGTCATCCGGTTCCCTGATCTCTCGCTGTAGGCTCTCGAGCCAATTATCCTCTGTTGTCCTGTACCAGAATCAATTCTTCCGCCTAATCCTTTCTGAGGGCAATTTGCTACTCTATGCTCTTGCTGTCCACAGTGAAAGCACTGCCCCGTCAATAAGTAACACCGACCTGCATGTCGTCGACCACAATGAATGCAATCGCTGGAACCATAAGATACTACTGATGCAGATCCCGATGCAGATCCCCTCGCATCACCATACTTGCTTCTCTTCTCTCTATCCCTTTCTCTACCTGATTCCTCTCGTCTGGATTCATCTCTCCTCCTCCTGGTGTCGTCATATCTCGATACTAGCGTTGCCAAATCAATCTATATCAGTCTGGCCCGCTCCACCAACTCAGAAAACTCATGGATCCGGAAGGGTACTAGTGGATGTCTCAGCTCTCTATTCAATCCATGCAAAAATCTATAGCATTTTTCTTCAACAGTAGGGATCAAATGAGAAGCATACATCGCAAGTGCAGTAAACTCGGCCTCGTACTGCATCACTATCTTGCATCCTTATTCCAATCTCATAAAAGCTTCTTGCATTTATCGTTGAGCTAACGGAGGTACAAACCAGATCCGAAACACTGTAGTAAACTCATCCCAGGTGATCTCAGCATTCGTCTTCCCCTGAATTTCTCTCTCTGCTGTCCAATCCACCATCTCTCTGCTTCTCCTTCGAACAGAAACACAACCAAAGGTACCTTTCGATTTCCCGAACACTGCATGCTGTCAAAAATCTTCTCTACTCTCATTATCCAATCTTCAGCAGCCTGGGGTCCCACAGCTCCTTTGAACAACGGAGGCTTCAGTTTATGAAATATCTGCAAATGTTTATCAGTTTCTTCTTCTTTACTTTCACTCATCTTACTCTGTGCATCCCCCATCACATGTGTTATAGCAGTAGCCAACTGCATCATACTCTCTGAATGTACTGGAGCTGCACTGTGTTGCTCGTTTGGTACACTTGATTCCGGGTTATCCATTTATCTTTTCACCTACACAGATCATAATAAATGATACACACATGCAATTACTAATGCAAAATGATGCACTTATAGCTACCCAGTCTACCCAACTCTCAATCCAATCATATAACTCTGGTAACAATCTCTTCTTCCAATAACATTACTCTGATACCAACTTGTAACGCCCCAAGATCTAACTTGGAAAGAATTTTAAACAATCCATCAACAATTTACCAGAGCTATCTATAACATCAATCAAACAGTCTAGCAAAAAAACAAATCTATAACATTTAAAACATCAATGTACAATACTATTCATATCTCAAAAGATCATATACAATACTCAGAAGCTACACTAGGAACACATGAACTGAAATCTATCCTGTCATGAGTACAAAAGAATCACAATAATAAAAAAGGATAGAAACCTAGAGATCCTGATCAACCTCAATCACCTGCTCCCTTGCTCTGACCTGAAAATATTAACCACATATAATGAGCTTCAAAAAGCCCAGCAGGTCACCTAATACCTACAACTGTAATCAAAGCACAATACTGGAAACAATATGCATGTCAATCAGTCAAATCAATAACAGTTGTTGACCTCGATTTTTCCCAAACATGGGCATGGAGAATTGAGTTGACCAAGTCAATCTTTGACTTGGTCAACCCAAGGCTTATTGGGTCAATTTTGACCCATTAAGGCCTTTTTGAGCCCAAATCAAATCCAATTCAAATCCAAATCAAATCGAACCCATGCATGACCCAATTCGTTCTTCTCTTTGACTTATTTGACTAGGGGTGACCAAGTCAACCTTTGACTTGGTCAACCCAAGTCTTAATGGGTCTTTCATGACCTATTAAGAGCCTAATTAATAGGATTTAAGGCCATAATTGATTCCAAATGTTTAGGAATTAAAAATTCCGCCCAAATCACTCCCTCTCTCTCTGAAATTGATCCTAGATCCCATCTCCACCGTCCAAGAGAGAGAGAGAGGAGTTTAAATAGCAAAATTTAGGTCATTTTTTGGACTTTTTGGTTCTTGCTCTTTGGAGAGACCATCTCAGGACTCCAAACTTTCGGTGAGAGCTCCCACTTCCTTCCTCCATCTTCCCCCGTCAAATCTCAGCGCTCTAGGCCCGCCGGCGGCGAGAACTCCGGCGAAACCGAAGCCACGAACCTTTCGGGGCTTATACCACCCAATCCTAGGAGATTCGGATCTTGAGGTCAACAGGAGAAATATTCCTGCCGTTTCAAAGAATCCAACGAGCCCAAGAACGCAAAAATCGGACTGTTAGATCTCTCAAAATCCTTAGAATAGCTCATATCACATGGGTCTAAATAGCTTTTCAAAAAGCACTTTCTAAGCCAAACGAATACTCCCCCAAGATTTCTGTACATATGTAAATCCTATGTTTAAACTTTTGTTGCATTTCGTCATGTATTTTGAAAATCCCCGGCATTTTTCTATTCTAGGGTTTCGATTCGATTCTTTGAACTGCATGAAATCGCAGGGCTGTAATCTTGCTGTTCTGTGTTTGGGCCGAACAGCAGATCGCCTGTGTGCCTACGTGGATTAGTGGCTCAATCATTGGCATGGTCCAATCCCGTCGCGCCACGTGTCGCACGCTACATAATTCAGATTTAAAATCGATTTTAAATGTTTTTAAACCTTATTTTCTTCAAAAAATCGTCAAAAATTCATTTTTGAGCCGAAAAATGTGTGCAATACCTCGAATTGCTCGTATTCTCGGTCTCTTTAATTTAAAATAATTTTTGATTAAAAATATTATGTATTTTCGGAATTATTTTTAAAAAACAGTAAATATATATATATATATATATATATATATATATATATATATATATATATATATATATATATATATATATATATATATATATATATATATATATATATATATATATATATATAAGAAAATTATTTAAAGTATTTAAAGTATTATTTAAATTAACAATATATATATATATATTTAAGAAAATTAAATTAACAATATATATATATATATATATATATATATATATATATATATATATATATATATATATATATATATATATATATATATATATATATATATATATATATATATATATATATATATATATATATATATATATATAAGAAAATTATTTAAAGTATTATTTTCATATTATTATTATTATTATTCTTATTAATGATTATTTTACTGTTACTATTATTATTGTTAATTTTTTTGACCTATTTCAAATATTATTAGTTTTATTATTAATTATTATTAAATGTTAAAAGATTTTTTTTATATATTATTATAGTTATTTTAATTATTTAAATTACGTAAAATATTAATAGTAATTAAGATATTATTATTATATTTTGAATTATGGTTAGATTTCAGAAACCTACTTATTTTTAAGTCAATATCATTTAATAATTACTTTAAATATCATTATTTTTCTTAAACTATTTTAAAAGCATCTCTTTTTATGATTTTAAACTTCGCAAATGCATAACTTTCCAGTTTCAAATCAGATTTTTGCGCACAACACCTTGATTTGAACGTATTTGAATTATGCACACTTTAAGATTGGTTTTGCTCAAGGCGTTTTGATCTGTATGCAGTTATTTTGAAAACAGCCAGTTGCACTATTTTAAAACTATTTAATTATGTTATTTAAACTTTGAAATTGCGTAGCTTTCTGGTTTTAAGTCGGATTTTGATGCACAGCATCTTGTTTTGGGTGTATTTAGAATTCTGTACAGTTTGAAATCACTTTTGGGTGAAAATTCTGTTTAGATTCTCTGATATGTCCAAAACTGTAAAACAACACTATTTTAAAATATTCTTTTATTATGTTGAAACTTCGGAAAATCATATCTTCGTTGTTTCAAATCGGATTTTTGCGTATAACCCCTCGTTCTTTTCAGAAAAGTGTGAATTTTAATTTGACCATGGTTTCAGTGGCTGATTTTGACTTTTCTGACAGATTCCTATTCTGATCCTATTATTTGAGTACTTTGATATTTATATATTAATATAATAGCTATTTTCAAGATACAATCAACTTTCAAATCGTTTAGTTTTAATTATCTATTTTCCTAAAAATCTATTTAGTTTTAAGTATTTTTAAAGTATTTTAAAACTATATATACTTTAAATCCTAATTCCGGAAGACCCGCTATTTCATGAAATTTAGGCATGGATTCTAGATATGAAGAGTGATCATGGGGGAGAGGGTTAGTGGGTGATTGAGTCCCAATCATTCACTAATCCCTTCATTAGGTGTCTTGCCTTTTATTTCTCGTAGATTGCATGTGTAGGTCGCACCACGAACACTTAGCTTAGGTTCTCCTAGATCTAAGGACATGGTGTGTTTATTTAATTTTTGTACTCCCATGCATTTATTACCTTGAGGGTTAGCTAAAACATCACTTTAAACTCCTACAATGTAGTGACACCCTAAGGACAATAATTAAGGACCTGTCTAGCAAACTTAGAAGTTTTCTAGGAGATAGGATAGACCTCGGAACGACATGAAAACTTCAACACTTAAACTTAGTGACATCATAAACATCACAGAATTTTCTAGGATTTTTAGGACTTGTTAGACCCCTTAATTAACTAACCCTAATTAACTGGTTAAATAAGGCCCTGAGACCTTCCAAAAATTACAATAAATACATATTAGGTCAGAAAATTACCCATAATAGCTTGATCTGACCAAAATCTGATCCTTGACCTTAGATAAATAGGGCTCCCTAGTTTGACTTCAGGTTGACCCCTAATTTGACCATAGGTGGAAATTACCATTTTGCCCCTAATAAATCATTAAAAATTATTAAAAAATCCTAAATCTCCTCCAAACACTTGGAAACACTTTCTCAGGTCATTCCTGACCTTTGGAAGTGATTCCAATCAGTTTGGAGTTGATTTGGATCAAAACAATAAAAACAGCCCTTTATTAGGAAACTTAGAAATTTCTTTAATACCCCGATCTTTAGAAATCCATAACTAATTGTAGAAAATTCCAAATTAGGCAAACTCACTTGCATTAGACTCAAATTAGGGTCTAGTATTTATTCAAAATATCAGGATTCTAGAAAATAGGTTAGATTAGAAAGTCAACTTTTTGGTCAACTGTAGTTCATTTAGATCCCGAAACTTAGAAAATTCATAGCTTTGCCTAGAAAACTCCGATTTCAGCCTACTACCTGTCTAACTACTCATATTAAGGTCTAGTATTTTCTTAAGGTGATAGGAGACCCAGACTTAGCCTTTTTCCCATAGTGACTTTTTGGACCCTTAGTCTAGCTCCTAAAAGGACCCGGGACTTTCTAAAATCGGCTAATATAACTTTAACTTTAAATATCATCATCCTAAGTTCCTAAAATTGATCAACAAACTAAAATAATTAAAATGTACCCTAATTCACTAATATTTGAATTGCGATTAAAATATCCTTTTCTGGCCTACAACAGACATGAACTTTAGACAATTTCAACTAACTACCCATATTATGATCTATCCAAACCACACTAGCCTTACACATACATAGAACTGTTTGTTAGTGTAACGACCCCAAGATCAAACTTGAAAAGAATGTCAATCAATTTTTCAATAATTTATCAGAGTTATCTAAAAACCTTTAGTAAGCAATCTATCAAACATCTATAACATTTAAAACATCAATATATCAGTCAATTCATATCTCAAAACATCATGAACAATACTCAGGAACTATACTATCAATACAAGAAAGGAAACTATCCTGTCCTGAGTACAAAAGAATCATCAATCGACCCAAAAGACAAAAACCTGAAGATCTGGATCAATTCCTATCTCCTGCTCCCGAGCCCTGACCTGAAAATATCAACCACATTTAATGAGCTTTACAAAGCCCAGCAGGTCACCTAATACCTATAACTGAAATCAAAGCACGGCGATGCTATCAATATGCATGTCAATCTATCAAATCCATATCAGTCAATGGTCAATGAGTCTATGCAGCAGAAATCAAATCAGTAGTTGATGCAATCCGAAAATCAATAGTCAATAAAACCAATCAATGCAACGACAGACAAATCGATAAATCAACTCAATCAATCAATATCCGTCAATCAAATCGATGCTATCAAATCAATACGATCTAATCAATGAAATCAATCGAGGAAAACGATACGGAACAATGAATCTATAAAGCAGTCAATATAGTGCAGAAACAGTAGCGATAGAGAATCTATAAAATCTATAGGCAGCAATATCAATGAATCTATACGATGTCCATGTCCATGCTATCAATGCAATATCTATATCTATCCATGTCCATATCAATGCTCAGTAGTATCAATGCTCGGTAATCAATCGATGAAATCAATAGAATCCGTACGATACAGTAAATCCGATCAAATCAATAAAATAGAAATTGATAAAGCAATAGATCCGTAAGTCAATACAGTAAACATGCAATTCAATACTATATATTGAACAAGTACAATCTACTGGTCATGTTGCTGTTGTAGAATCCATATTGTTGTTGTAGATATCATTTACATTGGTTATATGAAAAGAGTCGTCACTCTATTGCCTGTCGGCCGCCCGTCGGCATATAATCTCCTTATGACTCCCATCGTTATATCCATGATCCATGATCTATGATTTAAATGAAAGCCCGTCGGCCCACCATCCTGTACAGGTATCATCTCCAACCAATGTTCAACCAGGTTCCACTTGTGATCAGTATCAATAGTTAATCAATAATCAATATTAAAGCAATCATATCAATAATCATATGCATATCGATTCAATCTATCAGTTTCAGACAAATCAGAAATCATACGAAAATCGGGCAGAGTAACGGTAGTCTATCGAATTTATATAAAAATCCTGCAAAAAGATACAAATTCCAAATTTCTCCAAATTACCAACAAATATCCACGGCATCAATACAAGACTATCAATGTAAAGAATCCAAATCAAATCAAGTCCTGATAATTTTTTATTCGAATAAAATCGCGTAGAATCAATTCCGACCGATGAAATCTTCGTAGAATACAGTCAAATCGTGTACAATAGTCATATCTATAACATGCTAGAAGTTGTGCGGTGAAAGTTGAGTCAATACGAAATCAGGTCTAAAAGTAGACTACGAAAACACAAAACAGTGCACAACTCGATCAAAACACGATATCTTCGAAAACAGAAACAGGGTTCGGAGTCCTTACCACGAGATCTACACTTTCTCCAACAGCAGCGTCGGACGGAAAGCGCTCAGCGGCCTCCGAAAACTAGCTTTTCCTCCTTTTCCCTTTTTCTTTCTCTCTCCTCAAAATATCTGATTTTAAAAAAATGAATTTCTCTCTCCTCAAAACGAGCTCATTTCCTTATATCATACACAGATCGGCCTGGCCGATCGCCCGATCGTCCCGGGACGATCAGACCAAATTCTGATCGTCCTGGACCATTCCCAGGGCGATGATCAGGACGGTATTGTGAACAGTGCCGATCGTCCTGGACGATCTCAACATCGTCCTGGACGATCCTGTCCAGAATTTGCTTCAGAAATCAGCTGTTTGAATGCACTGATTGGCCTGGACGATCTCAACTTCGTCCTGGCCGATTCTGGGAGGAAAATCCAATTCAGAGAGGAACAGTAAGGGAACGAGATATTACAATCTCCCCACCTTAGAAAAATGTCGTCCCGACATTTCCCTACAGGTACGAAGCAAAACAAACAATGCAAAACAATTCAATCGAAATCCAAATCCAAATCAAAACTCATCGAAATCCATACATAACACACAATGCAATCAATCAAATGTCAATATGCAATGTTCATATGTCAATATCAATCGGTTAGTCAAATCAATCTTACCAGTAGAACCTTCTGGTCGTTGCTGATCCTCACGATGCTGTAAACTCTGTAGACTGTAGATGCGTGGCACCACTGGAGGTCGTGGCGCAACTGTCTCCCTCTGATCTCTGACAGCCCTATCATCCGTCCTGTTCCCTGATCTCTCACTGTAGGCCCTTGAGCCAACATACCTCTGCTGTCCTGTGCCCATGCCAGAATCAGTCCTTCCACCCAGTCCTTTCTGAGGACAATCTACTGCTCTATGTCCTTGCTGTCCACAGTAAAAACACTGCCTCGTCAATAGGTAGCACCGACCTGCATGTCGTTTACCACAGTGAATGCACGTGCCAGAACCACTAGATGATACTATCGATGCTGATCGTGACGCAGATCCCAATGCAGATCCCTTCGAACCCTCATACCTGCTTCTCTTCTCTCTATCTCTATCTCTACCAGAATCATCTCGTCGTACCTCATCTCTCCTCCTTCTGGTATCCTCGTACCTCGGTACCGGTGTCGCCAAATATATCTCTATCAATCGGGCTCGCTCCACTAGCTCAGAAAACTCGTGAATCCGGAAAGGTCTAGTGGTTGCCTCAGCTCTTTGTTCAATCAGTGCAGGAATCTATAACACTTCTCCTCGGCAGTAGGAATCAGATGAGCAGCATACCTCGCAAGTGCAGTAAACTCGACCTCGTACTGCATCACTGACTTGCGGCCTTGCTCCAATCTCATGAAAGCTTCCTGCATTTGTCGCTGAGCTGACGGTGGTACAAACCACATCCTGAACACTGCAGTGAACTCATCCCAGGTGATCTCAGCATTGGTCTTCCCCTGGAATTTCTCTCTCTGCTGTCCAATCCACCATCTCTCCGCTTCTCCTTCGAACAGGAACACAGCCAAAGGTACTTTTCTATTTCCCGGACACTGCATACTGTCGAAAATCTTTTTCACTCTCAGAATCCAATCCTCAGCAGCCTGTGGTCCTACAGCCCCTTTGAACAACGGAGGCTTCAGCTTATGAAACATCTGCAAGTGTCTGTCTACCTCTTCTTCCTTGCTCCCACTCATCTTGCTTTGGGCATCCCCCATTACATGTGCAATCGCAGTAGCCAACTGCATCATACTCTCTGACGGTATTGGAGCTGCGCTGTGTTGCTCATTCGGTACACTGGATTCTGCTGGAGGATCCATATCTTTCACCTGCACAATTCAGAATAATAATACACACATGCAACGATGTATGCCAATGAAGCTCTTAAAGCTACCTAATCTACCCAATCTCTCAATTTAAACCTACAACTCTGGTAACAATCCATTCTTCCAATAACCCTGCTCTGATACCAAACTTGTAACGACCCCAAGATCAAACTTGGAAAGAATGTCAATCAATTTTTCAACAATTTATCAGAGTTATCTAAAAACCTTCAGTAAGTAATCTATCAAACATCTATAACATTTAAAACATCAATATATCAGTCGATTCATATCTCAAAACATCATGAACAATACTCAGGAACTATACTATCAATACAAGAAAAAAAACTATCCTGTCCTGAGTACAAAAGAATCATCAATCGACCCAAAAGACAAAAACCTGAAGATCTGGATCAATTCCTATCTCCTGCTCCCGAGCCCTGACCTGAAAATATCAACCACATATAATGAGCTTTACAAAGCCCAGCAGGTCACCTAATACCTATAACTGAAATCAAAGCACGGCGATGCTATCAATATGCATGTCAATCTATCAAATCCATATCAGTCAATGGTCAATGAGTCTATGCAGCGGAAATCAAATCAGTAGTTGATGCAATCCGGAAATCAATAGTCAATAAAACCAATCAATGCAGCGGCAGGCAAATCGATAAATCAACTCAATCAATCAATATCCGTCAATCAAATCGATGCTATCAAATCAATACGATCTAATCAATGAAATCAATCGAGGAAAACGATACGGAACAATGAATCTATAAAGCAGTCAATACAGTGCAGAAACAGTAGCGATAGAGAATCTATAAAATCTATAGGCAGCAATATCAATGAATCTATATGATGTCCATGTCCATGCTATCAATACAATATCTATATCTATCCATGTCCATATCAATGCTCAGTAGTATCAATGCTCGGTAATCAATCGATGAAATCAAGAGAATCCGTACGATACAGTAAATCCGATCAAATCAATAAAGCAGAAATCAATAAAGCAATAGATCCGTAAGTCAATACAGTAAACATGCAATTCAATACTATATACTGAACAAGTACAATCTACTGGTCATGTTGCTGTTGTAGAATCCATATTGTTGTTGTAGATATCATTTATATTGGTTCTATGAAAAGAGTCGTCACTCTATTGCCCGTCGGCCGCCCGTCGGCATATAATCTCCTTATGACTCCCATCGTTATATCCATGATCCATGATCTATGATTTAAAGGAAAGCCCGTCGGCCCACCATCCTGTACAGGTATCATCTCCAACCAATGTTCAACCAGGTTCCACTTGTGATCAGTATCAATAGTCAATCAATAATCAATATTAAATCAATCATATCAATAATCATATGCATATCGATTCAATCTATCAGTTTCAGACAAATCAGAAATCATACGAAAATCAGGCAGAGTAACGGTAGTCTATCGAATTTATACAAAAATCCTGCAAAAAGATACAAATTCCAAATTTCTCCAAATTACCAACAAATATCCACGGCATCAATACAAGACTATCAATGTAAAGAATCCAAATCAAATCAAGTCATGATAATTTTCTATTCGATTAAAATCGCGTAGAATCAATTCCGACCGATGAAATCTTCGTAGAATACAGTCAAATCGTGTACAATAGTCATATCTATAACATATTAGAAGTTGTGCGGTGAAAGTTGAGTCAATACGAAATCAGGTCTAAAAGTAGACTACGAAAATACAAAATAGCGCACAACTCGATGAAAACACGATATCTTCGAAAACAGAAACAGGGTTCGGAGTCCTTACCACGAGATCTACACTTTCTCCAACAGCAGCGTCGGACGAAAAGCGCTCCGCGGCCTCCAAAAACCAGCTTTTCCTGTTTTTCCCTTTCTCTTTCTCTCTCCTCAAAATATCTGATTTAAAAAAAATGAATTTCTCTCTCCTCAAAACGAGCTCATTTCCTTATATCATACACAGATCGGCCTGGCCGATCGCCCGATCGTCCTGGACCATTCCCAGGGCGATGATCAGGACGGTATTGTGAACAGTGCCGATCGTCCTGGACGATCTCAACATCGTCCTGGACGATCCTGTCCAGAATTTGCTCCAGAAATCAGCTGTTTGAATGCACTGATCGGCCTGGACAATCTCAACTTCGTCCTGGCCGATTCTGGGAGGAAAATCCAATTCAGAGAGGAACAGTAAGGGAACGAGATGTTACAGTTAGGGCACTACTTCTAGACTTAGGTTAGGCCACTGGGTTTTATTTTTCTGCTGTGTCCCGGAGCTTTCGTGGATTTCATTGCATGCTGTTTGAAAATTGATTGGTGTGTTTGCTTACATTTATTGCACTCTGTGATGTGATGAGTGATAGACTTACCCATAGGTTAGGAGCGCTATATATATACTGTTCTTCCGTGCAGGTGGCCATGCTCATGCTGATAAAAGGGGGGAGCAATGTCATTATTTCTAAAAATATGTTTTATGCAGGTGCTTGCTCAGCTCCCCCTAAACAAAACGAGGGCTAAATTAATTATAACTGCACATGTGGAGCGCTTAGCCCTCAAAATTAAGAGCATAGCTTGGCACATGGTCAATGGTGTTAGCACTTTTATTTTCATATAAACTGCTTGGGATTTTTTTTAGGATAACCTTGCAGGGCTTTAGAATTTACTGCTTTCCATTTGATGTAAAATTTATTTGTAATAATTGTTAAGAGTTGTGAAAACAACTTTTGAGTTGGGATATTCTTATCCAGCTCGGATTCTAAAAGAAGAAGACATCCCTAAGGGGAGAGTCTTCTTCTATTTGGAAGATCGAGCTGGATGGCTTTAGATATCCAAAGAGAAAAGGCAACACCCCTGCTGGGGAGAATTGTCTCTTCGTTTGGATATTCAAGCCACGACGGATCCAAGGAGTCCAAGGAGGAGATTTCCAAGGAGTCCAAGGAGGAGAGATCCAAGAAGTCCAAGGAGAAGATACCCAGAAGACTAAAGATTTGAAGACCCAATATCCCACTCAAAGTTGTTGGCGTCTGTCATAGGCTTAGAAATTCGGGTTGTTGGCAGTGGTGCCCGGCCACTTTATTTTCTGCATATTTGGGGTGTAATAAGGGCAATTTGCCTATAGCCATTTAGTTGATTAATTTTGGATTTATATTGATGTGCTTTCCTGGTTGTGTAGTAGAAATACCTGCTTTTCTTAGGTTTCTTTTGTTGCATGCCGCTTTTGTTTTCGTCTGGATTTTGTTAGGCTCTCTAAGGGCTAAAAATTTTTCTATTCATAACTAACTCCTAAAATTTTAAGTTCTAAATAACATAAAAACTTAACGAACCTAGAGAACTGCCGGAATCGTCCGGGGTAGCATGCATATTACTGCATTTCTTCTTTCCTTGCTATAAGACATCTCCCTGCCTGTGGGTGGAGTCCGGATAATCTGGCCTATGAGGATGAAGTGCCGGACCTAGGGAGACTCAGTCTTTTTCTAAAAATTATTTTATACTAAGCCTGTTTTTAAAATCTAAAGTATTCATGAGCTGACATTTCAACTAGCATGCATTGCATTAGAAATCAATCTAATTAAAATTTAATTGCATTAGTTAGGAGCATCTAACCCACATAAGTCCAGGACCACTTAGGAAATTCTCTAGATGTCGGTCCTATTTTCAAAGAACTGTACCTCCCACCTATCTATCATAAATGACTTGATATCATTGTTTTAAAGCGATTAGGTGGTTAGCTGGCTCCCCCAATCCAGGCCGGGGTAAGTCCAGGTTTTGTACTGCATTAGCTAGGACACGGGTCTTAGTGTTTCGTAGAGCACTAAGCCCAATCTAGATTTAGGATTCGAGGCTACTACATTTGGTCTCGTAGTATGCCTTAAATAGTAGGTATGTCCCTTCCTTTCGGGGACTATAAATCCTACTTATCCGCGTCACAGGATGACGCCACCTCCATCCCTTCTCTCACGCATGTGATTGAGTGTTTGGTTTTAGTTTATCCAGTTTCTTTTTAGTACCCTAGAGCCTCCGAATGCTGATATGAGCCACGCATGTTGATTCAGCCCCTTCGGACCTTTCTTCCCTTTGAGTAGGATTTCCTAGTCTATACTCTTGTGCCGATCCCACTTTATGAGAGGATAATGTATGATCCTTAATCGAGAGTTTTCTCAGGCTTCAGCCTGGGATGTAATTAACCACGGGGGCTTGCGCCCGTGGGAAACTTGGTCCCCACAATCTACTAAACCCCATTCGAGCTCTTGCATCGGGTGGGGGAAACCCGTGACTAGGTCGGGTATATTACTATCCATCGAGGTGTGTTGGCGTCTGCCTCCATCCTCAATGGTTAGTCGTATGCACGATACAATCTGCCCTTCCAATCGACCCGTTTGCGCGGTGTTCCTTTCGGAGGTCCACAACAGTCAATTACACATGATCAGTGAATCAATGCAGTGGTAGAAGAATTAATAAACAATAGAAAATCAGCGATCAATCAATTCAATCGTATCAAATCGAATCAATCAAAACAATAATATCTGGTCAATTAAATCAATCGGTATGAGATCATAAAATCAATACAATAAAGTCCAGTCTATACTAGCAATGAATGAAATGCAGTAGTTCAATACAATGCAGCAGCAATAGTATCAATGATCGATTATAATATCCATATCCATACAGTATCTATAACAGTAGCAATACGCAGTGACAAAATGTAAATATCAATGAAATCGTACGATAACAATAAGTCCGTAAATCCGTCAGTAAAGCCAAATCAAATAAGCAATAAATCCATAGAGTCAATGCCGAACACATACATTTCAATACAATAGTCTTACTGAACAAGTTCAATCACTGGCTATTCGATAATCCATAGTGCTGTTGTAGAAATCCATATGTTGGTTCAATAAGAGTCGTCACTCTGTGCCCGTCGGCATAAGAATCTCCTTATTCCTCCCAATCGTTATATCAATAATCAATAGTTTAAAGGAAAGCCCGTCGGCCCACCATCCTGTACAGGTCAATCAATCTCCAACCAACAGTTCAACCAAGCTTCACTTGTCTTTCAGTAACAATCATATATTCTTTCAGTAACAATCATATATTCACATTCATATGCATATCAGTTCAATTTCAGAAAATCGGAAAACGTACGAAAATCCAGCGGCATAACGGCAGTCTACGGAATTTACACAAAAATCACATAATTCACAATTTACCAAATTAGTACAGAACGTGTACGACAACATTATAAGACTTCTATTCTACTAAAGCAACATCAATCAACAACCTGATTTTTATCTATTCGATCAAAATCGTACAGAACCCAAAATAACCAGTAGAATCGTTATAGAAAATACTCAAAACGTGTAGAATAATCATATCAATAACATATCAAAAGTTGTGCGGTGAAAGATTCGTCAATACAAAACGGTGCGCGTTTATCGGTAACAAAAATGTAATTCTGTGTACAAAACAACCAAAACTAAACATCTTCGAAAACAGAAATAGCATTCGAAGTCCTTACCGCGAGATAAACACTTTACTCAACAGCGGCTACGGACGAAAAGCGCTCCGCGGTCTCCGAAACCAAGCTTTTCCTTTGCTTTCTTTCTCCTTCTCTCTCCTCAGATATTTTGAAAATATAAATTGATTTTCTCTCTCCTCAAAATGAGCTGATTTTCTTATAACCATGATCTGATCGGCCCGGCCGATCGCCACATCGTTCAGGACGATATGACCAAATTTCAATCGTCCAGGACGATATCTCAGGCCGATAATTAATTTCCTTAGACGATAAAATCTCTTGCTCACTGACTTAGCAATGAACTGATCGTCCCAGGACGATCCAAAAATCGGCCTGGACGATCCTAGGAGGAAAATCAGATCTTGGAAGGCAAATCAAAGGAACGAGCTCTCACATCTTCAGCCCTTTTAGAATTTGTCGGTTTGTGACCTCTGTTTGCCCATTTGTTTGAGGATGGGCGATAGCTGTGTGGACGAGCTGAATATGAAAGTCTTTACAGAAAGATGTAAATATTTTTCCAGTAAATTGAGTTCCATTATCGGTGACGACCTTTGCTGGAATACCGAAGCGACAAATTATGTTCTTCCACAAGAATTATTTAGCATTTGCTTCAGTGATTTTTGCCAAGGGCTTTTCTTCCACCCATTTTGTAAAGTAGTCTACAGTCAGGATGATGAATTTTCGTTGTTCTGTGGCTATAGGGAAGGGTCCCATTATGTCGATTCCCCACTGGGCGAAAGGCCACGGGCTTTGAAGATATGCAAGTTCTAGAGCTGGAGTATGGGTGAGATTGGAATGCAATTGACAGTTTATGCACTTTCGTGTAAACACAAGTGCGTCTTATTTCATTGTAGGCCAATAGAACCCCTGCCTCATGATCTTATATACCAAAGCTCTTCATCCCAGATGCTCGCCACATACTCCGGAATGAACTTCTCGGAGTGCATAATCAGCTTCTGAATGTGGGAGACACTTCAGATATGGCCCGGTGAAAGCACGCTTGTATAATTCACCACCAATAATGGTGAAATTTGCTGCTCGTCTTCGGAGTCTCGTTGCAGTCATGTGTTCTTCAGGCAGTACCCCTTCTTGTAAGAAAGACAAAATGGGATCGATCCAAGACTCCTCCCTTGTTTCGTTGATCGATTGTATGACCCATGGACCTTGAATACTAGGAAAGTGGATCTCCTCAACGTACTTTCTCTTGTAGATGTCTTCTGTTGTTGATGTTGCAAGCATTGAAAGAGCATCTGCTCTTGCATTTTGCTCTCGGAGAATATGTATGATCTGATATTCTCCTATTCGGGTTAAAAGCAGTTTTGCAATCCGACTCTTATTTTCCTTGGGGGAATTCTTCCCTTACTAATTTTCGCAGTTCGTGACGCAGGGCGTTGTGAGGGAGCTCTGCTCCATGTGGTTGAGCAGAGTCTTCAGGGAGATCTGGGAGGATGCGAGGCTGTCGAATTGAAGATGGAGGATGTGTAGAACTTGCCGTATCGGCAAGTTCGTTATCCTGTTGAGACTGAGGAAATCTTCTAGGTGGGGGGAGATGAACTTCTGCTTGAAGATGTCCAAATTGGACATCCTCAACCTGTGGTGGATTCTGGGGGAGGAAAACTTCCTCCTGTTGTGCTAATGCCGGCTGTCGATTCTCCCGCAGGAGTTGAAGAATCTCGTTCTGAGATTCTTCCATTTTCTGGATTCTTTCTTCCAGAGAAGGTCCTGAGATCCTTTCGCCGGCAGCATTTTGCCCCCGAGGATGCAAAGATGCTGACATTGGTCGTCTATGGTTAATAGACGAGTTTCTGGATTGACGAGAGTTGGAGCGAGAAGCTCCAACCAAACGACTGCTGCGCCTATTCACCATCGTAGCAGTACTCGAAGTAGTGGGATAGTGTTTCACACAGACGGAGCCAAACTGTTGCGTGTAAGAAAATACGCAGCGGTAGAGTTTGTAGATTTGCGTCAGAGCATTGCACGTAAATTTAACACATAAGCAGAAAAGAAAAGTGAACACCAAGGTTTTTACGTGGAAAACCCGAAATAGGGAAAAACCACGGGGCCTCGCCCAGTTGCAAAAATCCACTAGTATTTGTTTGAAGTACAAAGGTTGATCCGTCTTATAAACCAAGACAATCAGTTTACAATCAACTTCTCACAAAGTTACAAAGTTCTGCAAACTCCCTGCATTTCCCAAAAATTCGGCAGAGTTCCGGCATGTTCAGGCGGCGAGAAGAGCTCCGGCGGTGGTCGAGGAGGAGAGGAATCGCCTTTTCCCCTTTTCTTTCTTCTTCTCTTCTTATTCTATCTCTTCACTTGAGTCCCCTTGGTGTAGAATGAGGGCTCTATTTATAGTTTTTTTGGAGTGGCATAGCCCGTAAATAGGCGTGAGATCATGGGCGAATTGGGAGTGTTTTGAATGGACGACCGATATTGAATCCTTTGATCATGCACCGTTCATTGGGAATTTAAAGGCCTTAGTGATGTCAGAATTTGTCAATCTTGGGCTCGTTGGATTTGTCTCGTCGAGCCGTTCGATTCGAGTATAAGCTCGTCAAAATCGAAGACCGTTTGGTAACTCAAATTGCGGTTTGAACCTTCCAATAGCACTTTGAACCCTTGATTCGGACTCATTTGGGCTCGGATTGGGTCAAATTTGGTGTCTTTCGATTTGTATTTCCGAGACGCTCAGTTTGACTATAAGCTCGCTGAAATCGGAGTTCAGATGCTCCCAAAATTAATTTTTGAAGTTTCCAACTAGCTTTTGCCTCGAGATTCGTGCCCGATCAAGATAATTTTGTGATGCCGTATCAAGTAGCATTTTTATTTGATCGTCTTCACAATGATTAACTTTGTCCTAACTATTTGACGTTATGTTGATATATTAATGCTTAGATTTATTGAACTAATAAATTACAAAAAATCATTATAATTAATAGACTAAACAAATTAGCTGCTGAAGTTCGGATAAACCAACAACAAAGGTGACAAAATATAAAATAGAAAGTTAATTAGATACTCATTTCCTTGAAATAAAAGAAAATAACACAAATTATTTAATAAATATATCTCCCAAGTACCGTCTCATTAAAATGGAACAATTATTAGGTCCGATGATCAGACGTAGCTCTAGGTTCGGTCACCACTGAGATCGCCCCATGTGCTCTTACTCTTTACCGCGCGGCCTGACGATTTGACCCGGACCGGAACCCGGGAATGCTATGTTCGCGTATTGCTAGGTATTACTCGGTATTTGCTCGGTATTGCTCGGTATTTCTAGGTATTGCTTGGCAATAACGAAAAATACCGCTCTGTGAAGACCAATACCGAGCAATACCGAGTAATACCGAGTTTTTCTAGAAAAACTCAGTATTACTCAGTATTGCTCGGTATTTGTCTTCACATCATAGTATTTCTCGTTATTGCCGAGCAAAATCGATAAATACCTAGCAATACCTAGCAATATCGGGTTATCATGGTTTTAAAAAATGCTCGTGCGACATACCCACTATTCGCCGAGTCGGGTCCGCAATTTTATGCCTGCTACGTGGCGCGATCTCAGTGTCGGCCGAACGTAGCTCTACGTCCGTTCACCAGACCAAATAAAAGTGTATTAGTCTGATTTTAGGATAGGTTGATCTGCATATATGTCAAAATAGTGTAAATGCCTATATATAGACATTGTATGTCTCTTGTAAGGACAACCCTTGGTAAGCCCATTAAATAAAGAAAATCGGATTTCCTGTAATCTCCTTCCCTCTCCTCCCTCTCCCTCTCTCTCTCTCTCTCACTCAATATCAAGAAGAACAAGTTCTTCTTCCTCATTATGGTTCTAATAACGATGAATCTTAAAATGAATTAAAAATATAATGGTGAATAATAAACTTAAGTATTTTGGGCATATATACTGAAAATAAAAAAAAACCCAAATATATAAAATTTAAATAAAAGAATAAAAAAGATAAGAAGTTGGAAAGATACAACATGAATAAGAGATGAAGAAAAATATAACATAAGAATGAGAAATCATAAAACTAAATACAAATAGTTTGAGACGTAAGAGGTTGTAGCCACCATTCTTTGCAGTGAGCCAAGAGTAGAGTCTGTAAAAACCTGTAAGTTTGGCTTTTGAATGTTAGATTCATCTTCGGCAAAGCAAATCACCAAGCACTAATCTACGGAAAGTTATACGAACAGAGCATATACATGAAAAGGTTGGAGTAGCTCCAGAGGAAGATAAGATTAGAGATATTCACCTTAGATGGTTTGGTCACATAAAATGAAAGTCTTCCGATGAACCGGTTAGGAAAATAGATGTATTAGATTTGACATATGTTAAGAATGGTAGAGGTAGACCTAAAAAGACTTGGTAAGAAAAAATTGGAAATGATATTTATTTATTGATTTAAATGAGAATTTAACTTTAAACAGGGCACAATGAAGAAAAAGGATTCATGTAGCCGAACCTACAATGGGAAAAATGCTTGATGTTGTGTGTGTGTGTTTGTATATATACATCGACACATATATTTAAAGATCAATTTATATAATAATTTTGAATTTATTTTAAATCTAAATTTAACATATTTGTTAAACTTTTATTGCTTATGCATAAGGTCGCGCTCGTTTTACGTGCACGGGAGATTAATTTTTGTGAGGCGACACCTAGGCAATATGGGTGCCTGCCTATCTTGAGTTTTTGGGTGTTCTTAACGCCCTCGCTAAGCCTGTTTTACAAATGGAGGTCATCCAGAGAACATGCCATTTTTACACATATATCTCGATGCACTCTACCATATTTACTTGGCTTGCTTGCAAGAGATTTTCTAATGGTTTGGCCATCTGAGGCTAGTCAAAACTAGGTAATTGGGTACGTATCTTCCTAAGGGATCCACTGAGTTTCAATAAGCAGCTTTACGAAGCAGTAAGAAATCCAAACCAAATGAAGCCTACATGAAAGATGAATAAGATAAATCAAGCAAGGGGATAAAATCGATGCATTCTGAATGCCACTATGAATTTTAAAAGGTTACAATGGGAGTAAGAGAGGAGTGGGATTTATAGTGTTAATTGAGGAGATTTAAATGGGAGTACCTGCACTAAGTGCATATTAATATGGTTTAAACAATCTATAAAAACAAAATAAAAAAATTAATGAGTATTATAATAATATTATCTTTAAATTTATTTATAAAGCGTGAAATTAAAACTTATTGGAAAAAGCTTGTTATACTATAATCATGCAACTTCAACCTATTTGAAATATCTAAGTGCTGATCTTGCCATCATATCATCATCTTCATTAGCTTTATGTATATCTCCCATCTTGATCTATTGATTTAGTCAAGCAAATCAGTTTAATTATAAATTTGCTAAATGTATTTAGATAATCTGAAATTAAATATTAATTTTTAATTTTAATTTACATTAATATTTATGTCAAATAATATTACTTTTTTCTATGATATATATATATATATATATATATATATATTAAAAGCCTGCAAAACTTGATGTGCATTCAAAGAAGGTTGGAGGTAGTGTCGTTATTTGGAGACACTAATAATGATAAAATTTAATAGCATCATGTGGTTCAACATAAGTTAAAAACATACAGAGGGGTTTTAATGTAGTGGTACGATAATGCAATTTTTTATTTATTTATTCTTTAATTTGAATATAATTTATAATTAAAAACATAATTTTTAAAAATATTCAAATACTTAAAAGGTTGTCTTCAATTTATTAAAAAAAATAAAATTAAAATAAAAAAGTTAATTTTTATGTGAATATTCATTTTTAATATAATCTATATATAATATTAACAAGTATCATATATTGATGTGAGTGTGTCTCCTATAATTGTGGGATCCATCACCCATCACCATGATAGGTGGGGTAAAGCATGTACCATTATGGCGTAAGTATGAAGAAATTATTCAATGCGGTCATCAGACCGCCTAGTACACAACGATACATAGTATCGGTACACAACAAAAACAAAAAAATAATAATGTGGAGCATTTTGATTTACCTCCAGACACTGTCCGGTGACCGTGCAAAATTTATTGTGGAAAGCAGTTTTTAATTACAAAAATTATTGTAAAGCAACAAAAATGCACAAGCTAAATAGAAATTTTGGTTATAGTCTAAAAGAAAAGTAATAAGAAAGTTGTCTCAAATGTAAACTAAATGTAGCTTAACACGTTAATTTTGGAATCTGATTATCTAATTAACAAAAAGAATTTAAACAACATTTATATGCCTAATCTTCATTTAATTACAACAGTTACTGTTCAACTACTTATTTGGTGACACTATTAATGATCAAAATTGATAGTATCATGTAGTCTATATATATATATTAACAACATAGAAGGAATTTAATGTATATAGATCCTGCTTGCCTAGCTTGCTTGATCAATACAGAAAGTCAGAAACAGAGAGCTCAGCTATGGAAGAAGAAAATGGCAAGCTTCATATTGTGATGGTTCCTTGGTTGGCCATCGACTACCAACTACGGTCCTTCCGACCACCGTCACCCGACTATGGTCCTTTCAACCTCGGTCGTCCATCGACTATGATTCTGCCAACCAAACGAACATGTCAAAACTGATTCTTCCAATTTCTACCATATAATGCACTCTATACGATGTATATTTGCTAAATCAAACCAAGGCCTTCCCCTCAAGGAAGGGCCTTATTTGTAAACGACTGCAAATACTAGTAAAATCATTTCAACTAAGCCAAAACTCATGGCTTTTCCTCATTTTTTGGGGTTTCCACCTAAAAACTCTAGTGTCTCTTATGAACGCTACATCCTCTATTTTATTTTTATTATGTGTTGGATTTTCATAGAAAGCTAAGATTGTTGCAGATATGATCTAAAGCACTCTGTTTATGTTTTGATGATATCAAATATTATTGTCTAAAAGTGTTTTCTTCTATTTTTGTGATATTGTGTTTTGTTCTGTATTTACTAACATTTCATGAATTCAGTACATCGCTCACTTGCAATTCTGATTAGCTCAAGATTGCGTAGACTATGATTTCAATCTATTATTTATTATGTAATTTTTCCTTTCTTGAATCATATCTTGTATTTGGGTGGATATCTTTGATCGGCAACCTTGCACACACACAGGGGGAGATAGAAATGATTTTTATGAGAGAGTCTATTTTTTAAGTAATTTGTACTATACAATTCTTCTTCATACAATATGATATATGTATAGTACTGTACGCTTATAATTCGTATTGTACCATCTGTTGTGCTCTCTCAAACCCTAGCCACCAAAGTTAAGAAAGATAATAATTATGTACTGATCGTACATTATAATATATTTTTTAATTAATCCTGCGATATCAAACAATCAAATCATGAATAATTATTGTGATTGATTATACTGTACAAACTAGTTCATAATGTATGATTACACGTGTACGAAATTGGTCGTTCCTTTGGAGTATACCAAATGAAATCCATGATTTTTATATTGATTGTATCATACGATCTCCATAGTGTTGGATAATCACCCATGTACGAAGTTGGCCATCCCAAATATCTTCCCAAACGAACAGAAGGATTTTATGCATATCGTACCGTACAATTTTGGATCATGTTGTACGATGTATTGTAAAATTTGAACTGTTTGTCTGAAAGATCTTGCTGGACGATTCTAAATTGAACTATTCATACCATACATTACTTCTATCATATTGTACGAATAGAAGACAGATGGTTCAAAAATTAAGATTTTTTTATGCCCTCTATTTAAGGATCTCTAACATTCTTGCTAGATATCTTTGGATATTTAGTCTTCTTGATAGGGAGCTTGAGGGAGAGTAGAAGGAGAGTTTGGTGAGAGAAGAGAGAGATTTTGCGAGGGAGAAGTTTTGAGGGGATTCGCAAGATTGCTCTAAGTAAGAATCTTGCCTAGTACCTACAAGCATCTGCCTAGAATCTTTATGGCTTCGGAGAAGAAGTTCTTCAGCAAAGAATGTGGTTCTCTGATCATCACCTATAGGGTGAAAAAAGATTTGTGGTTCTCTGACCATCACAATGAGGGTGAAAATAGAGTTAAGGTTCTTTACCTGTAAAAGGGTCACGATCCTGTGTCACACTGGGGAGGTGAAATAGTATTTGTATAGGCTTATCCGCCTTGCTGTGGGAGCAAAAGGAGAGTCACTTTTATTTAGTGCAATACTAAGAGAGGGAGTCTCCAAGGAGTGGACGTATGCAGGTTGACCGAACAACTATAAATTTTGGTGTGTTCTTTCTTGTTACTTTTACCGCATTTTAATTTTTGCACTTTTTTTTTATTATTTGATATGTGGTTGAAATATTTATTATTTTATTATTATAAAATTAGTTCTATTTTTGTATCAGGAGGTTTAAAATTATTGTTTGATTAAGAAATTTTTTAAACTACCAATTCATCCCCCTCTTGGTTAGCCTTGAGACTAATTCTTTAGGGTATAACCACCCTCATGAACTTTCAAGTGGAATTAAAGCCGGATTTATAAGATCAAGTTTTAGAAAACTTTTGAATTAAGATCCATGACTAACTGAGCGGTGTTAGCTCATTCATACTTTTACTTTTATTTTTAAGCCCGGAGAAGGGTAAGACTGAGCTGAGTAATTGGGATTGCATGTTACGATCTGTGCTGTATGTATGTTTTGGTTAGTTTTGATTTTTGCAGGCTTGACTTTTATTTTTGTTGTGATCTCTGTTGATGAGCACTATTGTATATAGATTTCATATTCCAACTAGATCTTGGAGTTAGTCTTGTCACAACTGAATACATCATGATCTGTGTATTATTGGGTCATATCGAGTCGGGTTGTGACACAGCTAACCACCTAGACGCTTAAAAATCCATGTATATAGTCTTTAATAAAAAAGTGGTAGGAACGTTATTAAATTATGTTTGAGGAATCAAGACCGGCATGTAGAGCATATTCTAATTCACCCCTTCAATTATGTAGAGTAATTGATGCTTAAAAATAAAATGTCATTAAAATTTTGACTCTTTTAATTTGTTTCTAATGTAATGTATGCTAATTGACTTGATGAATGCATAAAATTAATATGTAGTAGTTTTAAAATCCATCTTAAAAACAGGTTTTTTTTTCCTTAAAATTTGTACAATATTCTCTTGATAGAACTGCACCCTAATAGGTCACGTAGTCTACCAATACTTGTAGAGAGGGAGGTGCCTAATAAAGAAGAGAAGAAAATAAAATGTATGTATGGGAACTCTCGATGATCTCGAGCTTACTTCTTATTTTAATTAGAGAAGAAAAATTTTATTCGTGCCCTTAAGAGTCTCCGATCGATTCTAGACTTAATCAAAAGCGGCATCTAATGAAAAAAAGCTAGAAAAATATGTAATTTCTACTGCACAATTAATGTATTTAAATCAATTAATTAAATTTAATATCCATGTGACAAGTGTCACTTACTATTACAATTCAGGATCTGCAGAAATTAAAAGTGGTCGGGTACCACTAACAACAACCTGTATTCTACTCCTAGAATTGACACAAGTAACTTTGAGAATGTGATTCTTCTCTATCTTCACTTATTTTTTCTTTTACGGGCTCCTTGGATTCATTAGGTCTGGATATTCAAATAAAAAGAAACTCCTCCTTGAAGGGATGTTTTCTTTTTTCTTTAGATTTTTCAAGATCATCCATACTTGGATCTCTACATGGAAAGGAGCTCTCTCTTAAGAGATGTTTTTTCCTCTTTAGATTCTAAGTTGGATGTGTAACATGTCATCTTAAAGACCACTTTCACAAGGAATGTCAATATTTGATCCGACCCGAAAAATTGACCCGAAAATTTTGGGTTCAGGTTAGGGATTTGGACCTATTTGTAAAATCGGGTCAAGTTCAGGTTGACCCGAAAACCCAAAAATAACATAGTTTGGCCCATTTTTAATTAATTTAGGAGGTGTTTAAAAGATTTTTATGAAATAAATAAATATTATTTCCAAATAATAATAAATCATATTTTTCAAATTGAATTAAGCTTGGTTTATTTTAAATTGATTGATGTAAATATTACTTTAATTTGATTTAAGTTTAAATAAATCAAACTAATTTAAAAAATTTAATAAAACCTCTAGAAACGGGTTGGATTCGGGTTGACCCAAGCATGAAGCAGGTCATGTTTGGATCCAAATAACCGACCCTTTTATAAAAATAGGTCAGGATTCGATCGGGTGAATAGTATTGGGCCAATTCGAAGTTGGACTCGAACCTGACCCCTAACCCTATTTTGACAGTCCTAACTTTCACATTACAACTCATTTACAGTTAAATTATATATACATGAAATTGAAAATCTAAACTCAAATACAACTTGTAAGGTTATCTTAAGCAATTGATATTGAAATGATCAATAAATCTAACGTAGTTAAATATATTAAATTTACTCAAATCTTAATCATAGTCATGCTTGGTCATGATTTTTTAATTTTAAGGGGCCTTATAATGCTTAGCACTTGCAAAAAATCTATTAATATTTAAAGCTTAATTTTTCCCCTTTGATTTAGCCTTGTATGAGCATGAACACCTATAAAAAATTATGTGAGCATCCTGATTTTTTTTAACACAGGATAACATAACGCCCATCACATCAATTCACATATTGCATTAAAATTTAAAATAAGCAATCACATCACTTAATTATAGTAACCAACATGCAGTGAAAACTACGCAAAATCCGTCACATAAGTAGCATAAAAGTAAACACCGGCCTATACTAAGACTAGAGTTAGTTGTCTTAGAAAATCATCTAAATTGTATGTAGTAGGCTGTGTGTCTTGGATATGTCATATATATGATAATTAATTGAAGTGTTTTGGTGTTTTGATTTGTTTATAGGCTCAAGGGGTTTTAATTTGAGTTTAAATATTAGTATTTTTCTATTAAATTTAAAATATATTTTAAGTGTTAATTTGTTACTACCTTTATTTACACCATGATAGTGAAATTTATTTTTCTTTCTTTGGGGCTAAGTTAATAGTCTCGTAGGCCCAAGTTACTAAAGGTAACTGTTATGAATTAATTGATTTAAATGATTGAAGCTTAAGAGTTGATCATTTTTAAATTAAGATTAATTGATTATTGATTTTAATATTTGGTTTAATTTTTTCTAAAATTTTAAAGTTAATTATTAAATTTTAGGATTTTTTGGAATTATTTAATATATTAAATTAAGCTGTCAAAATTTGACTTTTTTATTTAAATTAAAAAAATGAAATATTGTTATTTTTCTTAAATATTATATCTTAAGATGAATAATTAGACACTATGTTAATGTTTAAAATTATTTAAATTATATAAAACATTTTAAAATATATTTAATTTTAAATGAAAGCACTTAAAAATCTGAGCAAAATGATATAAAATACTCAATTTTTTGATTAAAAATATATTTTTTTGTATTTTTTTTAAATCTGTTAATTAATTGATTTAAAATTAATTTAAAATAACTTAAATCAAATCACGGTGGAGGGACGACGTGTGGCATCCTCAGATTAGCGGTAATGAAACCGCGCGGCGGTGAGACAATCATTGTCGACGGCGGCATTAAATGCCAATGATTGTACCGTCGACAATCATTGACATTTAACATGTTGCGAGTGGGACCCATGCACTTTCACTAATTTGAGTCAGTGTGTTTGTTTAGTCGTTTGATCTTCCGCAGTACAAAATGGATGGCTTAGAACGAGTCGAATGATGAACTAAACAACTAAATATGTCGCGCCCTTCGAAACTATTGATCATAAGATCAACAATTCAAATTTAGCACACTTAATCATTAATGTAAATTGAACCCTAAAATGGAAAATTAGTTCATTCTTTCAAAATACCTAATCAATTCAAATGAATTTTTAAACAGAGAACCTATGCATGAAGATCATTCATGGGAACATGTTTTCATGGTTCAAAATGCACTTTTTAGAAAGTTATTTAATTTTTAGTGTCCTAAATTAGGGTTTAGGTTTTACCTCAATTGGATTGATGAATTGTATGGTATTGGACTCTCTGAGCTTGTAGATTGTACATGATTAAACTTCTAGAAGACTCCACGAGCTGAAAATGCATGGATCGAGCGGTTGAAACCTTGGACGAAGTGGTGGCCTAGGGTGGCCAGACGATCCCCGCTGATGGGCTTTGATCGGTTGGATTTAACTTGGGAAAGGTTGAGGAGTTCCTTGAGAGCTCAAACAAAAAAGTTCTTGTTTGACGAGCTTGAGGGTGGTGAGAGAGAGCTTAGGTTAGAATGAGGCTCATTTTGAGTCTTTTGCTCAATTGAATAGTCTTGGAGAGTTTTGTACGGCTGGGATAATTCTGGCCACTTCCCAAGATGCTTGCTAAATATCCTAGGGTGGTTAGAAAGCTGGAGGAAATGACAAACCAAGGATAATGAGGTGGAAAGCCTTATTTTTCCTCTTGTGCACATGGAGTATTTAAGAGGTTATTAGGATTGACTTAAAGCTTAAAAAGATTTAAGAATCATTTAAGAAGCTTCTAGAGAAGTTTTGAATTGGATTGATTGAGTTTGTATTATCCACATCAATGACAATCAATTGGATGATTGTATATGATTGTATATAATTGAAGATTGATTGAGAACTGTATTAGAGTTTGATTGAAAACTAGATTGAGGTTTAATTGAAGATTGGATTAAGGTCTGGAATTAAGATTGAATAGAAGTCTAGATTTGAGGTTTGAATTGAAGTTTAAACTCAGGCCTGGATTGAGATCTGAATGTTTAACAATGTGAAGATTGTCAACCATCAGATCAACAGGTAGAAGTATGGATGGGTCCTAGTGATCCACACAAAAATAAGGTCAACAGATATCTTGGGTGTATTATTCATAGTGATGGTGAAATAGATTGGGATATTACTAATAGAATTCAAGTTGGATGATTGAAGTAGAGGAATGCATCGGGATTGTTGTGTGATAGAAAAGTCTCCTCAAACTTAAGGGAAAATTCTATAAGATGTTGGTTAGATATGCAATGCTTATGGTTTAGAATATTGGCCATCAAAAGAGAATCATAATATTAAGTCAAGTGTTGCATAGATGAGGATGCTCAAGTGGATGGGTGGCTTTACTCTTGGAGAAAGGATACGAACAGAGCATATACATGAAAAGGTTGGAGTAGCTCCAAAGGAAGATAAGATTAGAGATATTCACCTTAGATGGTTTGGTCACATAAAATGACAGTCTTCCGATGAACCGGTTAGGAAAGTAAATGTATTACATTTGACATATGTTAAGAAAGGTAGAGGTAGACCTAAAAAGACTTGGTAAGAAAAATTAGAAATGATATTTTTTATTGATATAAATGAGAATTTAACTTTAAACAGGGCACAATGAAGAAAAAGGATTCATGTAGCCGATCCTACAATGGGAAAAATGCTTGATGTTGTGTGTGTGTGTTTGTATATATATATATATATATATATATATATATATATATATATATATATATATATATATATATATATATATATATATATATATATATATATATATATATATATATATATATATATATATATATATATATATATATAATATCGACACATATATTTAAGATCAATTTATATAATAATTTTGAATTTATTTTAGATCTAAATTTAACATATTTGTTAAAATTTTATCGCTTATGCTAAGGTCGCGCTCTTTTTACGTGCACGGGATATTAATTTTTGTGAGGCGACACCTAGGCAATATGGGTGCCTGCCTATCTTGAGTTTTTGGGTGTTCTTAACGCCCTCACTAAGCCTGTTTTACAAATGGAGGTCATCCAGAGAACATGTCATTTTTACACATATATCTCGATGCACTCTACCATATTTACTTGGCTTGCTTGCAAGAGATTTCCTAATGGTTTGGCCATCTGAGGCTAGTCAAAACTAGGTAATTGGGTACGTATCTTCCTAAGGGATCCACTGAGTTTCAATAAGCAGCTTTACGAAGCAGTAAGAAATCCAAACCAAATGAAGCCTACATGAAAGATGAATAAGATAAATCAAGCAAGGGGATAAAATAGAGGCATTCTGAATGCCACTATGAATTTTAAAAGGTTACAATGGGAGTAAGAGAGGAGTGGGATTTATAGTGTTAATTGAGGAGATTTAATTTTAATGATGGGAGTACGTGCACTAAGTGCATATTAATATGGTTTAAACAATCTATAAAAACAAAATAAAAAAATTAATGAGTATGATAATAATATTACCTTTAAATTTATTTATAAAGCGTGAAATTAAAACTTATTGGAAAAAGCTTGTTATACTATAATCATGCAACTTCAACCTATTTGAAATATCTAAGTGCTGATCATGCCATCATATCATCATCTTCATTAGCTTTATGTATATCTCCCATCTTGATCTATTGATTTAGTCAAGCAAATCAGTTTAATTATAAATTTGCTAAATGTATTTAGAAAATCTAAAATTAAATATTAATTTTTTAATTTTAATTTACATTAATATTTATGTCAAATAATATTACTTTTTTCTATGACATATATATATATATATATATTTATATATATATATATATATATATATATATATATATATATATATATATATATTAAAAGCCTGCAAAACTTGATGTGCATTCAAAGGAGGTTGGAGGTAGTGTCATTATTTGGAGACACTAATAATGATAAAAATTAATAGCATCATGTGGTCCAATATAAGTTAAAAACATACAGAGGGGTTTTAATGTAGTGGTACGATAATGCAATTTTTTTATTTATTTTTTTTTAATTTGAATATAATTTATAATTAAAAACATAATTTTTAAAAATATTCAAATACTTAAAAGGTTGTCTTCAATTTATTAAAAAAAAATTAAAATTAAAATAAAAAAGTTAATTTTTATGTGAATATTCATTTTTAATATAATCTATATATAATATTAACAAGTATCATATATTGATGTGAGTGTCTCCTATAATTGCGGGACCCATCACCCATCACCCATCACCCATCACCTTGATAGGTGGGGTAAAGCATGTACCCTTATGGCGTAAGTATGAAGAAATTATTCAATGCGGTCATCGGACCGCCTAGTACACAACGATACATAGTATCGATACACAACAAAAACAAAAAAAAAAAATAATGTGGTGCATTTTGATTTACCTCCAGACGCTGTCCGGTGACCGTGCAAAATTTATTGTAGAAAGCAGTTTTTAATTAGAAAATTTATTGTAAAGCAACAAAAATGCAGAAGCTAAATAGAAATTTTGGTTATAGTCTAAAAGAAAAGTAATAAGAAAGTTGTCTCAAATGTAAACTAAATGTAGCTTAACACGTTAATTTTGGAATCTGATTATCTAATTAACAAAAAGAATTTAAACAACATTTATATGCCTAATATTCATTTAATTACAACAGTTACTGTTCAACTACTTATTTGGTGACACTATTAATGATCAAAATTGATAGTATCATGTAGTCTATATATATTAACAACATAGAAGGAATTTAATGTATATAGATCCTTCTTGCCTAGCTTGCTTGATCAATACAGAAAGTCAGAAACAGAGAGCTCAGCTATGGAAGAAGAAAATGGCAATCTTCATATTATGATGGTGCCTTGGTTGGCCATGGGCCATCTCCTTCCTTTCTTCGAGCTCGCCAAATCCCTCGCTCTTAAAGGTCTCCAGATCTCCTTTTTCACCACCCCCTCCACCATCCATCGCCTTCCTTCGATCCCCAAAACCCTAACCCCATTATTCAAATTCATCCCCTATTCATCATCTACCATGAACAATGAGAACACTCCTGATGAAGACAACAAATCCCTCCTTGGTAAAGTTTACGCCACATTAGAGCAACATCTCATCGCTTTTCTCTCCAACCCTTCTTGCCACAAACCAAATTGGATCATCTACGACGTCCAAGCTAGAAGTTGGGCTCCAGCGCTAGCTTCCCGCTTTAGCATCAACTCCGCCATGTTTTCTATCTTCAACGCCGCTTCAATCGCGTTTTTAGATCGTGTCGCGATGTATGATGATTCGCCAGAAAAGATTGCAACAGCATCAAATCTTTTCCCGTTCCCAACCACAATCGCCCTCCGCCTTTTTGAGGCTCTCCAGATCGGCCCCATTCTTCCCAAAAAATTAGATCGACAGAGCAACGAATTGAGGCTTACTAGAACATTTAGGGAGTTTGAGGACAAATGGATCAATTTGCTTGGCGAAAATTGGATCCCTGTGGGGTTCCTCCCTTCATCTATTGACGAGGAGGAGAGTGAGACATGGATGAGAATATCCAAATGGCTTGATAAGCAAAAGGAACAATCTGTGATCTATGTTGCTTTGGATCTGAGGCGATCTTACGAGAGAGACAGATTGATGAGATTGCATTAGGGTTGGAGAAGAGTGATTTACGTTCCTCTGGGTTTTGCGGGTGGATTGCCGCCGCGAGGGATTTGTCGAGAGGATTGGTGAGAGAGGGCTAGTGTGGATGGGTTGGGTTCCCCAGTCCGATTTGGCCCATCGGGCTATCGGCGGGTTTCTGACACATGGGGGTGGAGCTCTGTTGTGGAAGGGATGGTGGTTGGGGCGGCGATGGCGGTTTTGCCGATGAAATATGAACAAGGACTGACCGCAAGACATTTGGTGGAGAGTGGTACGCGGTTGGAAATATGATAAATGATGAAGATGGTTACTTTTCTGCGGTGGAGATTGTGTGAGTAATTGTGTGGATTTTGATGGGGGAGAAGGAAGGAGAGGATGGTGAGGAAGAAAGCAAGAGCAGGGAAAGAAATTTTTGGGAGTAAGAAGCTTCAGGAGGAGTATATCACTGAGCTTGTGAAGACTCTTTGGCAGAAACAACGTCAGGTGGGAAATAAGCCAATTTGAGTTGGTAATGTTTGTTGATTTATTTTTAGTTATGCCTTCTGGAGACCTGCTAGTGTGAGAGTGGACGTCTTGGCACATCCAAAATCTAATTTTAATGTTTTTCATTAAGTGAAGTTCTGTGTGTGTGGAGAAATTATTCTGTGCGGAGTCTGGACCGGAAGAATTGTTCGAACTCTAAGTGTACACACAGTGTACACAAAAATTTGATACACACTGTGTGCAAATATGTGCACTCATATGTTCAAACAACTCGTTCTATTCATACTCCAGACAGAATAATTTCTATGTGTGTACTTCTCTTTGATGTTTTCAGTTTGTCCCTAAGTTGAAGTTTTATTGAATTGTTGAAGGGTCATGTTTGTTTGTATGAGAAGCAAGTGACAATTTATATAATTATGTTTTGTTGGTGCAAAAATTACACTGTATTTATTTCTTTTCTCTTATTTTTAATAAAAAGATTTTAAAAACATTTTTATTTTAAATTTAGCAAAATTAAAAGAAGGAGAAGTGCATAATTAATAAAAGATTAAGCAAAAAAAATTGGAGTTCAATTTATAAAATTATTTTTTAAAATAAAAAAGAGTTCAATTTTTATGTGAATATTCATTTTAAATATTATCAATATATAATATTAACAAGTATAATATTAATGAGAGTGTCTCGCCATGTTTGCACGACCCATCACCCATGGCTTTGATGGGTGGGGGGTAAAGCATGTACCCTTATGGCCTAAGTATGGAGAAAATATTATGTGCGATCACTGGACCGTCTATAGGTAAATCAAAGCGCGCCACACAATCCTGTACATAGCACTGATACACAATAAAAAAGTGACGTGACGTGCTCTGATTTGCCACCTGACGTCGTTCGGTGACCGCATCCAAAGTATGAGGAAGTAGTTGCTCCATTGCTTATTTTTCATTAAATAATTTTTTAATTATTTAGATAAACATAATATAACCAAACATCCAAAGTTTTATATTTTATTTTTATTTTTATGATCTAGTAATAAAATTTATCCTCGTCCCATTAGAAAAGTTAAATCATGAGATCTCATCTCAACTCATGTTGATGCTTTCGCAAGCTGTCGGTCTCACTATCGTTTCCACCATTGCATAACGTTGATCTCATCACCTTCGTCACACGTTGCTAATTGAAGAATGTAAGCTTAATTTGTTGAATAGTGAAATACATTTAAAGTTTAATGTGTTTATATGTATAATATATTTTTAGTTGAATCGATGGAATCATATTCAATATATATGACTCCACTTTAACCTAGCAATCAAAAGATAAAATAAGGGTCTGTTTTGGACGGCTACAGCTATTTGTAAAGATAGTTGTCAAACTGTGTGAAAAAAAAAAAAAAAAAACCTTTTTTTAAAATTTATTATAGAAAGAAGTTTCCAATTACAAAATTTACTTTAAAGCAGCAAAAATGCAGTGGCTAAATAAAAATTATGGTCGACGTAAAAAACAAAATAGTAAGAAAGTTATCCCAAATGGTGTTGTCAGGTCACAAATCTTGGATTGCGTTAGGTAGTCAACAGCCAGCATAAAACTTGTTGAGTAATCATGACATAAATCCTTTAAAAAATTATATTAATGTTAGGGCGTCCCCTAGAAGCGACGTGCTGTATGACCTGAATACAGTGACAAGTGTGCAATGGCCGCTGCACCGGCGCCCGGGTGCAGTGTTAAATAGGCAAGGGTTCCCACATCAAGGACGGATGTGGGCAAAGAAGCAAGTCCATGAAACTAAAATTATAATAGGAATTTGGAATATATGTTCTCTTACATGAAAATTAATAGAATTAATAGATATTATGATTCATATGAAGATAAATATTCTATTTATTAAGAAAACTAAATGTGTTGGAGAGGCTAAGGATATTAATAATTTAGGATATAAACTATGGTATTCGGATAGGAGTCGTACTAGAAATGGTGTATGTGTGATTATAGATAATAATTTGAAAGATAATGTTATAAAAATTAACAGAATCGAATATAGAATTACAGCATTAAAGATTATTGTTGATGCTAAGATTATTAATATTATAAGTGTTTATGCTCATCAAGTAGGTTTGGATATGAGTTCAAAATTAAAATTTTGAAATGACTTAGAAGAATTAATACAAAATATACATCTTGAAGAAAGAGTTTTTTATTGGAAGAGATTTAAATGCACATGTTGATAGATAAATAGATGATTTTAAAAGTATTCATGATGGCCATGGGTTTGGAACGATAAATAATTGTGGTAAGACCATATTAGATTTTTCTTTAGCTTATATTTCTTAATAGCTAATATCTTATTTAAGAAAAGAGATAAGCATTTTATCACTTATAAAATGGATATAATAAAACACAGATTGATTATTTTCTTATAAGAAAATTAGATCGTTTATATTACAAAGATTGTAAAGTTATTCCGAGTGAAAATTTATGTACCCAATATCGATTATTAGATTTGGACTTTAAGATAAAGGGGTAAAAAATAAAAAATAAAGTAAAATGATTTTCTAGAATTAGATAGCGGCATTTAAAAATATTAACATAAGTATTTTTTAGAGTAAGATTTTAGATCTTAAGATTATGTATGTGCATGAGAATGCCAATATTATGTGGAAAAACGTGGCTTGTGATATTAAGAATATTGCAAAAGATGTGTTTGAAGTTTCGAAGGAAAAATCTCCTGATAATAAAAATAGTTGGTTGTGGAATCCAAATGTGCAAGAAAATATAAAAAATAAGAAGATTTGTTATAAAAATTGGTATATATGTAAAAATTCTTATAATTTAAAAAGATATAAAGAGTCTCATAAGAAATCTAAGAATCGCAAAGAGCTTAGCTTTTAATGATTTATATAATATATTAGATACTAAAGAGGAAGAAAGATATATGTGTAAGTTAGCCAAACAAAGAGATATGAGTAGTAAGGATTTAATTCAAGTGAAGTGTATTAAGGATGAAGATCAAAAGTACTTTTCTTGAAAGATGATATTCAAAAAAGGTGGATGAGGTATTTTGCTAAACTTTTTAATGAAGAATATGAAAATACGATTGACTTTAGTAACTTTATCACCTAAATAAATTTTTTTTTTTTTTTATCGGCGTATAAGTAAAGCCGAAGTTAGAGAGGCTTTAAAAAAATGAAGTGTGAAAAAGCTGTTGGAACTGATGATATTCCAATAGAGATGTGGAAATGCTTAGGAGATGAAAGAATTTCTTGGCTTACAAAACTTTTTAATACTATTTTGAAGACTAAAAATATGCCATATTAGTGGAGAATGAGTGTGCTAATTCCTAATTTTAAGAATAAAGGTAATGCACAGGAGTGCAAATTATAGAGGAATTAAGTTAATGTGTCATACTTTAAAACTATGGGAGAGAGTTATGGAGCGTAGGTTGCTGCACGATACTAATGTTTCTCAAAATCAATTTGGATTCATGCTGGATAGATCTACTATGGAAGCCATACATTTATTGAGAGGTTTGATGGAGAAATATAGAGAGAATAAGGAGGATCCACATATGATATTTATTGATTTAGAGAAAGCATATGCAGGAGCTATTACTTGTGTTCAAACACAAGGTGGTTTGACCAAGTATTTTCCTATTTCGGTTGGATTACATCAAGGATCAGTCTTAAGTCCAAATTTTTTTGCTTTAGTCATGGATGTTCTCATTAGACATTTGCAAGAGGATGTACCTTGGTGTATGCTTTTTGCTGATGATATTCTTCTTGTTGATAAGACTAGAGAGGGAGTTGAAGGTAAACTTGAATTATGGAGGTCAATTTTAGAATCTAAAGGTTTTCGTTTGAGTTGATCTAAAACTGAATATATGGAGTATAATTTTAGTAGCAATAGACCTAGTGTTGGGATTGTGACTTTGGGCGATCAAGTCATTAATAAGAGTACACGTTTTAGATATCTTGGATCTATTATTCAGAGTGATGGTGAAATTGATGGGGATATTATCAGTTGAATTCAAGTTGGATGGTTGAAGTGGAGGAATCCATCGGGCTTATTGTGCGATAGAAAAGCCCCCCTCAAACTTAAGGGAAAATTCTATAAGATGGTGATGAGACCTGCAATGCTTTATGGTGCTGAATGTTGGCCATTAAAAGAGAAGCATAATACTAAGTTAAGTGCTGCAGAGATGAGGATACTTAGTTGGATGAGTGGCTTGACCCTTAGAGATAGGATACAAAATGAGCATATACGTGAATAGGTTGGAGTAGCTCCAATGGAAGATAAGATTGTAGAGCGTCGCCTTAGATGGTTTGGTCACATTAAATGGAGGCTTTCCGATGACCCAGTTAGGAAAGTTGAGGTATTAGATTTGACTTATGTTAAGAAAGGTAGAGGTAGACCTAAAAAGATTTGGTTAGAAAATATTAAAAATGATCTTTTTTATTAGATTTAAATGAGAATTTGACTTTTAACCAAACACAATGGCGAAAAAGGATTCATGAAGCCGACCCCATGTAGTGGGACAAAGGCTTGATGTTGTTGTTGTTGCTAATTTTGGAATCTAATTATCTAATTAACAAAAAGAATGTAAGCAACATTTATTTTGTCTAATAATTTCTCTTCATTGAGGTTTTATTTGAGACGGATTTCTTACTTCTTCTTAAAGGAGTTTTTTAGTAAAAAAATAAATTTTTATAGTATATTTTTGGTACTAAAAATTTGTTTTAAGTTGTAGTAAGAAAGCTGTTCTAAACGAAGCCTTAATTACAACCGTTATGGCTCAACTACTTACTTGGAGACACTAATAATAATAATAATAAATGATAGCATCATGTGGTCCATTATATATTAAAAACATTGAAAGGGAATTTAATCTAGTGGTACAAGGAAGTACTTTTCTCTGTAGTTATTTATTTTTTTTAATTTATAAAACTACTCGCCTAGCTTGCTTGATCATAGAGAACCAGATAGCACAACATGGAAGAAGAAATGGGTAAGCTTCATATTGTGATGGTGCCTTGGTTGGCCATGGGCCATCTCCTTCCTTTCTTTGAGCTTTCTAAATCCCTCGCTCTTATAGGTCTTCGGATCTCTTTTTTCTCCACCCCCTCTTACATCCAGTGCCTTCCTTCGATCCCCAAAACCCTAACCCCATTCCTTAATTTCATCCCCAGTTCACCATCTGCCATCAACAATGAGAACACTTCTTGATGTACACTCTGAAGACAACAAATAACCTCATTAGTCAAGCTTACGCCGCAATAGAGCACCATCTCATCGCTTTCCTCTCCAACCCTTCTTGCCACAAACCAAATTGGATCTTCTATGCCGTCCAAGGCAGAAGTTGGGCTCCATAGCTAGCTTCTCTCTTTAGCCTCAACTCTGCCATGTTTTGTATCTTCAATGCTGCTTCAATTGCCTTTTTAGATCGTGTCGCGATATATGATTCGGCATAAAAGCTTGCAACAGCGTCAGATCTTTTCACATTCTCAACAACAATCGCCCTCCGTCATTTTGAGGCTCTCCAGATCAGCCCCATTCTCCCCCCCCCCCCCCCCCCCCCCCCCCCCCAAAAAAAAAAAAAAGATAAATTGACTAACAAATTCATGCTTAACAGAACATTTAGGAAGTTGGAGGGCAAATGGATCGATTTGCTTGGCGAAAATTATATCCCTGTGGGTTCCTTCAATCTTACAAGAAAATGATTAAAATTAAAATTAAATTGACCTAGATTGAGTGCTCAAAAAACTTCTTTCTTCAACCTTCTTATTTTTAGTGATTTTTAATTATGACTCTTTTAATTTCTTTTTTTATTATTTTTTATTGTAATAATTATTTAAATAATAAATATTATTTCTCTTTCATAATAGGAGCTGACTTGTGAGTCAACTTGAACTCATATAATTATGCTCAAGTTTGAGCTCAAGCTCTAACTCATTTAATTAATCACATTAACTTATTGAACTCAATTATTTAACTTCTTTCATAATAAAGAAGTCATCGATACAAAATAAATTATATTATTGAACTTGAAAGAGCCCTCTGGTAGAACTATAGCATATTTATGCAAATCATATATCGTGACACGTTCTAAAAAGCCCATTGAAGCAGCATTGAAGATACAAAACATGGCAGAGTTGAGGCTAAAGCAGGGAAGCTAGCACTGAAGCCCAACTTCTGGCTTGGATGGCATAGAAGATCCAATTTGGTTTATGGCAAGAAGGGTTGGAGAGGAAAGCGATGAGATGGTGCTCTAATGCGGCGTAAGCTTGACTAAAGAGGTTATTTGTTGTCTTCAGAGTGTACATCAAGAAGTGTTCTCATTGTTGATGGCAGATGGTGAACTGGGGATGAATTTAAGGAATGGGGTTAGGGTTTTGGGGATCGAAGGAAGGCACTGGATGTAAGAGGGGGTGGTGAAAAAAAGAGATCCGAAGACCTATAAGAGCGAGGGATTTAGAAAGCTCAAAGAAAGGAAGGAGATGGCCCGTGGCCAACCAAGGCACCATCACAATATGAAGCTTACCCATTTCTTCTTCCATGTTGTGCTCTCTGGTTCTCTATGATCAAGCAAGCTAGGCGAGTAATATCTATATATAAGGGATGGGCAGGCTTCTAGAAAAAAGAAGAAGTAACTTTTAGCTTCACCAATAGGATAATTTCAAATAATATATTTGAATATTAATTTAATTTTTATATAAAATCAATAAATAAGATTACATTCTAAGTATATATATATATATATATAAATTAAATTATATTCAAATTAAAAAAATAACTACAAAGAAATTACTTCCTTGTACCACTAGATTAAATTCCCTCTCTATGTTTTTAATTGATAAGGACCACATGTTGATATCAATTTTAATCATTAGTAGTGTCACCAAATAAGCAATTGAACCGCAACGTTTGTAATTAAGGCTTCGTTTGGGACGGCTTTTTTATTGCTTTTTAAAACGGAGTTTTAGTACAAATTTTTTTATTTTTTTATTAAAACTCTATTTTAGAAAACAATAAAAAAGGCGTCGCAAACGAAGCCTAAGGCTTCGTTTGGGACGACTTTCTTTCCGCTTCTTAAAGCAGCTTTTTAGTACAAACTTTTTTAATTTTGTACTAGAAAGCTATTTTAAGAAGCATAAAGAAAGCCGTCCCAAACGAAGCCTAAATGAAGAAAAAATATTAGGCATATATATGTTACTTAATTTTTTTTTTTTGTTAATTAGATAAACATATTTCAAAATTAGCGGGTTAAGTTAAATTTAGCCTTCATTTGGAACAACTTTTTTACTACTTTTCTTTTATACTATAACCATAATTTCTATTTAGTCACTGCATTTTTGCTGCTTTAAAGTAAATTTTGTAATCGTAAACTGCTTTCTACAATAAATTTTAAAAAAAATTACTTTCCTTACAGCAGCTTGACAACCACCTTTACAAAAAATTACTTCCCTTATTTTCTCTTCTAATTGAGTATGATTCCATTTATTCAGCTAAAAATTACTTCCCTTATGCAATATGAACAAGGACTGAACGCAAGACATTTGGTGGAGAGTGGTTACGCGGTAGAAATAGTGAGAAATGATGAAGATGGTTACTTTTCTGCCGAAGAGATTGTTAGGAAATTGAGGATTTTGATGGTGGAGGAGGAAGGAGAGGAGGTGAGGAAGAAGGCGAGAAAGGGCAAAGAGACTTGTTGAAGTGTCATGTTTGTTTGTATGAGAAGCAAGTGACTATTTATATAATTATGTTTTATTAGTGCAAAACTTACATTGTATTTATTTTTTAAATTATTTTTTCCTATTGTTTTTATAAATAATTTTTAAAAATATTTTTATTTTAAATTTAGCAAAATTAAAAGAAGGAGAAGAGCACAATTAATAAAAGATTAAGCAAAATGAGCTTAATTAAAAAAAAAATTGGAGAAGGAGCAAATACGGTGATTAATTTATCGTATTCAAGATTACAAAAATTAAATTTATGTATTCAATTATGTGTTTATTTAATTTTAAAATATGAATAATAAATATTGATAATATTATGATTCAATTAAAAGATAATTATTTTTTTATGAAATTAAAAAATATATATATAAACGTTAAAAATTCTATATTTTAAATCATATATCGTGACACGGTCTAAAAAGGCGATTGAAGCAGCATTGAAGATGCAAAACATGGCAGAGTTGAGGCTAAAGCGGGGATGCTAACGCTGGAGCCCAACTTCTGGCTTGGACGTCATAGATGATCCAATTTGGTTTGCGGCGTAAGCTTGACTAAGGAGGGATTTGTTGTCTTCAGAGTGTACATCAAGAAGTATTGTTCTCATTGTTGATGGCAGATGGCGAACTGGGGATGAATTTAAGGAATGGGGTTAGGGTTTTGGGGATCAAAGGAAGGCGCTGGATGTAAGAGGGGGTGGTGAAAAAAGAGATTCGAAGACCTATAAGAGCGAGAGATTTAGAGAGCTCAAAGAAAGGAAGGAGATGGCCCATGGCCAACCAAGGCACCATCATAATATGAATCTTACCAATTTCTACTTCCATATATAGTTGTGCTCTCTGGTTCTGTATGATCAAGCAAGTTAGGCGAGTGGTATCTAACTATATATAGATTATATAGATAAGGGAAGGGCTGGCTTCTTGAAAAAAAAAAGTCACTTTTAGCCGGTGCTTTAAAAATCGGACCGGCCGGTCCCACCAGTTCAACCGTGAACCGGTCTATCGATCCGGTCCAATCTGAAAACCGTCTTCATATTGAACCGATCGGTTTTGGGTAGAACCGTCGATTCAACCGGTGAACCGGTCCCGATTTTTTAAAACCGACCGGTTCAAGTTTTTTTAATAATATTAGTTAAATAAATTATATAATATTAAATAAATATTAAACTTAATCATTATCAATATAAATATTAATATTAAAACTCTTAAATTAAATTAAACACACTATTATTAAGGTTTAAAAAAAATTTAAATATTTTTTAAATAAATAGTTTACAATATATTTAAAAAATTTAATTAATAATAATATATCTTTTATTATAAAACATTTATCTCCAAATCATCATGAAGCATTTCACATGGAGTGGTGGTACCATGTGAGCTCTTAACACAAGAGAACTCAAAATGCTATGTAAACACTAGCAAGAAAGTCTTCTCAAGTGATGTGGGACTAAAGAAAATAGTTGAGATGTAAATGAACTCATAACATATATAATGCATATAAAAACTATTTTTAAATATATTTTTTAATTAATTATTTTTATGTAAATGAAACTTATTTATTAGTTAATAATAAAAAATTATTTATTTATACACTATAAAAATAATTTATCATTAATAATTTTATGTATTTAATTATTTATTAATTATTTAAGATATAAATTTATAAACGAAATTTGGTATACAACATAAACATGTAAAATATATTTAATCATATAATATAAAATAAGAATAATTTATATTAAATTTATAAACTTATTTTATAATTAAATTTATATTAAATTATATGGTTATATATAAATTTAATTTACATTAAAAATTAAATTTAAAATTCAAAAAATATTGAAATTTAAAATTATCATATTTTTATGAGTGTAAATTCTTATAATATATAAGATTTAGAATTTTTTTCTTTTATGTGAGATTTTAATATAATTCTTTTACTTAATTATATAAATTTTATGTTTCATAGTTTTTTTTTTAATTTAATTTTTTGTCTCAAACTTTGAATGATAATATTATTATTATGTTAATTTTATTAAATTTTAATAATATTTATTATTTATTACGTCATCCGGTTCGACCCCGATTAGACCGGTTGAACCGGTCGAACCGTGAACCTCTCCTTCTTCCGATTCGTTGTTCGATCCGATTTTCACAGCCTTGCTTTTAGCTTCACCAATAGGATAATTTCAAATAATATATTTGAATATTAATTTAGTTTTTATATAAAATAAAGAAATAAGATTATATTCAAAATATTATATATATATATTTATATATAAAGTTTTAAAAATTAAATTATATTCAAATTAAAAAAAAATAACTACAAAGAAAATTGTACCGATAAATTATACTGACGGTTTAAACCGCTATTATAGTAAACCATTTCTAGACTTTTTAATTTTTTTTTTTTTTTAGTAGTTGTGAGGAGGTGCATGGAACATGATTGGTATGTTTATTAAATGGAGGTTTTTGCCAATGTAGCCGTTCAATGCTGAAAACAAATGAGTTCAAGAAATTTCCATAAAGATATTTTATGGATGTGGCATAGAATAATCACCTACATTAAAGGCTCTTTGCCATTAATTTCTATTTATTTTATTTTATTTTATTTTTATTTTTATTTAAAATTAAATGCATTTGACATTCTAAGTACAAATATTTTTTTTTATTAAATAATAAATAAATTGATTTATGTGATATGGATGAAATCACTAACAAAGTGGCAGCTTCCGATCGAAGTATTAGCCGGTGGTGCCGCCGATGGCTGTGGCGAGATGGCCAAGAACGGCTAGACAATGGCAGCGGTGATGGCTGTCAGTGGTGACACGAGGCTTGAGAATAGTGGTGGTAATATATCTTCATTTTTTAAAAATAAAATCTAGGAAAGATTTAAAAAATTGATAATAACAAACAGATCTTTGGACTATACCTTTGGGTAACATTTTTGTAGCATAGTTGTTGAAAGAAGATCATTCAAACAACTTGAAATGAGAAAATATATTCAGCCTACATGCAATCAAATGAAAAAGAAAATTTAAGTAAAAAAATAATCTTCCACGATGCTAAGTTGGTCAAAACGGGTTGAAGGATCAGTATTTAGAAGTCGACCTGAAATTGCCCCGACCTAAATTCAATCAACAGGAACGCAGCATGTTTAATAAACGGATCAAATAGACCAAAACAAGCCTGATCTAATAGCAACCCGAATGATCCGAACTCGACACATTAACGAGTATAGGCTGAAAAAAAGTTATAACTAAATAACTATAAACCTTATGACATTCGATAAAACAATGAAAAGATTATACCCGACAAGAAAAAAATAGGGAAAAATGATATTAAATGGGTCATTATAGAGTCGAAAGTGAGTTTGCAGGTCAACCTAAATTCTACCTGTTAATAAACGCGTTGGAAAACCCAACTCGAACTCGACCTATTTATTAAACAGGTCAACTCAAATCCGATTTTTTGGGTCAAATTTGGGTCTGGAGTCATTTATTGAGACCCCTACTTGAGCCAACCTCAAGACACCTTTGGCTTGAGATAGATTACTTAATCGAGTTCGAGTTCAAGTTCGGTCTTTATTTTATGAGTTTGAGCCGCCTCGTTTATTATAAAAGAGAGAAAATGATTATGATTCAAGTAATTATTATAATAAAGTGATAAAAGAAATATGAATTTAGAAAAAAAATAAAATAAAGAATCACTTAATATAAAAAAACTGATACTTAAAATTATGAATACACATTTTAAATGCATCGATATTAAAACTAACGAGTTGAGTCATGACTGACTCAAATTTAACTCATTAACTCGTTGAGCTTGACTTATCAATTATTTAAAAAGCGGAGTCTGAAGCTCACTTACCCCCCTATTCCATAAACACTCACGATTTGAAATTTTATATCTTGTTTGAGAAATTGAAGCCTGCACGAAATTAATAGTAAGCAAGTGTCAGTCAGTTCAGTAGGTCAGCACTTCAAAAACCTTTTTTTTTTTTAATTTTTTGATGACGAGGAACCGTCCGCTATCACTCTGGGTCAAGACGTTTGGCGATCCGTAAACCCCGGTCGACCTGGACGGGTTACCCACGCCCCCTAAAACTCGTGTCCGAATCTTATTGGACCCCCACCGAAGGGGCGCTACCGCCAGAGGGGATCGAACCCAGTATAGGGGTACCCACCCATGCTCGCCCACCAACCGAGCTAAGCATCTGTGGGTACTTCAAAAACCTTATCACAAGGGGAAATTAAGGTGTGAATGAAATTAAATGTAAGATGAAAGTAAGACAGTTCAGTGGGAAAGAATTTTAAGGGGCCATTTGGTTTCCGATTTGTGCTCGGATTTAAGCCGGATTTCTTGTAAATTCTGTCTAATAGGTTTAGAGTGCCCCCTAAATCCCAATCCTATGTAAATTATATATTTATAGATTTACTTCGTATGTTCGGGATTTACTAAATCATGTCATTTGTTGGATTTAAAGATTTACAAACTGTGGGATTTACGAGCCTGTGAGCGAGCTAACTCCCGTCATGAAGGAAGGAGGGGGCGGTTAGCTACGTAGCCAGTGAGCTACCATAGTGACTTTCGATCAGACGCCTTCGAAGGAGGTGAAGTAGCGAGCGAGCTCCAATCGTGCAGAGCACAGGAAGTCGAAGCAGTCGTGAATAAATTAGTCAAAATTAATAGTATTAATATAATTCAAATAATAATAATTAATTAGATTACTTAAATAATCAATAGTATAATTAAGTAATCTAATTTACTTAATTAAATAATTAGTAGTCTAATTGTCATTAAATTAGTTTAATTAATATTTGTAATTTGTTGATTATCATAGTTATTAGTCATATATATTGTCATTAAAGTAGCTTAATATTTAAATATTTAATTAAATAATTAATATGAGTATTAATTAAATAATTTATAATTTCAAAATATAATTAACAGATTAATTAGAATTTAAGAATATAATTAAATAAATAGTAACATAATTAAAAGTTTGTTTAATTCTTATTAATTATAAATTTATTATTTAGATGTTAATTATCAAATTATTTATTCTATTATATTTTTTTAATTATCAAATAATTCCATATAATAAATATTTAAATTAAATTCAAAACACATTAAATTTAAATTTTAAATGTAACAGTACCTTAAAATTTTGGATGACCTTGCCAAACAGTTTCTTAGGATCTCCGCTCTGAGGCGGCGAGACCCCTCCATCAGGAAGCCTATGCCGGCGGCGAGCACCACCACCTATCCTCCTTTCTCTCTGACCCTTCTCGCCGCAAACCAGACTGGATCACCTAATACTTTGGCGCCTCCCCAGTTCAACGTCAGCTCCGCCTTCTTTTGCCTAGTCAACGCCAAAGTAGTCACTTTTTTCCACTGTGCCAACGACTAAGACTCGCCGGAAAAGCTCACAAAAGTGTCAGATAGCTAGCCTTCTGCGCTCGCATTTGAAGCTAGCAGATCTGCTCTAAGCTTCGCAAACAAAATAGAATCTAAAATACGTACAGAGCAAGCAATTAATACTTATCAGAAGATGCACGGTGGTTGGAATTCTGTCGTGGAAGGGTTGGTGGTTGGGGCGCCGATGGTGGTTTTGCCGATGGTGTTTGAGCAGGGGCTGAATGCGAGGCATTTGGTGGAGAGTGGTTACGCGGTGGAAGTGACGAGGAATGATGATTGATGAAGATGGTTCCTTTTCTGGAGAGGAGATTGCGAGGAAGTTGAGGATGGTGATGGTGGAGGAGGAAGGAGAGGAGCTAAGGAAGAAGGCGAGAAAAGGGAAAGAGGTTCTGGAGAGTAGTGAGAAGTGACGTACCCTTCCGAGATTGAAGCCGGAGCAAGGACTTCGACGGAGGAGAATACCGGCGAGGGAACCTGCAAAAGGGTTAAGAACAGAGAACAAAACCAATAGAACAGTAATGGAGTAATTTTGGTAGTATATTCCTTATGCTTCTATCACCAATACTTTGGCATCATATAGTCTATTTTCCTTTGGCTAATTTCTTGCCTATTCTAAATAAGGAAAAAGGGAAATGAGAGAACGTTCACTAACAGAAAGTAAAAACAGAAAGTGTAAAAATACTGTAGTAGTGGAGTGTGTTGGCATGTGGTGTCTTGCAGAGTAGGATAGTCCCATCAGTCCTCCCCGCCTTCAGAGGAGGTGCTCCCGGCCGATGTTAAGGTAGTATCGGCGTCATCTGGAGGATGATATTCATGGATATCTGCTACATTAAAAGTGGAAGAAGTTTGAATATGGGCAGGTAAATCGATAACATAAGCATTATCGTTAATCTTCCGTAAGATTGAAAAGGGCCCGATCTTCCGAGGGCTCAGTTTAGAGTATGTTCCGGTAGGAAAACGTTCACGCCGCATTCGGAGCATGACCAAGTCTCCCGGGCTGAAAACCTTATGCCGCCTGCGTGCATCTGCTAACTCCTTGTACTTGGCATTTGACTCATTGATCTTGGTGTGAACTTGCTTGACAATATCCTGGAACTGCTGAGCCGATTGAGCAGCGACAGTACTGCGGCATTTGGGAAGAACAACAATGTCAACTAATTGATTCGGCATTTTGGTGTATACTATACTGAAAGGGCTGTTTCCCGTGGATCGGTTCGGCATCGAATTGAAGGCAAATTTGGCTTGACTTAGCATCTCCTCCCACTTCTTGGGGTGGTCTTGCACAAGGCACCGCAACATGTTTCCTAATGTGCGGTTGACAACTTCGGTCTGGCCGTCAGTTTGGGGATGGTATGCGGAGCTAAGCTTGAGATCGGTCTGTAGTCGCTTCCACAACTCGCGCCAAAAATGACTAACAAATTTAACATCACGATCAGACGTAATGCTCCTGGGAAGCCCATGCAAGCGAATGATCTCCTTGAAGAATAGTCTTGCTATATGAATGGCGTCAAAGGTTTTTTTACATGGAATAAAATGCGCCATTTTGGAGAACCTGTCGACAACTACCATAATAGAATCTGCCCCATTCCGGGTCCTTGGTAATCCGAGGACAAAGTCGACGCTAAGATCCTCCCATATGGAATCAGGTGTAGGCAACGGCATGTACAACCCTGTATTCTGCGCGGTACCCTTGTATTGCTGGCAAACAGAACATTTTTCCACGAACCGTGTGACATCCCGCGCAAGCCGTGGCCAAAAGAATCGCACCTGTAATTGCGCCAAGGTCTTCTGCTGTCCAAGATGAGCGGCTAAGCCACCGCAATGAGCTTCTTTAATAAGCTGAGGCCGCCAAGAAGAATTGGGAATGCACAAACAATTAGCCTTAAATAAAAACCCATGTCTCAGGCTATAGTCACTGTTGGGTATCCCGTCCATGCATTGCCTCCAAAAAACAGAGAAATCTTCATCAGTTTCATAGAAGTTCTTCATCTCCTGTAGCCCCGTAATCTCGGTTTGCAAACTAATGAGCATTGCAGCTCTTCGGCTCAGGGCGTCGGCAACCCAATTCACCTTTCCTGCTTTGTGTTGTAACACAAAGGTAAATTTCTGGAGAAAAACGATCCACCGGGCATGCATACGGTTAATATTTTTTTGATTATTGAGGTATTGAAGAGCTTGATTATCACTACACAACACGAAATCTTGGTGAAGTAAGTAGTGCTCCCACTGTTTCAAGGCACGAACAACAGCGTACAGTTCTTGTTCATAGGCGGACCATTTCTGTCTACTTGGACTCAACTTTTCACTGAAGAATTCAATAGGCCTAGATTCTTGAGATAACACCGCACCGATGCCAATGGATGAAGCGTCTGTATCCACATTAAAAGGTTTTTCAAAATTTGGCAAAGTTAGAACGGGAGCAGAACTTAGAGCAGATTTTAGAGCTTCGAAGCTGTTTAATTGATCAGCAGACCATTTGAACCGATTAGCCTTCAAGCAGTCGGTGATGGGGGCGACAAGAACACTAAAACCCCTTATGAATCGTCTATAAAAATTCGCTAATCCGTGGAAGCTTCGAATGTCAAACAGTGACTGTGGTATTGGCCATTCTAAGATGGCTTGAACCTTGCGCGGATCCACTTCGACGCCGTCCGCAGACAACACAAAGCCCAGGAAGTGGACTTTGGATGAGGCAAACTCGCATTTGGCCAAATTGATATATAACTGATGCTCTTGCAGTACTTGAAATATTTCGGTGAGATGGCCGATATGCGCTGCCATGTTAGTGCTATACACCAAGATATCGTCAAAATATAAGCGACGCAAGTTTTTCCAAGAAAAGGTTTCAATACCTCGTGCATTAACCGCATGAATGTAGCCGGAGCATTGCAAAGTCCGAACGGCATCACCTTCCATTCATAGAGTCCATCGCGCGTTTTGAAGGCGGTTTTCCACTCGTCGCCGGGCCGCACCCGGATTTGATGATAACCGCTACGCAAATCCAACTTGGAGAAGACAGATGCACCGGACAAGCGATCGAGCAGGTCGGACACCCGTGGCACCGGAAAACGATACTTGGTGGTAATTTTATTGATAGCGCGGCTATCAATACACATACGCCATTGCCCATCCTTTTTCGGAACTAGTAATGCCGGAACAACGCACGGACTCAGGCTGTGTTGGATCAATTGCTTATTAAGCAAATCCTCAATAATATTCTGTAGAATGGAATACTCTTTGGGGCTCATGCGGTAGTGAGGAAGATTTGGAATTGTTGCTCCGGGAATAAACTCAATCTGATGCTGTATGGATCGTAATGGAGGAAGTCTGGCAGGAAGCTCGACAGGAAAGAGTTCCGCGAATCGTGTTAACAATTCCTGGATTTCCGGAGGATGGCTAGGTGCAGTCAATACGGAATGACTATCCGAGACGACTATGGCCATTAGAGCTCGGCTGTCTTGCCGGGACTGAATCAGTAATTTACCAGATAAAATGTATGCAGCCCCTGTGTTCTTTTCCGGCACCGAATTATTCTGAGGACATAATCGCAGTTTCTTTCCTTTCCATTCAAGAGTGTACACATTTTGCCTGCAATTAAAAACAGCATCCATATCATACTGCCAAGGCCGGCCCAGGATGAGGTGACAAATATCCATGTCAAGCACGTCACATACGACTTCGCACACGTAGTGTTTCCCGATGGAGAATGTAACGCGACACATATCCGTGACGGTTACTTCCATCCCCTTTCTGATCCAGCTTATTTTGTATGGCTGCGGGTTGCTCGTGGTCTTGAGTTGTAGCGCTTGTACCACCGACCTAGAAATGACATTCTCGGTGCACCCGCTGTCGATCAACAGTTCACACACCTTGCCTTGAATTGTGCACCTGGTTTTAAAGAGGGCATTACGCTGAGAATGGCTCGGACTCTTTGGCGCTATTAATAATTTTTGCAAAACACAAAGCAGTGGATCCCCCTCGTCTCCGTGAACATCCTCAATGCCAATGTCGGAGTCCTGCTCCACAGCAGTTTCCCCTTCTGCTCCATGCGAATCTCCCTCCAGGACCTGGATTCGTTGTCGGTTCGGACACTCATTCGACTTGTGTCCGGGCTGGAAACATCGAAAACATTTAAGGGTAGTAGGTCTACTATATGGATTTTCTTGAGGAGGGGCTGGGGCCTTTCCTTGCAATTTAGCGTCAACAGGCACGTTGGCGTTCGGACTTGGACTGGTAGGTGCCCGTGCAGATGAGTTTGGCTTGGTTCCAGTGGAATTTGTCTTCACGTTGTCTCCCGGTATATCAACTTGTGATCTCCTGCTGGTGTAGCTGCGGGATTGGCGAGCTAGCTGCGTCTCCACCTTCAACGCGAAATTCACAGCTTGTGAAAGAGTCCAAACTGAATTAAGCTCTAATTTATCCTGTATAGGCTCCTTCAGTCCCCCGGTGTAACGAGAACCAAGCTGAACTTCCGATTCTTGGAGATTATTGCGGGCACTCAACCGATAAAACTCTTCAGTGTACTCGCTGACGGAGCGATGTCCTTGCGAGCAATGCTGGTATTGCAGATAAAGCATCTGCTCGCAGTCCGTGGGAAGAAAATGTCCTCTGAGTAGTTGTTTCATACGAAACCAACTACGGATTGGTCCTCTTCCTTCCCGGCGACGCGTCTGCAAGAGTTGTAACCACCAAGCACTAGCGCCGCCCTTCAGACGACATGCTACGTACTTCACTTGCTTTTCCGGACTAATCTCCATATAATCAAAGAATGATTCCACAGCCCGTTCCCAATCGAGGTAGTCCTCGATGTGCAATCTTCCTTCAAAAAATGGAATATCCATTTTGATACGAAATTCCCCTTGACCAGTTTGATTCGTCCGGCGGTGTCTCGGACGCTCATAGTAATGGAACTGCTCATCGTTCCCAGAATCGGTCAGCTCATAAAAATTTGGAAAATCATTCTCTTCCTCAGAGTCCAGAACTTCCCTGATAGCCGGTCTAGGAGCACGACCAGGTCCTGCTCTACCTGGTGGAAATCGCTGCGCTGGCGGAACTGTCGCTGGTTGCGTAGTCTGTCCGATTGCATTTTTGAGATCTAAAATGTCGTTGCGGAGGTCTGTCGATAGGCGGAAGAAGTCCGCCCTTAGTTCGTCAAGTTGCCGATTGATGCTAGCTTGCGCTGCCCAGACGGCTTCTAAGCTCCGATCGTCGTCAAGAGCTTTACGTGAACTCTCAGCCATTCGCCCGATCGCTGGCTCTGATACCAACCTGACGTACCCTTCCGAGATTGAAGCCGGAGCGAGGACTTCGACGGAGGAGAATACCGGCGAGGGAACCTGCAAAAGGGTTAAGAACAGAGAACAAAACCAATAGAACAGTAATGGAGTAATTTTGGTAGTATATTCCTTCTGCTTCTATCACCAATACTTTGGCATCATATAGTCTATTTTCCTTTGGCTAATTTCTTGCCTATTCTAAATAAGGAAAAAGGGAAATGAGAGAACGTTCACTAACAGAAAGTAAAAACAGAAAGTGTAAAAATACTGTAGTAGTGGAGTGTGTTGGCATGTGGTGTCTTGCAGAGTAGGATAGTCCCATCAAGAAGCTTCATAATGGAGGAGTACATTACTGAGCTTGTGATGAAGAATCTATGGCAAAAACGTAAGATGATAAGCGAATTAGTTTGATTTTGTAATGTTTATTTTATTTATTCATAGTTCTGTGCTTTGTAAAAGTCTAAGATCAGTATGTTTAATTTATATGGAAATGGGGGTGTCAATATTTGACACGACCTGAAAATCTGACTCGAATCCGATCCTAAAATTTCGGGTTAGCGTCAACCCGAACCCGAAACGGGTCGGGTTCGGGTTCAATATTTCGACCCGTTTCAAAAACCGTTTATCTTGAGTTCTTAAAAACAATCTAGTTTGCTTTGAATTTTAAAAATAAAAATATTTATTTTAAAAAATAAAAAATAAAATAAAACAGAAAGAGAAAAAGATAATGCCAATAATATCCTTTTATGTTGGAGTTGCCTCGAATTTGGCTTGACCCTTATTTGTTTATTTCATTGATCTTCGTATGCTTCGCAGATATGTCGGGGGTCCAAGGGGAAGTGCCCCCTGACGAGGTTTAACCTATTTTTGGCTATAAGGGTATTTTTGAAATTTCACTTATTTTTCGATGCCATATTTTTTCCCTATAAATATGTTGTAAATGACTAGAAAGTCATTGTGTACTTCATCTCTTCTCTACAGTGAAGTCGTTCTCCCTTCTCCTCTGTGATTTTTCTCATATTTGGGGTTTTCACGAAAATCATACGAGGGGTATTTATAATTGAAGGGGTGGTGGATATTATAAATTTTATAATCTTAAAAAAAATGAAATAAAAGAAAATAATAATAAAATTTATCTCTTAAAAAATCTCTTTAATGAGAAAATGAATGATGAAAAAAATCTTTTATCTAAAACAAAAGAATTGAGAATGATAAGTGTAGTAAAAGGTATCATGCTGACCTTTATTGGGGCACCTCCTTACGAGCCCATTCCAAAAGGCCACCCAATTGGCGCTTACCAGCCCAATAGGCCTAACTTGGTCGAGGCCCAATTTTGAGCACGGATAGGACTAATGATGCTCTTTTGGGAAAAACTATTAGGTGCGGAGTGTGCATCATCCGCACAAATATTAGTACTTAGCAGTACCCAGCGGTAACTAGCGCGGAATAAGGCTTATGCGGACGGTTTGGGGTCTCCAGAATTGTTTTTTGTTATTTTGAACTCAATACTTTCAAATCCAATCAAGCCTTCACGATCAAATCTGAGTACATTTTAAGAGTTTGATGTAAATTTTCTTAATAATTTTTGTTCTGAGTCTATCTACTGTTTTTTTTTTTTTTTGGAAGATTTAGCAAATAGCTCTTTAGAAAATTCACTTCATCAACAAAAATATTGTGGCAACATTTGAATTAAAAAGCTTCAATGAATAAATTTAGGTCCATTCAAACTCAAATTTCAACATACTTATAATCGAACTAAACATCTTCACAAGATACATCCAACAACGTCAAAATTGATCTAATTTTAAGGTCAAATGGACTCAAATGAATCGATTGAATCATATTTGAAACTTCAGGTTAGTATATAATGATCAAATGATCTTCAAATCTTATTTTCTTATAGTAAAACGAAGTAGCTTAGTGAGACATGTCAATGAGCTCAAGATGATTTGATTTTAATATAATTAAGGCAAGAAATGATCTACGTTCAAGTGGACCAATATGAGTCGTTTGCTGGAGTGGTTTGGGTTTAGCCAAAAATGCTAAAGTTTTTCTCTCAAAAAGGTAATAAATAGGACATCATTTTTCACAGTACGTAGTTGTTGGATTAATTTCAATCTAGCAGAACATTTTCTCATGCGATCGACACTCTCATAATCACTTTATTACTTGATCAACATGTATACTTGCATATATAGCGAGCAATCTATATCAAAGAAAATTTAAGCAATAAGTAACCCCAAGGCACATTTTATTATATAGACGTATTCAACTAACCATGCCACATTTTTTAAAGCAATTTAATATTTTATTTTCAAAATTACTTTATATTTGTATTTCCAATTTTATTTTAAACCAAATTCAAAATTTTTTGTATTTCCAATAAATTATAGACATTTTTCTTTTTAATTTTTGTCATCAAGAGGAGTGGGCAAAGGGCGGTTCAAGGGTCAGATTTCGGTCCAACCCAGAACTGACCCGACACTATTCGACCCGAACCTGACACGTAAGTCTTCCACTGTGCTTATTCAACCAAATCCCGTAAATCTGCCGTCGGCCTGAGCAGGGAGAAGCAGCAACGACAGGAGCAGGGAGAGGCGGTATTGGCTTCAGGTGGCGGGAGAGGGAGAGGTGGGTCGTGTCGGGTTAAGGTTAGGGTTTGGACTTCAGACCAACAACTTTAGGCGGCGGGAGAGGGAGAAGCGTAGAGGAAAAGAGGTTGGAGGCGGGACAATGGCGTTGGCTTCAGGCGACGTTGAATCGTGATTGCGGGACAACAAAAGTTTGAGTTGAAATTAGAGAAAAGGAAAACATACACCATTTTCGTTTACTGTTCCCAACAAGGCAGTGGTCATTTTCGGATTTCCGAGTCAACCCGAACCCGACCCAATTTTACAATCGGGTCGAAATCCCTAGTCCAAAATTTTTTGGTCGGATTTTTGGGTTGTGTCAAATATTGACACCCGTAAGGACAGTGGTGCAAAGACGGCAAAGCCACGACGAGAAGGGTCATGTATGGGGCCTTGATGTTTTGATCGAAATAGTGAATGCATGAACAATAGATGTGGAGATAGGGATGTAACTGTAAGCGAGTCAGGCCAGCTCGTAAACCATACTCGTTGAGTTAATAAGCTAAGCTTGGGCCATGAGCAAATCTCTTCTCAATTAGTTAGCTTATGAGCCAACTTTTAAAATATATATATATATATATATATATATATATATATATATATATATATATATATATATATATTAATACAAAGTATAATTAAAATATATTAACAACTAAAAAATTTAAATAAAAAAAAAAATCATTAAAAATATTTTAAAATTACATCACACTTCCTTAAATCTTGTCTCATAAAGGTATTTAATGGCTACCCTCATCGATTTTATTTTATTTATTATAATATAAAATAAAATATATTTTGATATTTAAATATATATATTATTTATATTTTTAATAAATATTAACTAAATTAATCATTAGTGTGGCGAATTATGTAGCAAGCCAAAGGTAGTATTAGTCGCTGGAGTCAGCGGCGACGATTGTAGCGGGGCGGCGATGACTGGCTACACGACAGTAGCATTTATGTATATCGTTAGCTACACAACTACATTAGCGGTGGCAATTTACCTTATGTTCATAAAAAACAATTTAGTTTTGTTTTTTTTTATTTAAAAATAAAAATAGCTGTTTATTAAACATAAAATAAAATATAATGATTAAAAAATTCCATAAATATAGAAGTGTCAAAACGGGTTGTCAGGGTCGGATATCCGACCCAAAATTAATCTGACCTATATCCGACATATTTAATAAACGGTTAACCTGAATGTTCCAAACTTGAATCCAATCTCTTACCAACCCGAATGTCTCAAAACCGGACCCATTAATATGTTTTAGTTGAAGAAAAAAATTAGATTATATCATAAAAATTAAAACTAAATTTACAAAACGGTTCAATCAGACACTTCAATGGTTGGATCTAACAGACGATTCTTTACAATTTTCATGATGAAGAATGCTCGTTCGATTGTTGTTGTAGCAATTGATATAATAAAATAGAACAATTCTACTTACTTTTAAATGAAAAATAACTTACTTAAGTTGGCTTTGAGATCATCTTCTCAACAATATATATAACTATAATTTATTAAATTCTCTTATCTAAATTCTCTGTCAATATAAAAAATTAATATAAAATGCAACTTGAATCAATTCTATAACATTTTTCATTTTTCTTTTATTTATGAAAACATATATATGTATCTTCATATTTTTTATTAGATTTTTAAATGTTTTTATTATATATTGTAAAGTAAAAATCTAACAATGATGTACACATTCATATCAAATAAACAAATAACTTTAAATTTCATTTTTAGAAAAAAAAAATGATAGAAAGAGAGACTCACAAGTAACAAATCTTGAGAGAGAGAGATGAGAATACCAAGAATTAATCTCAATTTTGAGTAATTCTTAGGCTTCGTTTGGGACGATTTTTTTACTGATTTCTAAAATGGAAGAAAGCAGTAAAAAAGCTGTCCCAAACGAAACCTAAAGATGGCTTGCGGGCTGTGGCTTCAGGCCCGCCGAAGAAACAACAGCATGCAAAAGGATTTAAATTAATGCTAATTGAACTCATTTTGTTTTAACCTTGTATATCAAATACAATATCTAATTAAAAAAAATCATTAGCCAGTGGGGGCACATGCGCCGAGTCCCCCCACCCTATCTCCGCCAATGACTAAAAAGTTGTTTTAAGAAGCAGTAAGAAAGCAGTTTTAAACAAAGTCTAAGACTTAGGCTTCGTTTGGGGCGGCTTTTTTATTACTTTCTAAAACGGGGTTTTAGTACAAAAATAAAAAAAATTGTACTAAAACTCCGTTTTAGAAAGCAATAAAAAAACCGTCCCAAACCAAGTCTTAGACTTTGTTTGGGATGACTTTTTTACGCTTCTAAAAACAACTTTCTTGCACAAATATAAAAATTTTTGTACTAGAAAGATGGTTTTAGAAGCAGTAAGAAAGCCGTCCCAAACAAAATCTTAGTTTGGGACGGCTTTTTCACTGCTTCTTAAAACAGCTTTCTAGTAAAAAAATTAAATTTGATACGGCATGCAAAAATTATCTTGATCGGACATGAATCTCGAGGCAAAAGCTAGTTGGAAACTTCAAAAATTAATTTTGGGAGCACCCGAACTCCGATTTCAGCGAGCTTACAGTCAAACTGAGCGTCTCGGAAATACAAACCCAACGACACCAAGATCAACCCAATCCGAGCCCAAATGAGTCCGAATCAAGGACTCAAAGCGCTGTTGGAAGGTTCAAACCGCAATTTGAGTTACCAAACGGTTTCTGATTTTGACGAGCTTATACTCGAATCAAACGGCTCGACGAGACGAATCCAACGAGCCCAAGATCATCAAATTCCGACATCATTAAGGCCTTCAAATGTCCAACGAACGGTGCATGATCAAAGGATTCATTATCGGCCGTCCATTCAAACCACTCCATGTTCGCCCTTGATCTCACGCCTATTTACGGGCTATGCCACTCCAGAAAAACTATAAATAGAGCCCTCATTCTACACCAAAAAGGAAAAAAGGGAAGAGAGAGAAGAAGAAGAGGAGAAAGGGGAAAAGGAGATTCCTCACCTCCTCGACCACCGCCGGAGCTCTTCCTGCCGCCTAAAGACGCCGGAACTCTGCCGAATTTTCAGGAAATGCAGGAATTCTGCACAACTTCCATGAGATGCTGAAATTCTTCTCAATTTACAAGAGAGTTCCCTCCTGACGCCGAAACTCCGCCCAAGTGAAGACGGAGTTCTCCTCTGCCACCAAAGACGTCGGACTTCTACCCGACGTCGGACCTTCACTCTTCGCTAAGTTTCTACCCGACGCCGGACTTCTACCAGTTATCAGACTTCGTTGGACGTCTATGCGAAGATGCATTTCTTTCCATTGTTGGACTTCTACCTGACGCTGTCCTACTGATCTTCGTCGTCAGACTACAGTCTTTCCGACCTCCGTCGCCAACCGACTACGGTCCTCCTGACTTACGTCGCCCGCCGACTACAGTATTTTTGACATCCGTCGCCCGTTGAATACGGTCCTCCTGACTTATGTCGCCCGCCGACTACATTCTTTCCGACCTCCGTCGCTCGCCGACTACGGTCCTCCTGACTTACGTCGCCCGCCGACTACAGTCCTTCATCACCAGCTGACTACGGTCCTCCTGACCTACATCGCCCGCCGACTGCAGTCCTTCTAACGAAGCGAATACGTCAATAGTAGCTCTTTGTATTTACATCATGTAATGTACTCCATAAGATGTACATCAAGCTAAGGCCTTCTCCCAAGGAAGGACCTCATTTGTAATCGACTGCAAATACTAGTGGATTCATTCAAACTGGGCCAGGCCCCGTGGTTTTTCCCCCTTTTTCAGGGGTTTTCCACGTAAAAATCTTGGTGTCTCTTAAATGCTAGACCCTTTCTCTTATCTGATTGCGTGCCGGATTTTTGTACAACGCTAAGACGATAAACTTTATATTTCTCTACCGCCGCGAATACTCCTGGACGCAACAGTTTGGCGCCGTCTGTGGGAACGTGGTTCCCGACTGGGGGGCAACTTTTGCTCCAATCTCAAAAGATCACTCATAGCATCAATATCATAAGAAGCAGATGCGGACTGGGGGGCAACTTTGACTCAAACCATGGTCAAATAGATCCTCTAATACCTTCAACATCAAGTTGATATTTCATGAATATCCGAGCCAATGCAATGATACTTCAAATCAATTACAAGCTTTATACAGTCCATTGTTGGACTTCTACTCCTCGGGCAAGGTCTTAACCTCGACCTCAAAAAGGCAGTAACAGTCTAAAAATAGACCATTCTTCACCTTTGATTCGGGATATACGCGGCATTCGCCCCCTCCCAATCAAAGTAAAATCGATCCCAGGGGGATCCGATTCGGCCTCTTCCACACAGGTTAACGTCGTCGAGCAAATGCTCCGACATACAACCTCGGAAAGGTCTTACATCCTTGGTGGATTCTCTCGACCTCTTCCACACAGGTTAACGTCGTCGAGCAGGGCTCCGGCATACAACCTCGGAAAGGTCTCACATCCTTGGTGGATTATCCCGACCTCTTCCACACAGGTTAACGTCATCGAGCAGGGCTCTGACATACAACCTCGGAAAGGTCTCACATCCTTGGTGGATTCTTTCGATCTTTTCCATACAGGTTAACGTCGTCGAGCAAAGGCTCAGTCATACAACCTCGGATAGGTCTCACATATTTGGTGGATCCAATATATGTTAACAACATTAAGCAAATGCTCTAACATATAACCTTGGATAGGTCTTACATCCTTGGATAACGTCGCCAGAATGCCGTCAAGGGACTTTCATTTAACTTCTCCTCAAATTTAAATTTCTACCTGATGTTGAATTTCCTCTTGTCACTGAATTTTTGCCTTGCAGGACTTTCGTCGGAATCCTGCTAGTTGACGAATTCTCGTCGGTCTTCTACCCGACGTCAGACTTCTGCTCGTCAGCGGACTCCTACTCGTCGTCGGACTTCTGCTTGTCAGCGGACTCCTACTCGTCGTCGGTCTTCTACGCGACGAAGGACTTCTCCTTTTCGTCAGATTTCTGCTTGTCAGCAGACTCCTACTCGTCGTCAGACTTCTGCTCGTCGACGAATCTTCGTCGGTCTTCTACCCGACGTTGAACTTCTACCCGACGTCGAACTTCTGCTCGTCAGCGGACTCCTACTCGTCGTCGGTCTTCTACGCGACGAAGGACTTCTCCTTTTCGTCAGATTTCTGCTTGTCAGCGGACTCCTACTCGTCGTCAGACTTCTGCTCGTCGACGAATCTTCGTCGGTCTTCTACCCGACGTTGAACTTCTACCCGACATCGGACTTCTGCTTGTCAGCGGTCTCCTACTCGCCGTCGGTCTTCTACGCGACGAAGGACTTCTCCTTTTCGTCGGATTTCTGCTTGTCAGCGGACTTCTACTCGTCATCAGACTTCTGCTCGTCGACGAATCTTCGTCGGTCTTCTACCCGACGTTGAACTTCTACCCGACATCGGACTTCTGCTCGTCAGCGGACTCCTACTCGTCGTCGGACTTCTGCTTGTCAGCGGACTCCTACTCGTCGTCGGTCTTCTACGCGACGAAGGACTTCTCCTTTTCGTCAGATTTCTGCTTGTCAGCAGACTCCTACTCGTCGTCAGACTTCTGCTCGTCGACGAATCTTCGTCGGTCTTCTACCCGACGTTGAACTTCTACCCGATGTCGAACTTCTGCTCGTCAGCGGACTCCTACTCGTCGTCGGTCTTCTACGCGACGAAGGACTTCTCCTTTTCGTCAGATTTCTGCTTGTCAGCGGACTCCTACTCGTCGTCAGACTTCTGCTCGTCAGAAGACTCCTACGCATCGTCGGATTTCTGCTCGTTAGCGGACTCCTACCCGACGTCGTACTTCTCCATGTCGTCGGATTTCTGCTCGTCAGCGGGTTTCTACCCGACATCGGACTTCTGATCGTCAGCGGACTTCTACTCGTCGTCGGGCTTCTGCTCGTTAGCGGACTCCTACTCGTCGTCGGACTTCTGCTCGTCAGCGGACTTCTACTCGTCAGCGGACTCCTACTCGACGTCGGACTTCTGCTCGACAGCGGACTTCTACTCGACGTCAGACTTCTGCCCGTCAGCGGACTTCTACCCGACTGCGGACTCCTACTCGTCGCCAGACTTCTGGTCGTCGACGAATTTTCGTCGGTCTTCTACCCGACGTCAGACTTCTGCTCGTCAGTGGACTCCTACTCGACGTCAGACTTCTGCTCGACAGCGGACTCCTACTCGTCGTCGGACTTCTGCTCGTCAGCGGACTCTTCTCGTCGTCGGACTTCTGCTCGTCAGCGGACTTCTACTCGTCGTCAGACTTCTGCTCGTCGACGAATCTTCGTCGGTCTTCTACCCGACGTTGAACTTCTACCCGACATCGGACTTCTGCTCGTCAGCGGACTCCTACTCGTCGTCGGACTTCTGCTTGTCAGCGGACTCCTACTCGTCGTCGGTCTTCTACGCGACGAAGGACTTCTCCTTTTCGTCAGATTTCTGCTTGTCAGCAGACTCCTACTCGTCGTCAGACTTCTGCTCGTCGACGAATCTTCGTCGGTCTTCTACCCGACGTTGAACTTCTACCCGACGTCGAACTTCTGCTCGTCAGCGGACTCCTACTCGTCGTCGGTCTTCTACGCGACGAAGGACTTCTCCTTTTCGTCAGATTTCTGCTTGTCAGCGGACTCCTACTCGTCGTCAGACTTCTGCTCGTCGACGAATCTTCGTCGATCTTCTACCCGACGTTGAACTTCTACCCGACATCGGACTTCTGCTTGTCAGCGGTCTCCTACTCGCCGTCGGTCTTCTACGCGACGAAGGACTTCTCCTTTTCGTCGGATTTCTGCTTGTCAGCGGACTTCTACTCGTCATCAGACTTCTGCTCGTCGACGAATCTTCGTCGGTCTTCTACCCGACGTTGAACTTCTACCCGACATCGGACTTCTGCTCGTCAGCGGACTCCTACTCGTCGTCGGACTTCTGCTTGTCAGCGGACTCCTACTCGTCGTCGGTCTTCTACGCGACGAAGGACTTCTCCTTTTCGTCAGATTTCTGCTTGTCAGCAGACTCCTACTCGTCGTCAGACTTCTGCTCGTCGACGAATCTTCGTCGGTCTTCTACCCGACGTTGAACTTCTACCCGATGTCGAACTTCTGCTCGTCAGCGGACTCCTACTCGTCGTCGGTCTTCTACGCGACGAAGGACTTCTCCTTTTCGTCAGATTTCTGCTTGTCAGCGGACTCCTACTCGTCGTCAGACTTCTGCTCGTCGACGAATCTTCGTCGGTCTTCTACCCGAAGTTGAACTTCTACCCGACATCGGACTTCTGCTTGTCAGCGGTCTCCTACTCGCCGTCGGTCTTCTACGCGACGAAGGACTTCTCCTTTTCGTCGGATTTCTGCTTGTCAGCGGACTTCTACTCGTCATCAGACTTCTGCTCGTCGACGAATCTTCGTCGGTCTTCTACCGGACGTTGAACTTCTACCCGACGTCGAACTTCTGCTCGTCAGCGGACTCCTACTCGTCGTCGGTCTTCTACGCGACGAAGGACTTCTCCTTTTCGTCAGATTTCTGCTTGTCAGCGGACTCCTACTCGTCGTCAGACTCCTGGTCGTCGACGAATTTTCGTCAGTCTTCTACCCGAAGTCAGACTTCTTCCTGTCGTCGGACTTCTGCTCGTCGGCAGACTGCTACTCGCCATCGGCTTCTCGCTTGATTGCTATTTGCAACGCATTCTCAAACTCTCCCCTTTGGCTCCACACTCGATCGTTGACTACTAACGGGCTTCAACTCGATCGTCCATCGCCAGCAAACCTCCGCTCAGATGGAAAAGAGATCCCCGTAGGCTTCTGCGCGCGAGGAGGGGCGCTAATTCGAGCAAGGGAAGTTTCCCGCTCGCAAAATAGCGGAAGCCTCAACCGCCAGTAAGCCGGAGGGAGAAGAAGAAATCCCGTAGGTTTCTATCGCCAGTAAACCGGAGGGGGAGGAAGGAAATCCCGTAGGTTTCTATCGCCAGTAAACCAGAGGGGAAGGAAGGAAATCCCGTAGGTTTCTATCGCCAGTAAACCTGAGGGGGAGGAAGGAAATCCCGTAGGTTTCTATCGCCAGTAAACCGGAGGGGGAGGAAGGAAATCCCGTAGGTTTCTATCGCCAGTAAACCGGAGGGGGAGGAAGGAAATCCCGTAGGTTTCTATCGCCAGTAAACCGGAGGGAGAAAGAAAGAGAGAAGTTGCAAATTTTCTAAAGGCCTAGGAGGCCTATTTATAGGTTTTGAAGAGAAAATGGAGAAGTTATTGTCATTTTCGGATTTATCTAATTATAGAAAATTTTTACGAATTTTTTGAAATTTTTAGACATTTTTTGGAAATTTTTTAACCCCAAAAAAATACCTAAAACTGCTATTATCGGCTGATGGGGACCACACATGTCGGTGTCGGGAACCGCCATCCAAAACACGCACCGATTCACGGCCCTTCTCGCGGATCGCGGAGGCCACCCGTTGCAGTTCACGCGGATCGCACCACAAAAAAAAAAAAAAAAAAAAAAAAAAAAAAAAAGGGGCTGAACCCGCCGCCCCTAAAAAAAAAAAAATAATAAAAAATAAAATAAAATTCAAACGGCCGGCCAAACCGCGCGCCCAGGAGGGGCGCGCCTGTTCGCGCGGCATGCTCGCCGGCGCCGCCGGCGGCAAGCGGCGGCCAGTCGGCCGGCCGGCCGGTTCGGCCGTCAAACATTCCCGGGCTCCGATTTTCGGCCCAGATGATCCGATTCGAACGTTTTTGGGGTCCCCGGACACGTTTTTCGACGTTCCGGACTCGATTTCGATACTTTCAGAGCTCAACGAAGGCTTTATGATCAAGTTTCAAGAAATGCTTAATTTTTGTAACGCAATTTTCTGCGATTCGGCCAGTGTAAAATTTCGTAACAAGTATTTTCGGACTTCTGGAGCTTCGATGTCCGAAAATAGGGGGGCAACTGATACGGCATGCAAAAATTATCTTGATCGGACATGAATCTCGAGGCAAAAGCTAGTTGGAAACTTCAAAAATTAATTTTGGGAGCACCCGAACTCCGATTTCAGCGAGCTTACAGTCAAACTGAGCGTCTCGGAAATACAAACCCAACGACACCAAGATCAACCCAATCCGAGCCCAAATGAGTCCGAATCAAGGACTCAAAGCGCTGTTGGAAGGTTCAAACCGCAATTTGAGTTACCAAACGGTTTCTGATTTTGACGAGCTTATACTCGAATCAAACGGCTCGACGAGACGAATCCAACGAGCCCAAGATCATCAAATTCCGACATCATTAAGGCCTTCAAATGTCCAACGAACGGTGCATGATCAAAGGATTCATTATCGGCCGTCCATTCAAACCACTCCATGTTCGCCCTTGATCTCACGCCTATTTACGGGCTATGCCACTCCAGAAAAACTATAAATAGAGCCCTCATTCTACACCAAAAAGGAAAAAAGGGAAGAGAGAGAAGAAGAAGAGGAGAAAGGGGAAAAGGAGATTCCTCACCTCCTCGACCACCGCCGGAGCTCTTCCTGCCGCCTAAAGACGCCGGAACTCTGCCGAATTTTCAGGAAATGCAGGAATTCTGCACAACTTCCATGAGATGCTGAAATTCTTCTCAATTTACAAGAGAGTTCCCTCCTGACGCCGAAACTCCGCCCAAGTGAAGACGGAGTTCTCCTCTGCCACCAAAGACGTCGGACTTCTACCCGACGTCGGACCTTCACTCTTCGCTAAGTTTCTACCCGACGCCGGACTTCTACCAGTTATCAGACTTCGTTGGACGTCTATGCGAAGATGCATTTCTTTCCATTGTTGGACTTCTACCTGACGCTGTCCTACTGATCTTCGTCGTCAGACTACAGTCTTTCCGACCTCCGTCGCCAACCGACTACGGTCCTCCTGACTTACGTCGCCCGCCGACTACAGTATTTTTGACATCCGTCGCCCGTTGAATACGGTCCTCCTGACTTATGTCGCCCGCCGACTACATTCTTTCCGACCTCCGTCGCTCGCCGACTACGGTCCTCCTGACTTACGTCGCCCGCCGACTACAGTCCTTCATCACCAGCTGACTACGGTCCTCCTGACCTACATCGCCCGCCAACTGCAGTCCTTCTAACGAAGCGAATACGTCAATAGTAGCTCTTTGTATTTACATCATGTAATGTACTCCATAAGATGTACATCAAGCTAAGGCCTTCTCCCAAGGAAGGACCTCATTTGTAATCGACTGCAAATACTAGTGGATTCATTCAAACTGGGCCAGGCCCCGTGGTTTTTCCCCCTTTTTCAGGGGTTTTCCACGTAAAAATCTTGGTGTCTCTTAAATGCTAGACCCTTTCTCTTATCTGATTGCGTGCCGGATTTTTGTACAACGCTAAGACGATAAACTTTATATTTCTCTACCGCCGCGAATACTCCTGGACGCAACAAAATTTTTGTAATAAAAAGCAGTAAAAAAGTCATCATAAACGAAACCTAAGACTTCGTTAGGTTTCTTTTGGGTTAACTATCTTGTTAAAGCAGCTTCCTGAAAAACTTTTTTAAGAAACAGCTTCCTAAAAAGCTGTTTAAGAAGCAAGAAAAAAAGCCATCCAAAGTTGATCTTATAGATGTAATTGCCGATAGCTACTGGTTTGGTTATTTTAATATCTTGCCGGAGAAACTGAAGTGTGAAATGAAATTAATGGCAAGATGAAAGTCTTGCAGTTCAGTTAGTGACGGCTTTAAAAACCTTATCCTGTGGAGTTGATCACGATGCATTGATAATAAACAAGCACGTTACGTATATTTTATATTAAGAGCTTCTGATTTTAGTTACAGAATGATCAATCAGACACACACAGATCCATCCATGGAAGGAGAACCAGGCAAGCTTCACGTAGTCATGCTGCCATGGCTGGCCATGGGTCATCTCCTTCCTTTCTTCCAGCTCTCCAAATACCTCGCTGCAAAAGGCATCCGGATCTCCTTCTTCTCCACCCCCTCCAACATCCACCGCCTCCTTTCAATCCCCCAAACCCTAAACCCTTTACTGAACTTCATTCCTTGTTCACCCCCTCCCATCAATGGCGCTCCCTCCACCATCGATAACACCATCGATCTCCGCTCCGACGCGGCCAGACCCCCTTCTTAATGAAGCCTATGCCGGCTTCGAGCACCACCTGACCTCCTTTCTCTCCGACCCTTCTCGCCCCAAACCAGACTGGATCATCTACGACTTCGGCGCCATAAATTGGGCTCCATCCCTAGCTTCCCGATTTAACGTCAGCTCTGCTTATTTTTGCCTCATCAACGCCGCAGCAGTCACCTTTTTCATCCGCGCCAACGACTTCGACTCACCGGAGACGCTCACAAAAGTGCCGGATAGTATCCCGTTTCCCACCACCGTCGCCTTCCGCCCATTTGAAGCTCGCCAAATCTGCTCTGTTCTTCCCAAGAAAACAGATCAAACAGAATCCAAACCACGGAGTAGTAGTCAATTGACACTTATCAGAACGTGCAAGGAGTTCGAGGAAAAATGGGTAGATCTGCTTGGCGAAGACGGATACCTCCCCGTCGGCTTCCTCCTCCCATCTATCGACAAGGCGGAAGAGAGTGAGGCATGGATGAGAATATGCGAATGGCTTGATGAGCAAACAGAACACTCTGTGATCTATGCAGCGTTTGGATCTGAGGTAATTCTTACGACAGAGCAAATTGATGAGATTGCATTAGGCTTTGAGAAGAGCGGATTACCGTTCGTCTGGGTTCTGCGAATGGGTTCGCCACCGCAGGGGTTTGAGGAGAGGATTGCCGGGAGAGGTTTGGTGTGGAGGGGTTGGGTTCCCCAGGCCCGATTGCTGGCCCATCGGGCAGTCGGTGGGTTTCTGACACACGGTGGGTGGAGTTCTGTCGTGGAAGGGATTGTGGTTGGGGCGGCGATGGTGATTTTGCCGATGCAATTTGATCAGGGGCTGACGGCGAGGCATTTGGCGGAGAGTGGCTATGCAGTGGAAGTAGTGAGGAATGATGAAGATGGTTCCTTCTCTGGAGAGGAGATTGCGGGGAAGTTGAGGATGGTGATGGTGGAGGAGGAAGGAGAGGAGCTGAGGAAGAATGCGAGGAAAGGGAAAGAGATTTTTGGGAGCGAGAAGCTTCAGGAGGAGTACATAACTGAGCTTGTGAAGATTCTGTGGCAGAAACGTACGAAGGTATCTGAATCAGTTTGATTTGGAGATTTTTTTTTTTTTTTTTTGTTAGCGTCATCTCATAAACTAATCTTTGACTGACCTAAAAGAGACACCTATAAGCGAAGGCATGTAATGTGTTGTATTTACTTTTTCTACCTACTTCAATTTTACTCTATTTAAGGACATCTGTACAAGCTACCTAGGCATTCTAGTTTTTCTGCTGGTTAATACAATTTTTCCATTTCTTTCCTTCTCTCTGTTTCGCCGTCCTGGCCACCTCTTCACCAAGCTTTCATGGTATTAGAGCCACTCATGGCTGATCAAGAATCAACTGATTCTTTCCCTCCCACCTCTTCCATTCTCTCCGACCACACCTCAGCAGACATCGTCCTTCCGACGCCGCTCAAATTCTCATATCGAACATCAAGAATCTCATCCCGCACGCTCTCACGACTTTGCAATCCCAATTCTCCCTCAAGCAACTCGGGAAAATATCTTTGTTCCTCGGCATTCAGGTTCATCGCCATTCAACTGGACTCTTCCTCACTCAAGCACACTATGCGGACAAACTCCTTTGTGACTCTGGATTTACCGAATGCAAACCCGCCTCAACCCCAATCACTATCAAAACAGCAACATCATGATACTGATTCTTTTCCAGATCCAACTCTTTATTGCCGTTTAGCATGATCATTACAATACTTGTCAATTACTCGTCCTAACATTGCATTTGCCACTGACCAAAATCTGTCAACTCATGCATCAACCTACAAACGTAGAATTCCAAGCTCTAAAGCGCATATTACACTATGTCAAAGGAACCTTATCTTATGGTCTACTAATCACGGCCGGCGACCTCACTCTCCGGACATATACAGATGCAGACTAGGCCTCTGATGCGTCTGATCGGAAGTCCATTTTTGGGTTCTGCACCTTCTTGGGGTCAACACTAGTCTCTTGGACGGTTAAGAAACAAGTCCCCGTCGCGAAGTCTTCCACCGAGGCTGAGTATCGTGCCCTCTCCGCTGCCGCATATGTAATATGGCTCCGGCGACTATTGGCAGAGTTCGGCCATCCTCAACAGACACCGACTACTATCTACTGCGACAACACCTCGGCTATGACACTCGCTAAAAATCCAATCTTTCACGCTCACACCAAGCACATAGAGATCGACTATCAATTCATCTACCAACATCTCCAATCTGGCGAAATAAAGCTTACGCACCTCTCCTCAATGGATCAGATTGCTGACATCTTCACAAAGTCCTTTAATCCCGGTCGCGTCATCGACCTTCGACACAAATTAATCATTCAGGCTCATAATGATTAATTTGAGGGAGGCTATGAGCGAAGACATATAATATGTTGGATTTACTTTTTTCTACCTTCTTCAGTTTTTATCTATTTAAGGACATTTGTACAAGCTACCTAGGCATTCTAGTTTTTCCGCTGGTTAATACAATTTTTCCATTTCTTTCATTATCTTTGTTTCACCGTCCTGGCCACCTCTTCACCAAGCTTTCAACACCCATCATCTCCTGGCCTGCACTTCATGAGCCTTACTTAAGAGGATCTATTGCTCGAAGGAAATCGAATGCGGTTTGGAGGTACCCGACCGCGTTCACCCACCAACCGAGCTGAGCATTAATAGCTTATTTTTAGTTCTAAGAGTATTTTTAATTTATAATAATTATGGACTATAGTATTTGTTATCCTAAAAATGCAATGTATACCTTTGAAGAAAAAAAAAATTAAATTCTTTTGAAAGCTTTAATAAATCTTGTGTGGGCTAAATTCTAAATAACATGTGTATTAAATTCAATTGAATTAAAATAAGTTGTGGATACTTATCTTAAGAGTAAATATTTTATATGATTATGATATATTATTATATTTAGTTAGTATATAAAAATCTTAATTTGACTAATTAAATTATATTTAGTGTAAATAATTATCTTGATTAATCATTTATTAATACTTAGTGAACTAGTTAAATAATAACCTCTATTTATCAGCTATACTTTTGTTGATTGATTAATAATTAGGAGAAACAAACATCATAATCAATCATCAAATACCAATTTACAATCCACAAACTGATCAATTATAATAAATTTTATTTAATCAAGTAAATTAATTTATTTTAAATAATCAATATAGTTCTATTTAATTTAATTATTAATTATAATATATTATCTATTTAATAGATAGTAATACTCATAATTTTAAATTTTCAAAGCCCTCTTCTTTCTCTACCCAACCATCCTGAGCTCCTCCATTAGGGCATCTATCTCCAACCGAAAAATTCATTTTTCGTTCCAAAATGTTATAAAACTTCAAAATGCGGTCATTATTCTCTAATCGAATGTCATTTCTTCTTCGCGCGCTTTTCCAACGAACATTGCCATCTTTAATTGGCGCGCTTTTCTCCTCTTTCGTGCTCTTCTTTGACAAATCCCGCAACGAATTTTTTCCTTAGGTGAACAGTCCGACGTCATTATTGAGGTTGCACTGTTCACCTAATGAAATTTGACGTGCGATTTGAAGTCGAATAGAGCAAATGACAAAAGATAAAATTTTGAATTTTATCTTTTACCCCAATAATTTTGTAAATATGAATTTATAAGATTTATTTTACTTCTCTGGTTCAATTTCTGCTCTACTCTTTCATTTGTTTGTTTTACATTTTTTTTTTTCTAATTTACTCTAAAATATATATTAAGATGTTTTATCCTAAAATTAAATAAATATGCCATATATTTATTTAATGGACGTAAAATTTCATTAGCACCCCTTCAATTTTTTATAATTTTTACAAGATTGGGATGGCTTATCCACCTCTAAGAGATTAAAAAAATAACTCTTAAACAAACAAAAAATCATTTTTAATTTTAAAATATTCTTTAAATCAAATTAAAATATTAAAATTTTTTTTTTTATTTTAAGGTGTTCTTGAAAAATATACAGCAAAACAACTACATTTTTCACCATTATGTCCTCTTAAAAGCCAAATTCTCATTTAAATCTTTTATTAAGGTAAAAATCATTTCTAATATTTTCTAGCCAAATCTTTTTAGGTCTATCTCTATCTTTCTCAACATAGGTCAAATCTAACACCTCAACTTTTCTAATCAGGTCATCGGAAGGTTTTCGTTTAATGTGATCAAACCATCTAAGGTGACTCTCTCTAATCTTATCTTCTACTGGAGCTATTCCAACATTTTCATGTATATGCTCATTTCATATCCTATCTTCTATCTCTAAGGGTAAAGCCACTCATCCACCTAAGCATCCTCATCTCTGCGACACTTAACTTAGTATTATGCTTCTTTTTTAATGGCCAACATTCGACACCTTAAAGCATTGCAGGTCTCACCATCATCTTATAGAATTTTCCCTTAAGTTTGAAAGGCACTTTTCTATCACACAACAAGTTTGATGCATTTCTCCACTTCAACCATCCAACTTAAATTCGGCTGATAATATCCCTATCTATTTCACCATCACTTTGAAAAATAGATTCAAAATATCTAAAAAGTGTACTCTTATTAATGCCTTCTCATGAGGTCTATTGCTACCAAAATTATATTCCAAATATAAAATTCTTTTTTGGAATTATATATTTGAGATATTTACCCAATTTTTTTTAATAAGTTTTCAAAATATCAAAATTTTCCTCTTCTATAAATCACCGTCCATCAAATTTGGCATTATTGTTCCAAATTTTAGGCAGCTTTGAAGCTTTTCATTCTTTTTGTTGTTCAGATCATTATCACAATTTTTTTAGTATTAATTAATTAATATATAATAAAATTTTAGTTTTTATAATAAATTTATTAATATATGATATTAGAAATAAAAATTAATTATAAAAAATTATAATATTCTTCTAACTGCTACTTTAAGAGAAGCTGCATACCTAATAAAAAAGAACAATTAATACTTCCTCCACGGGACCTAGAGGAACATTCGATCGGAGGTCAAATCGCACCAAAAAATGAGAAATACCGAGCAATACCAAACAATAACGAGGAATATTATCACGTGAAGACCCAATACCGAGTTATACCGAGCAATACCGAGTTATACAAAAGTTGTACCGAGTTTTTTCTAGAAAAAACTCGGTACAACTCGGTATTGCTCGATATAACTCGGTATTGGTCTTCACAGAGCGGTATTCCTCGTTATTATCAAATAATACTTAGCAATACCAAACAAATACTGAGTTTTTTCGCAAAATTTTGTATACGACCGGACCTTCCTCTGCGTCCTTACACCTTACACTTACACTTACACGGGACCTAATAAAAGTTCGCAAAACTGACAGTCAAAAAACTTTCAATCGCCAAAGCAAATAATCCGCGGGAAAAGCGTAGTTCAAATAAGCTCCACACCACCTTCCACAGATCAAAACTTTCTCCTCTATTATTTAGGGTTACAGAAAAGTAAACCGCTCCGGCCTCCAAGGACTCACATGTCAAAACCCTTCATCTCTCATCAAACCACATCGAAAACAGAAATGAAAACCCTAAGCAGCCGAAGGACTGAAAGATACCAGATTACGGACGCTGTTGCGGAGCCAGGGGCGAACGACAACGACGGCGTCGAAGAAACGCGGATCGCCGGTGAGGGTATCGACGGTGGCGACGCGAATCCAGTACTTGATGCCGGAAACCACCTGTCGGCCGGCGCTCACCACGCCGGAAAAGGCGAGAGGGCTTTCCGCGACGCCACGGAGGTCGTGGTTGTATTTATTTACAGAATAGCGGCCGAGGTCGCGAATCTCTTTATTCGATTCGGCGTTGGGGATCTCCGTCCAACCCCCGACTTTTTTCCCGCGATCAAGGCCGGAATCGAACCGGTGGCTCGCCGCCGTGGGGAGGGGAGAGGCGGAAATTAGGAGGAGGAGGAGGAGAGCGAAGCAGGGGATCGTGAAGGAAGCCATGGATGAGTGATGGAGATAGGGTTTCTAGGTTTGAAATCGGGAATTGGGAGAGTTTGTTTGGTGATTCTGTTCGGAGTTTAGTATTTGTAGCCGAGGAGAGGCACGCGAGTCCAGAGGGATAAACGCATCTTTGTGTTATCTACTCGGGAATGCGTCCGTAAAAAAAAAAAAACTCGGGAATGCGTCCGTCAGCTTATATGGTTTTGAGCTTCTTAATTGAAAATAATTACTAACATGCCACTACAAAATAAAATAGGGATAAAAAATATGCTTTCTTTCTACTTTCTAATGTTTCTTTCTTATTTGGACGGATTTCTTAATGTTTTTTAAAGTAATTTTTTATTATATAATAAAATAACTTTTTATATAAACATTTTAGTTTTTAAAAGTTATTCTAGGTTTACTTTGAGACGGTTTTTTTAATGTTTCTTAAAGCAGCTTTTTAGTATTAAAATTATTTAATTTTTATACTAAAAAACTGTGTGACACCGGACTGGAGGGGGCTCGACAAATCCACGTCGATGATCCGGTGGCCGTGGCCGGATAACTCCAAGAACTTCTTGGAGGATAGAGATCACCACCTGAAATCCTTCAGGATACAAGTACTCAATTCTTATTCATCTCTCCAAAATCTCCTATTACCATGAATGACTAGGTATTTATGCACAATTAGGCAATCTAAAAGGCTACATTCAATAAAAGAAAGCAACATTCCTATTTAGCCATATAAACTACTAGAATTAATATAGCCTGAAGTTTAACAGGTTTTAACAGCTCAGCTCCGACGTCAAACGAAGCTTAGAATATAATAAAAAATCTGTCAAAAACGAAACCGAAGAGTGTTTAGGATAACTTTCTTATTACTTTGCCTTTCAAACTTTATTTAAAGTTCTATTTGATTATTATTTTATCATTCTTTTACAAAAAATTATTCATGAAAACCAATTTTTAAAATAGTTTTCAAAGTAATTTTACAACCACATTTACAAAATGATATAATAGTCCTGAACATACACTAAGATATACATTTCTAATAAAAAAACTATTATTATTATGATTAAAAAATATGATATAAATTATATTTAAATTATATAAATTTATTTTGAGATTAAAGTTGTACATAAAAAATTTCATACTATCAAGATTTAATTTGTATTAAGATATTAGGACAACATTTTATTTATATCTAATGCTCATTTAAAAATGCTGAATTAACTAATGATGTATCCATCAATATTTTAATTTAATCAAAAAGGAAATTAATAAAATTTGAACATCTGCTTTGATAAATTTGTTTTGAATTTTGATATCTTAATAAAAATTTAATGGATGGAGTAGGAGGATCTATTAAAAAGAAAAACAATATTGTTTTTCTCACATATTGGCTAAAAACATCTTAATTTGTTCATGCATTTAGTTAGCACATAAGAATTGATGCAATGCATGATCACATAAAATTATTAAAATTTTGCTAATAAATAATTTATGGGTATCATATATAAAATTAAAAAAAAAAATACTATCAAGAAAATTAAAGCAAATAAAATAAATATATTATATAAATAAAAATATATTCAAACTCTCCTTTCCTCAAAAGAAACCAATGAAACTAATGATTTATGACAATGAAATGGTGATTATAGCCGCTTCTTTTTGGCAAAATATTTGTCTTTCTAAGAGAAATCCAACATAGTTGATAGTTATGAAGGTTATAAATGTTATAGAAATACGAAGAAACTAAAATTTTATCGACATACTACATGCAATCAAATGGGATTCGACATGATCACATACTATGACAGTGATGCTTGTGGCGAGAAGTCTAGGAGTCGATTTTGTTGTCTCCCCAGTCTTTAGAATGATTGTAATGGCGACACCAACACGATGAGCATGAAAATCCATTAAGCCAAAATGATTGCCCGACCTGTCGTACCCATAACTATCTTCCCCAGTCTATGTCCATCGTTCTAACAACAACCATGCGAGCGCGACCCGTCTATGATGATCCTTCATATCCAATTCCATCGTCTCCTAAGCCCGCTCCTTGACTAGACCATCATTTGATCCCCTAGTATTATAAAAATAAAAGAATGGAAAAAAATCATTAATAAATAAATTTATATTCATTTTACAATCAATCAACACTAAAAAAGTATTTTCTTTTAATTTATGGAGTAGGTATGATAATTTTGTCTTATCAATAAGCTATTGGACATATCAAACCAACCGAACTTGATAGGTTATGCAAACATTTGATCTGATAGATAATTATTTGAGATCGACATTTTAAGTACTATTTGTTAGGGTAATTCAATAAGCTTTGATATTAACCACTTGGACACCCAATAATTAATGACCCTTAATATCTCATTAGGACATATCAATATTTAATATTATTTACATATATTAGGTATAAAATATATTGGATTTAAACAAAATATAACATAAAATATAGAAAATTAGATGATTTTTAAGGAAAAAAATAGCCTAAAACTCTAAATTAGCAATGGATGCATAATTATTTACTTTATTGTGCTTTATTATACGCTATTCATATTATTTGTAAAATTTTTTAAAAAATATTATTTCTATTTTAATGAGACTAATTTAGTCTAAATATATTTATTGTTTAATTATCAAATTATAGTATTGTGTGGATATATGATAGACATTTGTTTTTTGATATTTATTCTTAATTAACCGATTCGATTCAGGTATGAATTCAAGCATAAAAAAAATAAAAATTTTTGTTGATACAACTTACATATGGGCCTACACGTTAATTTAGAAAAAGGGGATTACAAGTTCTTAAAGGATCGACATCTCACTAAAAATACAGCATTCCAAGAAAACCTACGAGCCATCAATCCAAGCTATTACAATAATTAAGCAAAAGGAAAACAGAACGGAGAGATGCAAAGGAAAACAAAATTAGAAAAGTCAAAACCATCCCAATGCAACCACCAAAGCTGTAGGAGAGAGCCATCAACAAATCAATCAGCAACCAAAAGACCTGAATGAAGCCAAGGCCAGCACAACGAAAGGTCCAAGAAAACCTCCAAGCTATAGCACCTGCAGGGAAGGAAATAAAAAAACAATTACAAAGAACAACCAACCAACTAACAAAAACAAAGCTAATCGACCATCATAAAGAGAACACTCCACCCAACCCCCAACCCAACACCTTAGCCTTTCTCAAACCCAAACAACACAGCTGAACACCAATCAAACCCCACAGCCCAACCTCCAACCCAAAACACTCTCAGCCGAGCAAGAAAAACCCAACATGCACACCCAAAGCCAAACAAAGACACACATAGCCCAACAACCGAAAGACCACAACAACCAAATGATAAAGAACCATCCAAGAGAAGGGCCAACAACAGAAGCCTGGAACAAAAATAACAAGAATTACTTCTTTTTAGATTTCCGCCAACGACGTTTGCCATCCTTATGAGAAAAAGCTTTTTCAACTATGCGACCCACATTCAAATCATACGTGCCCATCTAAGTCCTCCCCATCACCCCTCAAGGCGAGAAAAAAAAATCCATCAAGCCAATCAAATTGATCCACAAAAGAATACTTCATTTTCAATGTCAATTGCACTTTCAAAGCATCATTAGCAATAAGAGAAACCAGAATATCAATAAGTGGCATATTCCAATTGTGACAAAACATCATCTAAAGAAGCCAAGGGTGATTCATCAGAAGCAACAATAATTCCACTAGAGGAATCATTCAAACCCACCATGTTAACATCACAAATCCACATATTCACCACATCCAACTTATCATGAGACAAACCAATAACAATTTCATTCGGATCCTTCTCAACAGCAACATGTTTATGATCACAACCAAGCATGATAAGCAATTTGTTAGCATTCTCAATAATAATACCCTTACAAGCCTCTTGAACGAACCAAGACAAATCCACTAAAGGTGAGACACATTGAATACAAGAGTTACTGATAATAGGAACAAGTGAATTTATTCCTACCATATTAGTATTAATAATATCAATATTCTCCTAAACAGGGCCAACAACATGAAGAACCAAAGGGACATCAAAAACTAACTCGACAGGCTTCACCGAATGCCCCGCATCACTAGCAATCAAGGGGTGATATTCAATGAACCATCACAAACATGGTCTTGCCCATTTTCTTGCATGTCATTAGAGATCCTTTCACGCACATTAATAGAATCAAGATTGGGGTGTAAAATGCGACATACCAAGTTCAAATGGCCCGACGACTTGCAATGAGTACAATAAGAAGGAAAATCTTTCATAACCACAGACTGGATATAATCTAAGTTTTCGTGGCCAAACCATGCTCTATCAGGAAAATGTTTCACTACAAGAAAATCAACTATTACTGGCAGCCTTGTCCGGTGGCTTTCCGGCTGCCACTTTTCCGGCGACTTTTCGGCACTTTTCCGGCGGCTTTTTACTACGAATTTTTCCGGCGACTTTTTGGCATTTCCGGCGATTTTTTAAAAATTTAAAGAAAATGAATAAATTTTAAAATATTTAAATGATTTAACAAATAATTATTAATAGTTATATTAACTATATTATTAATTTTCATTTTAAAATTAATTAGTTAGTTAATTTTTATTTTATATTAAATATTAAATATTATTTTAAATTAATCAGTTTTATTTTTTAAATAATTAAAAAATACTTTATTTACAGTAACAATATAGTTTAAATAATAAATATTGACGAAATATTCTTATTTACACAGTTAGCAAATCGGTCCGTTACCTGAAGTTCTTCCCAACTGGACACTGTTCGAAATTCACGGCATATGCGGGCACTCGCGTGAGAAGCACACGCGGGAGCGGGGAGTTCGTCGCCGGCGCGGGAGTGGGATGCGTCGTCGGGAACCCGTGAGCGGGGGTGCAGGGTGAGCGTCATCGGTAGCCCATAAGCGGGAGCTTGGGGAGCTTCGCCGGCAGCCCGTGAGGAGGATTTTTTTAATTTTTATTTTTAATTTGACCGGCAGTTTAAGACCGCCGGAAGTTATTTTCCTACGCCGTTTTTACCGGCGGTACATAAACCGTTGGAAAACGGCAAAACCGCCGGAAAAGGTTCAATTTCCGCCGGAAAAGGCCGCCGAAAATGGGTGATTTTCCTGTAGTGTTTGATGACATCTAACTCAACCAAAATATGAGCAACATATGGTCATAAACTGTTAGAAGTGGCATTATCAGTTTTAAGAGGTCGGCCAAACAAGGAACCAATACCGTGAAGAATATGAGGAGAAAAAAAGTGAGGTTTAAGGTTGGGAAATGAAACCCAAATTATGATGATGTGGAACTGCACCTCAATATCAAAAGTAGGAATTCATTGGAACAATTTCATAAAGTAATTATTCACAAATTAAGAATGGTGAGTGAACACTCTAAAATAATCCAAGTCATTGACAAACTTGATTAACACATGCTTCGGGTTGAGAATAGTAACCGAAAATTCACCAATAAACTTTAGATTAAAAAAAAATTAGTGTGCATCAAGAGCGAGTCTACAACCGTAAAATTTGCCAACAAAAGCGAACTCTAAAAGAGCAACAAGTGCAAGAATTTCATTTTCCGAAATCCACAACGACGGTAACACGTGATAAGAAGTAATTTTGAAATCATGAAAATTAGGAGATGGAGAAACACCAGATAAATCTCTATGAGGGCTTATCAAGTTGTTAATCGGATATGAATTCCATTAGGGCTTATCAATCTCTATCATACAACTAAATTTCATATTTAAACAATTTAGTTTATATTAATTGAATAGTAAATTTTCTATAAATATAGAATTTTACTTTATTTCTCTCTAAATTATTTTAATCATTAAATGATATTAAAATTATTATTATTATTAATTCAACTAAAATGTATATATTTTTATCATGCATAAATATTAATAATATTATTAATAAATATAAATAACTTTAAAAAATAGATATAAAAAAAGGCAGAGATAAAAAAATAAAACTTACTGAATCAAACTGGCTCTGCCACCACCTTCCGTTTCTCCCATAGCTTCTTCACGAGCTCATCAAGATATTCCTCCTGCAGCTTCTCACTCCCAAAAACCTCTTTCCCCTTTCTCGCCTTCTTCCTCAGCTCCTCTCCTTCATCCTCCACCATCATTATCCTCAACTTCCTCGCAATCTCCTCTCCAGAAAAGGAACCATCTTCATCATTCCTCGCCACTTCCACCGCGTAACCACTCTCCACCAAATGCCTCGCATTCAGCCCCTGTTCAAACACCATCGGCAAAACCACCATCGGTGCCCCAACCACCAACCCTTCCACGACAGAGTTCCACCCACCGTGGGTCAGAAAGCCTCCAACAGTCCGGTGGGCCAGCAATCGGGCCTGCGGAGCCCAACCCATCCACACCAGCCCTCTTCCGGCCGTCCTCTCCTCAAACCCTTGCGGCGGCGAACCCACCCGCAGAACCCAGAAGAACGGTAATCCACTCTTCTCCAACCCTAATGCAATCTCATCAATCTGCTCTGTTGTAAGAATTGCTTCGGATCCAAAAGCAACATAGATCACAGAACTTTCCTTTTGCAGATCAAGCCATTCGCGTATTCTTGTCCATGTCTCGCTCTCTTCCTCCTTGTGAAAAGATGGGGGGAGTAAGCCCACGGGGGCGTATGTGTCGCCAAGTAGATCTAACCATTTGCTCTCGAACTCCTTGCACGTTCTGATAAGCGTAAATTGGATGCTCTGTGTTTTGGGCTCTGTTTGATTTGATTTTTGGGAAAGCATAGAGTAGAAATGGCGAGCTTCGAATGGTCGGAAGGCGACTGTAGTGGGAAACGGGATACTATCCGGCACCGTTGAGAGTTTTTCCGGTGAGTCGTAGTCTTTGGCGTGGATGAAAAAGGCGACTGCGGCGGCGTTGAAGAGGCAAAAGAAGGCCGAGTTGACTTTAAATCGGGAAGCTAGGGCTGGAGCCCAACTTGCGGCGGCGAAGTCGTAGATGATCCAGTCTGGTTTGGGACGAGAAGCGTCGGAGAGCAAGGCGGTGAGGTGGTTCTCGAAGGTGGCGTAGGCTTGTATAAGGAGAGGTCTGGCCGCCTCGGAGCGGAGATCGACGGTGTTCTCGATGTTGGAGGTAATGTTGTTGATCGGACAGGAGATGAAGTTAATATAAGGGGTTATGGATTGGGGGATTGAAGGGAGGCGGTGGATGTTGGATGGCGTGGAGAAGAACGAGATCTCGAAGCCTTTAAGAGCGAGCCGCTTGGAGAGCTCGAAGAAAGGGAGGAGATGGCCCATGGCGAGCCATGGCAGCATGACGATGTGAAGCTTACTTGCTTCTTCTTCCATGGCCGGAGCTTTGTGCGTGTGACTGACTGATGATTCTGTGTTTTTTGATCGGATAAATGGTTTATGGTTTGGGAGAACCATCTGGAGAGTGGAGATAGGACGAAGACCGTCTGAACACGCCAATTGTGGCTTGGCGTGTCCATCGGACCATCGGTTGCCGGCGGTGGCCGCCAAAATACAATATTTTATTCTAAGAGGATAACTTTTTTTTTTTTTCTTTTAAGCTCTCCTAAAATACTAAGAACTGATATTTATAGTCAAAAACCTCAACTAACGGATAGGCGAGCTATAAATATGAAGTTGTAAATTAAAAAGTTTATATTTATATATACTGGAGAGCTTTGTTTGAATATTATCAATTGCTCCAAAGTAGATTAAAGTTGTTTTTGAGATAGTTTTCTTACTGCTTTTTAAAGTAGTTTTGTATTAAAAAATTTCTGATTAAAAAATTTATACTGAAAAACTGTTTAGAAAACATTAAGAAAATTATCTCAAAGGAAGCCTAAGATCGGCTCTAAGTAGGGGTGTCAATATTTTACACGGCATGAAAACCCGACCCGAACCCGACCCGAAAATTTTAGGTTGGACCTAACCCGTTTGAAAAAGGGTCGAGTTCGGGTTCCCGGATTCGATCCGTTTGAAAAACGGGTCGAGTTCGAGTTGACCCGACGAGTTGCTGGGTCAACCCGGAAACCTGTTTAGAGTGAGATGCCCGCACTGCCCTAGGCTGCCCGCACCTGCCCCAACTACCCGCTCAACTGCCCGCGGCAGCCCGCGCGTTGCCCGAGTCTGCCCGCGCAGACATTGTCGCTCGCGAGTCGCCCCACGCGCTGCCCGCGCAGACGCTGCTCGCTTGCGTACGCGCTCCCGCGCCCCTGCATCAGCGCGGCTGCGTGCGCCTGCTCGCTCGCCCGCCCGCTTGCGCTTGCGCGCGCTCGCACGCCCGCCCGGCTGCGCGCCCGAGTTCTTCCCTTTTGCGTTCAGTGTCGTGTCGGGTCGGGTCAACCTGGCAACTCAACGGGTCAGGTCCGGGTCTGAGTTTCCGACCCATTTACCTACCCGGGTCGGGTTAGGGTCGACCCGATTGAACTCGGATCAGTTACGGGTTCGACCCGAACCCGACCCATGACCCGAAATTGACACCCCTAGCTCTAAGGAAGCGAGCCAAGTTATGTATCGAAAGCAATGATCAAATTTGCTTTGGAGCCTATTTTGAGCAATATGTGAATTGGTTCGGTGACACGAGGACCACGACCTAGCCGGGGAGCTTGAAGTAGCGAAGCGAGAATTAGACAATTAGATGAAATTTTCAAGCTTACCATAACTATTTAAAACTAGCTTCTTCTTCTTATACATGCATATACAACTCCAAATATGAAACAAGTGCCACTAAATCAAAATTTTCATTCATTATAAAGATGTTCACATAAATGTTAAAACAATATGATGGACATGAAAGAGAATTGAAAGGAAAGTATCAACATCATTCTATACATAAATAAAACTATACAAGTACCTAAATTAGAGACCTCACACCTATTATAAGTAAAACTCCTTTCGTCCGTTTAATCAATAGGATATTTACATGAAAAATATTTACAACTAAAGTGACGAGTTAGGGCATCTCCAACCGAAACTCTCATTTTTCACTACAAAATGCAGTAAAATCAAAAAGTGTCGTGATTCATCTTCAGTGGAACGCCATTTTGCCTCCAAATCATCGTTGTTTCTTTTGCGCCTTTCACAGACGAGTTCAGTAGAGTGAAAGAAATGGCGCGCGACGCCAATATTGGCGTCGCACTGTTCATCAACGACTGAATACCGGCAAAAATCGAGTTCGGTTGCGACGTCTAAGGCTCTCCATTCGCCTGTTTGCCGAACAGCTAGAGAAGCTCTTATAATATCGTGGCATTTTATTTGGCATTAAGGGCTTGCAAATGTATGGAGTATTTCATCACACAAAGCTTTTCATATCATGATTTATGCTTTAGTTTATACATAATATATTCATCTCAAGAGCGTTGTCTAAAACCCAACTTACCCCTTGCCGATATGTTCCTCGTCGGTGCAAGATTCGTCTGTCGGGCCAATTAAGAGATTCATTCTACTCTACGTAGACTCCCAATGATCTATATTTGATTTCAATTTCAATATTTTTACAAGAAGTAATAAAGTAAAGTGCATTTTCAATGAGTTTAACAAACTTTCCACCATGCAATTTTTAGCATACTATAAAACGTCGTATTATGATCATTTTAATTAATTGTCATAAAATGATATTTCATTCGTTAGTTTTATTATGTTGAAAATGGAAATTTGACATTGGCTCTAATTCATTAAAAATTTTAAAATGATATTTTTAAAGATACCTTATAAATAGTTTTTCAAATACATGTACATATGTATTAATGTTCATGCTCAACATCATATATATCTATTAATTTTATTAATATCAGCATTTGCATTCATGTTCATATGATCGAAGTTCTAATGTTAGAGATGTTAAAGCGCACTAAAAGTTCTATTATGTAAGCCTAAATTTCTATTATATTTTGCTTTTGATTATGACCCCATCTGCTTTATATAGATGAGGGAGGTTATTTCTGACCTCATCTGCTTTATGTAAGTGTGAGAGGTTCAAATGTGCTATAAGTAGAAGTGTAGTTATAAGGATAATTGGGCTGGTCGGTCTCCTCCACCTAGCGAGGGCTGATCTTGGGAGGCATAACTGAATGTGGAGTTTTAAGCAAGCATCAAGACATACATATTATGATTCATATATTGCATATTCTGTTAAATAAAATAAGTTTAAATACAAAAATAAATATTATATTAATAAGTACACTCTAATATTTCTATACAGATACCCTCTGATACTTCTATAAAAGTGCAAGTGACATTCTGTTAACAAGTATACTCTGATGTCCATCTGAAAATACATGTCACTGTATATAATATTTAAGTTTAAGTAACAAGTTCTGAAAATCTTTTGGCGATATTGATATAAATAATATTTTATTCATGTTCTTTGAAAATAAAGTTATTGTCTATTAATTTTATAGACATACCTAAAAAGATTTAGTTTGAAAATATTAAAAATGATATTTCTTATTAGATTTAAATGAGAATTGACTATGAACAAGACACATTAGAGAAAAAGGATTCATGTAGCTGACCCCACGTAGTGGAAAAAGGCTTGATGTTATTATATCAGATTCGTCTCGAGTATGTTCAAGCATCCAATTGTTAATCATATATGGGTTCAAATAGGGCTTATCGAGGTGGCTATGCTATATGTTATTAACCGTATTTTGAATACGCTTGATATGGACAAATATGTCTTATTTTTTAAGTTATTATTATTATTATTTTAAATGAGAGATTGCACTTAATTAAGTGAACTTCTATAGCATAACTTATATTGGAAATGGGAAATATTGACTTTAACATAGAAATACAAAATTGTCATGTCTTGAAAACTACCCATTAAAGTTGACTTAACCTATATATGTTATAACTATTCTATAATAAGACATGACTTATATAGCTTCTCCTCATGTAGAAATTATTACATCCGGTCAAAAACCGAACTGTCCGAATGTATACCGAGCCATACCGAGTCCAAAATACCGAGTTTTAGTTGCCGTGACGTGTGATTATTGGTCTCTGAACGCATTCGAACACCAGATGTAATAATTGCTCCTCCTTATGGGCTTCTTAACTTGGTGCTATATATCATTTAGTTGTCTTTTCTAATGTTCATTGCAATTCAGTCTTTCTCATGTAGTCTTCACCTTTGAATTTTACTTCAATAAGATATTCAAAGGTTTCCCTAAAAAAAATATTCAAAATATCAAAGGTACTAATAATATAGTACTTTGCCATAAATTTTTGCAATGATAACATTAAGTAGTAGTCAAATAAAATTATAATATTACTGAAAGAGTAGAAGGGACAAGACGAAGGAAGAAGACAGAGCAGTTTCAGGAAAAATTAAAGAGGGAAAAGTATATTCAAATGTAGTGAACTAATACAATGGTTAAATAGAAAGAGTAAAATAATAGTGTGCTACAGGTACAAGATAACTAAAGCTAATCCTTTATATCGTCCCTCAAATTAAGTGTTCGGTGAATGAACAGTTAGTTTGGAACGTAGAAGCTCAAAACGGGTTTGTCCAAATGGCTTCGTGAGGATGCGGCAATCTGATCCTGAGAGGGAATGTGTTGAACTTGAATCCTGCGGCTCGCAATGTGTTGTCGTATGAATTGGTAATCTATCTCGATATGTTTCGTTCGAGCATGGAATACAAGATTTTTGGCGATGGCAATTGCTGAAATGTTGTCGCAGTGAATGATGGTGGGTGAGGTCTGGACGAGCTGGAGCTCCGAGGCGAGACGTCGAAGCCAAATAACTCCCGATGTGGCAGCCGACAGAGCTCTATACTCTGCTTCAGTCGAAGACTTTGCAATAGTCACCTGTTTCTTAACCGACCAGGATATAAGATTCGAACCCATGAAGGTACAGTGACCGGAGATGGATTTGCGATCGGAGATGTCAGCCGCCCAGTCTGCGTCGGCATAGGTCTGTAGAGTGATGTCTCCGGGAACGATAGGAAGGCCATACGACTGAGTTCCTTTGATGTAACGTAAGATACGTTTGAGTTGTGAGAAGTCGGCATTGGTGGGATTTTGCATATTTTGGCATACTTGATTGGTGGCGTACGCTATGTCCGGACGGGTGATTGTTAGGTACTGAAGAGAGCCGGCAATTCGTCTGTACTGCGTCGGATCATGGAAGGGATCATCGAGCAGCTGAGGATGTCGTCCTGCCAGAGTAGCCGGAGTGAGACATGGTTTGATTGTTCATCTGTATATGATGCAACTCGTTCTTAAGTTGAATGATGCGGGAGCGACTGGAGGACTGCAGCCGGCGCTCAAGAATGGTCCAAACTTCATGAGCCGTGGCCGAGGTAATGACGTAAGGAAGAATTGCCGGTGAAATCGATGAGAAGAGAGCGGAAATAAGGTTGTTGTCGATGAGCCGCCAGTTGGCATGATCGATGGAGGTCGCGTCACTAGGCGGAAGCGTTTTGCCCGTGAGATGGTCTGCATAGCCATTAGCAGAAAGGTGTTGAAAGATCTGTGTACGCCAGATGGCGTAGTTGTCGGTGGTGAGGGGGTTCTAGATCAGGTTCTTGATATTTGAAATGATGAATTTTAATGTCGCCGGAAGAACAAGTTCTTGGCGTTGTGCAGCGAGAGCGTTGAGGAAGCGGGTGGGAGGGTTGATGACGATTCTTGATCTCCCATGATTGGCTCACTGATACCATGAAAGAGTAGAAGGGACAAGACGAAGGAAGAAGACAGAGCAGTTTGAGGAAAAATTAAAGAGGGAAAAGTATATTCAAATGTAGTGAACTAATACAATGGTTAAATAGAAAGAGTAAAATAATAGTGTGCTACAGGTACAAGATAACTAAAGCTAATCCTTTATAATTACATCCTTCACCTTCTTATTTCGTGCAAAAAACATAAAGCATAAAGCTAAAAAATATAAATATGGGGAATTTACATACATACCAATTTATTTCATGTTGTTTATATATTTAACCCTCATGCTTACCACCCTAAACAAATCAAGCTGGCTCTGCCACCACCGTCCGTTTCTCCCGTAGTTTCTTCACGAGCTCATCAAGATATTCCTCCTGCAGCTTCTCACTCTCAAAAACCTCTTTACCCTTTTTCGCCTTCTTCCTCAGCTCCTCTCCTTCCTCCTCCACCATCACCATCCTCAACTTCCTCGCAATCTCCTCTCCAGTGAAGGAGCCATCTTCATAATTCCTCGCCACTTCAACCGCATAACCATTCTCCACCAAATTCCTCGCATTCAGCCCCTGCTCAAACATCATCGTCAAAACAACCATCGCCGCCCCAACCACCAACCCTTCCACCACAGAATTCCACCCACCGTGGGTCAGAAAGCCTCCAACCGCCCAGTGGGCCAGAATTCGGACCTGCGGAGCCCAACCCATCCACACCAGCCCTCTTCCGGCCGTCCTCTCCTCAAACCCCTGAGGCGGCGAACCCACCCGCAGAACCCAGAAGAACGGTAGTCCACTCGTCTCCAACCCTAATGCAATCTCATCAATTTGCTGTCTCGTAAGAATTGCCTCAGATCCAAAAGCAACATAGACCACAGAACTTTCCTTTTGCTCATCAAGCCATTCGCGTATTCTCGTCCATGTCTCACTCTCTTCCTCCTCGTCAAAAGATGGGGGAAGTAAACCCACGGGAGTATGTGTGTCGCCAAGCAGATCTAACCATTTGCTCTCGAACTCCTTGCACGTTCTGATAAGGGTAAATTGGCTGCTCTCTGTTTTGGATTCTGTTTGCTTTGGTTTTTTGCCAAACATAGAGTAGAATAGGCGAGCTTCGAATGGCCGGAAGGCAACGGTGGTGGGAAACGGGATACTATCCGGCACCGTTGTGAGTTTTTCCGGTGAGTCGAAGTCTTTGGTATGGTTGAAAAAGGTAAGTGCAGCAGCGTTGAAGAGGCAAAAGCTGGCCGAGTTGATGTTATACCGTGAAGCTAGGGCTGGAGCCCATCTTCCGCCGGGGAAGTCGTAGATGATCCAGTCTGGTTTGGGACGAGAATCATCGGAGAGTAAGGCGGTGAGGTGGTTCGCGAAGGTGTCGTAGACTTTTAAAAGAAGAGGTCGGTCCGCTTCGGAGCGGAGATCGACGCTGTTCTCAATGTTGGAAGAATTGCTGTCGATGGAACAGGAGATGAAGTTAATAAAGGGAGTTAGGGTTTGTGGAATTGAAGGGAGGCGGTGGATGTTGGATGGCGCGGTGAAGAACGAGATCTCGACCCCTTTAAGAGCAAGCCGCTTGGAGAGCTCGAAGAATGGGAGGAGATGGCTCATGGCGACAAATGGCAGCATGACGATGTGAAGCTTACTTTCTTCTTCCATGGCCGGAGCTGTGTTCGACTGACTGATGATTCTGTGATTTTTGACCACATAAATTGTTTAGGTCTGGGAGAAGGATAAGGAGATTGTTGAAGAAATGTAATATTCTGAGAAGAGATAGACAGAAGACTTGAAAGTGTATTGTATTATCTTTTTCCTCTTTGTACAACCGATAGCCTTTATATAGATAAAGGTTATAATATAAAGGATAGTAATTACAGGTATACCTAAGAACATTCTAAAACATAAAGAGCACTAAACAATGTATTTAAGTCCTAATATGCCCCCTCAAATTGATGGATCTTGAATGATCGTCAATTTGAGTCGAAGTTGATGGAAGCGCGGAGTAGATAATGGCTTTGTAAAGATGTCAGCCACTTGATCAATTGTGCTTATGGGATGCAGATTGATATTGTTTTGAAGAATATGATCTCGTAGAAATTTTTGATCAATTTCTATGTGCTTCGTTCTAGAGTGAAACACTGGATTGTTTGCTAGAGCAATTGCTGACATATTGTCACAAAATAAATTTGTAGAGTAATCTTGGGAAATGCCGAAATCACTCAATAGTCTTCTGAGCCATATAATTTCGGATGTAAGAGCTGCTAGTGCACGGAATTCAGATTCCGTTGAGGATCTTGACACCGTGCGCTGTTTCTTGACCGTCCACGAAATGAGAGAGCTGCCAAGAAACGAGCAGAAACCCGTGGTGGATTTCCTCGTTACCGGATCTCCTGCCCAATCTGCATCTGAAAAAGATTTTAAAACTAGATCAGTTTTTGTAATAGGGAGACCGAATTGTAAAGAACCCTTAATGTATCGTAAAAGTCGTTTGAGAAGAAAGAAGTGTTTGGGTTCGGGATGATGCATATTCTGTGACAGTAAATTAACACTAAATGATATATCGGGACGAGTTAAAGTAAGGTATTGTAAAGCTCCCGTAATGCTCCTGTAGAGTGCCGGATCTGAGGAGAACGACTCCTGCTTGATGTCAGCGGGTAGTTTGGTACACGTTGGGTTTGCTAGCCCATTGCATTGAGTGAGATTGGCTTGAAGTAGTATTTTGTGTGCATAGTTAGCCTGAGATAAAAAATAAGAAGAATTTGATTTAGAAATTTTGATCCCAAGAAAATCGTGAACATCACCTAGATGTTTCATAGCAAAAGATGAGTTAAGTTTGGTCAGAATCGAGGAGATAAACGTATTGTCGTTGCCTGTAATTAATATGTCGTCAACGTAAATAAGCAAGAAAATTTTTACTTGTTTGCTCGTGTATAGAAGGAGTGAGGGATCCGCTTGGCTATGAGTAAAGCCAAGAGTAATGAGAAAGGATGTAAACGTGTTGTACCACTGACGAGGTGCTTGTTTGAGCCCGTAAATAGCTTTGTTTAGGCGACAAACGAAGTTCGGTTTTGAAGAATCCTCAAAGCCTTTAGGTTGTCTGATGTAGATTGTTTCTTTAAGATTGCCATGCAAGAATGCATTAGCCACATCTAGTTGTTGAACGTTCCAGTTATGGTATAGAGCAATTGCCAGCATGACTCGTATTGTTGGCAGTTTGACGACCGGACTGAATGTTTCGGTGTAATCAAGGCCATACTCTTGATTATTGCCTTGAGCAACTAATCTGGCTTTGTATTTGCCAACCGAACCATCTATAAGAAATTTCGTTCTGTATGTCCACTTACTGCCAAGAATGGATGCATGAGCCGGAGGTTCAACGAGAGACCACGTTCCTTGTTTCTGCAGCGCCATGATTTCTTCTGCCATTGCCTTTCTCCAATGAAGTGATTTCGACGCCTCTGTGAACGTGGTCGGATCGAGCTGAGCTTCCATCGTGTTGTGATGGTGAATTAAGTTCAGACGAGACGTGGGTTTTAATGACCCCGTCTTGCTTCTCGTTGTCATTGGGTGGGAGTGACGTTGGGTATTAGCCAAGCGGATTTCCTCTGAAGAGCTGAGCGGCTGTATCTGATTGCCGTGAGTAGCTTCTAAATTTTGAGGATGATTACCACTGGGAACTGTATTGAAACTTTGATTCTGTTGAACATCATATCTAGGCAAGTTACTAATAGACACGGGAGTTAGTAAGAACGGACATATGTTATCAGATTGGTATTGAGATGAATAAATATTATCTGAAAACGGAAAAGAATTTTCTACAAACTGAACGTGTCTGGATATCGTTAGTTTGTTAGAAGAAATATTTAAGCAACGATATCCCTTGTACTGATCCGAATATCCCAAGAAAACACATTTTTGGGATTTTGGATGAAGTTTTGTGAGCGTGTGCCTAGGAAGCAGCGGATAGCATTCACAGCCGAAGACTTTTAATCCGGAGTAGTTAGGTTGCTTGTTGAATATAAGTTCAAGCGGAGACTTCATTTTGAGAGTTCCGGAAGGTAACCTGTTAATGAGAAAAATGGAAGTAAGCATCGCATCAGGCCAGTAAATGTGAGGGACTGCTGCCGTGTGCAACAGAGTTCTTGTAGTTTCTATTATATGGCGATGCTTCCGTTCTGCCAGCCCGTTTTGTTCAGGGGTATATGGACACGATAATTGATGAGCAATACCATGAGTAGTTAGGTAATTCTTGAAGTCAGAGTTTACATATTCTGATCCGCCATCCGTCCTCAAGATTTTGATTTTATTCGAGGTGAACCGTTCAATGTGGTTCTTGAAATTGACAAAAGTTTGAAAAACATCGGATTTGTATTGAATGGGAAATAACCACGAATATCTAGAAAAGTCATCCACAAAAAGTACATAGAATCTAAAACCTTGATTGGAAGATATGGGTGCAGGCCCCCAGACATCCGAGTGGATGATAGCCAACGGTTGTGTTTGACGATTGAGAGAATTATCAAACACAAGCTTATGACATTTGGAGGCAATGCACGACGAACAATCAGACGTTTGTTTATTCATATGTAATACAGGGTAGCTACTAGAAATAAAATTGAAAATTCGTTTATGAGGGTGCCCGAGTCTGTGATGCCAGACTTGAGCATCGTTCTTGGAGACAGAGAGAGCGTGCGGTCTGAGAGTTGGCTGCCGGATGGGAATTTGATAGAGACCGGCATTACATGGTCCTGTGAGCAAGATTTGTTGTGTCGCAAGATCCTTCAACATAAAACCACTAGGGTCAAAAATTATAGAGATGTTATTATCTCTAGTTAGTTGAGAAATAGATAGTAGATTAAATTTAAGAGATGGAGTGTGAAGAAGTTGCGACAGGCGCAGCTTACGGTTGGGGGTCGGTAAAATGCCGGACCCTGTGTGCACAATTGGCACCGAATTGCCGTCTCCTACCGTGACGTTGTCTGCACCGTGATAGGACTGAGCTATTGACATGTTCTCCAGCGAGTTGGTTAAATGCGATGAAGCCCCTGAGTCCAGGAACCAGGTGGTGTCCTGTGCGTCGGAGCTTGCTAGAAACGCGGCATTTGAATTCTTGCTGGACGGCACATATTGAGCATTCATGCGATGCCAGCATGTTTGAGCCGAATGACCTGTCTTGTAGCAAATTTGACAGGAGACCGCTGAGGTTGCATTTGCTCTTTGCTGAGGTATTGATGTGGACGACTCCGAACCTGACGTTTTGTTAGAGTTCGCGTTGTTGTATGAGTTCTTGAATTTGATGCGCCGGCCTCTACCTCTTTGGTTAAAGAGTGCCATCGTCGGATCTTGATTTGACGAGAACCGAGCCGCGTCAGCTGCTAAGTTGATTTCTTCGCTCAGCAATAGCGGATAGATCTGTTCAAGAGTGAGAGGAAAGATAGAGGTCCTGATAGAGGACTTGAACGACTGGTAGATCTGTGGAAGCCCGTTGAGTATGTGGTGAATGATATCTTCTGGATCAACTGACGAGCCAGCCGCCGAGATTTGATCAACTATGGCCTTGATCTCCGAGAGGTAGGCCGTCATGGAGTTATTCTTGAGCGAGACGTTGTGAAGCGAGTTTCTTAGTTGAATCACCCGCGATCTGTTAGATGCCTGAAACCTGGATTCGAGCGCCGCCCAGACTTCCGCCGTAGAATCAAGAGAGATTACATACGGAAGAATTGAAGTCGAAATTGTTGAGCATATTGAAGCAGAGAGATTTTGATCTGTTAGCAACCATTGGGCGTATGCCGGATTACTGACCGATGCACCGGACGAATTTAGCACAAATTGAGACGGCGGTGGGGATTTAGAATCAAGAAATTTCAAAAATCCATTAGCCCGCAACGTCTTCAAGATTTGCGACTTCCATATGCTGAAGTTGTCCGGAGTTAGGGACGAAGAGACCAGGTTGCGGAGATTTGATACTACGAATTTCAAGTTAGCGGAGATCGTAGCTTCGTCGGACTCTTGGCTCCCGCTTCTTTCTTGAAGTCGTGATGATGCCGAGTCCTCCATGGCGCAGGATCTAAGCCAAGACTGATACCATGAAGAAATGTAATATTCTGAGAAGAGATAGACAGAAGACTTGAAAGTGTATTGTATTATCTTTTTCCTCTTTGTACAACCGATAGCCTTTATATAGATAAAGGTTATAATATAAAGGATAGTAATTACAGGTATACCTAAGAACATTCTAAAACATAAAGAGCACTAAACAATGTATTTAAGTCCTAATAATTGTACGACGAGCAGCGTCTGAAAACGCCGTCTGTGGCCGCAAAAAATGCAATATTTTACTTTTAATATAATAATTCAATTGTATAACAGCATCTTAATCTTTTTTGTTATTGTGTCATATTAAAAATTAAATTTTTATTTAAATCTAATAAATAATATAATTTTTATTATTTTCTAAATATATCTTTTTAGGTTTATATATACCTTTCTTAACATAAGTCAAACTTAAGAACTCAACTTTCCTAACTAGGTCATAAGAAGGCCTCTATTTAATGTGACCAAATTATCTAAGGCGACTCTCTCTAATGTTATCTTCCACTATAGCTATTCCAACTTTTTCAAGTATATGCTCATTTTGTATCTTAACTCTAAGGGTAAAGCCACTCATCCACCTAAGCATCCTCCCTCATCTTTGCAACGCTTAACTTAGTATTATGCTTCTCTTTTAATGGTCAACATTAGGCACCATAAAGCATTGTAGGTCTCACCACGATCTTATAGAATTTTCCTTAAATTTGAGGGGGATTTTTTTATCGCACAACAAACCCGATGCATTCCTCCACTTCAACCAACCAATTTGAATTCTGCTGATAATATCCCTAACTATTTCACCATCACTTTGAACAATAGATCGAAGATATCTAAAACGTGTACTCTTATTAATAACTTAATAGCCCAAAGTCACAATCCCCTCACTAGGTCTATTGTTACTAAAATTACACTATATATATTCAATTTTAGATCTACTCAAGCGAAAACCTTTGGACTCTAAGGTTGACCTCATTAATTCAAGTTAGCTTCAACTCTCTCTCTCTCTAGTATTAACAAGAAGAATATCATCAACAAAAAGCATACACCATGGTACATCCTCTTGCAAATGTCTAGTGAGAACATCCATAACTAAAGCAAAAATATATGGACATAAGACTAATCCTTGATGTAAATCCAACCGAAATAGGAAAATACTTGGTCAAACCACATTATGTTTGAACACAAGTAATAGCTCATGCATACATATCTTTAATGATTTGAATAAATGATAATTTGATTGTGAAGTTGTAAATTAGCCGATTTTTATTAAATTAGAAATCAAATTATATCTTTAATGATTTGAATAAAGTTTTGTTTGAAGATCATCACTCACTCGAAATTTCATATTTGTGAAATGCTAATTGTAGATTTTGCTTGTATGAGCAGTATGATTAAGACTTCATTTGGGATGACATTCTTACTACTTCTTAAAGCAGCTTTTTGTACTGGAAAGCTGCTTTAAGAAGAAATAGTAAGAAAGACATCGCAAACGAAGCCTAAGTCTTTGATGGGATTTTATTCAGCGGCCTGAGTGTCACGATATGGTCGGGTGACTCAATGTAGCGAGATGAAAACAAACAATAAGATGAAAGGTTGAAGCTTTTCATGCAAATCTCATACCGTAACAATTTAAAACTCACTTCTTCTTCTTGTGCATTCATACAAAACTTCAAATATGACAAAAGTGCCACTAAACCAAAATTTTCATGCATTATAAAAATGTTCTCATAATCTTAAAACAATCTGAGACAATTGAAATGGAAAGAAAAACATCCAAACTATTCTATATATAAATAAAACTATACAAGTACTTAAATTAGCTTATTCTCATCTATCATAAATAAGACTCCTTTCATCTATTTATTTATAACTTAAGTGATGAGTTATAAACATATAGCATAGTGGACATATCACAATTTTATGCAATTATGATATTGTAGCATTTTAAACAATAATGAAAGATCATTTGAAAGAGAAACAAATCATTATGGACTAGTTATGATACAATTTTGTAGCAATAATAATTTTCTTATATTTATAAGAGAGCTTGAATCATAAATTTGTCATTTAAATACATAAAATTTAGAAGAAAAGTACTTTGCTATAAGTTGAAAAGGCTTTTTAAGTCCTTTGCCTCTTAAGGCAAGCATAGATTATTCTCATATAAATGTTAATAAGTTAATGATTTTGTAGTAAACTCTTATGAGATAACTTGCATCAATCAAAGTAATGGATAACCTATAATTGAACATCAACTAAGATTTTGTTTGGGGAGGCTTTCTTGCTGCTTTTTAAAGCTTTGTAGTGCAAAAGTTTCTTGAACTCGAAACTTTTGTACTAGAAAGCAACTTTAGAAAGTAGCTAGAAAGACGTCCGGAATTATTGTAAGCATAAATTAAAGAAAGTAAAGATTTTGGATTACATATAAATTTAAAAACGGATTTCCTTGAATCCATCCAATAATTAAATTCTTAGACTTTTCTTTTGCTCAAATAATTAAACTCTTGTATCACTCATTCCGTCAATGCCGGCATCACCAATCACGAGAAACGCGGTTCGATAATTGGGGAATGAGAAGTTTCAGAAGATTTGAATCAGATATGAGGTGAAGTAAGAGTTGCAGGAGTGTGTTGGGTTTAGGATCCAAAAGGAGGATGGTGAGAAATGGGTGACGATAAGGGAGAATGTGATCCAGGAGGCGGTTTATGATAGCTTTTGGCCACTGCTTTTTCATTGCCATCAACATTTTTTTGTACTAAAATGTTGCTTTATAAAGCAATAAAAAAATTATCCCAAATGAAATATAAGGCTTCAATTGGGACAACTTTCTTACAGCTTTCTAGTATAACTATTTGAATTAAATATTTTTTGTACTAGAAAGCTATTTTAGAAAGCAATAAAAAAGCTATCTCAAAAGAAACCTAAATCTCAATAAATCTTATTTAAATTTTGCATGGGATGCTTTTACAAAAACCATATTTCAATTTTGATGCGTTTCAATTTTTCTAAATTTGATTGAAAATTTATTGTATTTTTTCTATCGAAAAAAAAATCAAACTTTTTTATACTTCGATTCAAGTTGTGATTTCCAAATCAAAATCATATATTGTTCCATATTCTTATTCTTATGATAGTTCTCTATTGATATGTCTATAAATTATTGAATTTCATTTCATTCCTTAAGCATGCAAAATTGTAGTTTATTACTATCATTTGCTAATTTTACCTTAGCAAAATCAATCTCCTTTTTTTTTTCCTAAAAGTTGGAATTATTGTACTGTACTATTCAAGTGAAATCCTACAAAGCTTTTTAGACGATCTAGCTCTTTGTCACTTCCAAGGCCTTCCATTTGTTCTAAAAAGAGAGGAAACATGCACCACATTTGCCCATTAGAGAGAATGTTTAATGTTAAAATGCTCTAAATAGAGCCATCTTAGATTTCAACCTCAAAGACTTTCTTATCGCATTCCATAAACACTTACTTATCCATCGTAAATTAGCATAAATTCATTTGGAATAATAATAATAAAAAGTTCTATGAATTACAAGAGGCCTTTCAATGAGAATATAAATCCTTTTAGAAAAGTCTTTTAAATGCTTTTTCATAATCTATTATAGCTTAGGCTTCGTTTGGGACTGCTTTTTTATTGTTTTCTAAAACGGAGTTTTAGTACAAAATTTGTTATTTTTGTACTAAAACTCCATTTTATAAAGCAATAAAAAAGCTGTCCCAAACGAAGCCTTAGTCACCCTCTAGTACTCTCTGCGCCGCTGAATTTGCTTATCACAGTAGTAGTTCTTAGGGGAGTCAATTTTTGACACGACCCCAAACTCGACCCGAACTCGACCCGAAAAAATCCGGGTTCGGGTTGAACAAATCAACCCTTTTTAAAAATCGGCTTGGGTTCGAGTTGATCCAGCAATCCGAATATGACCTGAAAATGACACGAAAACTTGTATTTGACCCGAGATTGACCTGTTTTTGACCTGAACATCAAAGATTGACCCGATTTTTTTACCCGAAAACTAGCAATTTTGGATCAACACCAGGTCATTTGTGTCGGGTCAAGTTGATCCGGATCCGAATCAGATTGAGTTTGAGTTGACCCGAATAGTATAGGATCAATTCCGAATTTAACACCCTAGTAGTTATTCCAGAGTGTTAATAAATACAAAGCCGTGAAACCAAACCTAACGAAGGTTCAACTGGCCCAATTCCGCAATTTCACTCTATCGGTCTCTTCCATCCTTCCAGAGAGTTTAGCTTTGCCGCACGGATGCCGTTACCTTGGCAAGTCTCCCAAATGCAGAACTCCATCACCCTAACTGCTCCAAAACCCAACAAAACCCTCTCCTTTCCCCAATGCCCAAACCCCGTGGTCGCCTTCCTATCCAACCCCGCCACCTCCTCTTTCAAAGCCCAACTCGAATCCGCCATCGAAAGCCTCAGCAATCAAACCAGGAGAGCTCTGCATCTTGGTTTGTCCAACTTACCCTTCCCTCCTAGCGAAATCCCATTTTTTGCGCGGATATCGCCAGCCGGCATGGCCCCTCGCGGCAGGGCCATGCCGGTCGAGGCAATCGAGGAGCGGCTATCCGGGGTGCCGGTATACGCCCTTGCCAATGCGGCGGAGGAATTCGTTCTCGTCTCAGGAATAAGAACAGAGAGGTCGCTCGGCCTTTTTTGCTTCCAAAAGGATGACGCCGAGGCGCTTCTTGATCAGATGAAATCGATGAACAAGGACATGCGCGAAGGTTCCAAGGTCGTTGCTATTGCTCTCAACAAGGTATTGGGCGTGGTTAGGGTTGTAATGGATTTGTTTGCCATGGAAAATTAATCGTCTTTCATGGTTTAACTTGCTAATGTGAGATGGAGCAGAAGCTTCCTGTTTTGTATGCTTCTTTTGTCTTTTTAATATGAAGATAGTGCAGGTTTTTCAGTTGAAGGTTGACGGAGTTGCATTTAGGCTCATTCCTGATCAAAAACAAGTTCTAAATGCCGTTAAGGTCAGAGGTTTGGACATCTTTACAGTGAACTACTACTGCGTTGCCTTACTTTCATTTGTACTTGTTTGAATTGTCATATGTATGATGCTGTTATTCTCAATGAACTAATGGTTTTGAGTACGAAGCTTCTTCGCTCCTCACAAGTTACTTTGGAGTTAATTTTCTCACTGGCTGATCTGTAATTTAGCATGAATTATTGCTTCTTTTCTTCCACGTTCAATTTGCTCACCTGTTAACATACTTCAAATGAGAATTTATACTGCATTAATTGCTTTAGTACTTTTGAATGACAGAAGTTTGGGAAATTATTCTGTGCAGAGTCCCTGAATGAACGTAGCGGATCTTTCGGATTGCTGCATATGCGCACTACATATGTACTGCGTATTTGTAGGTACACAGCAAATACTAAGCCAATCATTAGTTGTGAGTATTTGCTGAGTATTTAGTGCATATTTTCTACGTTTTTGATGAGTTTTTGCTGAGTATTTAGTGAGTATTGTTGATTTGCTGCTTATTTATTGTGTATATACAAATACTCAGCGATAAATACGCAGTACATATGCAGCAATCCGGAAGATCCTCTACGTTCGGACTCCGCATAGAATAATTTCCCCAGAAGTTTACTGTTGTATATATATATATATGGATATATATATATATATATATACTTATATATATATATATATACTTATATATAGCTGGCTTTTTTACGTTCTACCTGAAATTAGGAAGTACTTTGCGTTTTATTGCTCTTGTGTATGAAATGTTTTTGGAAAATGTGATTCTTTAACCCAGCTTATTATATTTTGATAGTGGGGGATCCTCCTTTTTTAGTTGATAATTGATTCTTTCCTTTTTAACATCAGCTGTGTTTTTCTGGAAATAATGATGTCTCATTTCATGCTAACACTATCATATGTACTGCTTTATTTATTGCCTGCCTATTTAGTCAAACTTGATAAGTGTTTCATTAAATGTCTTAGATGATCATGATGTCATGGTCATTAACTTTCATGTTTGAATTTGAATTGTTCTTATATTTTCAGCCGATTTAAAGGAAATGTAGGTTTCATGCTTCCAGGAAAAAAAAATACATGAAAACGTTTCATTCTACTTGTAATTTTAGTAGTATTTGTTCATTTCCAGTACGAAATGTGAATTTATTCATATAAATGTTTCATTCACACTTTAGCTTCTTGAAGGTTGACTAAGGAAGTTTTTAGATAATAATTGGGCTATCTAAAAATTTTGCAAACTAGGATCAATGGAAAATGAATGTAATTACACATAAAGACATCTCCTAAAACTCAATTTAATAGCAATGAGAATGCTTTATTGGTTCTTTATTGAACTAAAATGGATGCACAGAATAGTTTGGTCTGACCATAGAAGTAGCAATCATGGAGAATAATGCTAGAGGTTACTTGATATGATCTAGGCATATAAATAAAGATTTATGTTATAAACTTGTAAAGTTTCAAATCTATCCAAGGTGGTTAGGACTGACAAAAAGGTCCTTATACTAAAATGCTTTTCCGTTAGATTAGAAAAGCTTGCTTTTACTTAAAATGACATTTGCATAAGGATGAGCTTATAGAAATCTCTTCAAAGCTCATATGCACAATACATCTTGCAAGATGCTGATAGTTATATTAGACATTTAATCGTAAACAGACTTGGAATCTATGCTTCATAGATATGGGCTTTAATTTTATAATTTTAATCCTTCATATATGTGGTCCTCTTCGATTTGTAATAGTTGGTTTGTCTTTGAATTCTTCTCTTCTGTTTCTAACTAATGTGTGTTTATGCATGATAGAATCTGTGCTCTGTATTTGTTACAATTTTCTTTTATTAACATCAATGTTTTATGCTCGGAGAGAGATGTAAAATGATATTTTCATCTCAAAAGCAGAAAGCAAAACATATTTACTTAACTGACTCACATTCAATTTTTAGTTCCATGTACTTATTATGCACAAGTAAACGTTTAATTACATGTATTCTATAAAATGCAATTTTTTGTATTTAATATCAAGCTACGTTAGTTAATCAAATAAGATAGAATAATGCTATTTTGGACATACTAGCGCTAAATAATATTGAAGATAAATAAATAAAAGTAGCACTTTAAAGTTTTAGGATTTGATTCAATTATTTTAACAATATAAGCACAAAATGCAAATATATGTTTTAATGATAATTACAAGTTATGCTTTTTTATTTAATTAGGCTTGCATAGCTGTCAATGATTGCGATCAATTTGGATTTATAGAACTTCGGTGTGTGGCGCGTGTGTGGCCGAAAATGGCGCAGTGGATATGGCATGCTTTGGCGCGGATACGTTGGTTGAAACCTACGATGCGCCATTGTGAAGAATTATTTTGATGACCCAGTTAGAAAGTAGAGGTATTAGATTTGCTTATGTTAAGAAAGTTAGAGGTGATCTAAAAAGACTTGGTTAGAAAAATAGAAAGCGCAAGCGACACTATCATTGCGACCCCACATGTGGGACAAAGCCTTGATGTTGTGGAGCTGATTGTGCAAGCACGGCACAAAATAGCGCGCCAAATTGTTGATTCCATAAATTTCGGTATACTTATGAATATTTTTTATATTTAAAAATATATCTATATTTTAAGATAAACGACTATTCTTATTGCTTCCTAATTTCACGAAAGATTTTCTGTTTGCTGCATCCGCCGAACACATCCCGCAGTCCCTATTTAGTTTCGAGGTCGCTGAATCTATGCCCCGAAGTAGAAGGTACATTTCTGTGGTTTCTGTTAGTGTTAAACATTCGCTGCTTCCGCCGAATCCAGCCGAATCTGTTTCGAAGTTGACAAGTCGTTGTTTCCGCCATGTAAATCTTCGTCCCATTGCGGATTATGCTTCATGTGCATCAAATTTTCCGCCCCCTCCTATTAAACATCTGTTCCAATAAAATTAATCTTACCAGCTGACTCTGATTTGCAATGGCCTCCGTCTGTTCCGTTTCACAGCTCTGTTGGAGTTTTGGAGCACGGTAAATATTTCTTGCACTGAAAGAATTTACAACGTGTTAACAGGTATGCTCGGTACCTATTTTAGGTACATGCTCGATACCGCTAGAAGTAAATGAAGCTTCTCGGTACCGCTATGTATATGCTGATGGAAATACTTGAGCTCGCAAGTCACCGCTAGGAAATACTTGCTCTGTACCGCTGATCGGTACAGCAAGAATATGCAAAAACTAGGTGAAACCAGCTCGGTACCGCTCGGTACAACTCGGTGAATTGCAAGAAGTACATGCATGATACTGATCTCGGTACCGCTATGTAAATGCTCGGTACCGCTAGTTATATTCTTTATACCACTCGGTATAGCTCGGTACAACTAGGTACATGCTCGGTATTGCTAAGTACATGCATGATACCGCTCGGTACAGCTCGGTACAACTAGGTACATGCTCAGTACTGCTCCCTAATTTCCATACAAACAAACTTCAAAATTTGACCTCTGTTAACAATATTGACCTAACCGGTACTGCTGGCAGGTGGGCGAACCCCGCCAGGGGGCAGCGCCCTTCCTTTGGACCCCCGTGGGATTAAGCCCCCATTTATTGAATGTTTCTTGGACAATCCATTATGTCCTTCTTTTATCTAAATTTGTTTGTTTAATTAGGATTGAGGATATCTGGAAAATGTCAGATCATGGTTTAAAATTGCGCAATATGAGGCTCGCCTTGGAGAGTTGCCCAAACCTTTGCGCAATTGTTCTAGTAAAAAACGTTTTCTCCTCGATGCTCCTACACCTCGAGTTTTACTGTTATGAGGCTTACGCCTCAACTTTGAGGTTGAGGCCCACCTTAAGGCCCGCCTTGAAATCACTAGCCTATCAAATGCTATAGAGCATGGGATTAAAACTTACATAGGGAATTTCTTGATAAATGGCCAGAAAAAGGTGCCTGATATTGGAGGCTCTATAGGAGAGGAGAAAGTTCCTGGGATAGAGGGAGCTGTTCACGGCATATTATGGAGATGATTCAACCATGAATCCGAACCCCTTAGTGATGATAGTAGAGATCCTGACATGCCACTTATGAGTTCTTATGTGAATGATGTCAGGTGCTGCTCGAGGTTTATTTTTAGAAATTGGAATTATATGTTAATGAAAGGAGAATACTGGGATTTGGGAAAAAAAGATAGAATTTTGAGTTGAACTATATTTCAGCGTGTGCTATCTTATTTTGAAACTGGGATATGATTTCGGACGTTTCACTTCATCTATGTTATGTACTTTCTTATGTTTTATATTATTCACTCATTAGTATATAAAAAAGCGTTATCATTTTATGTTTCAACGCAATCTTTTGATTTTGAGAAGCTTACGCCTCTGGAGGGAAACGCCTTGAGGCTTAGCCTCGCCTTCACGAGAATGAAAAACGCCTCAATACCCAGGAATGGACGCAATTTTAAACATTGTGTCAGATTCAGTTCAATCTTTAAAAAAAAATCCAGCATGGGGGAAATATGCTATACTAACAAATAAATCTGACAACAACAGTGTGACATCGGGCAGATTTTTGGCTGTTTGGTAAAATAACAGAATCAGGAGGAATTACACGCCAAACGGAAACAACACCTGTCGCAAGGAATTAGAGGCTAAAGCAAAGCTTGCACAATCTTGGAAGATCAACAATCATTTTGAAAGAAGCTCGAGGCAACTATCAGGAGTGTATGCCTTATAAATGACAAGCTGGTATTACCCTTTATTAAAGGTTCTTAGATTGGTTGATGGAGGCGGTCAGAAGAAGCACCTCAAATGGCTTACATATATGAAGCAATTGATAGAGTAAAAGAGGCAATTACTGGGGGCAAGCTTCAATAAGGCAGTGACCGAAAAAGTATGCAGGATCAAATTTTTAAAATGAGGTTGATAGCTAAGATGGGATGAGTGCAATTACATCGGCCTCTACAGGTGCAGCAGGACATCTTTTTAAATCCTGAATATTTCTTCAAGGTATGACCCTGATATTGCCAATCTGGATAAGGAAATAGCTGATGGTCTTTACCAATCAGTATTGGAAGATTATCTCAAGATGAAGCTGAAGAAGATAAAATCAGTGGAGCGAATTCCACCCAGTTTCGATACATAAGGGGTGAATGACTTTTTGGTATTCCTCCGGAGCTGTATGATGGGACAAAGAATGGGTACCCGATCTGCCAGAGTAGTCATTATTTACAAGGGATCTAGGTAAAATTAAGACTTGGAATTTTGTTATATGAATATTGACAAAACCAAAATTCAATTTCTTCCTAAGCTGATTGGTGGTTGGCATATGGACAGAGGACGCTTACAATTTGACCAAAGACTTTGCTATCAAAGTCTCTCATCAGTTTAACCATTCGTAGGCTTCAGTTCTGGAATGCGAACGTCAGATTGGAGTATGTTCCCTCTTGACACCATGTGAAGTCTTTTTATCAGAGAGATGTATGTGTTCCGATTTTATATATGATTCAGAAAGATATTAGATAATGCTATTATAATATTTTAATCTAGTCCAGCTTCATCCTAGTCAAACGAAGAAGGCGAATTGGATCATGGTCGCTTAAAGGATTTGTGTTTACATCTGAAATATAATAGAGCACTGATTACCGGAGACAATTCCCAATCATCGTGATGTCATTGATGAGCTATTTCTTTGACTGAGATAGATGATGCAAATGAATGTTCTCTAACTAGAAAATCTTAGATGATGAGTCTGATGAAGAAAATGACTTTATTGCTGGAGAGGACACTATGAATTTTGGTAACTTGGACAAGTGTTGCTAAAGCTACTGGTGTTTATGATAAAAACTATAATATTTGGGAAAGATCTAAAGGGAAAGAGAAATAATCTTCAATTAGACATGATGTTGCTATTGAGAATCCTGATGACTGTGAGGAGGGTGATGAAGAGGATTATGAAGTAGGAGACAATGTTGAAGAAGATAAGTGAAGCTTTTTTAACATTTGCTGATGACTTGACATGATTCACAAGAAGAGTAGCGGATTAAATTCTTATTTGCAGAAATCTACCTAAAAGGAACCTCAGGGATTGAGGGGTAATATTTAGGAATTGACTGAGATATTATAGGAATGTTACTTAGTCGAAACTTAGTACCATATGTCATGGCCTTTGTTTTTTACTTATTATGATAGGACAATTGTCTTGCTCAGGCGTTTTGAAGGAAGCCATATTTCATATTCATGCTTATTATTTTATAATTTTTATATAGCTTGCGCCATATTCAAAATAGCGCGCGCCGGGCCGTGCTCTATGCGCCATGGCTCCAAATGGACCTTTGCGCCATGGTGCGCCATTTGCCGTTAACAGGTATGCTTTAAAGTTTTAGAGTTTGACTCAATAATTTTGACAATATAAGCACAAAATGCAAATATATGTTTTAATGATAATTACAATGGCGGCCGTTATGCTTTTGGGAAGACACTTATATATACGAACGGATCAGAGGAGCTTGCAAGTATTTGTTAGAGCATTTTGTTATTTTGAATGGTAGCACCAGAGGTGGTTAAAATTCCAAACATGATTGATATTTAAGACTCACCACCTTAAACACATATTATTAGAAGATCAAAAAGGAAGATTTGAGATTTATAGACGAACTTCGGTGTGTGTACCGAAAAGGGGCAAGTGGTTTGGCTGCTTTGAAAATTAAGGAAAGAGATACTGTTGGTTGAAATAAAGAAAACATGGGAAAATAAATTAAGATGTCGAGGGAGAAAGAGGGAAAGAGAAAAGAAATTTAGTTGACTCATTTTTATGTGATTGTGAAGAATTATTTTGATGACCAGTCGGTCATAGGAGAAGTACAGGAGGCTATTACGGACTCTAATGGAAGGGACTTGCATGTTAAGAAAGATGTGGAGGTAGATGGCTAAAAAGAGTTGTGAGGTCTAGAAACAATATTAGAACATGGCCATGGCTTTCCTTTACTAGATTTCCAAACAGAAGGAAGTGTTGGATTGATGGCTTACCCAGGTACAGAAGGATTCACGGTCAGACAAGCAAGTATACTTCATGTCTCCTACGACATCCTTACACATTGTGGCTGCGACAAAGGCTTGATGTTGTTGTTGTGGAGAATTATTATGATGTGATGCAAGCACGATGATCCATCAAGAGAATACCGCCTGATTCCATAGACGTGTAATAATGCTCTTTTGAGTAGTTTTTTTTCAGAAACACATTATTTAATACCTTGGGCTGTTGGTATCAATACGTCCCATCATTCTTATTTGCTTCTCTCATCTTTTGTTTTGAAAGATTTGTGCCGTCTCGTGTGTGATGAAATTAGGTGTATTTAGTTTAGGGAAGAGTGTATTTCTTTTGCCCCGAGTTATGGTACATTTGTGTGGTTTCTCTGTAGTGGATTAAACATTGTCTTCTCTGATTTTGACATAGGTTTGTTTGGCTAAAGTCATGTAAATCTTCATATGTCATTGCGGTATTTAGTCTCTTTATTATTATTGCTTCATGTGGTCATCATATTTTCTCCTATTAAACACTTGTGTGTAGAAAATTAAGTTTTTTTTTCTTTTAACAACTATTATCATACTCTAATTTTGAAATATAATGGCCATGAATTATGTATAAAAAGTTGTTTCACATGAAGATTTTTGTTCATTGGAGAATCAATAGAGGGAATTGTGGAGACACTAATGGGGCATTTAAATATGTCTGCTACGATGCATGTTCTGAAACAATGATCAACACGTGTTGAGGGGAAGACTATTTGAGGTGATAGAGTGTATTTTTCTCATGCTGTACTATTTTACTAAAAGACTGACAAAAGAAAACCAAAAAAGTCATAGAAGGTTAAATATTGAAGCTTCTTCTTGGAGCACTTAGCGCTTTTGATACAAAACTGATAGGAAATACTTGAGTTCGCAAGTAGCCCTAAGGGAAATACTTGCGTTCGCAAGAAAATCTATCGCTGATCGGTGAAAACAGGAAGAATAATGCAAAAATCTGGGTGAAATCAGCCTCAAAACGATGGATTGCAAGAAGGAAATCAAAGCCAAACAAACACAAAGCATGATACAAGTGATCCTCAATTCGAGAGGAGGATCATTCTCTCACAATCTGTAGATCTAGGGATGTGCTTGGGAGTCGCCAAGAGACTCAAGGAACTATAACAATATCAATCCTTTGTCCCACTACGCCAAGGAACTACAAGAGAAACAAATTTTCTCCAAGCATAAATTCTAACCCTAGCTTTTCATGCTTTTAAATAACCTCCCTCCTAATAAAATCTTCCTAATAAAAAACAAATTCAAATTGACCTCCTCATGCTTAAACCGCCCCGTCTCTCTCTAATTGTCGCCCAAGAAGGGGGGGTACTTGCTTAGGCGGTGGGAATTAAAGGAGGCGGCTTAGCCCGCCTCCTATAAGTCTGAACCGGCCCCACCTGGGCCGCTTTGGGCTGAACCGTTAAAAATCTCATGCTTCACCGCTTCAAAGTAAGCTTTTGTTCTGCTTCTGCCTAGCTCTTTTGGTGCAAGTGAAATAGCTTTCTTCTGTTTCATGATTTTCCGCTTCTAATGGGCACTTCACTACAATTTTAACTGTGCTTAACATGTTATGTGTGTTGTGTGCTAGTTTTTTGAGATCTAATCAAATCTATTCAAAATCATAACAATCTGCAAATGCTAAGCAAGATCATTCGTTTTCATGCCAAACTTGAATGTAATTGTGATTAACATGTTCGTTTAAAGAGCCTTATTTTTCTTACCATGTTCCTTCTGAATGTGTGCATTTTCATCATTCAGCTAAAAGAGAAGTCTGGGAAGGCTGCTGATGATTTTCTTGGTGTGCCAGTTTTTCAGGTTCTTTTGCTTATGCTTCTGCTATAAATAACCTCCATTTTGAAAAAAATTCATGTATTTCATGGTTATTTTCCAAATGTTGTTCAGTCAAAGAGTTTGGCCTTAAGGAGTCAGGGTAAAAGCTACCGCCCTGCTTTCTTCAGGAAGGTTAAGAAAATATGGATTTTTATCTTATTGTTATCTTTGCTAGAGTCTAGAACCTTCAGCTTTCTTTAAACTTAATTTTACTTCATTTTTCATGTAGGAGGACCTCGAAGACTCTCTCTTCAAAGCTTCCCGTGATCAGAGACAGTTAAATTCCTTCCTTCAGGAAGGGTAACATTGAGGTGAGACCTTTGAGAGCATAAATGAGTCGAGTTTGAGTGAGCTCAAGTATTGTTCAGCTTGACTCTTTAAGCAAATAATCCTAAGTTTTTTTTGTCGGAGTTCGGATTCGAAAACTTTTCGAGCCAAAACGAGCTATCCATGAATACAAAATCACTTAAAAGTCATATATAAATTATAGAATATGAGCTATCCTTCATTTAAGGAGCTTATAAAAATTAGTTGAACATGAGCTAATTATTGAGCCAAGCATGATTAAGCACCAAAGAGCTTTTTTGATAGCCCAGTTTCAGCCTTGTACAATGGTTAGGTTATCTCTGCTGGGATCTAAAAGGTCACTCAGTCACTGCAATACTGGAATAACCTTTTTACCAAATTCTGAGAACTTGTATGAGCTTGCTATCTTCAGTTCTGATCCTACTGTAAATTCAATTGCTTACAGGTTTCTGTTCTGGAAGAAATCATATCAGCAATGAAGGTAAAGACTCAAAATTGAATTTTTGTTAGTTCATAATAAATCCTCAAAGCCATTTGGCTTAGCTTTGTCCCTTTTTCATGTATTTACTCCGATCAAAATTTAGGTTTCGTTTGGAATTTTTATATTAAAAAGCTGCTTTAAAGAAGCACTAAGAAAGCCGTCCTAAACAAAGCCTTATATTACACTCATCGCAAAGCTAAGCCAATGGCTTTCAAATCCATCTTGACTAAAATTTTATCCATCAAACATACAGATTGTCCAATATCACTTTCTAGAAAGCTATTCCTGCTGACTATATGTGCTTAAACATTTCAGGGAAGCTCTTCATCAGACTGGGATGATATTGTGTTTATCCCTCCAGGTTTTGAAGTAGCAACTGCTGTCAGGGAAGAGAATCAAGCCATAACTTCTTAGATAGATCTTTTTATTCAGGAGTTTAGGATTAAGAAAGTGTTAATGGAGTAATTATGTTTTCTTATTTGAGTTTTCTGAAGGAACATAACTGAGCAAATTTTTTTTTTTTTTTTTTTTTTTTTTTTTTAATGTAACAATAACCATTTTTATCTATGCTAATTCTACCTTGTTCTGTTGAGCTGTTTTGTTGGAAATTTATCTACTGTGCCAAACACCACTCTAGTATCTAAATAATATTAAAATATATGTATGAAAAAAATTATTTCATTTTAAGGAAATTAAAATTATTATTATTATTATTTATATAATTTAGAGATTAGGTATTTATATAATTAAATATAAAGATTTAGATGTGGAATATGAAAATATATGAAAATCCCCTTTAAAATATCTCAATTGTACAACATTCAAAAGCTAAAAGAACATCAATAGTTTATAATTTGGTTTAATTATTAAGACTCTGTTTAGAACGGCTTTCTTACTGCTTCATAAAATAATTTTTTAGTACAAAAATTATGATTTGTTGACACTATTAGTCATCGCTCGGCACAACTGTATGCTGCTGGTCGAAGCACTCCACTATCAAAAACCACCGCCCTCCATAGGCTAGCCACTCCATTGTTTTTTTCAGTGGATCTTACAATGAATTAATTTTCGTTAAAATTGATCTGACCCAAAGAAGTTTGTTATAATATGTTTATCCTAAGAGTTAAAATATTTGACTCTATCGACCCAATTTATCGAACTTTTATTTGGTCCGGTCACCTTGATGTAGCTCTACGTTCGGACGCCAGTAAAATAGTGCTCAACGTGTTCTCATTATTTACCGCGTGGCCCGACAACTCCTGACTCGGAACAGAAGACAGGATTGCTATGTTCACGTGGTTGCTAGGTATTGCTCGGTATTGGTCAATTTTGCTCGGCAATAACTAGAAATACCATTATGTGAAGATCAATACCGAGCAATACCGAATTTTTCTCGGTATTGCTCGGTATTACTCGGTATTGGTCTTCACAAAGCGATATTTTTCATTATTGCCAACCAATACCTAGCAATACGCGAACATAGCAATCCTCGGGTCAAGTCGTCGGGCCGCGCGGTATTGAGTAAGACCACGTTGCAACATGTTATTGGGGTCCGAACGTAGAGCTACGTCAGGTCACCAGACCTAATAATTGTTCATATTTATCATATAGATTCTACAATTTTTTTATATAAATGCAACCTGTTTAATTCAAATATGTCATATTTAACTAGAAAATGATTTATCTAACATGAATTTGAATGATAAACGAATCATTTTCCGGTCAATTTTAGGATTTTGAGTTAATCCAAACCCAATCCCAAAGAACAATCTGATCAATATTTTTAATCTAAATCGAACCCTAAAAATAATCGGATCAATCCTGAACCTAAATTTTTTAAATCAAATACATATCAAGACATTTATTGATCCCCTTAGAATCAAAGATAACAATCCACAAGTTATCTATGGAAACTAATAATATAAAGGAATTCAAAGTCCAAAAAAGAAATCAATTGCCAGAAAATAAAACTAGACAAAGTTAAGTAAAAAAAAAAAAAGTTAAGCGAGCTATATGCAGCAAAAAATACAAATGTGTCGTATCTGCTGTTTGCATTTATAAATTTAAAAAATCAAGTTTATTATATGTTGGATTCAGCTAGAAAACTTAGGTATCAAGTATGTATTTAAAAATTCATGTAGTATCTATTGGATATAGTTATATATAAGATTTTTACCTAGAAGATCGAATTTCATTCGATCTTCGAGCTTAACTCGTTCAATACACGAGTCGATTTCAAGTCAGCTTATATATATTTGATATGAGACTGGATCATCAAAATCAAATCCTTCTCAACCCAATCTATGACCAAAAACTAAATATTTGCATAAGCAAATATTACAAATACGTTCAATGTTACAAATACATTCAATGTTACAAATAAAAAAGAAAGAAAAGATAACTTCGGATCTTCGTTTGGGATTACTTTTTTCTACTTCTTAAAGCAACTTTTTAGTATAAAAATTATTATTTTTGTACTAAAAAGCACTGTTTTAAGAAGCAGCAAGAAAGCCGCCCCAAACGAAACTTTTGTCTTCAATGGACAACACCTCATCATTGACCATTAATGAAACAATAACAAGCAATGAATATTATATGAGTAGTTTGAAAAAAAAAAAAAAATCAGATTTCAATCACCTTCAAGCACTCAATAGCCACCAAAAGTAGCTCAGTTGCACTTTGCTTTTAACATTGAATATGGCCATATAACTCACTCACTATAATTAAGTAGTTGGAAACACTTTGTAAATAGTTAAGTTGTTGAATGGAGGCTTACTGATCAGATTTATTGAACTAGGTGGGAAACACACTACAAGTAGTTCAAGTGTTGAATGGAAGCTAGCTTACTTTCAGTGTATATCAGTAGCTCAGAAGTCCCTACAGTTGAATGAGAGCTTATTAGGACTTAAGGATTCGTTTGGGATGGCTTTTTTACTGCTTCTTAAAGCAGCTTTCTAGTATAAAATTTGTATACTAGAAAGCTGCTTTAAGAAACAGTAATTAGAACTGAGTTGTTCAATTGGAATTGTGAGTTCTTCAAGAAGACAGCTCTTTCTTTTTCACTCTATGCATTCAAATTGAACTCCTTGAAGCTATGATAATTAAGCTAAAGCTGGGAAGGATCATGGTGTTATAAAAAGGTTCATAAGGAAAATATACTTATAGATCATTTCTATGTGATGCTCTTAAAGTCTTTAAACACTCTTATAAGACTCTTTCTTTATTGTCATGAATATTCCAGTACATAGAAATAGTTATCAATAGAAGATAGCTTAGTCTCTTATTATTGTGACATTTTCTCATCATCAAAGACCATTGTTTCTCACCTCATTAGAAATGGGGCAGCTTCAATAAAACGCATCGCTAGGGTTTCATGAGCATATACCTGTATGTTATTCTGTAATTATAAAAATTTTGGGATTTTTTTAATTTAAATTATAATTTTACAGCATAAAAATGAGAGCAACATTCTAACAACTAAATTTTTACCTTGTAGCTTTTTGTATGTTGCAGATATGGTTATTATGGACGTTTAGGTATTTTTCTGAAAACTTTTGTTGGGTAATTTGAAGTGTGTTGTTTTTAGAAAATTAAAAAATAATTATGATATCAAAAAATAATGTTGTAGTACATTTAAAGTTTTAAAATAATATTTTGAATAATCCATGGTAGTGATTAAATTCTAAAATGATGAAATTTTGCTGGTTGTTGAATCTATTAATTGCCGATAAAATATTTTGTGCATTTTAGAAACTAGTTCATTTATATTTCTTTTATTGCAATGCAATTATATTTGCACTTATCTGCTTGAATTGTGTGTTTATGTGAAGATCTAATATTGGAGGAAATTTTATTGTACTAAATGCACGAGGGGTCATAAGAGTCTATTATTAATATATGATATGTGTTAAGCATTTGAGAGTTATAAGACTATGTTTTTTATAAGCTAGTACCGAGAGCATAAGGGCATGAATTTTGATATCTATTTATGATAAGAGGTATAACCTAAGCGCTGTTACTTTTTTCTTTGATATATAAAATACTTATTTATTTATATTCAATCCAAAGTCTACTATATTTTAGTTATCTGCCCAGTCTGCTCAGTATAAGAAGTTTGTTGTAAGATGCTATTAAATTACATTTAAATACATAATATATTAATCATAGAAAATTTAGAGCAGTGGGTGTGACCTATTGAGTTATGTTGGCTCACATCTATTATGCATTATATTTCATGCCAGGAAATGAGGAAAACGAGTTGAGTAGCTAAGGCATAGGTTATGGAATGCCTAAGTCAACATAAATACTTTATGGTTTATAAATTTGTGTACAATCAAAATTATTTATTTCTTTCATATGCTCTTATTAATAGTCGTGTACTGTAGTAGATAGATTTTGTTGTATATGCATTTTAAAGATGAATAAAAAAATTTGTGTATGAGTTTACTTTCTATTTAGTAGGAAGTTAATTAATAACTATGAGGTCTATTTTAGATTAAACAATTTTGAAAAGTCTTCAAAATTAGTTCTTAGATTTATCGATTTGCATGCCGCTGTATTGACTGGTTTTATTGACTTTTGATTTCCGCTGCATAGACTCATTGACCATTGACTGATATGAATTTGATAGATTGACATGCATATTGATAGCATCGCCGTGCTTTGATTTCAGTTATAGGTATTAGGTGACCTGCTGGGCTTTGTAAAGCTCATTATATGTGGTTGATATTTTCAGGTCAGGGCTTGGGAGCAGGAGATAGGAATTGATCCAGATCTTCAGGTTTTTTGTCTTTTGGTCGATTTATGATTCTTTTGTACTCAGGACAGGATAGTTTCATTTCTTGTATTGATAGTGTAGTTCCTGAGTATTGTACATGATGTTTTGAGATATGAATCGACTGATATATTGATGTTTAAATTTTATAGATGTTTGATAAATTGTTTACTGAAGGTTTTAGATAACTCTGGTAAATTGTTGGAGTAATTGATTGACATTCTTTCCAAGTTTGATCTTGGGGTCGTCACAAGCTCATTCCAGCAGCCTCCATTCAATTCCCAACTTTTAAAATTTATCTCCCCTGTTTGAAGTGTTTAAGGGCATTATCATGCCAATTTTGGTTTAAGGGTCATAGTTTGACCCTTAAATTCAAATTGAAATCATGGTCTATTCCAATGAGATTTATGATTTAATTTTGAATGTGATGATGATGTGTAGCATAGGGAGTTTAGAGCCAGTGATTTTGCCCCAATTCAACCCTAGGATAGCTCCCTAGGATTTTTCTAAGGTGACTTAGGGATCACCTTAGGTGGCCTGGTTAGCCACCTTAGAGAATTCTATTTGAGCTTAAATTTGGTGTGTTTAGGCCCTGAGACCAGGTGATCTCATGATCCAAATTTCACTCAATTTGATGGCCATTTGGTCCACCAATTAAGAGCCAAAAAATATCCCCCTTACAAATGACCTAGAGCTTAATTAATTCACTAAAAATTCTTGTTAATTCTAAAATTCATCCAAAATACCTCTAATTGACCATAATTCATCTCTTAATTAGTGATAATTGAAATCTCTTTAATTTGATATCATACCCAACTTTAATTTAATTTTAAGTTAGAATCAATGTTTAATCAATTTTAATTAGTTAAAAATCACTAAAAAATCCAAAAAATTCTTTAAATACTTGCTGATCTCTCCTTAGAACTTTTTTTATCTTTGGAGTAGATTTAAAGAAGTTTAGGACCCATTTTATTTCAAATCATTAAAAAGGACCCGTAATTAAGGCAATTAAATAAATCCTTAAAATATCCAAATTTCCAAAATTCATAACTAATTATAAAAAATTTCAAATAGTCAAACTCAAAGGCTAATGACTTTAATTAAAATCTAGTATTTTCTAAGAATATCAAACCCTCAAAACTTGGTCAAAGTAAAAAAGTCAACAATTTGGTCAACTCTAGGTCAAAATTGGGTCAAAACTTCTAAAAATCATAAATTTTCACAAAAAATTCCAAATTAAGTGTCCTAATAGTCCAACAACTCATAATAAGGTCTAGTATTTATTAAAAATCTAAAACCCTCAATATTAACTTTAATTTTAAAAGTCAACTTTTAATCCTTTAATTAACAAATTTAGATAATTCGTAAAATCCATTAATTCTTTAAAACTCTAGAATTTTCTAATTTGGATATAAAATGCTTAACTAACCTTTTAAAATTAGTAATTAATTCTTTTTAATATTAATATATCCCTTAATTTCAATCAATTTAAATTAACTTAATTAACCCCAATTACTAGTAGGTAAATCAGGCCTACGAGTCTATTAACTTAGCCCAAAAAAGATGAAATAAACTTCATGACCTCGGTGTGAAATAAAGGTAGTAATTATTTAACCCTTAAACTATATTTAAATAAAATTATTAATATATTAATATTTAAATTCTAACCTATATCTCCCCTTAAGCTTTAACAAACTCAGCATTTTAGATAACTTTAACTAATTACCAAACTTAGGATCTACCCCAGCCACATAACCTTTTATATACACTTTAGATGATTTGTTAGGGCAATCCACTCTAGATCTAGGCTAGGCCGGTGTTTACTTTCCTATTATGTACCATATTTTTTATAATTTTACTACATGTTATGAATGATTATACTTGACGTGTCTGCTTACTTTTTACTATACTCTGTGGATGATTGATGTGTTTGGCGACTAGATTATCCTTATGATATGAGCGATCTGGATGCTCATATAGTTTTCTACATGTGGCCAAGCTCATGTAGGGCAATAAAAGGGGGCTAAACAAATAAAAATCAATTATAAATATACTTATACAGGTGCTTCAGTTGTTAACTCCCCAAGAAATAAAAAGAGCGTGAAAGTGTGTTTGTTTATTTTTTTGTATATATATAACTGCTTGGGAATATATATTTGATTTATCATATACTTAGGATAACCCTGCATGAGAGTCTAGAATTTTATTTCATATTAAATGTAATTTGTGCAAGAGTAAAGTGTTGTGAAAGTGAAGTTTTGAGTTGGGATATATAGATCCAAAGGTTGGATTCCAAAAAGAAAATGACACCCCTTAGGGGAGTAGCCCTTTTTTACTTGGAGATCCAAATTTGGATCACTACTTCCTTACCCAAAGAGGAAAGAGTGGCATTCCCCTTAAAGGAAGTGCTCTCTTATCCATTTAAGGTAGTCTACTACGAAAAATCCAAGGAACCTGAAGGGGAACAAGACTGAAGATCTGAAAATAAAGAGTATCCCACTCAAAACTACTTGTGTCTCTATTAGGTTTAGAATTCGAGTTGTTGTCAATTGTGCCCAACCACTTTACTTTATGCAAGAGTCTAGTTTATAATAAGAAAGACAATTTGCCTATGGATATTTAGTAATTAATTCATTTATATTTGATGTGTTGATATGATTGCCTATTTTTCCTAGTTTTTTGGTGTTTGCATGCCGCTTTTGCTTTCGCCTAGATATGTGAGACTTATAAGGGTGTGAATGTTTTATACTCATAATAAAAAAAAAGTTTAAAATTTAGCGAGTCTAAATAACATAGAAAGATAACGAATATAGAGAATTAGTCAGGGATCGACCCTGAGGTCGCATGCATATTTATGCATTTCTTCTCTTCTTATTTTAGACCCTTCCCCTCCTACGGGTAGAGTTCGAATAATCTGACCTATGAGGATGAGATGCCAGACCTGGGAAAGCCCAGTCTTCTAAAAAATTATTTTTTAAGCCTGTTTTTAGCTTTTAATCATTCATGATTTATAGTTGTCGACTAGCATGCATCGTATTAAAAATATATTTTAAAGAGTCAAAATTTTAATTGCATTAGTTCTTAGCATTTTTCATCAAATATAAGTTAAAGGGGTTAATTAGGAAAATCTCTAGATGTTAGCCTCGGCTCTCCAAAAACTTAAAGAAAATGCTCTACCACTCTTTCATAAAAAGATTGATTCATGTATTTTAAATCGATTAGGTGGTTAGCTGGCTCCCCAATCCAGGCCAGGGTAAGTACAGATCTTCCACTGCATTAGTTAGGTTCAGACAACTATAGCATAGTGTCCAAATTTAGACTTAGGATCCGGGGCAGATCATTGATTATAAGACCCCAACCTTCGGGAGTATAATCCCAAATTTCTAATAAAATGCTCAACTTTAATTAAATCTCATTTCAATCTAAAATATAAAGTCCAACACTTAGATTAAGTTGGGACACTTCTGAATGGTTCTGGAATCTCAAAGTGTCACATACTTTTCTTCCATTGATTCTATTAATAACTGCTCAATCTTGATACATTCCCCTTTGTGTTTCCAAAATTCACTTCTTTTTCATATAACTCATAAAAAATCTTTAACAAAATTTCACCACTATTTTAATCAAGAGTTTTCGTAGGAGACTCTGTCTCCCTACGATGTAATTAACTACGAGGGCTTGCGCTCGTAGGAGATTTAGAACCACACACGTACCTGATTTTAAAATTTGATTTTTCAAAATTTATATTAGATTTCTTTGGGAAAGATTAAAGATGATCGTTATCATCGTATTCGAAGAATTATCATTAAATGATATTTTCTCCCTTTGGGGAGATATATCTTTCTTTGATAAAGCTTTGGATATGAACTCAACGATCACACTTCGTGATTATTATAGCTGGATATTTAGTTTAACCTCATTTTGGTCCTTTGGGTCATATGAAGTTCTCTTTAGCATCCTGTCATAATATCCAAGATGAGATTCACAATTCTAAATCTGAATCCCGTCCTGAAATTCTATTTTCACCTTTCGAGGTGATATACATTTTCTAACGAGATAATTCGATTCTAGAATTAGAATTTAACTTTAATTTTAAAATTACCAAAGAAAACCAAACTTTTCAAAAGCCTATTTTCAAAATTCCACCAACAGTAATCTTTACACCCAATGAAACATAAAAAATAATTCTTGGAACTATCAAACAACCTCTGTGTATTCATCATACATATTTATGCTTCGTTTGAGGCGACTTCTTATTGTTTATTAAAGCATTTTTTTTAATTAAAAAAATTTAAATTTATACTAATTTTTTTTTAAAGAAGTAGGAAGAAAGCCGTCCCAAACGAAACCTTAGTTTACTAATAAATATTGAAAACACATGAATTAAAAAATCTTGCAACCAAATAGTTGCTCGGTTATAACAAAATAAAATGGACGATCGCAAACATAACCCTCAAAATTTAACTATTTATAAAACTAACACCACATTATATATATTTTTTAAATTCTTAAATAGATATTAGAATTGACACATATTTTCCATTTTTATCAAATTTTAAATAGTAGAAAAAAGGGTAAGCATTATTAGCTTTAAATTAATTTAAATTTGAGTGTTATGTATGCAAATTTTTAAAATAAAAGATTGAATTTAAATAAAATATATAGTTTTTAAAAGAGTTAGAAATTTCAAATTTATTTAATAATGTGGACCGATATTTTTTTTTTTCTTTTAGTTTCTGTTCTTTTAGTTGGCGCGGTGAAAAAGGAAAACGACTGGCTCTCGGATGGCCGGCTCTTATTCCCCCATTCTTTTGTGGAGAGGAGAGCTCTTTTATTTTCCCTTTTCTCTCTCCCCTCGTTTACCTGTAAGCTTGCTATTTGCTTCCGTCTTCCTCTGGCTTCGTCGTGTCCATATCTTGTCTTCTAGAAGCTGCAGCGGCTGACGCCCATCGACAGCGGCTGCTGGCCAATGGAGTTCGATGGGGGCGGTCGGCCAATGGAGTTCGATGGCGGGGGAGGGTACAACTGCCACCCACGAGGTCGGCGAACTTAGCCGTGACCGAAGCGTCGGCGTCGTCCCCGCTTGCCACGTCTCTCGACGAAGGTCAGGGCTTTGCGCTCTAGGGTTCCCTTCCCTGTTCTAGAATCCGCTACTCGTCGTACAGTTGATCGATGCATTGCCGCATTATTTTTTCTACTTTTTTTGGGTTGAGGCATGGGCGGGTGGCGATGTTTGAAAGAAGAGGAAATAATGATTGGATTATTCTGAGAATTTGGGTTGGTTTGGGTTATCGTCCGATATTGCATGCGGAATTCGGGAGTTGGAATTTTACCGCTATACTGTTCAATAACATTGGAAAATTCCCGAATTTTTTTTTGGTTTCAATAACTACTGACGCTTTATTTAAAAAAAAAAACCTTTTTTTAATGATCTTTCGTATCTTATGCTGTCTGGAACTAGATGATGGTTACCACTCGGGCTAGACGTCGTAAAAGCCTCCACTTGTTGGCTGAGAGGTCTGTAATACTCAATTTTAGTTGGTTTCGTAGTTGGTGGGCGTTTGTCTGGGCGAATTTTCCTTTAAAATTTTCCGTTTTTTCTCCATTTTCCCCTTCCACGACTCTTCTTTATTTTACTAAGTTATGGGCGAGATGATACTGATTGAATCCGCGCTTAATCAATATAATATAATTTTGTCCTTATTCTCTAACACAAGTTATCATCTTCGAATCCTGCGATTGTCCTTATTCTCGTACGTAGTTTTGGCTAGTTTCTGAGAATGTGAACGTTTCCAATCTAAGCGTGTGAGTCTGTATCTAATGCGTGCATTTGGTGCTGATGCAGAATCGATGTGGCCAATGAGTTTGAGAGTAGGTGACAACATGGAGCCTGGACCTTTTCCAGAGCGTCCGGGAGAGGCTGACTGTGCTTATTATATCAGGACCGGCCTATGTAGATTCGGTATTACTTGCAGATTTAATCATCCTCCCAACAGGAAATTGGTAAATCGAAAGTCTTTTTAAATAATTTTGTTGAACTAATTCGCTTATGATCCGGTTTTATCTGATTTTGACTGTATTAATGGAGTTACTTGTTGCACTTTCATAAAATTTTTATTTTGTCGTTACTGTTGTTTTTCCTGAGTGAAATATTCTTGCAGCTGTGCGAAATCCTTGGTCCTTTGTATCCAACCATTAACTTTTCACACAGAAAAAATGGTCCTGTTTAAATATGGTACATCTCAGGGCTGAGAGATACATGATTAATACTAATCTTGGTCATATGGTTTGCTTTTCTGATATGTATATATTAAGCACTGGAGTGACATGATGTGCAAGTATTTGCTTCTCTTGAGTTTGCATGATTTCCTAATTTCTAGGTTCCCTATGTTGTTGTGGTGTTTCATATTGCTTGGTTCTCATTAAATTGCTTTTCTAACTTTTACCGTAAGTCTTATCATGTTTTGCAGGACAGTATACAACAACATCAAGCCTTTATCCCATTACGTGGGGTCGGCGCAGGACAGTATAAAAGTTATAAATTAGTTGTGTTGCTTGTCAGCAATGTTTTTATTTACCTGTCTTGTTTGTTTTTGATATTCTATCTTCTTTCATGTATGTTTGTTTTTTCCTATCAATAAATCTATATTTTTTTTTTCTAAGGTTTGTTTGTTTGTGGTCCTCTGCATGAATTAAAATTATTGTAACTAAATGTTTCTCACTGTAGTTGCCAAGGAAGTTGCTCTTAGGGTGTTTTGAAGAGGTAACTGGAGTGTTTCCAAGATAGATTATTAACTATTTGATATGGAGGGGAAGAGGAACAAAGATATTGGTCCAACCCAGCCTACCAGCTAGGGCTGAATCAGCCCTTGGGCTGGGTGGAACTCTCAGCAGAACCAAGGGGGAGTTCGGCCCCCCTTGTGAGGCCCAAGAAAGATATAGATCATTATGAAAGGAGGAATTAAGTGGAAGTTATTTAGAGAAGTTTTAATTAGAATTGAAGGAAATAATATGAGAGAGAAATTAATTAAGGCAATAAGGGAATTAATTGATGCTTTAATTCCAATTTGAATTCAAAATAAGAGAGGGAATTAATTAAGGCGGTAAAGTTGTTTGAGAGGAAATATGAAGAGCTTATTTAAGGCCTTATTTTGTTATGAGAGTAATTGGTATTTTGTTTGTTTGTAGTTTTTTTCTTGAGGGCTTCCTAACGACATCTAGTTTGATTGGGAGAGCCGAGCTAGCTTTAAAATAGTAGATCAATTTTATCTTTCATTATTGTTGAAGTATTAATTAAAAAAACCAGCCTCTATCTTTGTGTTCCTCCACTTCTTCTTATTTATTGTGCTGTTTCACTTCCAAATCGTATCAATTTGGTATCTTAGCACTTTTTTGGGACCTATGGAGGCAAAGATGGTGGATGTGTTGGAAGGCAAAGTGGAGCAAATCAAATCCCGCTTGGTAGAGAAGTTCTCAACCATCAAAGGAAGGCTTTCATCCATGGAATGAAGACTCTCATCCATAGAGAACCGCTTTGAAAACTTGGAAGATATGATAAAGAAAATGATCAAGACGCAGTCGAAAGCTTCACCGATGATTCCTAGGGTTGAACCAAAGAGAAAGAAAATTATGGATGAGATGATGAGAAAGCTCATGGAGATGCGATCCAAAATCCCCCCGGCGGTTCCAATTGCTAACTTTAACCAAGATTGATTGGGATTCCATTGGCCGAATCTAAGGGAAAAGTGATCGGACGGAAGGGGTTCTACAAGAAGAGTTTCTTCCATCAAGAGCCACCTTCTAGGGCTCCGATAAAGGGTGGATCAGGATTTCTGGAAGGGGGGACAACAAAGAGGAAATTATGTGGTGGAGGTGGTAGGGTGGTCAACTATTATGGGAGGCATTTCGAGCAAGGGGAGTGGATGGTGGGGGTTGAGTTGAACCATAGGACCAGGTCATGCAAGAATGGATGAAATAAAGGTGGGAGTTCCACCCTCGATACACGGGGGAAACATGGAGGGATCATGACATCAGCTACACTGGAGGAGGATGAAGTTATTGGGGCGGTGGCGATCCTAGGGTGAGGAAGTTGAGGATGCTAATATTTGAAGGGGATGATGCATATAGGTAGGTGTGTCAGGTGTAAATGTATTTCATGGTGTAGGGCTATCTCTGGAGGGGAAAACCCTTGATTGTTTCCGATGGACGATAGCATGACCACTAATTGAGTAGCTGAAGAAAGTTATGACCGGCGTCCCATCCTTCTACCTTGAGGATAAGGTGCATCTTGAGGGGGGGGGGGGGGGGGGGGTATTGATACGGCGAGAGAAGGGGAGCAGAGAGACTAATCCAACCCAGCTAGCTAGGGCTGAATCAACCCTTGAGCCCAACAAAGGTATTGATCATTATGAAAGGAGGAATTAAGGGAAAGTTATTTAGAGAAGTTTTAATTAGAATTAAAGGAAAGTATTCTAATTTTGAATTGCAATAGGAGAGGAAAATTAATTAAGGCAATAATTAATTTCTATTTTAATTCCAATTTGAATTCAAAATAAGAGAGAGGTTGAGTGAACCGCATCAAATCTTACTTTTGAATTTTTTTGCGCTTCCATTTGTCTTCTACTTGGTGATGAAGATACACTTACTTCTTATTAGATGCTTCTGGATGGTTGATTTGAGATTTCCCAGATTCTATTTTCTCAAGAGAAAAAATTCTGTAAACATTGTGACTTTCCATTATGGAGCCGTTAAAGTCTTGAACTATGTTGGGAATGTATATCTCATCTAGCTAGATAGTGAATGCCCAAAAGCCAGGCATTCAAAGTTCTTAAGAAACAAAGTTATATAGATTGGGTGGGTAGTAAACAATTTCACATCCTCCCTCAATGTTATAGGTTTGTTAAGATCATGATCAAGAATTTGATTAATAGTGGGTTTGAGAGTATTGTTGCATGAAGTTTTAGGTGTTATTGAGTTTGGATCAAATTCTTCGATTTGCTTTAGAAGTTTGGTTTCCTCTAACCCAATTTGGCCCTTCTTCATCCTTGTGCAAACATCTAACTCAGTTTGCCATATTGATTATGATTTTGTTATTGGGATCAAGAAGCATGATTAGGAGTTTGAGAAAAAAAAGGACTATAGAATTGAAATTGAGGATTTGAGATAATTTTCATTTGCGAAATGAATGTTTCAATGGAAATAGGTTCAAGTTGAGTATGACTCTCTATGTGTTCTAATGATTCCAAAAGCGGTATTCATATGCATTGTTCTCCACTTGAATATCAAATTTAAGTAGTATGGTTGTTATTCGAAAAATCTAACATCCACTCAAATTGTAAATATTTTTTTGTAATAAGATAATAACACTTGTATCGTTTTTGATTTGGGGAATATCCCAAAAATATGCATTTAATGGCTTTGGGATTAAGCTTGCTCCAATTCTATTAGCGTACATGAACAAAGATTGAGGATCCCATTACTATTATAGAATGGTGGAGATTAGATGAGTCTTTGGATATTATTAAAGATGATTATGACATGGGTTTTGATATTTCTAGACTTAAGTGGGAATTTTATTTATGGTATATATTGTAGTGAGGATGTTATCGCTCCAGAAAATGAAATATATGATATATCTAACCATCTATAGGTCATATATGGAAGTTGGATGCGAACAAATTGAAGTAGATAGTCAGAGATAGAGCACTTTGTCTTGGTCATGGAGTGTGCTTTTTCAAACAACTCTAAGGTGCTTTCTTTGCTCTAGCAAATTTTCTTGCATGTGTCCCAAGTCTGTTTAGCCATCACATAAAGCTATAAATTTTCTCCAATATCATTGCTCATGGAGTTGAGCAATGACATTTGCAAGAGGATGTACCTTGATGTATGTTTTTTGCTGATGATATTCTTGTTGTTGATAAAACTAGATAGGGAGTTGATGGAAAACTTGAATTATGGAGGTCAACCTTAGAGTCTCAAGTTTTTATTTTGCGTAGATCTAAAATCAAATACATGGAGTGTAACTTTAGTAATAATAGATCTAGTAGGGGGATTGTGACTTTAGTCGATCAAGTCATTAAAAAGAGTGCATGTTTTAGATATCTCATGCCTATTTTTCAAATCAACGATGAAATAGATGAAGATGTTATTAGTAGAATTTAAGTTGGATGGTTGAAGTGGAGGAATGCATCGGGTTTGTTTTGTGATAGAAAAGTGCCCTGTAAATTTAAGGGAAAATTCTATATGATAGTGATAAGCCTGCAATGTTTTAGGACGTAGAATTTTGGCCATTAAAAGAAAAGCATAAAGTTAAGTGTTGTACAGATGAGAATGCTTAGTTAGTTGAGTGGTTTTACACTTAGAGATAGAATGTGAAATGAGTATATACATGAAAAGATTGGAGTAGCTCCTGTTGAAATAAGATTAGAGAGAGTGACCTTAGATGGTTTGGTCACATAAAGCGCAGGCCTTCCGATGGCCGGTTAGGAGAATAGATGTATTAGATCCGGCCTATGTTAAGAAAGGTAGAGGTAGATCTAAACAAACTTGGTTAAGAAATATTAAAAATAATATTTTTATCAGATTTAAATGAAAATTTGACTCTTAATAGAAAACAATGGAGAAAAAGGACTCATGTAGACGATCCCACAGTGGGATAAATGCTTGTTGTTATTTTTGTTGATGTATCATTGCTTATGGAGTTAATGAGCAAACGACACCACAAAACAAGAAATTTTCTTCAAGATTATTTATTATGGTGTTAATGGTTAAGAAATCATCATATTATAATATTATTCTTTGCCTACCTTTCTCTGAACTTTGTATCTTCCTTCTTGGGTGGGATTGGCTCTGATGGTATAATCATCATTTCCTTTTCCATATACGAACATCATTACAAATTTTTGACTGGTGAAGGTATTTGTGCCCATTCAATTTTTCATGTAATGGGGAGAAGACTTCAATCTGATCGTTCATTTATGCTAGAGATTGCAGATTATTCATTGAGGTGGCTTTGAAGGACTTTGAAGGAGGCAGAGGAGCTCTGTTTACTGGTGTAGAGAGAAAAAAAAAAAAAAAAACACAAAGATAATGAGAACAAGTTAATATGAGGAGGTCATCAATCTTCACTAACATGAAAGCAATAATCTCAATATTTTAACTAAATTATTTTGTTCAGAGTTGCATGAGACTTATATATATAGAACTACAATGAAGCAATGCTTGGAATACGCCTATTCTAACTCAATGCTTGGTATTCGTCACTTGACTTGAAAAAATGGGGCCAACAACAATAACAACATCAAACCTTTATTCCACTACATTGGGTCGGCAACATGAATTCTTTTTTCTCCATTGTGTCCTATTAAGAGTCAAATTCTCATTTAAATCTAGTAAAGAAGGTCATGGCCATTCAAGGAAAATAGGAAGGAGAGTGGAAATCTGATGGAGTGCATGATAAAATCCACAAAGTAGAGGGGTTTATAAAGCCATTTATGGAAGGAGAGTGGCACTTGATCCAACTTAAATTCAATTCCACACAAGTAGGGGCTAGTAATACCTTGAACCAATCCATCTTGCTTTAACTTTTGTGAATATTTGATGATGATGATGAAGTAGAAGAATATAACATTCAAATTTGATGTATGTCTCTTGTTTGGGATTTGTACTAGTGATGGATATGCAGGCTGTGTTATGTCACTCTCTTTCTCGCTCGCGCTTTCACACATACACGTACACTCACATATGCGTGCTATACATTTAATTATTTATGTTCCTAATTTCACGTTCAAGATAAAAAAATGTTGATGTTGATCTATAATGTATGAACAATTTGATTATCTGATTTCAACATTTTTAATGAGGATTTAACTAGGTCAAATTTGATGAAGAAATGGGCAACTTGTAATGTCCCTCACTATAAATACTACTATATTATTTTGTTAAAGTCAACTTCATTGAAATTGTTTTGAGTTATTTTTATATGTGCTCGAAATATTTCATCTATTTTGAGTTATCCTACATTATCTAATTATTGAATATTTTATCTCACTATCTGGATTGTCTGTTAGGGTATAATTTTTGTATGCTCAATGAATGATCAAATCATCTTAAATTTTCATAAAATTGGCACATATTACTTTTCATGATGAATTTTGAGCTAAATGATTTTGATTTTTTAATTGGATGTTTAATGATTGAAAAATAAGCCAAAACAAAATTACATGGAAAAATGTCTATTCATATAAAAGGATAATATTCTGTTCTTGTACGTAAGTTTTTGGAGTCGGAAATAAATAATTTGAAGACTAGACTTTTTAGATCATTAACTTGGCAGAGATGAAACGAATAATATATAAGTATCCATGCTTGGGAGTTGAATTTGTGTTGGCTGTGTGGAAGCTAGATAGAGAACATCGAAGTATAATTGGAGATAAAAAGTAAAATATGAGGAAGAGTGGATCGTTAAGTTTCTGAATTGCATCTCAACAAGTGTAGTTACATAGCTAGATCTGGGAAAAAGACTAATATTGTATGCTAGGCTTGATTAGTTTTTTTTTTCTTACAATATAATCCCATTCTTTTATATTAGATAGATGGATTTCCATGAGGATTCGTTGGTCTTACATTCTTAGGGAACAATTGTGTAAATACTGCAGTTTTGCTCGTTTGGTCTTCCTCTTCATCCCTGTTATCCTAATTTTTACGCGGGGGAACTAATACATTTTATGCCTTATTTATGGTGTGTCCTTCCATCTTTTTTGTTTATTAATTAGGTGGAATTGAGTTTCTAACTATGCATGTCAAGAATTATTTATTAAGTTTTGTATCTTTTCTTATTATTAATTATGTGGAAGTAGAATGCTTTACTGTAAGTATCCAGGTCCATAAATACCTAAATTTTTTTAGCTGTTTTAGTTTTCTACTCTTTCAAATTTCCGTATGAACTTTTATGACAAAGTTCTATAGAATTGATGGTCTTGATTAGGTCATGTTCAATGTCAGGCTGTGTCAAGGATGAAGGGTGGGTATCCTGAAAGAATAGGGCAACCCGAATGCCAGGTATCCACAAGACCTCTCTCTTTTACTTTATTTTGATTTCTATTTGACAAGGGCATTGATTATAGTCTTTTATGTTCATACGCTTTTAGGCCTCTCATAGGCTAATGCAAAGAAAAATAATATGCAAGATGAGCTTCGCATGTGGCCTTGCATGCATTTTGTTATTTTTAAAAATGTTTTTCAAAGCAATCTCAACATTTTGTCATCCTTCAGAAAGTATGAATATTCTTCTATATCAAGGAGACAAATGATCACTTATTTATTTATTTATTTTTTAAGTCTAGTCCTTATATATTATGGAAGGCATTCATATCAAGGCTCCACGTTCTCTATTTCTTGGAGCTTATTTTTGCAGTGGTTGAACAAAGAAGTATGGACATAAGATATTTACGCGACAAGGACATGTTGATTCAACTTTGCCTTGAGAGTAGGATCCATTCATGTTTGTGATATGATAAATAGATTTGTAACATGAAAATATTGTTAAAATTTAGCTATAGTTGAGATTCTTGAAGATGGATAGAGATTTAGATTCTCTTGAATAAGAGTAGAGATTATGAAATCATGTTAGAAGGGCTGGTGAGGGTAGTAGCTATTGAAGAAAAGATAGTGGAAAATAGATTTTAGGTGATTTGGGCATGTGTAATGGAGTATAGAAGATGTGCCATTGATAGGGGTTGTAAATTCTTATGCAAATTCTAATAAATAAAAGATTGAGAAGATTGGATTTTGTGCAAAATAATGTTGCTAAAAGTGCAAAAATATTTGTTGAAAATAGAGTGCCTTACACTTAAGAGAAATGAAGGGAATGAAGATTCATCAAGTCGATCTTAAACATTTGTTATATTAAATTAATGATAATGATGAAAAGAATAAGAAGGGAAGATTGAGGGAGGGAAACATTTCAAGAGGTTCAATATAATTGTACTGGGAAAGGTTCATAATTTAAATAAGGATTGTGTAAGAGAAGTGACTGAGGAAGGAAGGAAATATAGAAAATAATAATAATATGTCCGTGAATTTGTTGAGCTTAGAATGTATTTATGTATGATAAGACACTGTGACTCTCTAGAAGTGTTTGTTTTTTGTTTTATATTGTGTGTTTGGCATGTTACTGTTGTTTCTGCAGAGTGCAAAGCCTCTGGGATTGTCAAGTAGATTTGAACATAGAGTGATTAAAAGTAAGCATCAGAGTTAAAATTGGATTGGACTAGATATAAGTTGCTCAAAATCACAAGGGCTATGACCGATTTATGCACTTAATGTGTTCTCAGTTCTCAAGATTTGTATGTGAAGTATTCAAGCATGTTTTAAAAAAGAGGTTTTGAGAATAAAAAATTGTTACAATAAATATTTTGTCAGACACGATGCTTGGAGTATTTGAGTGGCTACAAAGGCTGCAACACCCCTTCTAGAAGTGTCTATAGTCCATTTGTTAAATTACAACTACAAGCCATGAAATGTTATATGAAAAATGGCTATTTTGTATGCACAAATCTGTCAGGATATGGTTCGCAACATCTTAACCCTATTAGATGGGGTCGATGATCGACCATTATTCATGTTCACTCTTTTAGCATGTGTTTTTATAGATGACATTTGAGATGTGTTATAATTTAAGATGAGTTTTGAATGACTCGATATAAACTTGAGCATTCATCAACAAATTATAAAAAAGCAAAGATAAAATTTTCTTCTTTATCATAGCACACTTCCTATTTTTAATTTAAATTTCTTGAAACATAAACAAAGGTGCTAAAGTTTCTTAATTAGCATGAAGAAGCATAATGGTGTAGATCAAGCAGCTTCTTTGCCTCCATTAGCTATTCCTATGAGAATTTTGGAGGATCTGCCTCAAATCCATTATTGTTGTGTTGCTTTTAATGGACCCTTTTTTGCCAATTCACTTATCTTAAGGATGAGCTAATCAAATCCATAATTTTCATTGATATTTTCAATATTGATGAGTTCATCTTCATCATTTTTCTTATACCAGTATTTTTGGGTTGCTTTATGAATCTTTATTTTTCATTTGTTCTTATTGACTATTGCTTGAGATGTTGAACCTATTCTTCACATATCATTTTGAATAATTTTATTCATATTTTCTTAGGTTTATCCTTTTCCTACCAATTTTTGACACTGCTATCTACACTAAGTGCATTTTCTACCATACTTTGTACTTGTTCAAACGCTGAAGTCTATTTTTCAGCTATATTATCTTTGCTGTATCTTGTTTATCTTGACTGCTCTTCTAATATAATAATTCTTTACTTTATTATTCTTAACCTTGTCACACAACCATCTTAATGTTCTTATTTCCACCATATTTAATTATCAATAATTTTTTTTTGCCCAACATTTGCATTCATAAAACGTAATCAACTTATAATAATTTTATAAAATTTACCGTTAAGTTTTTATGATATCCACTTATCGCATGATACTTTATAGGCACTTCTTCATTTTAATCGCACAATTTTAACTCATATTTCATTTTAACTCTAGAAATATGTTCTCATTTATATTCCTATTCTTCTAATCCAAGATGCTTTAGGCTTCGTTTGTGACGACTTTCTTCCTGCTTCTTAAAGCGGCTTTCTAGTCCAAAAATTTTAATTTTTGGACTAGAAAGCTGCTTTAAGAAGCATGAAGAAAACCGTCCCAAACGAAGCCTTAATCTATCTCATATAGGTAGTGCTTTGTTTTCTAAAAATATTTCATTTTATACAATCAATCATTGTTTTATTAATTATAATTTCTTGATTATTCGAAATATTCTCTCCATTGTTTTAAATTTTCATTTATTTAAGTAGATGTCTCATCGATTAGAATTTTGTCATCTATGAAAAGCATATGATAATATATTTCACTTCGAATATTCTTTGTCAGTACACTACAACCGATATAAATAGAAATTGACTTCATGTTGATATTTAGTGTAATCTTACTATAATTGAAAGCTTTTTGGTCACTATTTAATTACTTCTAATATTTATTAGTCTTTCATCATACATCTTTTTAATAACTTTAAAATACCTTTAACACACTTGTTTTTCTTGATGCTTATCAAATTAATTCTTGTGATATTTGATTATACACCTTCTATAAATAGATAAATTCCATATGAAGATCCTTTCTTAGCTCTTTATATATATATTTTTTTCATTAATTCTCTTCACACTAAAATACCTTCTATAGCATATTTTTTAGGCTTGAAACCAAATTGATTATCTAAAACTAACTTAGCATTTCTAAATTTCTGCTTAATTGTATTCCCACATAGTTTCATAAAATGACTCTTAGAGTTTTATTCCGTTATAATTATCCTAGACTTCTAATATTTCTTTTGTTATTAAATATTGATGTCAAATTGCTAATTATTTGACATGCTTCTGTTCTTCGAAATTACATTGAAAAGATTTGTTAACGAATTCATTACAGAATCCCCACAACTCCCTAGATTTGGATCTAAAACTTTACCTTTATCTTCTTTAGATTAAGCTTCATTTCTACTTATTTTAATTAATCTATAGTATAACTCATTATGCAATTAAAAAATACATTTTTCTCATAACTTAATTTAATAATTTTTCAATAACATCTCTTTCATTCATTAATATCTCCATTCTTAGCTAAGATCCTATTTTCTTCATTTCTAATACACTAACTTGATGAAAGTCTATAGATATTTTGTCTCTTACCTTAACTATTTTATAAATATCAGTCTCCTGTAGTACCAAGCCTGCTGTCTAAGGGTACATTATGGGCGACTACAGTTGTCTTAAAGTTATGTTTTTTTTTTAAAAAAACATTTATGAGTATTATGGACTTTTTTTCCTTTGACCCCATGTAGTGGGATAGAGGCTTGTTTAAAAAAAACTTTAGCCTTTCAATGACCTTGTTAGGAGAGTAAATGTATTAGATCCAGCCTATATTAAGAATGGTAGAGGTAGATCTAAAAGGCTTTGGTAGAAAATATTAAAAATGACTTTTTTAATTAATTTTAAATGAGAATTTGGGACACATTAAAAAAAAAGTATACTTGTAGCTGAACCTATGTAGTGGGATAAATGCTTGTTGCTGTTGTATCACAGTATAGCAAATTATTTCATAAAATGCTATTATCTACCACATAAATTTCTAGAAAATAGGAAAAAGTTATAGCTCCACAAGATTGTGGTAGTTTTTTTAATAGAAAGCTATGAGAAATTGGCCTCAAATAGACCCTAAATCATTAAGAATTTAAACATTTGATTTGTTCACAATCCTCTTAATGTGAAACCAACAGGAATTGCAAGAAAATAATAAATTTATTGTAAGCTTGCTACTTTAAGATTAGTGAGTCACATGAATTAATTTTAGGAATTATCCATTGACGTTTTTCTTTGGCATGCAGTTACAATTGTAGGAGAACAGACCAACTTAAAATCATATCAGAAAATACAATAAAACTAAATACGCTGTAATAATATTCCATAGGTTAATATTTAGAGCTTTTCACCTAGAGTTTCCTTTCTCACTCACACTCTATGAGAGGCTTTAGCGGAAAGTTATCTTCAGCACACTAAATGATGCCACCAAGAAAGTTATGACGTCGAAGGTCTTGATCCACAGGAAGGTAGCTGGAGAAGGAGGCGTAGGTGGACGCCCGATGAGTTGCCACTGTCCGGATGGTCGTTGTTCATCGTCTCGGCGAGATGAAATAGTATGCAGCCTATATAGTCTTTGACAGAATCTTCAAACTCCCAGTCGGGGTCAAAGAAGGGCAATTGAAGGATATCAATTTATCCTTCAGAATTGTACACAAATCCATGGTCGACTTTAGGATCGGCCATCCATGAATATGGGAGTCTTCATTATTGTGAACCTTGGATTCTTTGAAGGCCGATGGCTTATGCAGGAGGGAGAAGAGTGGGGAGCCGGTGGCTTGGTGGGTTCGGATAGAGAAAGGGACGGCTAGGGTTAGGGAGGGGGCTTAGGATCTTTAGGTTAATTACCGAGGAAAGTAATCAATCCAAAGGATTAATGAGAGTGGAGGGAAATTAGGATTCAAATTTGTATCCTAAATTAGGGCAAGGGGAAGGGAGGGCCGGTGGCATGCATGGGGAAGGGGGAGATTGGGGTGAAATTAAATGCCTCCTAATTCATGATCTTAAATTAGGAATCAATTAATGGGATCAAATCTGATTTAAAATTAAATTAGACTTAAATTTAGGTACTTTCCTAATTTAGATGGGTTAATTTAGGAAAATATTTGAAAGTTCGAATTTGAATTTCAAATAGGATTAAAATCTTTCCCAAATCAATTTGGTTATTTTAGGCAAGCAATAATGATGATTAAAATAATCATCAAGAAGGTCCGAAAGAAGGGGCGGTGGCTAGGGTTCGGGGAAGGTGGAGGGGCCGGATTTTGGAGGGCTAGGCCGACACTATGGTGGGAGTAGGGAGAGGAGCCGATGGGTGAGGGGGAAGATTGGGTGGTGGTTGGAGGTTGTAGTACGGGGACGGGACAGCCGGCTGCTTGGCACAAAGGGTAGGGGATGGTCGGCGACCTGAAGCAAGGGGAAAGTCAGACCATGAGCCCGGAGCACCTCTGCGACTGGTGGGTATTGCTTTGTCCACACCTCGGGACTTCGCCGCTCTTGAACTCACAAGATCGAGAGAAGAAAATCAAAAATTTTATGAAGCAATCTTCAAAATTCCAATACAAAGTCTAGGGTCTCTATATATAGGCCTTCACAAAGAAGAAAACTCAACGACAAATATGTCCTTCGGGCTACAACTCACTAAACTCCCTCATAGGGGTACAAAGGTCAAACTAAAATAAATAATGATAGCAATACTAATACAATAACATAAAATAACTCATAAATAGATGCTCTTGATCGTGGCCGTCAATCTGCGATGTCTCCTGTGATAGATGTGATGGAATCTTCTACTGATGTCCTCATCACCTCTTTTGTAAGGCTTCTAGCATTCTTATTATCATTGTAAACTTAAATAGTATTTAACTTATGTCACCTTTTAATATAATCTTTTTTTCTTTAATAATTATTTTCTCACTCTATTAACAAATCTCCTTGCTAATATGTGATTTGTTTCTATACTTTCATAAGTCTTCTGCTACTAATTCTTAATGGAACTAGGTATCTCATTCTATAATCGCTTTGACTCAACTACAGGATATAAGTTGAAAGATTAACAATTTCTAACAATTCAAGTTCCAATATCTTATCCTAGGACAATCATTTCTTTTGATTTGTATTTTATTCTTCTAAGATAAATATTTATTACTTATCTATGCTGTGCGGTTAAATTCTTTGTTGAAACACTTTGCAATCTTCTTAATTTTTTTTTTTCAAAGTAAATGTTGGAATTGAAATTGTTTCAAACCTTGGCTCAACATAGATCTAAATCATATTGATTAGGGCTTAACCAAGGTTGTGTCAATGATTGGATTGTCAAGATTAGTCTGGTTAGACATTGAAATTAGACCTTGGTGAAAATCAAATAAATCAAAACTAGGTTGGGTAAGACTTAATTGAAACTGTTGTCATTGATTCTATATTTAAGAGGGGAGTTGAGAGAAATTTTAGTCAAATGGACTAAGTTCTAATTAAAAGGATAATTAGAACTGCCTATGAGACTTTAGGTTGCCTTTAATTACCCAATATAATCTCTTTAACCATCCTGAAAATAGCCACTTTGAATACTTAATTAATCAAGCCAAATCCTTGTAAGCTTTTACCATGCACTTAACATACTAAAAGGTGCATGATTGAGCAAGATCATTAGGTTAAAACAACTATCATGCTAATTCATATTAATTCATTAGGTTAACACTACTATCATGCTAATTCATAGTAATTCATTCCCTCAATAGAAGCCTTTCCCTGTATAGCTCCTATAAAGCAACCACAAGCTCTAACTCATAGCTATGCTCCTTACTATTTCTATTGTGGCCATGTGGCCCATGTCATTGCAACTATTAGTGTCCTGAATCCGCCGTTGAAGACTAGGCTAGTTACCATCTTTGATGAGGCTATATTGATGAACCAAAATGCAACCAGTGATCGTGTTACGAGTGGACCGGTCCCCTCTGGACCGGTCCGATGCTACTCTAGGCGGAAGCAGCAAAAAGGGGCGGAACCCCCTGTGGACCCCACGATTGCTGAAACTGATTTTGGGAGGGAGAATTTTGAATGAGGGGCTGTTTTAGGAAGTCAATTATTGTCCTTTATGATTAATTTATATAATTAGGAGATTAGGGGGGAAAGAGAGGGCATCTTGAATTTGAATGTAATTTGAGATCTAGGGTTTCTTGCTTGGGCTCTTGGCGTTGCCGGAGATTGTCGGAAGAGTTGTTCTTCCTCTCGAATCGAAGAACATTGTATCTTGCTTTTGTTTGATCATCTACTAGTGGAATATAAGTCCATTGCGTGTTTTTCTCTCAGATTTCCTACAGATTTCTCTGTTTTCTACTGTTTTCCTGCGTTTTGGGCTGATTTCCTGCAGAAAGACAACAACTCTATTGCTGTTTTCCCCACTCGAATCGATAGGAAATACTTGGATCTAAGTATTTCCTATCAGATCGCTATCCTATCCTTTACAATATTTGAAGCACAACCAACTTCTATCTTCAACAAAACACACTAGCAATCCAAATTGAGTAGAGATGGAGATGGACAGAATTCTATTAGTGAACTTTTTAAGCAAAGCCAAGCCCCTGGTTTTCCTAGCATGTGCTTGAAGTTCTTTCCTTTTTATAAATAGTAACCCCCACCTCTCTCTCTCTCTCTTAGTGACCTAAAATTAGGCTAACAAGGTGAGGATTGGTGGGGTTTTATAAGGATTTGTGCAAAGGCAACCCGAGCTTTGTGGCAAGGACTTTTTTATAACCCTGTATCATTAAACTTTGGACCAAGATCATAGAAGTTATCGACTTGTTGTAGAGACCCCTCAGCCTAATTCTCCCTAAACGATATATAAAATCATAAACAAAACTAAATGGACTTTGAACCTTTATTCTTTTGTAGTCAACACTCACTGATTTTCATGGAGGTTCTAATGAGGCTAGGTGGTGAACTTTGGCATTATCAGACTACTTATGTGACCTTTAGAGGGCTTGAAGAAAGTGTAGAAAGAAATTTCATGCTTACTTTTTTGGCTTTGTGATTTTCATGGCTTCAAAAGGTATCCATAATATGTATTTTTGCATGGACATATCTGTATACTCGAGCAACCCATCATTGTCGTATCTCATTTGAAAGCTAAATGGGGCTTACTATTCTAGCCCATGGTTTTCTCTTGTTTGGAGGTTGAACATAGGTAAGGGCCTTAATAGAGGCATGGATGATTGATAGGTAATAACACCAAATAATGGAAAACAGTGCATAGAGAAATTCTGCAGTAATGCAGCAGTTTTTACCAAATCTGTAGGAAAATCAGGGAGAAAAGCACTTGAAATTCAATAGTAGAAGAAATGGAACAACCTGATACAATGAATCTTCAATTCGTGAGGAAGATTCAACTCTCCAAATCTCTAGCCAAATCCTAGACCCCAAAACCAACACCAAGATCTCAATTTTAGATTTCAAATTTCAAGATAATCCTAATCCTAGTAAGAAGAGACTAATTAAAGCAAAAGGACAATTACTTAATCCCTAAACAGCCCCTAATTTGAATTTTCCCTCTAACCCAAACTTAATTAGTGTGTGGGCCCATTCCATTAGCCACCTCTCTCTCTCTCTCTCTCTCTCTCTCTCTCTCTCTCTCTCTCTCTCTCTCTCTCTCTCTCTCTCTCTCTCTCTCTCTCTGGTTCCGCCCCCTTTGGCCCGCCTATTGTAGGTGAGAACCAGTCCAGGATGGGCCGGTTCAGCCGGCCCTCCTTGGACCGGTCTAACATTACCTCCCTCCCGAAGACTCACATTGTCCTCAATGTGAAATAAGTGTAATTGATGCTTCATCTTCTCATACGGTTCCCAAGTGGCATCAAAGTCGGGAAGGCCAGTCCATGAAATTAGCACTTCTTTGCCCCCCTTGACCTGATCTCACCACCTTTAGCTCCAATGGTTATAAGACCACTTCCAACTCCTCAATCAGTGTCCCTGGTAACTCTGTGCTAATTGTATGCTCCCCGAGAGCTTTCCTCAGCTGAGACACATGGGATATTGGGTGTGTGGTGGCAGTCGGATGTAACTTCAACCGGTACGCCATTGCTCTATTCCTTTCAACTATCTCGTAGGGCCTGAAATACCTGGGGGTCAATTTCTCGTCCTCCTATGGGCCATTGTCTCCTGTCTTTAAGATCGCAGTTTTAAGAACACCCTCTCCCCTACTTCAAAATGTATGTCTCTCCTATGTGCATCTGCTTGATTCATTATATTATTTTGCCCTCAATATTTCCTCTTCAACTCCTTTAGCACCCTATCCCTTTCTTTCAAGTACTACTCCGCTGATGAGACTGGCGCGCTTCCTTGCACAAAATACACAAAGTATGGGAGGTCCCTTCCATACAGCACTTTAAAAGGGGTCATATGAGAAGCTGAGTGATACTAGGTATTGTACCAATATTCGGCCCATGCTAAACCACTTAGCCCACATCAATGGTGTTTAGAAGTAAAACATCTCAGGTCTCCAAGCTTTTATTGACTACCTCCTTTTGCCCATTCATCTGAGGGATGATAAGCATTGCTTCTCTTAAGAATTGTGCACTGCAACCTGAATAACTCCCTCCAAAATCGACTGAGAAACATCTTATCTCGATAAAAAACTATCGACTCTGGAACCCCGTTCAATCTAACCACCTCCTTGATGAATGATGCAGCCATTGTAACTGCGGTGTAGGGGTGTTCTAAGGGAATGAAATGCGTATATTTACTCAGCCTGTCAACTGCCACCATAATGACTTTGAATCCTTTAGATCGTGGTGGGCCATCTATGAAATCCATGGACACTTCCTCTCATACCCTGCTTAGGAAGTGCTAAGGGTTGTAGTAACCCTGTGAAGCCATAGCCATACTCACATCCTTCTTTTTGACCAATAAGTATGGACTAGAGAAAGGACTTGGTCTGATAATCCTCGCCTTTAACGTCTTTATGATCAACTTTTCATTCTCATCCTTCTGAATTTGAGGGTAACGATATGGTCGTATGCTAATCGGCGACACCCCCTCCTTTAAATTGATTGCATGATCCTGCTCTCTTATTGGTGGTAAGCCTTGAGGCAGATGGAAGATCTCACTGAAATGTTGTATGAGTGGTAGTACTGCAAGAGGAATGTCTCCCTCTTCCCCTAATCTGACCCCTTCCAAGCGTTGCAGCTCCACCAAAATGCCTCCTCTCACCTCCTATATGGTCATTATCATGGATTTGAGAGATACCCTAGCCCTGGACAACCCTGCATCACCCTGGATCACTATCCTCTTACCACCAGCTCCATCGTCAGTGCTCCCCAATTGACCTTGGTAGCTCCCAAGATCTGCAGCCACTTCATCCCCTGGATGACATCAGTGCTCCCCAACTCCAATGGGAGAAAATCCTCCCTCACCTGAATTCCTTGAATCGTCAACACTACTTCCCTATTCACTCATCTACCCATATACACATTCCCAGTTTCCATCATCACTCTATATCTTCCAGTGCCTACTAATTTCACTCTCAACAAATCTATGATCTGATTAGAGATAAAATTATGGGTTGCCCCACTATCGATCAACACCACTATCTCTCTATCAGCATCTCTCCCTTCACTTTCATGGTGTGATTTGAGGTGAATCCCACCACTAAGTTCAGAGAGACCTCCGCCATGTCCAGATGCAACTTCTCCTCTTCCTCTTTCCCGGACCCCACTCTCACCTCCCTCCTCTGCTTCCTCGTCATCATAGACGATGAGAACCTGAGAAGTTCGGCCCTTACACATATGCCCCGGCGTGTACTCATCACATTTGAAGCACAAACCCCTTGCTCGCTTCTCCTGCAACTCCTTCTCAGTAAGCTTCTTGAAATTCCCCCCCAAATCCCCCTCCAGTCTTCTCCTTTGGGGTTTCATGCAGACTTCTCGGTGTGGGTCCTTTAGGAGCTAAAAATGTGGTGGTCATCCGGTACGATCCCCCTGAGCTGCTACCTCTAGCCCCCCTCTCCAGATGCTTTTGGTCCTCAGCCAACTTTGCCAGCTCCATGGCATCTCCCAAACACTAGGCCTCGTCACTCTGACAGCTGCTCTGATCTCTAGTTTAAGCCCTTTCATAAACTTCTCTTCTAGCATTGTCTCAAAAAGCCAATCTAGCCCGCTATCTAGATACTCAAAGTCTCAAACCTGTCACGTAACTCTGCCACGGTCCTCTCCTGCGTTAGAACGAAGAACTACTCATAGAAGTCTCCTCCTCTTCTGGTTCTGAAACGTTCTAGTAAACAGTCCTTGAACTCTTGCCAACTCCTAATTGGTCGCCTCATGTCCCTCCACTGATACCAAGCCAACGCCTTCCCTTTCAGACATAGCCCCGCCGCTGTCAATTGCTCCTCGGTCAACCCGTTGACTGCAAAATATCTCTCTACTTTGTAGATCCACCCATGTTCATCTTCGCCCTCAAAGATGGGTAGCTTCCTTACTCTCGGGTCACCTCCATTTCCCCTGAATCCTTCATAGCTACCCATTCCTCGCAAAAGAGGTTCTCCCCAAGTGCCATGCTCTACCCTTCGGCGCTCAAACCCAAAGCCTTCAAAATCCGCTCTCCTCCTTTCAAAATCAGCACCCCGGCGTTCATATTCCTCATCTCTCCTTGCAAACTTTGTTCGTACCCGCTACTTATCTCCTCCCTAGAGAGCGGCTCTAGCAAAGGCATTTCGTCTCCTCAATCCAGAATCTCCACTTCTAGATTTTCCCTCCCCCTAAACTGGTTCGGGTTTCCACCTCTCCCATGGCCGCCGGTGGTTTCATTTGCTTCCGACGTCGCTGGATTGAGCTTGTCTTCAAGTAGCTTCTTCAATATTTTTTCCACGACGGCAAACCTTCCATCCATCTTTTCATCGACCGATGCAAACTGATTATGAAAATAAGAAGTTTTCTCTTCAAAATTTGATTTTAGTTGACCTAATTCTCATTCCAAAATTTTCACTTTCTTTTCGGCCATTGATTCCCCTTAGATCTACGTGCTTTGATACCAATTTGATAGGTAACAATACCAAATAATGGGAATCAATACAGCAGTTTTTACCAAATCTGTAGAAAAATCAGGGAGAAAAACACTTGAAATTCAATAGTAGAAGAAAAGAAACAACCCGATATAATGAATCTTCAATTCGAGAGGAAGATTCAACTCTCCAAATCTCTAACCGAAGCCTAGAGTCCAAAACCAACACCAAGATCTCAAATTTAGATTTCAAAATTCAAGTAAACCTTAACCCTAGCAAGGAGAGACTAATTAAAGAAAAATGACGATTACTTAATCCCTAAACAACCCCTAATTTGAATTTTCCCTCCAACCCAAACTTAATTAGTGTGTGGGCCCCATTCCATTAGCCGCTCCCCTCTCTCTCTCCCTAGTTCCACCACCTCTGGCTTGCCTCCTGTAGGTGAGAACTGGTCCAGGATGGACCGGATCAGCTGGCCCCTCTTGGGTTGGCTTAACAATGATCTAAATTGCCATAATGCTTTCAGGTCACTCATACAAAACAATATGATGTCAATTTTGCCTATATGGTCTACGCTCAAAATTATTGGATGTCATTCCAGTTAATCAAATAGAATAGACAAGGACCTAAATCTCGCTTGGTTGATTCCCAATTTATGTAATGGTCTTGGTGGAGTCAACATTTTGATAAGCATGCTAAGGCGTACTTCAAGGCTTTATCTTAAAATTACGTGATGCCAATTTAATTGATCATGCAGAATATTTAAGAATTTAGGTTTTATTTTGTTGACTCTTAGATGATTTGAAAGTTCTAGTCTTATCATCTTGATATTGTTGCTAGGGCGTAAGTTAGAAATTGTACAACACTCAGCTATTTTATCAGAAAAATAGTGCAGAATAATCAAGGATTTAGTTGTGACGTTATTGGCCTCTAGTTGATATGAAGGTCCTAGACAAGTCATCATCTCAATTTTCAAGCTAAGGTATTTAGATGATGCCCACCTAATTTATTAGACATAATGGTAAAGGACCTAAGTGTGGTTTTATTAACTCCCAATGTTTGATCAACAAGGACATAAATGCCTTTTATTGAAATGCATGCTAAGGTACTAATGTGCCCTAAAATGATAAATGCATAACACCAAAATATGCGTTAAAGCTCTAATGTAATATGAGGGAACCAAGTTATATCTTAAATGCATAACACCAAAATAAATCATATTGCATACCGAAATGTGTGATAAGATCCCAATGCTCCTCAAGGGGTGTAAACATTCTCTCTATGGAATGTTATTATAAGTAATTGACACCAAGCCACATTGGCCTCTTACTACCACATACATAACACAAAACCTAAAATAGTTATGACTATGGCATCATTTCCCTAGGTTGAACAAAAAAAAAAAATCCCTAGGTTGAATAAAAAAAAAAATCCCTAGGTTGAATTTTGGTTCACTTTGATAAAGTTGAACCAATCATGTCATGTCTTTGAGTCATCATTGATTGTGCCTAATACCTCTAAAACATGATTGGCTAAGCTTCATGCTTCTTAGGCCATTTAATCTTACTGATAAGTTAAGCCCATCACCAATGAAATGTACCAGGGTTTCACCTCGTGGTTATGCTTGTGGGTTATTGTCACTTGTGAATCAGAGGGGCGACCTTAGATGAGGTAACTCGTGGTTCCTAGTTGATAAAGATGCCCATCAATCATAAACAAGGCTTGTCAAATCCAACTTAGAGTCAAGTTTGCCCTCTTACTCAAATCAAATAGTCATTTCAAGATCCCTGACCAATTTTAATAACTTCATCATTTAAAACGTGAATTAAGGCCTTGTAGCTGAGGCTCGCTGAATCTTTGGGTTGAGATCCATAAGGTGTTATTTGGGATGATGGAACCAAGATCTTTATAAGGTTTTCCATGCCCATAACCATTTTTCTCAAACATGTAGCGCATGTAGAGAAATTATATGAAAAATGAGTTTTAAGTCCTCCTTAATGGAGAGTGCTCTCCCGAATATATTGGTAATTAAATACGGGGGCTTGCCTCAAGATTAAATTTCAATTGTAAATGTAAGCATGCACATCATAGTGAAATCTAATTATATAATTTACCTTTTGAAAGTAGTATTATATCTAGTTCTTACAAATATTGGAGTCTTTCCATAAGAGCTTACATATTTCTAATGATTTTATTAGAGAAGATTTATTTCTCCATCTTTGGAGGTCATATTGCTCCTGTTCTATACACACCATCCCCCAACAACATAGATTTCTTGTGACGTTATTGGAGAAGGCTCCTCTCTTTGTCTCAAGAGCAACACTAAGGCTTGACTTAGGAATTCGTGTTATACAATAACATAGACTCCATCCATTCCATGAAGGGATGAGCACTGTATCTTTATAAGGAAGCTCTGGTACAATAGTTGACTCCAGAAACTATCATCCCCATATAAAATGACTTTTGAGATGCTAAGATGGGTCAAGAGGAACAAACCAATAGCTTTTTTAAATTAATTTTTACAGGAGGCAGCCAAAAGGCCACCACAGAAGTCATAGGTGTCTTCATCCCATATATATAAAGTTCTCATGTTGCCTAGGAGAGAAGATTGAGAAAGAAGCTTGGTAAGGCAATAAATATCCAAGTAGGCCATTCTCATAAAAATAGAGGGCAATATAAAGGTGAAAATTTAGAGTGGCTCCTTAGAAATGATGCTTCAGGATGGGATTTATGCTTCAAATTCTTTGAGTTTCATGAAAAGGCATCACATAATGAACACTGAAATATATGTTATACAAGCATCAAAGATTTGCTATCTGAAGGTCTTGGCAATAAACTCACAGGTTGAAGCTGTAGATGCTTATACTTGCATTGTGAGCATTTTTCTATGAATTTGGATATTATAACTCCTAGAGATTCTTCATCTGAATAGCTCAACAACAAAGTTTGAGATCAAGATCTTAGATATCTTGATTTATATAGTTAGCACTAGAGTTTGACATTCAGGAGTAACCCCTAGAGTACCTAACATAAATGATTTTGGTAGAAGCCAAGTCTGACTTCACCTTATATTTATTTCCATGGGAATAATCATTGAAGTGGACAATTCCAAGGATATGAAAAGGGACCATCTTTTGCTAGAAGGTCTCAGCATGATCAAACTATTCTTAGCATCATTCACTGGTAGTGGTGTAGCAAATACAAGCTCAGCCAAAAGCCATATATTGACAACATACCACTAAATGGAGAAATTCTTATATAATTACCCTCAAGACATGATGCAATTAACCTAATCTATTCAGTCAAAATCATGGAAGCCAACCGAGAGGTCTTTATCTAGGAAGAAGTCATCGTAGATCCAAGATAACATATAATCCTATAATGAATATATCTTTCCCTCTTGTTGGATGCTCAATCTTAAGGATCTTGATAGACCTCTAGCTTGTCCGACATTGGATAAAGAAGAATAATACTTTAAGGAGACTTGCTTAACATTTTTTTTTTACAAGGATCTGTTCTCAAAGATTGACGACAAGCTTTAAGAAGTTCTTTTTGCTCTTAGAAGGACCCCTAAAGGGAGATTGTTAGTTTGTGTGGAATCCGCTTGTGTCGATCAATCTGATTGTACTGTTATGTCGAAGCTCAATTCAATTTATCATGTTTGTTGGGGGGTGGGGGTCCTCCCCCTAGTTGCACCCAAATTTTTTTTTTCATACAACCACCTGGCGCTGTGCACCTGAGCGCTTTGACCCTATGCAATCAAGTGCCCTAGCACTACAAAGTTTGCTGGAAGAAACGACAGAGAGTAGAGCATCGTAGTGCTCTAGACTCGACGTTGCAGCGCTGTGTAGTGCTGCAGCATTGTGGGTTTGAGCGCCACAACATCGTTAGATAGATCGGGATCAATGGTTTGAGCGCCGTAGTTCTCCAATATGGCGCCGCAACGCTGCGAGGCATACTGGACAACTTTCTTTCTTGTTTTTCTGAAGGGTGGCGTCCCTTGGTGTTATTTACTTAACTTTCTCTTGTGTTTTGTGTTTGAGAATGGTGTAAGAGTGAAGAGAAGCAATGAGAGAGCGAGAGAGAAGAGAGATATGTACTTATTTCTCCCAATTTTCATAGTGGACTTCTTGGTATGGTGTGGCTCTATGGTTTTTTTTTCCCAATTTTGGATTTTTTCACGTTAAATCCTGGTGTCCTTTTATTTCCTCTGCTTTTCTATTTTTCTTGTTTATTTCATCGCGGTGTTTAGTATTTTCTTCCATCCCCAACAGAGGCCTTGCTGCTCCTATGGGAGACATGTTGTATGGTGTCCAAAGGACATACTTTATTGATTTGGAGTGTCGCTTTGAATGATATTGGTTAATGACATTGCTTTCAATTATCAGTTGAAACCAAGTCTTGCATCGTGCCAAGAAAGCTATGTATAGGTAATGTGTAGAGCACTTGGACAAGCAAAGCTTGCTTCTTCCATGCCAAAAATGGTATGTATTGATGTTTTTAAGGGGCTCATGCATAAAGGAAGCACATAGAAAAGCAAGAATAAACTTCTTATTGCATCAAGATAGACATATCTAAGGATTATATAAAATAGCAAGGTTGTTTTTTTTTTATATCTTGTGTTCCATAGATGACAGCTCTGATGCGGACATTCGATAGTGGACGTTAATCAAAGGAAGAGGTGAAGATCGACGGCCTAGATTTCTCCATTTTTATCTTAGTTTATTAATTGTATTTTTGATTTAATTATGCATTTTCTATTTTTATCCTTAAGGGTCTAATCTTATGTAAGCTCTAGGGGCATGATCGTCTTATTTTATTTTCTTTTATTTCTGAGGCCTATGTATAAGGTCCTTGCTAGTGTAATAGTATGATGGAGTTTTAATAAAATTTTGTTATGCACTTTTGTTCTTTGGGAAGAACTTTGGTGAGGATCCCTATGAGAGGGAATCGGAGATTCCACCAGCAGCAGGATGGGTCCGGGCTCGTGGCTTGAAGTCCCTTAGCGAAGGGCGAAGGGCAACGTATCACCCGTCAACCGCTAGAAGCGTCTGAGCTCACGGTTTTTCTTTGTTTTTATTTCTTCTTATTTTTCCGAATCGCCACCTCTATCTTCTCTCCAATCCGCCGGTTTCATCTCCTCCACATAAACCCGCCGAGCTCTTCCCCTACTCCACCCAAAATCCTAACCAATCCCCTCCACCTTAAACCGTCGGCTCCCACCAAGCATAGCCGCCGGTCTTGCCACCTAATCTTCCCCTTCCCCACACCCTAATTTTACTACTTTCCTAAAATAGTGTTACTTATTTGGGAAGATTTTGAATTCAAAGTCAAATTATTTTGAATTTCAAATTCTTTCCCTAAATAACTCACTCCATCTTAGGAAACCACTTCAATCTATTCCAATCTGAAATAAATTCAGATTTAATTCAATGAACCTAGACACCCTCCCTCTCTCCCCAATTCAAATCTTCCCCATTAATTCCTAGGCTCATTAATGATCCTCAAATCAATCAATCAATGCCCAATTAATTCCTTCCCTTAAGGCTGAGATTATTTTCAGACTTTTGAATTTGTTTTCCTCCCTATTCAAGTTCATAATTTACTGGAATTAAATTCCTTTTTCCCCTCCTCTCTATTGCCGGCCACTTCCCCATCTCCTTTCTCTTAAACTAGTTGACCAAGCCCTTATTTCATCCCTCCCAACACAAATTCCTGCAGGTTTTCACTTTGCGAGCCTGCTGTCCTGCATACAAAAACCAATCCTTTTATGTCCCAAAGGAGATTAAGTGCTGTACTGAATCTCTCGTGGCTTCTCCTTGCTGTCCAGGATTCCTGTAGGCAGATTTCTCTCTGTTGTCCTCAAATTTCAACAGAAATACTCGCTGTCCTGCTTACTAGACGGCTTTTCCCTTGCTGGCCAGAAAATTCAGCGATGATCCTTGTTGTCTAGTCCTTTGGAAAGGCGACACTTGCTAACCAAAAGTTTTGTTGCATCAAATTTTCTTGTTCGTTCTACATCACTTGTAAAGAGGAGAGAATATTTTTTGAGAAAGAAAGTGAGGGAGTGAGAGAGAATTTCGATTGAGAGGGGGGAGGGGGGCTCAAAAGAGGCGCACTAGCCGAGTTGGTCAGAGGGAGACACTTGAGGTAGTGAAGGAATCTACATCTATAAATAAGATTGGTTGGCATATTATCATCTCCCAATTGGGTTCAAAGTGTTTCACGAGTGAGTGATGAATTCTTTTTGTGTTCGTTGGTGAGCCTTTGGAGTTCATGCAAGTTTGTTTTGGTTGATTTTATATGCCTTTATGCGACTTGTGGTGTAATTTTAGTTATTTTAATTGTCTCAATTTTGCTCTTTTAGTTTGTTATTTTCATCTATGTAGAGTTATTTTAATCCCAAAATATTTTTTCTTTAACTTTTTAGGTATATTTTGGATAAATTTTAGCATATCGTCCATGTCACTCCCATGAAGGGTCTTCCCACTATGCCAAATGAAGTGTTGTAAGGATAGTTTATGGTACATCATAGTCAAAATTAAGTCCATCACATCAAGAAAAGATGCATGCAGGTGGCTCTCAGAAACCTAAATGAGCAATGCATAATCCAAGCCTCTAAGAGAGGTACATATGGATATTTTTAAGCATATTTCTGCCTAAAGAAAGCTCATATAAAAGAAAAAATAAATACCCCACCGTATTAAGAAAGACGCACATGAGGATTATGAGAATGGTGGGTGGCTCCTTTATACTTTTTGTGCCATTGATAGTGCGATCGCGAGAAGGAGAGATTTGAGAGGGAGAGAGAGAATATCAACTATATGAGGGTGGTGTGTGGCGCCATAATGGTGCCTACAATAGGTGTTTGGAAAAGGGTCTCCTTACACCAAATTTTTAGAGAAACATGGGGCATTTTTTCACCCCATTATTCTATTTTATTGTTAATAAAATAATATTTGTTTTTATTTTTATGTCTTTATTTTCTATTATTATTACTTTTGTCTTTCCTTATTTATTATTATTATTATTATTATTACTATTAATTTCTTCTTTTCATATATAGATATATATTATCAATTTATCATTAATATTCTTTCTTTGTTTTTCAAGAATATTTGTGTGCATGAATTCCCTATGAATTCTCTCCTCTTTATGCGGCTCTTATTCCCATGTGTCGAACTGGAGCAATATGAGTGGACGGTGTTTTTTAACCATTTCGATATTCCAGAAACATCGTGACTATAATTTGTCAAAATGGGCGATGAATTTAGGACGATATGAATTGATTTTTATTTAAGTTATTTATTTTTTGTCGTAGTCATCGTATTCTATTCGTTTACTTGTTAATCACATATGAATGTCAACATCTTCTCTTATTTCAAAACATGTATTCACTATTACAAGATCATAATCTTATACAAAATAAAGCATCATGTCTCCCATTGCATTTCTTTTTTATACCACACCAAAATTAATCCTTTTATTGTCAATCCTAATAGAATGTATATGTCAATTTAATTCAATCCCTATAAATAATCTTTATTTTTTTGTTGTCTGTTATAGTTGTTCATCCATTGTTTTCAGAATTGGGTTTTTAAATTATCTTCTTATCAAATTTAGGTGCATAAGCACTAATCATTTTATAAATCCTCATAGATAATTATCTTAATAGAAATCATGATATCGCTAACCCTATTCACCTGAACAATTCTTCGTTCACTTTCTATCCACTATTATCCTCACTACAATATCTATTGACCTTTTCAACATATAATAACCTTCCTAATTTCGTTAGATTTTCTCTTTACCATTTGATTTCATGTAAGCATGCTATTTTAATTCCATTAATTCTTGTCTTCTCATTTATATTGCCTAAATTTCATGTGATAGATCTAATCTTAATTTTAAACTTAGTCAATATTTTCTTACTTTTCATCAGTCAGGTGAAGTTGTAATGCATCATTGCCGGTAATTTTCTGGGCAATTCTAGTCCATTTTTCATTATAATCAGGTTATGTTGTGTTTCTTATGAATAATGTCCTATAATGCAGATGGTGGATCTTCCTTTCTCCTGCTCCTTCATTAGTTATGAATATTCACTAGCTTCTTATCTTGATTGATTATATTATTTTTGAACATTCTCTCGAGAGGTGGTTGTCTTAGTGAAATATCTTCTAATTCAGTGATTTGATGTCTTCATATAAACATGTAGATGTCGTCCCATGTAAGCTACTTATTTATTGTTAAGTGCTAATCAAAGAAATTAATTATAATTGGAAGTGGGGTTAGGGTTTATAACTGCTGCTTCCCTTCAACCGGAGCATACCATTTATGCAGATGCTGAGATCGTGGACGAGTAACGTTGAGAGAATTGATCAATATTGTTTGGATAATATATATTGTTATATGTTTAAATATTCTTGATTAATCTTTCTGCAACATCTATGAAGGAAACTATGATTTTTTCCCCACTTGAAAATAGATAACTTTGGGCAGATTTCCTCATAACGGTTGTCTTTGGAACGCAGCATATAATTTCTGTTTTGTTTTCACTGGCTCCACTTAATTCCCTTTCACAGTTCCTGTTGGTGCTAATCCTGATCTTCTGTGGCTCTAATCTTAGATAAACTTGTTTCCTGTTTTATTCTTTCTCAGTACTATCTAAAGACTGGAACATGCAAATTTGGACCTACATGCAAGTTTCATCACCCGAAGGATAAGGCCGGAATCACCGGAAGAGTTCAAGTGAATGTCCTAGGCTATCCCCTTCGCCCTGTATGTGATTCATGTTCATAATATGTTCTTATGCTCCTGTGTAAGTGCATTTAATTCATTGTTCTTAATCTAATTGTTCATTCATCTTCTCCTATTTTGTATCTAGAATGAGAAGGAATGTGCATATTATATAAGGACTGGGCAGTGCAAGTTTGGCAACACCTGTAAATTTCACCATCCTCAACCATCTAATGCAATGCTTTCTTTGCGAGGTTCTCCTGTTTATCCTTCTGTACAGTCACCAACAACTCCTGGTCAACAGTCCTTGACTGGGGCACTGACAAATTGGCCTCTTTCTAAAGCTTCCTTTATAAGCCCTCGTTGGCAAGGATCTTCAAGCTACGCCCAACTCATTCTTCCTCAAGGATTGGTTCAAGTCCCAAGCTGGAGTTCTTTTCCTGTAAGCTTTCTTGGCCTTTTGCTTCTGAATTTACTGTTTTTTTTCGATATTCATGTTTGTATGCCATTTATGCTTTTGTTATATCTCTTCCTGTCAAGGTGGTATTCTTTTTTTCTAAATTTGATCAGAGATAATTTGCCCTTATTTAGTTAGGTGTTTTGTCTGGAAAGTTTGGTGTGTTGAACAGTGAAATCACGCTTAATTTTCTGAGAATATGTTATGTTAAAACTAAGCATCCAAATGAAATTAATTTTTCTCATTTTGATGCGCTGTATCTTCTGTTTTTATTTTCTTAAGCAGCTGACATTTGTTTGAGTTTTTTTTTCTTTCTCAAGTACTTCTCCTAAGATGCTAGATTCATTTTCTATGACAAAGTCATTAAAATTTTATTTGAACAATCTATTTCTTTATGGCAATCGTGCAGCCATATATGATAGGCTAAATTACTAGAAAATTGATTCTTCTAATAGTCTTAACTCACATCAATCACATGTAGAATGAGCCATGACTAGATTTTGCATTAGTACTGATTTGGCTACAATAATTTGTTTCTTAATCTTTCAGGCACTTAGATTGGCTTTTTCACATCAACAGATCCAACATTATCGGTATCACTTGAATGCTTCAAATTTTAACTGTACTGTTTGAATCTACAATCCTTTTCTGAGAACCTTGATTTATCGAAGAATATGAAGAATAATATACCTTTTTTTTTTTTGGCTTTTGCATATGGTGACTTAGGACCCCAACAACAAAGGAGATATTTGATGATGTAATTGACGTCTAAATTAATTTTTCAACTTATCTTCAATACTAAGATGGATCATTAAATGGTATTTCTTTATCATATATGGTTTGGTTGTTCATAGTGGTATCAGATTGTTTGCACCTTAAAACCCAATTTCTTCAAAAATCTTAGTGGCATATTTAACTTGAGATGGAGAAACCCCTTTCTTGTGGTAAGCAAATTCAATCTCAAAAAAATATTTAGGTCACCCTAGATCTTTGGTAGTAAAACAACTCCATAAGTTCTTTACTTTAGATAAGCCTTCTGTATTACTCCCAATGATTAATATGTCATCTATGTAAATGTCTAGCTCAACTGAGCCTATAGTTTAATGTTTAACTAAGATTGAATGATCAAATGAGCTACTTTGAAGGCCAGTTTTGCAAAAAAAAATTTATATCTAACTAGAAATTTATTTATTTTTTAATTTATCTAAGTAAGCTAGTGAACTTTGCTCGAGGCCATTTTTGATTGAGTCTATAAATGGCCTTTGTTAGTAGGTATATATATTTCTATTCTTGAGATCACCATAAATGAAAATGTTACTAACATATGTTTGCAGCATGAACCAACCTTAATTGAGTGATTAGAATTGTAACAGAGTTGAGTCTAGCGAACATATAGAGTATCAAAGTAATCCGTCCCGTAGAATTGAGTAAAATTTTTGGGAACTAGTTAAGCTTTGTATCAATCAATGAGACCAACAGGATGAGACAAAAACTATCGACAAATTATTAGTTTAATCCTAAAGGTAGGGGAAAGTAATTCCTTTCTTTGTTGATTATGAGGTGCATCTCTAGCTTGTTTTCATGGAGGATGGTGTAATGTTTCTAGATTTGTCCTAGGAATAGAGACAATAAACAAAGATAGCAAAATGATGAGAAGATGAGGATAAATGATCATTGGTCATGAATGAGTGAATAAGATGAAGTAATTAGTCATTTACCTTGTTGCAACACAATAGAAAGGTGCATATTTGAAGGCTTGGTCTTAGAGCGATCCTTAGTAAAAATATATGGGATGATAGGAGGTATTGTACATGGTCTTTGAGGTCTTCTAGAGTACAATTGTAGGGAGCGAAGCAATTGTAAGAAGAGGGATATATGGTGCTGATTTTAAAGTGATTATAGGAAAATAGTTGGTATTTTCATGAGAAGTGAAATCAACTGAAGTGTATAAGCATTTAGTAAGTGGTTCATAACATTTATAACTTGTTTGAGTTCAGGAGTACCCAAGGAATATAAAACGAGTGACATGGGGAGAAGTTTATCCTGTGAGTGAAAAACATTAATAAAGCAAAAGCAACCAAACTCCCATAGAGTAAGAGAAAGTTAGGTAGAGTGGGTGAGAGAATGCTCATTGGTAATAGCTTATTAATACTTGTAGTGGGTATATAATTAATAAGATATTGAGCAATTAGGATTAAATCTCCTCAAAAATAGTGTTGGCATTAATGTGAAATATTAGTTCCCTAGCGACATTAGCATGATGATGTTGGCATTTTGTGGCTCTATTATGCTGGGAGTTATATGAATATGTGGTTTGATGAAGAATGTCATTTTAAAATAAAATTTATGAAATTGGGTTTTCAGGTTTTCTAAAGCATTATGAACATGCAAGCTTTCAGTGAAGTAAAACAGCAATATCTTTATAAAACTTGTTAAAGACTTATGGCCAACATTTTAATAAATTGCCATGGTAATTTGAGAATGATCATCACTAAAAGTAACAAAATAGCAAACCCATCACTAAGTGACTTAGAACTGGACTAGAGCCTTAAATATCATAATGAACCAACTCAAAATGAAAAATAAAATTATTTGTAGTGGATGACTAGAGTGACACATGATATTTCTAATTCACAAGCACAAAATTCAAATTTGGAAGGAGAACAGATGACATTCCTAAAGTCAAGCTGGCGGACCACCAAAATTATGGTACCACTGATAAGGATTAGTAGTGGAAGCAAGGTAGAAGAAATGTTAGGCGTTAAGTAGTAGATTTCTCCAGATTCAATATCTTGGTTAATCTTCTTCTTTGAGTTGAGTTTTAAAGACACAATGAGTAAGATTACAGGTTACTTAACAATTATGGGTTTTAATTAGACAATGTATAGATGGTAAAGTTACTAGAAACTTTGGAATATATAACACATCTTAGAGAGTAAGGTTTTTGGAAGGGTGAACAATGCCCTTTTCCAGAAATAGGGATGGGGAACCATTAACAATGATGACATATGGTAAAATAGATGTGCATTTAAACAAATAATTTTTTATTGCCTGTCATTTGGGAAGATGCTACAATAACATGCCTTTATCCCACTAAATGGGGTTGGCTACATGAATCAATTTTCTCCATTTTGTTCTATTAAAAGTCAATTTCTCATTTAAATATAATAAAAAATGTCAGTTTTAATACTTTTTAACCAAGTTTTTTTTAAGTCTACCTCTACCTTAACATAGGTCGGCTCTAATACATTTACTCTTCTAACCGGGTCATTGGAAGGCTAATATTTTATATGACCAAATTATCTAAGGCAACTCTCTCTAATCTTATTTTCCACTAGAGTTATTCCATCCTTTTCACATATATACTTATTTCGTATTCTATCTCTAAGTATAAAGCAACTCATCCACTTGAGCATTCTCATCTTTGCAATACTTAATTTTATGATTCTCTTTTACTAGTTAGCATTCTACGTCATAAAGCATTGTAGATCTTACCACTATCTAATAAAAATTTCTCTCAAGTTTGAGTTGCGCTTTTCAACTTCAACCATCCAACTTGAATTCTACTTATGATATCCCCATCTATTTCACCATCACTCTGAACTCATGATTGTTTGACAAATTTTACGCTGGTTTTCAACTACTTAACTCAACCTTCACTTTTCTCATCCACAGCTTGGGACCTGACAACGAAAGACTGAAAACACTCCTGAATCTAAAACCCATGATTTTTCGGTCAAGGCTTTATCTATATATTTGAAGGATGAGACAGTCTAAGATACTAACAGGCCTTCGTATGTTGAAGCAGTTGGCCATATTCATAATAAGGGATAATAAATGAGTTAGAACCAGATTGAGGCAATAACAAGGAGTTATTTGTAGATGAATGTTTGAGCAATCAATTTTTGACAGCATCATTCATGAGGATGATTTGTGCAGTTGAAACAGCCACCATTTCATATTTCTCAAACATGCCCAACCTTACGAACTTGCAATAAGGGTAGAGTGGTCATGGGTTGAATGATAAGGATTTGATGGTTTGGCAACATGAAAACCCTAAGATGGAGCGGTAGTATGGTTTGGTATGATAAAGTCAGCCATCAGTTGAGATTATATACAATAAAGAGATGGATGAAGTCTAGAGTGGAACTTTGCAACAAAAAAATCTTCATTCAATTTTTGACAGAAAATATGACCAGCAATGAAGGGATGATATTGGAGGAATTTATCTCATTTTTCTCTCAAGGTATTATAGTACTCTTAAATTGGCAGGTTGTTTTGTTGGAGGAAAAAAGTATCAAAATTTAGAGTGTAGATCCTAAAGTTACTGCTATTTTGAAATTACGTAGATCTAAAAAAGTCCAGCATCTTATTAGCAGCGCGTTGAAAGAAATTGATGGCTTAAGACTATTAATGAGTCGATCAAGAACAACTTTATCATAAGCTTATCATTTTGAAAGTTAAAGGGTCTCTTTTTTACAAGAGTATCAAGATTATGGATAGGGGTGTCAATAATTAATCTGACACGATCACCCAACCCAAACCCAGCTCAAAACAATCAGGTTTGGGTTGACTCAATTATTAGTCAGGGTGGGTTCTGGACTTCTGGTCTAAACTCTTGACCCAAAAGTCCAAAATTGACTCAAAATTTATTTGATAATCATTTGAGTTCTAGTAAAACAAGTTGAGTTCGAGTTAAATTGGTCATATTTAGATTAAAAAAGTCATGTTGTTTTGAAAAAGATTAGGATCTACTTAATAAATGGGTCAAGTTCTGGTAAAAAATTTTGACTCATGATAAATAAGTCGGGTTTGGGTCAGACTGGGTCAGGCATCTTTGGGCTTGGTCAACTTTAGGTTAAACTTGTACCCTACCTGCTAATCCAAATTGACACTCCTAATTATAGAGTTTGTCATGTGATCCTGAGATAATGAAAAGCCCTCGACCACTTAAGATAGTTTGCTCAATTAAACTTGATGGTTGTGCCAGTGATGGAGTAAGGTCCCCTATCAATAGGGGAGATGTACAAAGAATCTAATAGGATTTAATTCATGCCTGAAAATATTAAGTATGAAGTAGGGGAAACAAACAGGCACATTTGGGAACATAATGAGCTAGATTAGCTAGGTGATGCAGTAAGAGTTGGGAATGTTATTGAAATCAGATGGGGGCTTGCGGGGACCTCGAGATGGGCTTATGTTGGAATGGTTGTCAACTCAGCGTGTGGGCAAGTAGGAAAGTGCAACAGGAGCATGAACAAGACCACATTGATCACAAACAAGCAGATTTAGGAATGCTCATCTGGATCTTGCTGATCTCCTTCCATATTTGGGAGGCATACCTGTTAAATCTCAGCCATTCCTTACCTCTTGATCTTATGGCAGCATGGGGATCCGTGGGAGGCTCACTTGGATCACGTTGATCTCCTTCCATATTTGGGTGGCTGATTTAGGAAGGATTATATTAGGGCAATTATGTATGATTATGTGGTTATTTATTTTTTTATTAAGATATCTTGTATAGATCAATAAATAGGGATAGTTTTGTATAATAAAATTAAAAGCTTTTCCCTCTCTAAATTTAACACTTAATAATCTCAAGTTTGATTGGGTTATTTGAGATTTCTGTTTTTTAAGTTTATGAATTTATTACTACCTAAGTGCTTCCTATAAAATGTATCAAATTTAATATTTTAATTATCCTCTGCAGATTTTATCATCTTACTGGTGTTTTTATTTCTTTTTCTAGTGATGATACGACTATCATTCTGATTTAGATAATTTCCTGCAGGGACAATATGGATCTGCTTCATCTCCTGAGAACCAGCAGCAAAATTCTGGGAACGCTCAATTCTATGGAACGTCACACCAAAATGAAACAAGCACAGGTTCTTCAGCATCATTTTCTTCTTTTCGATTTGGTTCAGTTCCTTTGGGGCAGTATGCATTGCAGAGGGATGGCATATTTCCTGAGAGACCCGGCGAACCTGAATGCCAGTTCTATATGAAAACTGGGGACTGTAAATTTGGCGCAGTTTGCAGGTTTCATCATCCTAGAGAAAGACTAATTCCTGCTCCAAATTGTGTGCTGAGCCCATTGGGTCTTCCCTTACGCCCGGTAAGCTAGTTAGTCAGTTTTAAGGAAAGTTATCAAAAGAAATAATTGCCCCAAAATAAAGTGGTGGAATTTGAAATGAGATAATTTAATATTTCAAGGTAGGTTAATAAGATTCAAATTATAATTATTTTGTTGATTCAAACATGATTTGGGATAAGATGACTAATTTCATTATAAAGATTGTTATGTAAGTATTAGGCGAGTCTTGAAATATATTGTAAACTGATTGATACTTAGTGGTGGAGTGATGAGTCTCAAATATTCGTAAAGAGGGGTAAAAATAAGTATCATAGAGGCATATGATGATTCTAGGAAAGTATTTCAATACGTAAAAATGTTATAACTTTTGATGATTTAGATAATTAACTTGGTACTAAGGAAAAAGAAACAAAGATACATAAAATAGCTAAGGCAAGAGATACAAGATATAAAGATTTTGATCAACTCAGATATATTAGAAGCAAAGATGATAAGATTTTAGTTAATTATGAAAATATTAAAGACAAATGAAAATTATATTTTGAGAATTTTTTCCTTAAAGATTTTAAAGCATAGATAATCATATTATGAGATGGAAGTTTATAACTGTAAGGATTCGGAAATAGAGTATGATGGGTGATGAAGAAAATTATATAAGTTGTAGCTAAGATTAGATTAATTAAGTTTGTATTTGCTGGTTTGAAATTGGTTGGAACATAACTTTTAAACCTTATGAACACTTTGTTTCAGACAATTTATTTGATAATATTGTCGTTTTGTATTTGGAATGACAAGAATTTAAAATGTTTTATTTCTACTATATTTTAATTATTTATTATTATATCATATTATATATTTTTAAAGTTTTCTCTTAATTAAAATAATTGAAAATTTAATGCCTCACCTTGCTATGGCGAACACTTAAGCTCAGCTTAACATTTATCAGTCAATATTATTAGAAAATAAAGTGATACCAGAGGTGTGATAAGCTTAGAGTATCTTTGATGTATTATACAAAAGAATGATAATATAGATGAGGACATAACTTTTAAGTTAAGGCCACATTGTTAAAATGGAGAAGTAGATCAAGATTAATATGCAATAATAGGATATAATAGGACTTAAGGTTAACTTTATAAAATTTCAATTTGGCTTATAATAGTGTATGAATTTGAGTGTTGGGCAGTAAAAAAGATGTGTATAACTAAGTTGAGCATAGAGGAAATGAGAATGCTAAGATGAATGTGCGATAAAACTGAGAATGATAAATTAAGGAGTTCTTATATGGTTCGAGTGATGTCTATTGAAGATTAAGAAATTGAAAATTTACTTGGGAGATTTGGACATTTACGATGATGGAAAATGCACTATTAGACCAGTATAAAAAAATAATGTCGAATAGTTAGAAAGGAAAAATGACAGATCTGAAGGTAAAATGGATAGAAGTTCAAAGTGCTCTATCAAATAGGTTTATAATACTGTAAGAAACACTCAGCTAGAACGAAAAAAAAAGAGAATTCATAAAAGCAACTCTAAATAGTTGGGATCAGGTTAACGATGACGATGATGATAATCATTTCCACGAGTATTCCTGCAATTTTTTCATTTAGGTTTCTTAAAACTAAATAGATAATTTTATGATGTAATATGCAACTCATGAACATTTTTATGTCAAATATTTAGGCTTCTTTGATAGACTTGAATTTTATGTTCCTCGTTCATTTTAGTTTTTATGAGGAAAGTTTTTATTGAAGACTTGAAAGTGTTTCATCTGGTTTCTTAATTGTACATTTAATGTCAAATTCTCAACAAATGACTTGAAAAGATCATTCGTTATAAATTGTCAGTAACCCTTGAGAGTTCTCAGATTCTGCAACTAAGATTTATCTACTTCTATCATGCAGGGTGAACCTTTATGTATTTTTTATTCTCGGTATGGTATCTGCAAATTTGGCCCAAATTGCAAATTTGATCACCCCGTTGCTGCTCCAATGGGCATCTTTGCTTATGGTCTTTCAACATCATCATCACCTAATGTTCCTGTTGTTCGTCGACTATTGGGATCATCATCGGCACTTCCTGCATTAACCTTTTCGTCAGATGGTCCTCTTGAAGCTGGCCCTGGTAAATCGAGGCGCCTCTCATTGTCTGATTCACAGCAAATAGATTCCGGTGATGAGGATGTTGAATCAGAATGATAACAACGCATGCCAGGTTTCCTCATTTTCTTGTCTCCATGAGTTATAACATAACACCTGTGTAAATTAAGTCCTTGGCGTATATTTTTCTTTGATAAGTTGATATTGTTCATCAAAACTGTTTTTTTTTTCCCACAAAACTTCTGATTCTGAACTTATATCAAGTTGTATTCTGTGATGTTTTCTTCAAAATATATAATAGGAGAAATTTTCTGTTGAAGACTGCCCTCTCTAACAATGGATCTTTCAACCATAAAGTTGACTTGATAACTCTTTCACTGCAACAATACCCTCTCTAATCCTTAGTGAACATAATGAAACTATTCTTCCTGTCTTATTTCCATCCAAGTAGTAGATCTAGGAAGCACTGATATTTCCAAATATCTTGGTGTCCATGTCGAAACATGCCACATCTTAGACGCGCCCTGTTGTGTCCGATATACTTAAAATTGTGTCAAAAGCATTTCAAGATAAAATTAGGTTCACGCTTGAGCGCCGGATACAATCCGGACACGCACATCATAAATAGCCTCCCGGTGAGATATCAATATAAGGATTCGTTTGGGACGATTTTTTGTTGCTTCTTAAAACAACTTTTGAGTATAAAAATAAAATTTTTATACTAATAATTGCTTTAAGAAGCAGTAAGAAAGCCGTTCCAAACGAAACCTAAGTGCAAAATATATGATAGCCGTTGCATTGTTATATGTGATAGAGCATTTCCTCTATTACTAATCGTGTTTATTTTTGTGAGTTTATATGTTTGATATTATAGGCGCATTGAATCGAAAATAGTGTAATTTACATATTGTATATCAATAATTTATAAAATATAAACATTAACTTATCTGTCTTATTTTTTACAGTTACGCTATGCCGATCGACTCTTTCAATGTATCCACATCATATCAAATCAATGATGATATGAACATCATGATTTTTCCAAATTGGTTTCTGTTGTTCCCAAAACATTTTTGTTTTGTTCATCTTCCTCAGTTTAATGTATTTATGATCAGAGTTCAGAAAACAATTGCAGCTGCATAATGGATGGCTTCTACCTCTGAAATTCAGCTGGTTTAATGAAATCTTCAGGAATGTTCTGTGGGAGGCTGTCTACCTTAAATCAAAAGAAATCCCTGCCTGACAATTTTCTGTTCAATGAATAAGATCATTGAAGGTTGATCTCTGTTCTTCTTCAGTCTTTTGCTGTAATGTGATTAAATTTTTTTTCTTGCTTTGCTTGACATTTTACATTGTGTTTCTAAGAGTTTTAATGTGAAAATATTGTGAATAATTGTTACTTATCTAATTATAATCTGTGCATTTAGTTATGTATTTCCTGAGTGTTTCACACTTTATACTGATTGTTCAATGCTTTTGTACTTGTAGCAGCTGGTAGCTGACTAGGGGTGGCAATATTTGACACGACCTGAAAATTCGGCCTAAAAGTTTTGGATTTGGGTCAACCTCGAGTAGAGTTTGGGTTAGGGATTTCTACCCGTTTGTAAAATCGGGTCGGGTTCGGGTTGACCCGAAAATTCAAAATCAACCTGCTTTGACCCTTTTTTTTTATTTAGGAGGGTTTTAAAATATTATTATGAAACAAGTAAATGCTATTTTCAAAAAATAATAAATCAAAGTTGCCCAAATTGAATTAAACTTGATTTATTTTAAATTGATCGAAGTAAATCTTACATTAATTTATTATATATGACATTATTTTAAAGTAATTTAATGGTTTTGATTTGAAATTTTTTTAATAAAAATGATATATAATTAAATCAGATTAAATATAATGAATCAGAACTAAATTTGATTGATTTTAAATTTTATTAAGATCATCATTGGATTAGATCTAATTTGCGTACTAAATTTATTAAATTTAGAGTTCATTTAATTGGAAAATAAAAATGGGATTATTATATAATATTGAATTTCATTATTAAATAATTTTAAAATATATGAAACTCTAAATCAATTAAAATAATTTTTATTTTTTATCGGATTTTCTTGGCTATTTATACCTATCTATAATTTTCTTACATTATTAGATTTAAAATAAAAACTAATAAACTCTAGGTTTAATAATAAAATGATTAAATGACTTAGAAATTAAAAACAAAAGCATTAATAATTCAAAAGAAATGAGAAAATTGTCAAAAAAAAAATTATGAATTTACAAAATTACAAAGATTAATAAATTGAAATATCATCATGCTTATAATAAAATCTTCTTTTACAAACCCCAAAGTTAAATATTTAAATAACAAAAAAAGCACAAAAGACTCTTAATTGCCTCTAGGGTTTTATCCCTTAAGTGAGGTGTAAATCTTACTATGTTTAAATGCTTTAGATAATAAAATTCACCTTAAGGTGAATATTATACGTTTAAAGTATTCTTTAAGGTTTCATTTGGGATAGCTTTTTTACTGTTTCTTAAAGCAACTTTCTAGTATAAAAATTAATTTTCTTATAGTAAAGAGCTGCTTTAAGAAGAAGTAAGAAAGTCGTCCCAAACGAAATCTAAATCATGAGATAAAAATGAAACCACAAATCCATTAAAGCTTTGAATCCATAAGAATTTAGATTGAAAGCACCCACGAATTAAATTTAACTATTTATAATTGAGATTAAGGCTTCGTTTGGGATGACTTTTCTATTGTTTCTTAAATTAATTTTTTAGTTTAAAAATTAAAATTTTTATGCTAGAACGTTACTTAAGAAGCAGTAAGAAAGCCATCTCAAACGAAGCCTGATGACTTTCTAGTTGCTTCTTAAAGCAGCCTTTTAGTATAAAAATTTTAATTTTTGCACTAGAAAGCTGATTTAAGAAGTATCAAAAAGGCCGTCTCAAACGAAGCCTAAGGCTTTGTCTAGAACAACTTTTTTACTCATTTTTAAAGTAGCTTTTTAATACAAAAATTTCTAATTCAATACATTTTTACTGTAAAAAAATTATTTTAGAAAGCAATAAGAAAGCTGTCACAAAAAACACACACTCATAACTTATCACATATTATGTGGTGTTCGATGGAACGCCAGCTTTAGCCTCTCTAGAGTATGATATTTTTTTATTGTATTTTAGTTTTATATTTTCTTATATGATGTTCAATATTTCATTTCATTAGAATATTCTTTTTAGCTATTGCTACTAACCCAAAACATGTTTAATTGAAAAAAAAAAAAAAATCTAAGGTTATGTGATTATAAACCAAAACAAAAATTTGATTGAAAACTAATATAAAAATTTAATTGCAAATCAAACTCTTATGTACGAAAAAGTACCTAAGAACATCAACATTTTTTTAAAGATTTTATTTTACTTTTGAATATATTATAAATCAAGGTTTTCAGAACCGGACCGGACAACGAACCGGAGGAAGGAGAGGTTCACGGTTCGACCGGTCGAACCGGGGTCGAGCCGGATGACGTAATAAATAATAATGTTATTTAAAAAATAAAATAAAAAACAAATTTTCTTGTAATTCATTCATTCAACATTCTATTTTCATAATTCAATTGCTTTAGCTAGTGAAGCTTCATCTGAAAAAAACAGCCCCCATGGTTCAGATTAGACATTTCAATACTAATTTTTTCATGCACAAACCGTTCCAAATGATATATCTGATTTGTTTTCCAAATGCACATAAACATTTCAATACTGATTTTTTCACGCACACCATAAACATTTTAATCTCTATCTATCATATCATCATCTTCTTCCAAATGCCCATCAACACTAACACTAGGGTTACCATAAAGCCACATAATCTGAAACAAATCAAACCAAGCATAAATGGAAAAGAAATGCAAGAATGTCGATACGATTTGGAGAATAAATTCAAGCTTAAATGCATAAAAAATAACCAAAAAAAATTAAGAACCTGCGAGGCTGAGCTCGACGGGTCAGGTAGGAGGCCAAAAGCGACGTAACTTCTTCCCCAACTTGTTCGCCGGCGGCTGGAGGTCGGACGAGGGAAAAGAAGTGAAGAAGAAGTCTCGGACGAGGGCAGACGAGACGAGCGAACAAGTAATACACTTATATCGAATTACCGATGCCCAGTTTATCTAAGCCGTTGGATTGTATATCAAGGGCTCAAATTACAGCTTTAACGGACCAGCCGGTTATTTCATAACCCCCCGGTTCAGCGGTTCCTCGGTTTAACCAGGATTTTAATGGGTTTTTACCCGGTTCTTAAAACAGCCGGTTGCTCATTCTCTCCGGACCGCCCGCCGGACCGGTTCGCGGTTGAATCGGTCGAACCGGCCGGTTCGGTCCGGTTCTGAAAACCTTGTTATAAACTATTATTTCTATCTTTCAAGATGATTTATTATTTTCTATATCATAATTGATTACAAAATAGATTCTTCAACATAGAAAAGTTGAGCCAAAGTGAGATTTCCAATTAAAGGCTAGTTGATTTACGAGCGATTGAACTTCTTGAATGAGGGATAATTGGAGTAGGGGAAGAAGAAGCTATTGATTTGGATTTCATTTGGGATAATTTTTTTGCTGTTTTTTAAAATAATTTTTTAGTATAAAAATTTCATGTTTAAAAAAGATTTTGTACTAAAAAATGCTTTAAAAAGTAGCAAGAAAGTTGTCCTAAACGAAGCCTATAGCAGATTAAAAAAAATGCTTCAAAGTTGAAATGAAGCATCAAGGCCATATTTAAAGCTCACGGGCGCTACAGATTGCAAAATGCGCTTTGGCTCCTATGAAGATGTGAAAATTAGTTTTAATTCTCAGACATTCTCAACCTTGTAAGGTGATTAGGGGTGTAAGTGAGTCAAGCCGACCCGCGACCCGGCTCGAGGTTGGTCAATGAATGGCTCATGAGCCGAGCTCGATGAGCTAACGAGTCAATATTGAGCTAGCCTCGACTCGATTCATTAACACGCAAGCTAATTTGCTTAAAAAATATTAATATAGAATGCGATTAAAATATATAATCAACTTTTTGTAAGTTTGGAGCACTTGATCCAAACATCTTCCACCACTCATCTACATATTTTCAACTTTGAAGATTTAGTGAATAAGCATATTTTTATAACTATATATACATATTGAAAGTAAAAAAAAAAGAATTACCAGGTTGCATTTCTTTCGTCATTGTCAGTGCAATTGGTTTTCCAAAGCTTTCTAAGCCATTACGGAATAGTCTAACTTCATTCATTGCAACTGTGGGTTTAGAGCAAATGTCTTTATTTCCAATTACTTCAACTAGACCTTGTAAAATTTCTGCCTTTTGATAATAATTCTCTCTATCAAACTGAAAATGAGGATTGAGAAAATATGCTGCTAAATGGATGCCTTGCCTTAATTGAGTATCTCATCTTCTTTTTATTATTATAGTAAAAGGCTTATATGATCTCTTTACATTTCTGAACATAGCTTTAATTGCCTTCCTTGCCCTGTACATGCCATCATATAGATATCCAATAAATGTTTTTTCATCAGAGTCAACAATACGCAACAATCTAATCAAAGGGCCTGATATCTTCGAAACAATAAGACAATTATCTCAAAACTTCAAGTCTAAAACAATTGAAACTACTTCCTTTCCCTTTGAGGTCTTGGATATCTTTGAATCCATAAAAAACTTGCTTGTGATGAGTGCTTGTAGGTCATGATGATGTTCATGCACACTTTTAAAAGTTATGAAGGTTGTTGCAAAATGGGTTGCTCTAGGTTGTACAATCTCCTTCCAACCTGGCCTTCTCCTAAGCCATGCAAGTATGAATATGTGATTATAACAAAAAATTATCAACTTTGATACTTTTTTTGCTAGCTCCTCAATGAGAGGCAAGCTTCCAATATCCTTCAAAATTAAATTCATACAATGTGCAGCACAAGGTGACCAATAAATATTATTGAATCTTTCATGTAACAATTGACCTGCCTTCTTATAATTAGCTGCATTATCAGTAACTATTTGAACAACACTTTCAGGACCAACTCATTCAACAATCTCAGTAAATAAAGAGCACAAAGTGGTAGCATCCTTTGTGATGTCTGAAGCATCAACTAATTTTAAAAAAGCTACACTACGTGGACAATATATCAAAAAAATTGATTAAAGTTCTGCTCCTATTATTTGTCCATCCATCTGTCATAAGTGTACAACCCATTTCCTTTCAAATTTGTCTATAACTATCAATAAGTAGTCTGCATTCTTCCTTGCAATCCCTAAGTAAGTTGACTCTCATGTTATGATAACTGGGGAGCTTGTAACCAGGACCTATTGCAGCAATAGCATCAACAGCTTTCTGGGCATATACTGAAGTAAGAGCATTAAAGGGGATACAACAATCAAAAAACCACCTTGCTAATGCCATGTCTGCACGGTGCACTACTTCCTTAGAGGCTAAAGCACTCTTAATTGAAGGTTGGGAACCTCGTGTAGTTCTAGGAGCAAAGAAGGTATCCATATCAGAAGCTTTTATTTTCCTTTACTAAGTTCTGAAACATGTGCTTGAGAAGATTGTGTTTTTTGTTGCGAGCAAGAATCTCTCTCTTCATCTATAGCATCATCCACAGGAAATGGTGCACTGTCCAACTCTTCATGTGCTTGTTTTTTTCTTAAAATTTCCTTCAAGTTTTCCTGCATTTGATATCTAATATCATGTGGAACCTTTTTGCAAGCAGCTATATTCCCCTTCACACCTGCTAAATGTTGTTTCATTCTATTAATTCCTCCTCCCTTGTATGAAATACCACAATGTAAACATTTAAACTGTTTCTTCCCATCAGCTCCTTTAACTTCAGCAAATGATTCCAAGCAATGTCTACTTTCTCCCGCACAGTATAAGTTGAAGCTGAAGTTTGATTACTAGGTGCTTCCATCCTAATTTAGTTTACTAAATAAAATCACGTACACATAAGTTAAAATCCATAAATCCTCAAATAATATCAAATGCATCATTTAAAAAATTACAAATACATAAAAAATTTGCTGTCTACATATCTCTTTCACATTCAGTTTAAAATATTTCCAATAGAAAGTGAATCACTATATTAACTTTAATAAAAAACAACAAGGTAGAAAACTAAGCAATGTAGAAAAGTAAGCAATTTAAAAAGTTACAAAACTGAAACGAAACATAATGCATACCTCAATCCGCCGTAGAGATGAATTGCACTATTGTCTAAAGTTTCCAACCATTTAAGAACTATAGATGATTTCCCCAAAGAAAATTCAAGTAACTAGATTGAATGAAAGCACAATTAATTAGATTACAATTCAAAACTTAGATAACATCATGATCTAAGTGGAAAGAAATTCAAGTAACTACAATTATAAAACAGGTTTAAGTACAAATATAACATGAATAATAAAATAGAAACTACCTGTTAAACAAAAAATGTAAGCATCACTTTTCAGCAACATATTAACAAATCCATCTATATATGAATTCTTAACTTAGTTCTTTTAGTCCCTAAACTTTCATGCAACTTATTAATAATTACCATAATCATTAAGAATATGATTTGTACAGCTTAGTTCCTACCTAGCATGTATCTTTCTCTAATGAAACCAACATCGTGCTGTGGCACTTTAACATAGTTGTCAAAATTTCATGTACCTAATGAAGCACTAGAATTTGTTTTGAGGAAGACAATTAGACAAACAAAAAACCGGTTACAATTTATTCAGTAAAAGCTTAAGCAAAATGAGCTGTAATGTTTTTTCAAAAAAAAAAAAAAAATGAACGGCTAAACCACTGAAGAAGATTAAAATTGGGAAAACATCAGGCCTGCTCATTCATGAAGCTAAAATCAACATGGTTTAAAAAAAAAATTTCGGAATCTATACAAACCTAAACGACTGAAGAAGTTTAGAATTGGAAAAACAATTCTAAAAACCTGAGAAAGGCAGAAAACAACATGTTTTTTGATTTTTTCAAAAAAAAAAATAAAAATAAAAATCAGAATCTGAAGACAGAAACAAACCTAAACGGCTAACGATTGAAGGATGTAATGCCCTAATGCTTGGTCCTTTTCACTTCATGAATGAGATGGCCTGCAGGAAAATACTTTTGCTTTCTTACTTTGCGAATGAGCAACATGGAAATGCCGAAATGGTGAGGCTTTGAGGCTTCAGAGCTTCGCACGCCGTCGGGGAAGGAGAACGAGAAAGAACGAGCCAACGAGGGTTTTTTTTCCCTCTAAAGTCGTATAAGATTCCTCTCCCGTAAATCCTGGCCGTTGGATTTTGCTAATCATCATCTTAGCCAAACCGGCCGGTTATCAAAAACTGGTGCCGGTTTGATGGTTCGGCGGTCGAACTGCCGGTTCGAGCGGTTTACTCACGGTTTGGTGCGGGACCGGTTTTCCATTTGAACCTTAACCCGCCGGCCAGCCGGTTTGCGGTTCAACCGGTTGAACCGGCCAGTCCGGTCCGGTTTTAAAAGCATTGGCTATAAGAATTCTCAGTTAAACATCATCTTCATCAGGATGCGAGAGAAATTGGAGTGTTTTTGAACAGATCCACTCAAAAAGACGAAATTATTTGGAGCATCAACGACTCAATGATCTTGTATATGTTCGGTATAATCTAAATTTAAAGAATAGGTAAGATCTTACATTAAATTAATATTTATGTACAAGTGTCAAGTAGTATGTATAATCGTAATATAAAATTATTTATTCATTTTTTAGGTTTCAACTGAAAAAAAGACATTATGACCCTCTGGACTACACTTGTGTTGAAATGGTCGATTTTTGGATACTTGAAGATGAAACAACTCCAGAACCTGACTTACAGGATTTTGAAAATGAGATATACAAAGAAAATGCAATACCAATTGTTGAAGAAGAAAATATATCATTTAATCAGCCAGGGCATCGTAAGTTGATAATAAAATTTGAGTATGTTATGTAATTGAAAGCAAAAATAATATCTTATTTTATATTTCTTATTTGTTGGTGAAGGTGACTTAGAGAATGAAGGAGATGTAGGCGACATAATCGGGCTTGATCAATCAGATGCATTTGGGTTTGAACATTTGGTGAAGCGAGACATGGAGACTCAACTTATATAGATAGATTTGATGATGCTAATTTAGGAGATCTTTGAAACTATTGAGCTGAGAAAGTGAAACTTTGATTTAAATTATGAATATGTTTTCTTTTTGTTATCAGTTGGGATAAAGTAGTTTTGCATCTTTCTTTAAGTGAAAAATATTGCTATGCTTTTCTTTTTTAGTTTATATAATATTTACTTTTTTGTTTTATACATTTATATTCAAATTATCTTCAATTTTTATTATATATTTATATATAATTGTATCATTATTATAATATTTTAAATATAATAAATATTTATTACGTCATCCGGTTCGACCCCGGTCGAACCATCAAACCGCTAACCTCTTCTTTTTCCGGTTCATTGACCGGTCCGATTTTCAAAGCCATTCATATTTTCTAACATTAAGTGATTATTTATTAATTTTCTTATTTTTAATCAGTTTATTATAAAATCGTTTGAATAATTATCATTTTTATTGTTTCATAATAAATGAATCAGCTTGTGAGCCAACTCGAACTTGGGCTCAATTAATTAATCAAGCTCAAGCTCAAATCAGGAATAACTCAAGCTTAACTCGACTCATTTATGACTTGAAAGGTGGTTAAATGAATGGCAGAAGACGAATTGAATATCTAATTTTGATAATAGAGAAATCATAGAAATTTTTTTTAATAGCCTTTCTCATAATATAGATAAAGCATTTTTAACACTAAAGAATACATTTAATAAGAAAAATTAAGGATATAAAAAAGAGCTGAGATATTTTATTTATGGGAAATTTATATTATGAGTCCAGTCAAATTTCCGGTCCGAATACCGCGTTAAATTAGGGCAAAAACCCTTGAGATTTGCCGCCTTACTGCACGCAGACTTCGGGTGCGGATAAATAAATAAAGGGCTCGGGAAGCTGAGACGCCCTATTCAATCCCTTCATCGCCTTCATCGCACAGCACAACCCTAGCAATGATCTACGACGTGAACTCTCCCCTCTTCCGCTCCTTCCTCAGCCAGAAAGGCGGATCTTCGGATAAGCGGTACCATCCTTTCTTTTCCTTCCGATCTCGTGCTAAAAGTTTTCTTACTAGGGATTGCTTTACTTTATTTTGTTTCCAATATTTCTTTTGCTATTTTGTTGAGAAGTTTGAAAAGATTTTTTACTTTATGTGCTGATGCCTGACACACCTGGATGGTTGTGTGTGAAGAAATCATACCTTTTATCAGAAAATATCATTGTTCAATAGGAAACTCCAGGTTGAGCAAGTTCTATTTTCTTTGGATTTTATCATTACTTGTTCTTTACCACAAAAATATTTTGGTTTTGTCTCTGAATTAAGCTCATTATTAAACCCTCTTAGTGTTATCCAAGAATCGAGCTTGATTTATGTTTTTAGAACACCAAGCTGCTAATTGATATGACACCAAAAGGTTTATCCGATCAAGCACACATTTTTGATGTAATATTTGAGCTCTAAAGTTATGTAATTAAATTCATGATCATTCAAATTTTGATTTGAGCAAATTTATAGTTGAATTAAATATTTCGATAAAGCGAATTCAATGACACTAAAAAGGGGTTAGACCACAAGTCCAATGAACCCAAATCAAGCGCTTGAAATGTGGTTGGAAATTTTTGGACATTAATTGGATGACTAAAGGATCTCTGAATCTTGCATGCTATAGTGGGAGAACAATATTATGTGACATTTTCTCATAGACATCAGATTGTAAAAGTTTATCATTATAGTTGTTGACTACTTTATTAGATGGGTAGTGGCCAAAATGTATGTTAGTATTATGGAAGCATTTAGAACAATATAATTTGTCTCTTTGGCCTCCCTACAAAGATCATTGTTGATATCAGGTCACATTTCCCTTAGAAGGTTTTTATATCCTTGAAAAAAATTTCCATATGTAACTACTTCATGCACTTGTAGCTCATCCTTAGGTGAATGGATAGATCAAGGCTATTAATCAAAATATACTAAAATGATTATAAATGTGTTTTAGAAAGGAAGGAGGCGATGAGTTGGAGAGCTCCTCAATGTTCTTTGGGTCAACTACACTACCTCATGAACTCTAACAAGTGACCTAAGCTTCAATATAAACTATTATTCTGATTGGCATTAGAGTCCCAAGCCTAAGTGTTCAAATCTTCGATCTTAGAAATAATGAAGGCAAACATCGATATAACTTAGACCTTCACCCACATTGATCTGATGCGGCCCTATTTAAGATTGCCCCTACCACTAAAGGGTAGCTCGCCTGTTCAACTAGGGGGTGAAGCCCTAACCTATCGCTATTGGAGACTTGGCTTTGCGCAGTCTCAAAGCTCCAGGAAAGGGACTTCAATGCAATAAACTTTTATCCCTCTTGGTGAGCCTCTATGTGGTTGCAGCTATGGTCAAGCCATGAACATTCAAATTTAAAGAAAAAATGCTACCTAAATTTTAGAATATAAGAAATATTTGTTAGTATTATCAGTGACTCTTGGCACGCACATGTAGATTTCATTTTTTTTTTGGAATAAATTGCCCTATAATCTTAATATAATATCATTTTTTATCAAAATAATAAAGTATAGTTACTTTTTTCTCAAATTTTTTTGTGTCAGAAAATTTTTTCTTTGCTAGGCATGGTCATAATAACGACTACGAAAATGAACTAATAGTTTAAAGAAAGACCAATCTTTGAACATGATTTGAGAAATATGTGAACTTTGTCGCATCTCAATTAAAAAGTGATCGATTTTAAGGTGAATTTAATTTGATCTCTTCTACTACAAGTTAAATTTCAATGAGTAACACCCTAGGATAGGTCAATAATCATTGGTAGATTTCGCTCTTTCTTTCAGCATGTTAAGATTAAGGGAAACACCCTAGAAAAATAATCTATGATAGGATAAATTTCTTAGAGGATTTCTAGCGATTGTCCTCCATATAAACTAGAGCCTTTATGCAACTTGAGGAATTTAGTTAAACCACAAATTCTTCAAACCTTGTGACCACCTTGTTACAACTCATAATTATTGTCCATGTTAGTTTAGGAGGATTACTGTTTGGCAACCTAGATGCAACAACTATATTGGCATCTGATGAGATTCTTTATTTATATAAAGATTAACATACCCTCACTCCCGATGATTTGGTGTGCAGAAACCAATAATGTCTATATAGTAACACATGAAGACATGAAAACAAAAAATAAATATATATCTGAGATAAATAACATATGAGAAGAGATACTCTTTTATATGAAAGTAACGTACTCCTTATCATTAAAGATTGTTTACTTTTCAACTCACTTGCAACATCACCTTCTAAATATGAGGGGTTTTTGGATGACTGGTTGGGAGGTAGCCCCTCAACAATTGCTTTGCACCAAATTAACTTATTTTAAAAACCCTTAGATATAATCTCTCTCTAAACATTGACGCTTCAAGTCCTTCATCCCAATTTCAAATATTTTATCAAGAGAGTCTCGAATACAATCCTGATCACACTACTAGAGGCCATAGAGTTCTTTAAAGTCTAAGGATATTTGTTATCTCAACATCAGCTTCTGATTTAATAGTTTCTATTTTTTAGCAGCAATTTTGCAAATTTCTTTTTCATTTAAATAGTTTTCTTCTCTGCCGTAAGTGCATTGAAGTCCTTTTCTCTCTAGTTGATTTTTTCCTATATCTCAACCAACTTATCATGACAATGATCAATCTCTTGATGTTATAAAGAAATGGAAGTTGATATAGTCGTCAATTCAGCTTGAGGCCCCACTAATTGGTCCTTTAGGGTCATTTCTTCATTGGCCTTAGCAATCAACCTTTTGCTCATACTCTCCTTGTAAGTGTTTAATCTTTATTAACTCCATGTTTCATTCATCAAGCTGAGTGCTTGGGCCTCAAACTTCATCTTTTAAATCATTTATTATAAACATACATATATGTTAAACTAAAGTGCAAATTGAATATTTTGTTAAAAGAAAGAGAGTGGAGATAGCCTACCAACTTATTTGCTCAATGTCCAATACATATGTGTTTTAGCGCCCCCATTAGGATGTGTAACTTTGAAAGTTGAACCTCTTATCAAGGTTCAAGTTGATAATATCATCATAAATTATTAGGGGACAGTTGCTTTCCCTCAACGATTGCTGCTTTCAGTTACTCAACCATTCACTTTTTTGTTCTTTAAAGGTGAAGACTTATTATTACAACTTTTTGAAGGACTTTTAGATAAAATTTGAGGGCACTAAGAATCGCCCTGTGATCTTTGCTAGATTTCTTCAAAGAGGAGTGCATGTGATCTTCTTGCGCAAATGGAAAGATCAGACTTGAATAATATATCCTTCATATTAGATTGATGAATATATTGCAACTTATACTGAATACTCTACGTTTTGGATATTAAAGACTTTAAATATTTCCTCCTCTAATGATGTGAGTTGGATTCGGTAGCTTCTTCAGTCTTTTCTAGTTTTCTTTTTTGGGGCAAACCTCAAATTTTTCTTGAAAAAAAATCCATTGGACTAATTCATAGAAAGTTATCATTTTGATAATCCTACCACTTTTTGCTACTGCATGAAACATGCCTTCGAGCATCACATATAAATGTGTACATTTTAGATAAATATAAAATATTTAATTTTGATCCACGTTCATTGAAGAAAAAAATTAAGCCTTAAATGATTATCATATCTCTGCACGAAAACTGTGAGACAGTAATGTTGCATGCAATAATGATCTCAATTAGTTTAGAGACGAGAGGGAATCTCAACTTCACACATAAAGCCATTTTATAAATAGTGATATACACTGGAGGAAAGCGTGCTTGGTCATACTTTCTAGGGGGTGAGAACAACCATGTCATTTGGCAATGAACCTTTTTATAAATTATCACAAGACCATTATTGATAATAGTAGGCGCAATTTTATCAATCATTATCATACCACTTAGTTTTGTTTGGCCATCATCTTTTAAAAATATTTTATGAGTATATTTTCAAACAAAAAGAAAAATTTGAGAAATAAAATTTCTGACTTTAGTATTCTGATGTATATTCTTTTTTCCTTGGCAGTTTTTTGATAGTCTTTTTCCCACAATCTAAAAAATTTGAAATAAAATAATCATATGAATGCAGGGATCAATGAGTTTTCCTTCCAACAGCATTCAAAATATCAAAAATTTTACTTGTTTAATACCTTAGTAAATTTCTATGTGACAATAAAATGGTGTTGGAGTTATCAATCAGCCACCACTAGATTTTCTTAGAAAAATATGCTTTATTTAAAATTTTGAAAAAAAAATTAAATCTGTACACTCAAAGGATTCTTTTTGGAAAATAAAATTGATTCCAATGAAAAAAAAATTAAAGCTTGTGGTTATTGAAGGGATAGATTTGATGAAGTGACACTTTATAATTTTTGTACCCTATCAATGAAAGTATTTTGACATGAAAAAATTTATGAAAATGACTTTTACAACCACATAAAATTTGGAATTTTTTTATAACTATTTTGGTTGTAGAAATTATTGAATACAACATGACGACTCATTTACCAAGACACATCTGAAAATAGATGTTTCTCCAAAATTCAAAATAATAGAATTACGTCTCAAAATTTTTGGGTGAAGCATGTATATACATATGATCATTCATGAAAATTTTTGATAAATATTTCATGAATAAAGAAGAAAACTCAGCAAGTCAAAATCGCTAATAAATAGAGCCTAGATGCCGAGCAAATTTTTTGCATTTTTTTTATTAGCATCTCAGCATCACTTTTTTAATAATTAGCTAATATGTTATCCTCAATCCTATCCTTTTTTTGCCAAATATTGAGGACAATTTTCTTTCTACGAGAGAATTTGAAGTTTTAAAAAAGGTATAAAATCTCACATCTAAATCCGATCTATTCAATAATGACAGTTGATGCATTTTTTTTTAAAAAAATCGTAGCTTCGCTTTAGGGTTTACAAATCCTGATTGCCTTTAATAATTAAAATCCTACTAGCCAATTTTTTCTTCCTTTGCATAGAAAAATTAAAGTTCATGATAGGAAAATCATGCCTTTCCCCTAACACCAATTTGGGTATTTATAAATACGTGTGAGGAGGTGAAGAAGAGAAAATCTATTATTATTATTTTTTTTCATTTTTCATACATACATACATACATATATGCTTTCACTTCCTTAGCTCTTCACTAATCTATAAAAACCATTATTGATGTTAGGAAGAAGCATGTTTCTCCCTTGTAAGCTTTGATTTTTCTTTGTAAAAATCTAAAAGACTATCTGATAGAAGTTTTATTATTGGAGGTAAAGGTTTGCAACCCTTATGGAGAGGCTTCAGTCTCACCTTAAAAAATGTCGATTGTCAATATTGGAAGGATTAAATTTAAATATTAGATTTTCCCCCCCATATTTTGAGGTTTTGATTTTCTTCCCATAGGAAGATAATTATCACAGTTTGTCATAAAAATGGAAGAATAGAAGATAATGGGAAAGTTAATTATCGATAAAGTGATGCGGAGATGCTGACCAAAAGATTTTCCTACAATATTCACAAAATTCACTGGATATTTTGGATCTATTTATGGGTAGTTATGTTGATTTTTTGCTGAGTTTTTCCTCTTTATTCATGTCATATTAGTCTAGTTTTTTCAACAAATGATTATCTATATATGCATCTATCACAAAAAAATTTTTTGACACATGATTTCATCATTTTTTATTTTTGGATGAATTTCTATTTTTGGATGTCTTGGTGTATGAATCATGATGTTATTGATTAGAAATTTCTAAAATCTTTTTGTGGTTGTTGTTGAAGTTGTTGGCCATCTTTATAAAAAATTTTATGTCAAAATATCCTTGTTGATAGCCTAGAAAAATTATAAGTTGTCTTTATCAAATCTATTTCTTCAATAACCACCGACTTTGAATTTTTTTGCAACTTATGCTTTGCTTGGAATCAATTGAAATTTTCAGGTCTGCCTTTATGTGCAGATTCTTCAAGAATTTTTAATAAAAAATATATATATTTTTAAAATGATGTAGTGGTGATTGATTGATAATTTTGACACTATGTTATTACCTTAGAAAATTTCATTGGGCATTAAATAATTGATTTTTTTGGTGTTTTTTATTGACATTTGAAAGAATGGCCATTGATCTTTGCTTTTATATGATTTTTCATTTCTAAATTTTAAGACTATGGGTGAAAGATTATTCCAAAAGTTATCTAAATTTTGTTTGAAACATTAGGGTGAGAGAAATATATTCGAATGCTAAGGTAAAAAATAATAATTTTCTCGAATTTTTCTTTTTGTTTGAATATATGTGTACTTTTGCAAGATGATGGCCAAAGAAATCAATCGGGATGATAGTAATTCACGATGTTGCTTTCACTATTATCAATGTAATCTAGCCTTTATTTTGGAACAGATTTTAATTTTCTTCCATTAAAAAAAAAAGAGTAGGAAAAGAAAGAAATAAAATGACTGTGCTCACAACGACGTGCACAATGGAATGTGCATGGGAATGCACGCTTTCTTTGATCATGCTAGCAAAAAATTACAAGAGGCATGGTTATGCATGCTTAGGCATCTGCTTGGTGTGGCCACACTAATATTAGTAGCAATGAAAAGTGGCCAACCAATTTGGCTACAAATGCACATTCTAGCCTGATTTTGGGACACGATAAGTCTTTTCTAGGTTTTTGGGTCCATGGGATCTTTTTCAGCTTTAAAATATGATTTTGATACTTCCAGAATCTAATGGGCCTTTACAATTGATTTTGATACATTATTGAGCCTTTATAACCAATCAGTGGTGATTTTTTTTTTTTTGAAAATTTTGACTTTAAAATTTAGAATTAGCTCGAAATTTATAGTAAAGGTTTGAGTTGCTCCTAAATTATAAAAATTGAGTTCAGAACAATGAAAAAAATATTTTTATAACCTCAATGATGGAAAAGACTTATCTAGGTTCAGAATTAGGCCCGAATGAGCTTTGCAGCTAAATTGCCTGCTTGATTGACCTTACTGTATTTCACTTCCAGCGCCATCAATGCTTTTGATGTTGACTCACATAGTGCGCACCCAAGTGTGCGTAACCTTGCTCCTTGCAATTTTTTTTGTTGCACTTAAATCCATCGTGCCTTCCCATGTGTGGTTTAGCGTTTGGCTTTGGGCATGTGCGCCTATTTGATTTGACTTTATTTTATTTTTTATTCCTTTCATTTTCTCTCCTTTTCAAAGAAGGAGAACAATAATGCTTGTCCCAAGAATTTCTAAAATGATATATATATATATATATATATATATATAATTTTCACTTCGTCAGCTCTTCACTTGAATCTATAAAAACCCTTATTGATGTTAGGAAGAAGCTCGTTTCTCCCTTGTAAGTTTTGATTTTTCTTTGTAAATGTCTAAAAGACTATCTGACAGAAGTTTTATTTTTGGCGGAGGTTAATGTTTGCAACCCTTATGGTGAGCTTCGGTCTTTCCTTAAAAGCTGTCGATTGTCAAAATTGAAAGGATTAGATTTAGATGTTAGATTTTTTTGTCCCATTTTTTAGGTTTTGATTTTTTCTTCCCATAGGAAGATAATTATCCTCACAGTTTGGCATAAAAATGGAAGAATAGAAAGATGATGTGACGGCTAATTATGGAGATACTGATCAAAAGATTTTCCTCCAAAATTCACAAAATTCACCTGATATTTTGGATCTATTCATTGGCAGTTATAATCATTTTTTGCTAAGTTTTCCTCTTTATTCACGTCACATTTTTCTTATTTTTTCGGCGAATGATTATCTATATATGCATGTGTCACCTAAATTTTTTTTTAAACACATGATTTCATCATTTTTTATTTTTGGAGGAATTTTTATTTTTTGATGTCTTGGTCTATGAATCATAATATTATTGATTAGAAGTTTCTAAAATGTTTTTGTGTTTGTAGTTGAAGTTGTTGGCTATCTTTATAAATTTTTGTATGGCAAAATACCCTCATTGATAGCATAGAAAAATTACAAGTCATACCTTTATCAAATGTATTCCTTCAATAACCGCTAACGTTGGAGTTTTTTGTGACTTATGCTTTCATTGCAATCAATTGAAATTTTTAGGCTTTCCTGCGTGCAGATACTTCAAGAATTTTTAATAAAATCTATACATCTTTTTAAAATCATGAAGCGATGATTGCTTGATAATTCTGGCACTATGTTATTACCTTAGAAAATTTCGTTGGGCAATAAATAATTGATTTTTTTGGGTGTTTTTAATGACATTTGGAAGAATGGCCATTGATCTTTGTGTTCATATAATTTTTTACTTCTAAATTTTTAGACTATGGGCGAAAGATTATTCCAAAAATTATCTAAATTTTGTTTGAAACATAGGATGAGAGAAAGTATCTCCGAATGCTAAGGTTGAAAAAATGATTATTTTGAATTTTTCTTTTTGTTTGAATATATGCATCGTGTACTTTTGCAAGATGATGGACAAAGAAAATCAATAAGCATGATAGTAATTGATGATGTTGCTTCCACTATTGTCAATGATAGTGTAGCCTTTGTAAAAAGTTTTATTTTCCGAATGATCTAGTGGCTCTTGCTCGTAGAAATTCTAATTGGGCATATATTCCTCCACCAAAGAATGATCTAGTGGTTCTTGCTTGTTGATATTCTAATTGGGTATATATTCCTCCACCAAAGTATGCCACTATATATGTGAGATGATTTTGTGTGTGAGATTGATATTCTCTCTAGTATTTGAATTGAATGAGATCTTTATGATGTGCTGCACTGTCTCATTTTTTGTACAAAGCTAAGGCAGTCATTGTGGGTTTGATTGTTTTTTTCAGGGAATACGGGTGACACTGAATATAAGATACTTATTCAGAATGTGCAAATATACATATAATGCTAAGGGGTGTGTTATATATCGGAGTAACAAAAAGTGATATTATTTTTTAAGACTAGATCTTTTTAAGAATCATTATGGAAATTTTTTTTTGATGAAAAATGATTTGAGTCTTTTCGAGAAATGGAAAAGATTGAAGGAGTTATTGAACCCAAATTTGACATTGGGGAGGAGAACAATTGAAACTCCTTGATGTCCTAAATATAGAGTTTGTTATTATAAGTTGCATTATATTTGTCAATATGTTGTGGAAGATATGCTATTCATTTCTGATCCTTTCATTTAGGCGGGAAGGTTACACCCCTTTTAATAAAATCTAACAAAAATCATGGGGCGAGTCCTAGTGTCTTTGTTAAATCTCAACCTCACGATCCAAAAGAAATCCACGGCTGTGAATAGTAATCCGTGGGAAGGCTACCTGGATAGCATTAATTCTTTCCATTGATTTAGAAATAATTGTATTCTCATTATTATAGAGTTATTTGTTTCCTTATCAATACACCTTGTATAGATCTATAAATAGGGAGGAGATTGCATAATAAAATTCAAGCTTTTTCCCTCTCAAATTCCCCGTTTTAACATGGTATCAGAGTGCCGAAGGGGTTGAAGAGGAAAAAACTTCGTGAAGGAAGGCCTTCATTGCCGTAGACGAGAAGACCGTCGAAGGAGAGGAGCGTATTCGAGCAGCCGAAACGTCGTCGAGCAGCCACGAAAGAGTCGAAGAAGCCTCCTGCAGAGCACCAAACCCGATTCGACAGGAAGGGAAGACCGTTTAAGGAGAGGAACGTAGTCGATCAGTCGGCGAGCATCCCGATCTGACAGGAAGGGAAGATCGTCGAAGGAGCATTCCGATCCGACCGAGAAAGCCTCCAGCGAACCAAGGAAGCCGAGCGGCTCCCTGCGTTTGTGCCCTAACCGAGCGGCTCCCTGCTTGCGCGCAAGATCGGCTTCAGTTCCCGCACGAAAAACCCGCTTCTGTTTCCTCTTGCTGCCAGGATCGCACGAGCAAGTCCCTTCTCCGTCTTTGGCTCCCACTCGGTGGAGAAGACTAACTCCGTGCCAGTCCCGATCCGAGCCCTTGCTCGACTAGTTTGGTTTAATTATTAAACCAGAAGAAAAAAAAACTCTATTATCGGCCTTTATTGCCGACAACTAAAATCATAGGGATTATTTTTGGAAGCCTTCATTGCTATCCAAGAGTGTATAGATAGTCTTTATTACTATCATCATGTTAGAAATCAATTCCTCTCAGAGCATTGACCAAACCGAGGAATCGATGGTGCACCAAGGACGAGGTGATCTCCAAAGCATGCAACCTTCCTATCGTCTAAATGGGAAGAACTACCTAAATTGGTCTCAATTTGTGAAGACCTACTTGAAAGGGAAAGGGAAAATACACCACCTCCTTGGAGGAGGACCAAAGCAAGGAGATCCGATTTTTGGGGCATGGGATAAAGCAGACTCCATGATCATGTCATGGTTGTGGAATTCCATGACTCCATAAATTAGCGACACATTTATGTTCCTTTCGACTGCAAAGGATATATGGGATGCTGCCAGACAAACCTTCTCCAAAGCTCATGATGCAGCCCAAATCTTTGAAATTAAAGTCAAAGTTGGAAGCACAAAGCAGGGGGTAAGACAGTGACGAAGTATGCCACCCTTCTACAAAATCTATGGCAAGAACTGGATCACTATAGATGCATAGAAATCAGATGTCCGGAAGATGTTGCGATCCTAAAGAACTTTATTGAAAAAGATAGAGTTTATGATTTTCTTGCAGGACTAAATGCAGAATTTGACCAAGTTAGGGTTCAAATTCTTGGCAAGGAGGAGACGCCATCACTCAATGAAACCATTTCCCTCATCCGCGCAGAAGAAAGCCAACGAGGAGTGATGTTAGAACCGAAGGCAGTTGAAAGCTCAGCAATGATAATGAATAAAGAATCGTCATGGAAGGAGAAGGGTAAAGATTCTTCAAAGTTCAAAGACAAGGACTCACTTTGGTGCAGCCATTGCAAAAGGTCAAGACACACAAAGGAAACGTGCTGGAAAATATATGGAAAACCCCCCAGCAAGGAGTGGAATCAAAAGGGTGAAACAAGGAGCACATCACATGCTAACAACACTACATGTAAGCCAGAAGCACAGTCCAACCTTGGAGAATTTAATAAAGAAGATATTGATAAATTAAAACAACTCCTGGTATCTCTTGAAAAATCAAATGCTTCTTCTTCACTTGCACTCTCAGGTAAGACTCCAATTTCTTTAAGTTTAAGTGCTTCTAGAAATCATCTTAAGGAATTATGGATAATTGATTCAGGAGCCACAAATCACATGACCCACTCACCTACCCACCTCATAAACTATACTCCTTGCTCAAACAACAAGAAAATTATCACTGCTGATGATTCTCTTACTACGGTAGCTGGCCAAGGAGACATCATATTATCTCCCCCGCTCACCCTGAAAAATATCCTCTACGTATCACAATTATCCACAAATCTAATATCAATACAAAAACTTACCAATGATCATAATTGTCAAGCTGTATTTAACCCTACTTATTGCTTATTTCAGGATCAGAGATCAGGGAATAAAATTGGACTTGCTAAGGAGAAAGCAGGATTGTACTACCTGGAAGAACCAAACTAATCTAAAAATAGTTGCTCTATGTTATCCCTAGTCGATAGGAATTTCACCATTTGGCTTTATCATTATAAACTAGGACATCCATCTTTTGATATCCTACGACATATGTATCTACAATTGTTCAAGAAGATCGAAAATAAAAATTTTCATTGTGAAACCTGTGAGTTGGCTAAACATAAAAGAATCTCATTCCCAAACAAAAGTGAGAGATGTGACACTCCTTTCTATCTTATTCATAGTGATATATGGGGACCCTCAAAAATCCCTAATATCTCTATGGCACGCTGGTTTGTGTATTTCATTGATGATTGCACTAGAGTCTCTTGGATCTATCTCCTTAAAAATAAATTTGATGTTAGTACCATTCTTCCCATCTTTCATTCCATGATCCAAAATCAATTCGGGGTAAAAATACGGAGATTCTGCTCCGATAATGCCAAAGATTATTTCAACCAAACCCTTTCATCCTACTTCCAGAGTGAAGGGATCATCCATGAGTCCTCATGTTTTCACACCCCACAACAAAATGAGGTTGCAGAGAGGAAACATGGTCACCTTCTAGCCACCACCTGAACTTTCCTATTTCACTACAATACACCCAAATCCTATTGTGGGAAGCTCTTTTAACTGCAGCTTATCTCATAAACCGATTACCTTCAATAGCCTTAGGGCTCAAAACTCCAATGTAGACCTTGTCCTCTTTTTACCCAGAGTTTCGAACCCATCATAATCTTGGACCCAAAATCTTTGGATGCACCGCCTATGTTCATATTCACAGTCAGGAGCGAGGAAAATTAGATCCAAGAGCACTCAAATGCATCTTTATTGGCTATTAAGCTACCAAAAAAGATTATAAGTGTTATCATCCACCCACAAGAAAAATCTGTCTCTATTGATGTTACCTTTGATAAGCAAAATTCCTATTTTTAAAAACTCATCTTCAGGGGGAGACGGAACTTGAGGAAAATGAACTAGCACCTCTTGACCTTCCTCCACCTCAAAACAATCCACCTGAAACTCAAGATAGGAAAACAAATGACAAAGCTATCATTAGATTTTGAAATGTTTACTCCAAACGTACAAGCTCAAGCTGTGCTCCAAAGCAGATCCAAGAATATGAACCATCTCCTAGAAATAAGGTAAGCTCACCACCTCCCTTATACCCTCTAAACAACTCTATATCCTTCAACAACTTCTCATCGTCACACAATTTTCCTTGTTACATTAGAAGATATCCATATTCCTAAAGATGTTTCTGAGGCCTTATTTGATAATAATTGGAGAAATGCCATGAAGGATGAAATGCAGGTCCTGGAGAAGAACAAAACATGGGAGATCGTCAATCTACCGATAGGGAAAAAATCGGTCGGCTGCAAATGAGTGTTCTCAGTAAAATACAAAGCTGATGGCACACTAGAGAGATATATGGCAAGACTGATGGCAAAAGGGTTCACTCAAACATATGACATTGACTACCAAGAAACGTTTGCGCCTGTAGCCAAAATGAATACTGGTCGAATACTACTCTCACTAGCAGCCAAGTACAACTGGCATCTGGAACAATTGGATGTGAAAAATGCATTTCTTCATGAGGATTTAGAAGAAGATATATTTATGGAAATACCACCAGGGTTTAAAGAAAAATTTGAAGGTAACAAGGTGTGCAAACTGAAAAAAGCACTATATGGGCTCAAACAATCACCAAGGGCATGGTTCGAAAGGTTCTCTAAATTCATGCTCTTGAATGGGTATCAACAGAGTCAAGGGGATCACTATTCTTCAAACACTCAAACTCAGGGGGAGTCACGATATTTCTAGTGTATGTTGATGATATTATTTTGACTGGAAATAATGAAGAGAAGAAATCTAGTTTAAGGAAAAGTCTTACTAAGGAATTTGGCATCAAAGAACTTGGTAGACTAAAATATTTCCTTGGAATTGAAGTAGCTTACTCCAGCAAAGGGATCTTCATCTCACAACAGAAATAAATCAAAGATCTTCTAAGAGAAACAAGTTAACTAGCCTGTAAACCAACATCAACACCAGTAGAACCTAATCTTAAACTGGGGGAAGCTAAAGAAGATCCAGATGTAGATAAAGGGGCCTACCAAAGACTTGTAGGGAAATTGATCTACCTCTCCCCACTAGACCAGACATAGCATTTGCTGTAAGCATGGTCAGTCAGTTTATGCAGAATTCGAAGCAGATTCACATGCAAGCGGTAGACAGGATATTGCACTACCTTAAAGGAAGACCAGGAAAAGGAATTCTCTTTAAGAGAGATCGTGGAATAACCCTAGAAGTATACACGGATGCTGACTACGCAGGATCACAGGTTGATTGAAGATCTACCTCGGGGTATTGCACATTTCTTGGAGGTAACCTAGTTACATGGAGAAGCAAGAAACAAAATGTGGTGGCAAGATCCAGTGCAGAAGCAGAATATCGAGCTATGACCTTGGGAATATGTGAGCTACTATGGATCAAAATAATCCTAGAAGATTTAAAGGTTAAGCGGGATGAGCCCATGAAATTACATTGTGACAACAAGTCAGCAATCAGCATAGCCCACAATCCAATCCAGCATGACAGAACCAAGCACATAGAAATGGACAGACATTTTGTTAAAGAAAAACTAGACAGCAGTCTAGTAAGTGTTGACCATGTATCATCAAAGGATCAACTTGCAGATATCCTTACTAAAGGATTGGACAGTTCTGCCTTTCTCTGAATGATTGACAAGCTGGGAATGACGGATCCATATTTCCCAGCTTGAGGGGGAGTGTTAAATCTCAACCTCACGATCCAAAAGAAATCCACGGCTGTGAACAGTAATCCGTGGAAAGGCTACCTGGATAGCATTAATTCCTTCCATTGATTTAGGAATAATTGTATTCTTATTATTATAAAGTTATGTGTTTCCTTATCAATACACTTTGTATAGATTATAAATAGGGAGGAGATTGCATAATAAAATTCAAGTTTTTTCCCTCTCAAATTCCCCGTTTTAACAGTCTTCATAGTTTTTTTCCAAAGGTTATTCGAAAGATTGTATGGATAATGTGGAAGCACCTTTAAAGGGACGAAAGTGGATGTTGGAGTAACTGCGTCAAGTAATGTTGAGGATTGCAAGGATGACACTCGTCTCTTAGTAACTTCTGATGATATTATTACCTTGAACCTGCTGAGAGATTCAATTTTTGAAATTACACATCCTAGAGGAAGTATGTATATACACACTTCAACAAGTCAATGGGTTGGTAGGTTTACTCCACTCTTTTCTTTTTGCAGATGTTTATTTCTAATTTAAGGTTTTGTTTGGGGCAACTTTCTCACTGTTTTTTAAAGCAACTTTCTATTACAAAACTAAAAATTGTTTTATAAAGCAATAAGAAAGTTGTCATAAATGAAGCCTAAGTTTAATATATATGTATGCCTATCATAAATAATTTAAAAGATGGAGCTGAAGGCCCAATTAGGTATTGCACTTTATAATTGGAACAAATTATTAAGAGTGAGGGTGTGTTGACCCATATATAAGTAGAGCATCTCATAAGATACCAATGTTACTATTGTATTTGTGTTGAAGATTATAATCCTTCTACTCTGCACGATTAATAATTACGAGTTATGCCATAATACTTTGAAGATTTTGTAGTTTAACGAAGCTCCTCAAACATGTAGCTTCGTTGTTATGGTTTGTATTGAGGGAGTTGTAAGAAATTTCATTAGGAATTCAATTTTCCCTAGATTAATTGTCTGGGGTGTTGCCTAATTCGTAACTTGTGGTAGGAGAGGTAGAGAGAAATCTTATATGACAGGGGCTGAGAGAAATCCATCAAATATTTTTGACCTATCATAGGATGCTTGTTAGAGTGTTTTTTAATACCTCTAACCTGTAATAGAAAATGTTGGATTGTATGTACTTGTCTTTGATTACCCATTGATTGAGGTATGGCAAATGTCATGTATTTTTTTTGAATTTGAGACAAAGGTTGGCTTTTCTTTAAACCTTTATTTCTTTTTCGAAATCATAATTGTGATCATGCCTAGAGAAGACAAGTTCATGTATAAAAAATTTAAGAAACATAAATTATAGTTTATTATTTTGATAAGAATTATATTAAATTCATATTATGAGACAATTTTTTTTAAAAAAAAGCCATAGTGTTTGCATACTAAGAGCCATTGATAATACCTGGGAAGATTTTTTGTATTTTAGTTTCGAGATAGTGTCTTTTCTTCAAGATTTTGAAGTTCGAATATTCCTGATTTATTCCTGATTTGATGATGATTGTAACCACGACAACATATTTGATATCCTTTGTTAGACTATCGTTGCTTGAGCCTGTCATTAGATTTTCGTCGCCTGACCATTCTCGTCGGACCACTTCTGTATGTCATTTGATGACGTCCCTTGGTCTGCTATAGCTCGACTACTATTATTAGATTGTTGTCTCCCAAACATTTTTGTTGCATCACTATCTCTTGAACACCTCCATCGTACCTTTGTTGCCCGATCACTGTTGTTAAGGTCGTTGCCACCTGACTACTACCATAACCTAACAACCATCGTCAAATCATTGTTCCTTAACTGTTGCCGTCGGACCATCACTGTAAGAGCACTACTATAATCCGATTGTAACCATTCCCACGCCCCTCATACCTCTCAATTATTTTATATGGAGACCAAGCCGATAACCCATTACTCTTTTAATTTCACTTTCTACCATTTAAGGGATGGATGAATCTTTGTAACATATACTTTCCGGTGAAATTATTTCAACTAGGTTAAACTACGTGTTTTTTTCATCTTATTAGATATTTTAGATAAAAAGTTGTCTTTTGTGAACGTTCTGTATTTGTGCGCGTTGAAATCTTTTTCAATGTCGAGATGAGAATTTTATACTCTACTGCCTCAAAATATCTTGCACGCAACACTTGTATTTACTGAAGAAAAAGTGGCTTTTGCCTTCACATATATTTTAGCGTGCTATTTTTGCTGATCTTAGCAATGTTTGCATGGGATAATGTGTTTTATTTATATTTTTACGCGTCATCTTTGTTGTTTAAGATTTCATCAGCTGCAGAATATTAGGGAAACAGGATAGACATCAGCTAGTGGAATCTCTTTTAGTTGTAAGTTAATTATAAATAGATTACATTGATGAAGTTGAAAAGACCATGAAGAAGATGCTTAAATGTAAAATCTTATGTCCAAATGAGATATTTATTGAGATTTGAAGAGTTATAGTAATATATCTAGTGAGATATGGAGAGTTTGGAAGTGATATTGTAGTGATTTAATTAATAAATCTCATCAATGAAATTTTGATGGGTAAAAGTATGATTGGAGAAACATTTTGGTGCTATTATTTACAAATAAAGGAGATGTTTATGATTGTGGTAATTATATGAACCAAATGTATAATTCATATAATGAAGTCATGTGAAAGAGTAATGAAACATAGATTAAGACAAATCATAGAGTCAACTTGGTTTATGTTAGGAAGATATATTGTAATATTTTTTATTTTAAGATAATTAATAGAAAAATTTTAAGAACATATAAAAGATTTTCAAATGATTTATTGATCTTAAGAAGATACATAATTATCACTAGAAGCGAGTTTGTTTTCATTAAGAAAAAGATGTATTTTTTATTTTTTTTATTAAGAAAGAGAGGTTTTTTTATTTTTTTTATTAAGAAAAAGAGGTTTTTTTATTTTTTTTATTAAGAAAAAGAGGTTTATGTCAATTGTATGCTATTGTTAAAGATATGCATGATATAGCATCAACTAGCATTAATAGCTTATAGTGGCTAAAATGTTTCCAATCGAAATTGCATAAGGGTTAACTTTAAGTATGTAATTTTTTGTATTAATTTTGGACGAGCTTCTAAAGAAAAATTCAAAGTGGGTGCCTTCATTTATGCCCTTTTCAAATACTATAGTTATAATTGGTAAGAGAACTGTCAAAGTATGTAGAAACTTAAACAATGGAGAACATATTTGGAAGATAAATGGCATAATAGTAGTAGAATGACTGAGTAGATTTTTTTTGGAATTTTAGTGGGTGTTATATTAATACTAATTTTTTAAAATAGGATATAATGATATGATACCTGCACAAGTAGTTTAATGCAGTTTTGAAATGAGCAGATGTTTTTGTCTTGGTTTCTTCCTTCCCTATTTTTATGTTGACCTGTATGCAGAATATGAAATAAAAAATAAAAAAATCTGCTCAAATCATATACATGTTTGACGTTGTTCTCCTCTGCACGTCGAAGCCATCCGCAAAATCACGCACATCTCGCGATTCGGATGTCCTACTCCATCACCTCCGCACGTTGACGTTGCCTCCCACGATGCTATATGCAAGACCTCTGCACTCCGCCAGCGTCGTTAAAATGACGAAGAGAATGAAGGCTTCTTTACCTTCGCATTCGAACTCTCGCGTTCGTTTCTTCTCTCCCGCACATAAGCCTCGCTCCAGCTCTTTCCACTCACGAGCTACAACCGAAGGCTCTTCTCCCGACCTTCGATCTCCACCTCCCTGTCCGACATATATAGCCCGCACACCCATACATCTCATTCTATCCCTTATCACAACCGAACATCCTCACCCGAGCATCTGTCCAGCCCAATCCTGCCATGTGAAAACCTCCATCTCCACGAACACCTGCTCCCTGTTGAACCACACAGCTTGCCTCCTGTTGAAGCTGTGCAACCGAACCACTCACAATCACTAGCTCCCACTGATCCTCTACCTGCATTGAACTCCACATCCACCTCAACCCGTCTACCCTCACTCGATCGGCCTAGAGCAGCCACAAGCCTCCTTCGACAACGTTCCTCGTCGAATCAGAATAGTGACGGGAGCTAGCTCATCGAGAAGGTAAAGATGTTTCTCCCTTTCGTGTGCTTCTTCAGCTAAATCTCGTGAATTCTCTGAACCCTCGGATTTAATAAATATGAGATATACAATAAAAGAGGGATACAAAGGATTTAACTAGCGGAGAGATTTAACAGTTCTATAAATCTTGTTTGGCAAGGATTTAGCTTAAATCCTGCTCAAATCTAGCCTAAATCCTATTATCAAGCAGCCCTTCTAAGGCATAAAGAGGGAAACATAGGATTTAACAAGTGTGAGATTTAACAGTTCCATAAATCCTACTAAAATTCAGCATAAATCCTGCATCCAAATAATCCTGCTCAAATCTGCATAAATCTTGTTCAAATACTGCATAATTCCTGTATCCTGATAGCCTTTTGCATAAATCCTACTCAAATCTTATTAATCACGATTATTTATAATTAATTAGTATTAATGATTAAGTATCATTAATCATAATTAATCATAGGTAATTATTATTAATTACAATTAATTTTATTAATTATGCTTAAAAATTAAAAAAAAAAAAGAGGAAAAATATGTGCCTTGAGCCTCGTTCATTGTCGACATCAGCCTTGACCCAGTCTTTGATGTCGACGGCACTGCTGACATAGTTGACACAGTAGACAATACCACCGTCGACCCCTGTGCAAGGTATATAGGTTAAAATCCTGCTCGAGGGAAACAACTATGCATTTTCAAACAGGTACCCTTGAAGACTCATGCACACCTTTCTTGGTATGGTGGGGTTGAAGATTACGGCCGCAGTGTCATAAAACACCGACCGTGCATGTTTTTCATGAGTGGGTGGAAGGCTACGACTCCCTAAATTTCCCCCAAACAGGGTGATATGTCGCAGTGCTACCGAATTTCAGACTGAAATGCATAAATTTTGAATAATGAGATGAATTAATACATGTGACATGATTGCAATAGAATGTGGGGAACATGACAATGCAATTGAACAACAAGAAAAATAACCTTAACTTTTAAAATGCACACTTAATGCAAATCCTAAAATGCAATTCAAGTCATTCAAATAAATATGCATGAGTAAATAACATGGGACTCGTGATGAACTAGGCCTTGATGCACACATATAATGAATGATAATCAATGTACAACATTTAAGCGATTACAAGTGAACATCAATCACCAATACTTGTAAATACATGGCATACTATGAATGATGCCGACTGATGTATGATGAATGTAACAAACTCCTACAACAAGTCCCATGCAGTTGAATGCATTGTATTTGCAAGCAACAACAGTTGGTTGAAGAATGCATGGGTGTTTCCCGCGTGCATCAATGAAAGCCTTAATGCAAGCATCAATTCGCCTGTAAGATCAAAATAGTGGTGTTTTAGCAGAAAGTTTATCATGCACATAATAGACCAAATAAATATGATAGTTGACAATAACTGAATGGGACTCGTGATGCAACTAATACTACTACTAGGCCACCTGTGAATGACGATGGTGGATACGACGCAAGTGTAGTGGCTCCCTTACAATCATTTCTAAGGAGATTGTAGTAGATGCAAATAGGGAACATATTATGACAATACATATGCAAGCTGATGTCAAAAGGTCGCTTGTGAATGATGATAGCGGACGAGCAGGGGATGTAATAATCCCCTATCAATCAAGGTCAATACATATGTACAATGAACACAAAGCAAATATGCATGAGAGAGTTGGCGATAAATGTATTCAACCGGTGTCCAGCATCAAATCAGGTGAATGCATTGATTTGAATGCAACCAAAGACGATTGATATGACTTATGTGTGGATATATCACAAGTACAACAAATCTCATGTGGACACAAATACATACGCTAATTGCAAACAACTGTGAAACCTGTCAAGCTATAGCAGTCCACCTACGGGTGATGACATATAATATGCATTAGACAGATCACCCTTGCAGTCACCTATCATTCAATGCCAGGCAAAGGCATTTATCTCTTGCAAGCAGGGATGGTCGATTTTTAATAGATGCAAGTACCTATAAGTAGTGATTGAGAACTTGAGGTGTATACGACTTCTTGCATGTGGAAAGCAACATGTGACAGCGACACTTGCAAATAATAGTAGATGATTCAGAATGCATAGAAGGTGCTTGCCCGTATGTGGTAGCACAGGGATTGTGATGCATATAGCAGCGCCCCCTACAAACACCTACAAGCAGTGATAATTAAGATGTTGCGAATATGTTGACTATAAAGGAAACTCGATGTACGGAAGAAACATGTTGACAAGTCATCAAAGAAAGATTCCAACTATGATGCAAAATTAAATGATTGTATGAATAATTCTGTAGAATCTAAATATGAGCACTTGAAGAAGAAGAATAAGAAGAAGAGAGAGAGCGAGAGAGAAGACGTCTCAATCTATTATCTCTTCAAAAATATCGAGGCTCCTGAAAATATGTTGTGTTATTTGGGAGAAGATCCATAGAGCAAGGCTCGTAGTCTGATGTCCTACATATGCATCATAAAAACACAGAATGGGCCCCCTCAAGTACACTATTATGGAGCTGTAGAAGAAGCATCTATGTATCATGTGCATAACAAATAATAGAATGTCGCTGAGACATTGAAGACGACCTTATACTTTGTCATATCCATGCTTCAAGGAGATTAACTCGTGATGAGTCGAAGACAAAGCAATCTAACGAGACATTAGCCAAGCCTTTGGTTTCATCAGATGACGATGAGGATCCTTACCTTGTCTAAGTAAGGACTATATTACTTGTAGATTTGATCTCCCAAAGAATGAGAAAAGAGAGCCTATATTAGAATAACTAATTGCCTCATGGCTACACCAAATGATAACGTTGTGATTCACTTGTAAGCAAAAGAAGAGAATTAGTAGTAAAAATTACAGGCCGCTGAAGCGCAACACTATGCCACCGAATCTGCAACACTCGTACAAGCAGAGATAAGGCATCAATAAAGCCCAAAATAAAGCCCCGTGTATTTGGCAGCAATAGTCACTTGTACAGGCGGCTGCATTTAAAAATGTAAAACACCCATTTGTACTGCATGCAAATATTTTAAAATGTCCCTCATACACGTATTGCATTTGCTTGATAATATGTTGTATATGCACGTGTCATAACATGTAGAATTCGTTATACTGGCATGTCACCAATATTGCAAGTATATTTCAAAATGAGCTCCAACATGCATTTGTAGGATGCCGAGGATTTCATTCTAGCATGTTGTTTGACATTGCTATTGCACCCCAAAATAATCTCCGGCTTGTGCTTGTAGGATGCCGATGATTTCATTATAGCGTGTCATTCCGACATCATTATTGCATTTCAAAATGACCTCTCATCTGTATCTGTAGGATGCATAGGGTTTCATTCAAGTATGTCTTTTGACATTGTAATTACACCCCAAAATAACCTCCCGCATGCATTTACAATATGCAGAGGGTTTCACTCCAGTGTGTCTTTTGGCACTACAATTATATTTCAAATATTGTATTATGCACACGCATGAATGCATCGTGCGAAATGCATCCAACAACATACCCGTGTAGGCTTCAATGAGCGTGTTGTAGTACACACGTGATGTATGAAGATGTTGTGATGGTTAGAGAAAGAATTTAGATTCAGACCCGATCGTCCGTTATCAAATGAGACAGAGTTAATAAGGTTCAATCAACAAAAATATAACAACTCATGAATACTCTGATGATTGTCATATTGAATGTAAATATCAACCGAATAAGTTAAATTTTAAGAATCAACTAAAGTCACCAAGCCTACAACGAACTCGATCCTCTGTCGTCAAATAAGATATAGCCGATAAGGTTCAACAAATAAAATAAAATTACTCATATATCCCGATGATGACCAGAACTATTTTAAAATGCCTCCCAAATGCTCATAAAAATCCAAAATTTCAAAAATACCCGAACTCAAGATATTTAAAATTAAAACTAATCATCAAACATTTAAAGCATGAATACCCATCCACCATCCGCAATAGTTTGCCGAGGTGGACAAATCTGTAAACTACTTCAGCTCAGAAAGAGCTAATTTATAGTCGAGAATATCAATAAGATTTATTCTCAATTTGTCTCTTGCCAATAAGGATGTGGCACGTGTCCTCTAATCTATAATTTCGCCGCCAAATAGCACCACACATGATTTTGCTGCTAAATGGCACCGCAGGTAAACATTTATGATCGAGGCCCTTTGAAATGAGTGTTTTGTTTCCGAATGACACTACTAAATTATGGTCATGGTTAGCGTCCGTATGTTCCCCAATGGCACTAAATTCTTGAGATATGAGTCAATATGATATGCTTGATAGATCACAAAGCCATCTGCCAGCTAAGGTGGATTCAAATGTCCCTTTAGACAAATACTCATCCCATGTCTACACAGTACCATTGGACGAAGCAACTCATGGTTGTTGACAATGATCATTCTATTAGGTTGGGTCAACTACCACCTCTAACTAAGTAGACCATGGACCACGATGACCTGGGATGATGGAATCATAGGATCTTGATCGAGCTCATCATCATTCCCCTCACCATTCGCTTTAAGTGTAAGATGGTGAATTTTCAAATACCAATTAATGCTTCTACTATATGCCAGATATTATGTATATACAGATACGATGTATTCATTTGACGACTAGCCTTAATCGAAAGTTCTCTCTCGTTATCGGGAGGGGTAATTAACTATAGGGGCTTGTGCCTATAGGAAACCAGAACTCAGATTATAAAGTCCTTGCAAAATGAGGACGAAATCTCTTGGTAGTGTCTTATTTCAAACCCAATATTGGCTTCTAAAAATTTACCCCATAACCTAATCTGTTAAAACTCCAAAAAAAAAAAAAAAAAACAAACTGTGGTCTTGTAATTGCTACTGCAATTATATATATATATATATATATATATATATATATATATATATATATATATATATATATATATATATGGAACTGTCCATCTCAGCAGATGGTAGCGTCTTTATGGTGATTAAACCAATATTCAATAAGTTAAATGTCGTTATTCAATATTTGATGTGTCTTTGCTCTGCTCTATTTACTGCAACATACTATATTTTTTTTCTTTTTGTTTGGTAAATGATCTTTGATCCAAGTCATTTTCGATTGATTTGAACAGGAAAAATGAAGAGCAAAAGCCAAAGGAGCAGAGGCCAAAGGCAAGTGAGAACAAGCCTGTTATGACTGAGTGACTCAATAACTTGGAACAACGAAGACTAGTATTTCCCTTTCTAGTATGTGATAACATTGTTGCTATGATGAACCTTTTACTTTACCAGCTTTGCCTTTGTTGATGCATCTGTAATGTTCTGCAACTCTCATTTCCTTGTCCATACTGATTTGTATTACTCATAAAAAATCAACTTTATTAAGTTAACCAATAGTTCTATGGCTTCTTGCTCAAAAGATGTGTCAGTATCTTGATATATATTACATATAAGAAGAGTTAGTTCTTCGGCATTTTGTCTTGTATATTGGGTTATTTTAGGCTTCATTTAGGACGGCTTTCTTACTGCTTCTTAAAGCGGATTTTTAATAAAAAATTAAAATTTTTGTACTAAAAAACCGCTTTAAATAGTAAGAAAGCAGTCTCAAATGAAGCCTTAAGCTTTGAGTTTAAACAATTAAAACTTTGCAATTATACTATTTAACTGTAATTTGTTTATATATTTACTAAGCTTTCACACAAGTAGAAATATGTCATGGTTCCAAACATAATTGCATTTCATTTGGGAAAAATTGTATTGTTTTAGGTTTTGTTTGGGACAGTTTTTTACTTCTTTATAAAACATCTTTTTAGTATATAGATTTTTTGAACTATTAGATTAATTTGAATGTGAAGATGGTATGGAGAGAGAGAGAGAGAGAGAGAGAGAGTATTATGGTGGGGGGAAGGAATATTTCATAAAGTTTTCTGAGCACATAGAAGGGTAATTTTGAAAATAATGCAACATTTATTCAAACTCTAGTGATAGGGAGGAGGCAAAAATGCTCTTGGCTGGAGAAAAAGAATCCAACTAGAAATTGGCATGTGCCATATGATTTTTTTATGAAGAATTAAATAATATTGAGGAACTTTGGAAGAATTATTTGTCATTCTAAGAGGAGCATGAAAATTTAAATAAAGTGATTCATGATTTGTTAATATGAGAAATGAATATTATATATATTTTTTGAAAATGAAATTATTTTTCTTGATTATTTTTTAAACATAAAACTAGAAAGAGAAAATATTTTATTAATAATGAAATTTTATTTTATTTTCAATCACTAGTAAATGAGTAGAATATTTGTGCAATCAAGTTAAGCTTGTTTAAATCTCGTTGAGCTTGAGTTCGACGAGTTAAAAAAATTTATAGGTTTGAGCTTAATATCACTTGGAAAGCTCAATCTTGACTCGATTGTTAAGCTCGATTTTTTAATTTTTTTTAATAGAATTTTTACTTTAAATATGAAATTAATTTAAAAAGGGATAAAAAATTATTTAATGCTAATTTAAATTAAAATTTGAATATATTTTAAATTAATTGAGTATCTAAATGAGTTTATGTACCAATCATATTGAGCTTGAGTTCGAGTTTATTTAATATACAAATTTGAGCATAGGCTCCTTGAGCATGATCTTTTGACCTGGTAAACTTGATTCTTGAACTTGATAACAAGTCGAACTCAAGCCAGCTTACGAACATATTGGGCTCAATTACATGCCTAAAAGTACTCACCAAACTGGCTAGTGTAGTTGCCATTTTATAATTGCTGAAAAAGAATATTCGCATAGAAGTTAAAAGGTGAAGCTCAATCGCACAAAAATATTACGCACCTCTTCTTGGTTTGTTGGACTGGAGTTTGACTTAGAACTAAGAGGTCATTGATTCGAGTCTCACGTATGTGTTATACGTGTTTAGAAAAATTATTACATGCGTTGTCTGAACGTATCCGGAGGCCAAACCGAACGTTCAAATTGACCTCCTAATATATTTGAACACCGCAAAAGAATAATTTCTCATGTATTTGAGTGCTGCCCTTAATTTAAAATAAATAAATAAATATGTAAGAACTATATCAATTTTCAAGTAATAGTTGATGTGATATAAGTATAAATAAAAATTATTTAAAACTAAGATATTGCCCGTTTTAGCCACGCGCGAATCATTCCGGCGGCCAACCATTCCGGCGGCGACCGTTCTCCGCTAAGCGACACAGGTGCCGCGCTTTTTTAAGACCCCACGACTCTCTCTTTCGCTTCTCTCTCTTTCCACACTATAAAGGATAATGAAAAATTCAGGTCCCTTCGATCCACAAATCCCCAAAACCAACAGCAGCCCTCCGCTTCCCTGTTGTGCGGCTCTCCTTCCTCTACCCAACCATTCCCCGCCCATCAACTCGTTTTTGGTGGAGGAAGAAAGATGGGGGCGCTCGAGGATGGGCGGTTCGATCCGGAGATACCGGTGATAGCCATCGGAGGAAGAGGAGGAGAGTTGGGGACGGGAACTATCGAGGATCATGTGAGGGTTCTGCTTAAGGGGCTAGGGGAGGATCCCGAGAGGGAGGGGCTCAGGAAGACGCCGATGCGGGTAGCCAAGGCTTTTCGAGACGGTACTAGAGGTACTACGCTTCTTGCTTTTCTTTGTTGATTTGCTGTCATGAAATCAGATCTGTTAGGTTTTGCTGGAAAGATGGGGGTTTGAGACGGAATCTTTGTGGATTCCTTTTTTCATTTCCTGATTTGATGAGCTTACTTGTGATTGTTTTTAGTTCTAATTCTGTGTGGATTTTCTGTGGTGGATTTCGTACTTCCTACTTGTGTATTGTATGGCTTCCTAGCATTGGAAATTTTATTTTATCCCTCATAATGGAAAAAATGGGAGTAATGTCTGTTATTTGTTTTATTGGGGAAATAGGCCAGAATGAAAGGGTCAAAATATCTCTTTTATTGAGGACAAACTACTTATTTAAAATCCATTTTGACGAAAATTGGTTCATAAAAGGTTCGAATATTATTTTTGGAGAATTTTGTACCTTTTTGAACCTGTAGATTGAGCAGATTGTATTCTAGCTGTTATAATAGTAGTTTAAACAGTAGAGTGTAATCACAATAACTATGATATAATAGAATATAAGTTAGATAAAACAGAGTAGTCCATAAATTATTATACAATAAAAAACTATCATAGCAAGTAAGATACAGCCATACAACAAGTTGCTTAATATACATTTATAATTAAAATATTGTCAAAATAGAATATAATTCAAGAGATATACCGAACAATCATAGTACAATAGATTACAATTCAAGAAAAGTTCATGTCTTTTGCACATAACCTTAATTGCTTAAACAACTTAGGAAAGATTTTGCAGAGCATAAATTTCATTCCATGCAAGACCTGCATTTGGGTGTGAGAGGGGTTAGAGTCATAAAATATCATATACAACTTAACAACTGAGATCTAATATATAATTCAATAAACTTTATTCTATTTTATTAAAAAATATATGAGTCTTGCATCTACCCTTAACTTTAGAAGCTTCTCATGTCTAATGGCGTACATAAGTGCCACATTAGGCCACTTAAAAGAGTCTTTTTTTAGCCTATAAAAGGGGAGACTACTAATATACAATATAGGTCAAATGATTTATCCAACACAACTATGTCAGATCCATAGATCTTGGCTATCGCCAAATTTACTCCTTTAATAAGTAACATAAATAATCAGTATACTGCCAAAATAGAAATTGAAGTTACTATAATGGTTATTCAGATGTGGAATTATACTTTCAATAAATTAAATAATTTTATCTTTCTATCTCTAAACATATAGTGGAAGTATTCAACTGTTAGAACCTATGTTGCACCGATACACCTATTTATGAAGGCGTGTTGTATTGGATATGTATCGGACACAATACGCGTACGATACGGCACCGATACGTGTCGAATACGTCAAAGTCGTATCCAATTAAAATAATATTTAATTTCAAAAGGACGCGCGTATCCGATACGCGTGTCCCGTTGAAAAAAGAAAAATTTTGAAAAAAATGTGTATTTTTTATATACTTCCGCAGCTGTGAGCGAGGGTTTTCTCACGAAGGATCGGTTCATTTCCGTTGTCTTCTAATCTTGCCTTATTTAATTTCTTTTCATGAGGAAAATTCATTTTTTAATTAGCAAATAACTTCTTTGCTATTGAATGCTTTCACATGTAAAATTTTCTAGTTCAACCAATTAAAAAAATTCACAAGCGATTAAAGATAGTATGTTTACTTGTTTAGCATTTTTATTAATCATTCCTTATTTTGATGTTATATGCTACAAGATTACAAATAATGTTGCTTTCTTTTTTGTTGTCATTTCAAATATTATGCTTTGATTGTTTTCTTAATTTTTTATGTATGATTTATAAATTATAATGATGTGTCCGCACCGTACCCGTATCATGTATTTTTAAGATATGACGTGTCCCGTATCCGTGTTGTCGTATCTGTATCGGTGCAACATAGGTTAGAACTAGATTGAGATTTCACTGTCCACTCTCATCTCCTTCTCCTTGGACTTGTCAACTAATCCTAACATTAGAGACTTGAAGGAGGACAATTGCTACTCATCAATTAAGTGAAGGAGATCACTAACATATGGATCCATGGACTTATGCCTCTTCCCTGGTGGATTTGTGAAATCCCTAGTCAAATACTTATTCTTCTCCACCATCCTTCTTTTAAACCCTACCAATAATATATCACTCTTTTGTATAATTACAAGAGATGGGATGACATCCACAGCCTTCTTGACCTCCTCTACCTTCTCAACCTCCTATCCTATAGTTACCAATGGCAAAAGGTTGGTTTCCTATGTCCCCCACCTCTTCTGCCTCCTGTTCTATGTCATACTTCTTTTGTGCCAAATCCCTAACCTTATCTAAGTAAATGATCGGGTCAGTAGCAGAAACCTCCTAGCTCTCCTCTCTCCTTCTATTGCTACATAAAAAAACTAAGGCCTAAATTGATAAAAAATGTGAGTTATATTGAAGTTATTAAAAACATGTATGAGGGAAAACTAACTAGTATCAGAACTAGAGTACCGAAAGAATTTCTAATCATAGTAGCATTATATCATGAATCAAAATTGAGTCCATATGTTTTTGTGTTGCTAATTGAGATGTTTACAAATGAGATTTAAAATTTGATGCATTGACGCATGCTTTTTGCAGATGAGAGATTGTTCTAATTGAAGATACATCTATTGTTGTAGGTGGAAAGCTTGATCAATGGAAAAAAATATTTAAAAGTGGATCACTTATAATCTTTAGAACAAAGATTGAGTTTATGATATCAATTTTAGTTAATTTAATAAGCATCATTCAATATTTTTAGCCGACCTTGATGTGAAGTTAAAGTATCATAGATCTTTTATATATGAGAATAAGGAAGTAGATAAGGATATAACTTCTAGAAGATTAAAAAGGTCTTATCAATTTGGCATCCAAAGTTATGGTTAGTTAGCAAGTAAGATTAGTGTTGCAGAATCCTTTTGTATGGCTGACTAAGCTGCACTTTCGTTGATTTGGAATGCTATCCTTTTTTATTGGTGTGGTTTGTGAACTATAGATTAGAAAATATTATTTGTTTGCACAAGGCGCGATGTAATGTAAGGTTTTAGCATATTGAAATCGTAGTTGTTTCCACCTTGGTGAAAGTCATATCTACCCTGATAATTGTGATGCAAAGTAATTAACTGAATATACTTCACCCTTCAAATATGGGCAGCAACATTCTAAAATGCACCTTGATCTTACATTCGGTCAAATTTTTTGCAAACCAAATTTCACTTTGTTTCATTTTACTTTAATAAAAACAGCTTCCTGAATGCCTCTTTTACTAATGCCTATTTCCAGTGAGCAATTGCCTTCATGCTTCCTCGTGATTATTAGCTTCTTAGCAATAGGGTTTCTTTTACGTTTCTCTCCAAGCAAGAAGCTCTGTTTAATAGTGCATTTTTGGCACTCTGTAACAGAGTTGTCCTGAGTGTTTGGCTCCAATTCAATATTTGAGTTTTATACTTTTCCTCTTTGTGCAAGGAAATTTAACCATGGGAAAGTTAGAAGATAGTCTTTTTCCAATCACTATTAGAATTGTCTTTCTTGGTTTTCTACCTCGTATAAATGATGCTTCTTAATCTAAGGATGCCCTTGGGACAATTTTTTTAATATTTTATAGAATACTGTCACATTTTTATTTGGCTATAGCTTTTCTTGCTACTTAAAATTTTTGGAGTGTGAAGTTTTTTATAATCAGATATGCAAGAATATGGTATCTATAAGAAAGTTGCTGTTAAACTTTTTTTTGAAGAGAAAAATCTATAATAGCATAACTTTAAAAGCTCTTTTTTTTCAATAATTTTAACTAATTTTACAGATGACTGCAGCTATCATGCTGGCTCCCACACTCCCCATGAAAAAACAATGTTTAAAAAACATAACCATCATTTGAAGCTTGAGCAACCTATAATTGAATAATAATTCGGTTATTTTATTTAATGGAATATAAATTCGCTCATGCTTGCAGGTTACAGGCAGAAAGTGAAAGACATTGTACAAGACGCTCTGTTTCCTGAAGCTGGCTTGGATAATGGAACTGGTCAAGCAGGAGGTGCTGGTGGGTTGGTGGTAGTCCGAGACATCAATCTATTCTCTTTTTGTGAGTCATGCCTGCTTCCCTTCAGCATCCAATGCCATGTTGGCTATGTTCCTTCAGGCAAAAGAGTTGTAGGTCTCAGTAAGCTTTCTAGGGTTGCCGATATTTATGCGAAAAGGCTTCAAGAACCAAAAAGACTGGCCGATGAAGTTTGTTGGGCATTGCAGAATAGCATCAACCCTGCTGGTGTTTCTGTTGCCCTACAGTGTTGGCATATTCGGTTCCCAGAAGTCTTCAAATGCAATCCAAACCCAAGCCATCCTTCCAGATCTACCATGCAAGGCTGGGTGAGAACCACAGTCTGTTCGAGTACTGGGATCTTTAATGACAAGAACAGCTCGTTGTGGGATGAATTTCATGGTCTTCTGAAATTAAGAGGTATAAATTTGAGTGATGCAGGGTGTTCTTCAATTCACTCGTGGTGTCCATCAATGTCTCTTGATCTAACTGAGTGCCATGGAAACATTTCAAGAAGCAATTTTCCAATTGGCAAGGTTTCTTCCCAGTCTGCCATGGTAGCTGCAGTCTCTTCAATTCTTCAGTCACTTGGTGAAGATCTCTCGAGAAAAGAGCTTTTTGGCACCCCATATCGATATGTGCATTGGCTGATGAACTTCAGGAGATCCAACTTAGATTTTAAGCAGACTAATTTTACTATCAATTCAGCCCATTCGTATGAAAAGGTAAACGGGTATATTCACAGTAGAGATGAGATCCATTCAGAACTGAATTTTCCATTCTGCGCTCAGTGTGAACATCATCTCTTACCCTTCCATGGTGTAGTTCACATTGGTTTCTTCCATGATGGACCTATTGATAGATATGCATTGCAATCAATTGTTCATTTCTATGCTTGCAAGCTTCAAGTGCAAGAAAGGCTTACAAGACAGATTGCAGAAGCCGTCTATTCTTTTCTTGCAAAGGGAGTAATGGTGGTTGTGGAAGCAAATCATATCTGTATGATATCGAGGGGGATCGAGAAGGTTGGAAGCAGCACAGCAACAATGGCTATGATGGGTCAGTTCTCCACAGATTCTACAGCCAAAGCTTTGGTTTTGGAAGCCATATCAATGAGTACTGCTACTGGAGGTTAATGGTTTTTCCTTCTTTGAAACTTCAGAATTTTGATATGAATATATTCATTCTCTCTTTTCTCTGTCACTGAGTGTTTGGTAGAGTTCAGTTTGATAAATTGAGGTTATGCCAGCCATTATTGCTGGGATCAAACAAGATATGCATAGAAGATTCATGAAATTTACAGGGCATGTACACTATGTTCTAATTTTTTCTTAGAAAATTATTATTTTTGTTCTAGATACAAAGAAATGTATGAGGCTTCTATGTTACATTTTGGTGGAACATTCTTTGTTAGTCTTCCCCACAAGCTTTTGTATGAGAGGAACTTCTTTATCATGATAAAAATTTGTGGAAAAAAAAAAAAGGATTGGTATTTCATGAACAATAATTTATTTAGGAAATTAAAATTATTGAATTTGTTTTGAGAAGAGTATAACTATAAAATTAATTGATTATTTATATATTGTATACATCTCAAAGTAAATTAAATTATTTTTGGTAGAAAATATTAAAATTATATATTGAAGGAGCTAGAGGAAGAAGAACCAAGAGATACAAGAAAAGAAAGGCATGTTCATGTTCGTTTGAGATAGCTTTCTTATTGTTTTTTAAATTCTTTTAGAAAGTAGTAAGAAAGTTGTCCCAAGCGAAGCCTAAATTTTTATCTGTGGGCTTTGAAAATTTGCGCCCTGACCTCTCCGTTGCTTTTGGAGAGTTTTGAAGGATTAAGTTTCTGAGTAAATTTTTGGAAGGCATACTGGGTTTGTAGATAAGACACTACCCATATATTTCACTCTCATTTTGCAAGGACTTTATGATATGAGTTATGGCTTTCTATAGGCGCAAGTCCCTATAGTTAATTACACCTCCTGATAACGAGAGAGAACTTGCAATTAAGGCTTGTCATTAAATAGATACGTAGAAATATGTGTTATTTGGAATATAGTAACATCATGGGTTTGGGTTTGAAATTTGATATTTAAAATTTGAAATGTTACCACCTTGCACTTAAAGCGGATGGTGGGGGAATGGATGATGGACCTGATCAAGATCCCATGATTCCGTCATCGGCAGCCCGTTGGTCCAATCGTGGAGGTAGTTCAGAGCGAGATAGGTTAGACCCAACCTAGACAGGATTGTATTCCTTGTCGGTCCAAGGGGCGCCCCCTGGTGGGGTTCGATCTTGATCCCGGTCAGGTCGCGGGGTCAAGGGACAATTGCTTAAAAACCCTTGTAATAAAAACTAAAAGATAGATTGAAGGGACAAATTACCTAAATAATTATATAATTAAAAAATTTTTTTTTTTGAGGTGGAGCAATTGCCAACCTCCCCCCCGGCGGGGCATAAGGGGGGTTCGCCCCTGGGTTACATGCTCATTACTATAGGCTAGATGACTCTTGGGATGGTTTTCTCTTACGAGGACCAATTATATATCTAACTTAATTACCATGGCCCTAATATCATCCTCATCTTCTTAATGGGTTTCTTAAATACATCTCCATTGAATCATTAGGGATTACTCAACTATAAATATGTTATTAATATTAAAGAGTGAGTCACTTATCCATTAAGTGCTAACATCCAGTAATGTCAAGAACTCCTATAAGAAGTCCACCACCCTTTTCTTATTTTTTAGGATGAATCCCCAAAGTGTTGGCCAATATAATGATCAATTGAAGAAGGGACAGGCTATTTTTGTTTTGGATCCCATATTTAGCTATGCAATCCTCAAAGTTTACTTAAGTCTCAAATATCATCTCTATTACCGCATGTTAGAAGTATGATGCATAATTCTCTATTTACATCAAGAGGTTTATGAGGATCTTATATGGCCAAAGTTTTAGACTTGTCAACTACAAATATGTAAGGGTAATATTGATCCTTCTAAGCACTTGGATAAATTTAAGAAAATCCTTTTTATGCACAAAATCTCATATGTATCAAGTGTCACATATTTCCTTCAACTTTTAAATGCTTCATAAGAAGATGTCTCAACTTGCCTTTCTCGGGCATTGACTTGTTTGAGAAATTTTCTGATGTGATACAACCAGGAGTTAGCGAGAAATTAAAAGAACAATTGTCTAAATCATTTTCAATTACAAAAGTATCGTTCACAACAAAGATTTTACAAATTCGTAGAAGAAGTACAATTTAGATTTTAGATTAACCAAGACAATTCAATCAAACTCCAAAGACAAGAGTAAAGTTATGAGCGCAATAACAAAATCCACAATTTAATAATGAGAGGTTTCACCTTGAGGACCTGCTCACTCATTCACTCGTGGGGTTAGCAGAAGAACATACTCCACACTAGAAGAGAGATCGCCACTAGAAAGAAGAAGCCTATGATCTTAGTTGATCCGATTGGGAGGTGTTCATCAATTGTCGGTGCCAATGTGAAGGTGATGCGGTCAATGTAACCTTCCACGAAGTTGTCGACGTTCAAGTTCAAATCGAAGAAGGTAGATTGAGAAATGTCCGTTCTTCCTTTGTTATCAATACGAACCCGAGATCAACGTCGGGATCGACCATGCATGAGCAAAGGTGGAGAAGGCTTGAGTTCTTCTCTTCTCAAGAGATAAAACTCATGAGAAAAGCGAACTCAAGAGAGAAAGGGGAGGAGTGGCGGTCGGCTAAGGAGGAGGGGAAGTTTTTGGACTAAAGTTAGGGTTAGGATGGTGTAGGGGTTGAATTAGAAAGTCTGAAATTCTATTTCAGATTTCAAAAGGGTGGAGGGAAATAATTTGAAATTCAAAATTATTTCCAATTGAAGCCCATAGGGAGGCTGGGGGCATGTGGGGAGAGGGGGAGGGGAGTTGGGAGGGAAAGCCAAGTTTTCAAGTTTACAAACTTAAATTAGGAAAGAATAAAATAAATCAAATCTAATTAAATTTTAATTAGACTTAATTTTAGGAACTTTCCTAATTTGAAACATCTAATTTAGGAAAGTATTTGAAATTCGAATTTCAATTTCAAATTAGATTAAAATCTCTCCCAAATTAAGTGGGCTAATTAAGGCAATAGTTAATGATGATTAAAATCATCATCAAGAAGGCAATGGTGGCCGGCGGTGGAGCAAGGGGATGGGGAATTGGTGGTGTGAAGGTTGATCAATTGGTGGGGGAGCGGCCGGCGGGCTAGAGGGTGGATGTGGGTGGCCGACGGGTGGTGGTTGGGGTGGAGATTGAATCAATTAGATCCACGATTTGAGCACTTTCCTAATATCGATTATGTCAATTTAGGAAAGAATTCAAAATCTGAATTTGAAATCAGATTTTGAATTGGAGTTCTCTCATAATCTTCATGCTCCACTTTTGGAAAGAGGCAAGATAATCAATTTTGGATCCATGAGAGGGGAAGGCCGGCGGTTAGGGTTTGGGGTTTGAGTGTCATTTGGATGAGGAGGAAGGTGTGTGGGTTAAGTGGAAGGGATCGTGCTGAGGTTGATCGGCGGCATGAAGACTTGAAATGGCCGACAGTTGTTTTAGGAAGAAGAAGTGACCGTACGTAGGGGAAAAGGAAGAAATGATAAGAAACTATTACGAGTACTAACCGCGAGACCCGGAATCCACCGGCGGCTGACGGGTGGTGCGTGGCCCTCTCCTAGGGTTTCTACTCTCAAGAACTCACAAAGAGATCAAGCAAGAAAATTTGAAATTTTCATTCATAATCATCATTAAACTCATAAGAGGGAAAATAGGGCTATAAATAGGCCCCATACAAGAACAAAATAAAAGACCTAATTACCCCTTGGGGTTGCATGCATCTAGTCCCTCAAATGGGGTAAAAACGGAAAAGAACACTAAAATAATAAAATTACAATACATTAATAAAAAATAAAAGATGCGAACATAGCCGTAGATTTTCGATGTCTCCTCGCGCTAGAATATCCTGTAGATGTCCTCATCATTTTCTTTCAAATTCTTAGCACAATTCTTTGAATCAAATAGGTTTGATTATCTCACTTTCTCAATTCTACTTTTAAGAAAAAGGAGAGAGCTTAAAGGATTATATGCCAAGGTTTTTAATAAAGCCTCTTGATGGTGACTGCTTAGTTGGATTTACAACTAATGAATTTTAGGTAATCAATGGCCAAGAATCCTTTTAATAGAAAAATCTCCTTGGGAAGGTGACCATGTAAATCAATACAGAGAAGTTTGTGCGAGAATCCAAATCCCCGCCCAAGAATTTTATCTTTTTTTAGAAATATGAAAAATAATGATATAAACAGAAAAAAAAACATAATAAATATTTTAAATTTTAAGTTTTCAGTGTCTAAGTATTCTCCTAAAAGTATGGAGGATCTCTCTGTGCAGGTGATTAAGGTTTTGTTTGGGACGGTTTTTTTATTGCTTCTTAAAACAGTTTTTTAATATAAAAATTAAATTTTTTGTGCTAAAAAGCTATTTTAAAAAACAGTAAGAAAGTCATCACAAACAAAGCCTAAGTTTCATCAAAACTGAGAAGTTTGTGCAGGAATCTGAATTCCTGGCCATGAATATACTTAAGTTTATAAACCTTGAAATATCTACTGGAGAAGATAATGAAGTAGGGCTATCTAAAAGAATATATTACAGATCATTATACAGATAAATGCACTGAGGAGGAGCAACTTGTTGTGTTGTGTGAAGGGATAAGAATAATTTGTATAATCCAAGCAATGGTTAAGAGGATTAGAAGCCGAAGCAGCATTGTTTAGATGCATAAAAAGTCTTGCCCAACATTATAATACTCAAGCTTCTTCTTCAACTACAATTTTACCTTCCTTGATAATGGCCTTCAATAGTATATGGATATTTTTTATAATGCAATGATTGTGATTACTAATATCAATCATTTTGTTATACTCTGGATTCTTATTAAAAAGAGGATTTTAGATGGACTTATTTGTTAAACTTATTAAGAGAATAGGACTTAGCTCCAGCATTTTTTAAGCAACTGGAGGCTCACTTATCTATTTTTCATGTGAGAGATGTTTTCCTAAATAAATAATCACTTTAGAAGTCCTCTAAGATAACAGTAAGGCACATAAGGTCAAACAAGTTGATTTTCACAATCATCTGGGCTCCATCATCATACATCTATATCTTTAGGAGATCATTTCTCAAATCTCAAATTTATTTTCGACAATGGTGTCAACTTAAAATCTTGCTATTGATTTTTTTTATATCAATGTCATCTTCATAGTTCAGAGAGATCTCATTAAATTATAGAAGCGTTATTTAATTTTTTTAAAGGAGAATGACATTATTTAAAAGAAGATGAAAGAGAAAGATATTATTGAAGTGAGATCCATTGAAGGACAATCTATTAAGAGGAAATTTTAAATTCCAATCGATATCATGATTTTGTCTTATTGGTGTAACTTTTTAGGTGGTCACCCATCCCAGGATTTCTCCGAGATGAGCAAACTTAACTGTGAAGTTTCATAATGAAATACAATCAAAGGTGCCTCGGTGTTTAAGAATTTAGTTTTTTTAACTTGAGTAACTGATGTCATCGTCAATATCTTTATCCAAGAATCATCCACCAGGTAGATGTGATTCTAGAGGTGACCCCTAAAAGTTCAAGTAGTGACTCCCAACACGTAGCACTTTGTCCCATAAAGGGTTCAAGAGGTGGCTCCCATGGCATAGCACTTTGTCTTGTATGTCACTCAGTTTCTATCTTTCAACTGGTATATTGCTTTGATACTATTTGTAACAACCCAAACTATTAACTATCGAGATATTGTCTATTTTGGCCTAAGGGCCTAACAGTTTTATTCTGTTGGTGTAACTTCTCAAGAGGTCACCCATATTAGGATTTCTCCGGGATGAGCACACTTAACTGCAATGTTTCATAATGAAATTCTGACCATTACACCAAAAGGCGTCTTGATGTTTAAGAGTTTAATTTCTTTTATTTAAGGGGTTTCACATTTTTCATTTGAAGCGTATATCTCTTTTACACCATTATCTAGGCCCATTTGCATTCAAGTTATGGAAGATCACTTTCAATGTTTCTATTCTATGGCTCCTTTATGCATCTCCAGACACCTTCAAGAATTTCAATGGAGAATGGAGAGTTCTATTGATCATGAAGTAGAAGAGATTATAAGTAAGATCTATGATTATATTAGGAGTCAAAGAAGTATAATTAATAACAACACCATTGTTTCTGCATGCCCTTAGGATCAATTGGAGCAAAATGCAGAATCCAAGTTGGTAAATAATTAGAAGAAACATTTATAGGATTGATGATACCAACAATTTAATGCTACAATGCTCAATTTGATTTTCAAGTACTTCTCTCAAGTAACAAAGCTGTCTATTCCCATATTCTTTCCATTGGTGAATAGAATATGATCGAACATAAGCGATTTGTTAGTTCTTTTCATTAAAACAAAGCAATGACTTTCCCACATACAATACCAATAATAACCAATGAATCTCTTATTCCACTCAAGTAGGCAAAGAAAATCAAAATATTCTGATAAAATTTTATGAGAAACTTTTCTTTGATTATGGTTACTCTATGGAGAGGCAGATATAGGAAAAGGAACAGTAAGGGAAGAAATAAGAGTTTAGAGTTGTTCGAGCATGTTGCCTAATGCCTACATCAACCAAGTTGATCTACTGACTTTTAATCATATGTATGACAATGATTACAATCAAATTTTGAGATACAAGAATAGGAGTTTTTGAATTGTCTAAGGGTTCATTTGGTATTTTTTTCTTACAGTTTTTTGAAGCATCTTTTTAATGTAATATTTTCTTAAAAGCAGCAAAAAAAGTCATGGTAAAAAATTGTACTGTTTTTTTACTGTTTCTTAAAACAGCTTTTGAGTACACAAATTTTAACTTTTGTACTAAAAAGTTATTTTAAGAAGCAGGAAGAAGCCGCTCCAAACGAAACCTAAGTCTTCGTTCTTCTTTTGTAGACCATTATCACATTTACCTGTTTGTTTTCTGATATTTTAGTTGAGGATTTTTTATCTTCAACTAATGTTTCTATAGTGTGAAGAATCAGTCATTGACAAAAATTGCAGTAGCTTTATGATATAACGGTGAAGAATTTGAATTGCTGAATGTTCTATTGAGAATCATGCAAGAGTCTAAGAAGTAAAATCTGTCTTTTTATGTACATTTAATAATCTTTGTGCTGCCTAAGATTTTGTTTGGGACGACTTTTTTACTGCTTCTTAAAGCTGCTTTTAGTACAAAAATTAAATTTTTTTGTATTAGAAAGTTGATTTAAGAAGCACTAAGAAAGTCATCCCAAACGAAGCCTAAGTTGAACACTCCTGAACTGAATTGTTTTGAGCTGAATGATCCCAAGAATACCTATCCCAGGGTGAGTTAGTTGCCTGGCTCTGTATTGAAATTTGCAGAATTGAACATATAACACTTGTCCAGTCTGTCATGAAACTTCTGTAGCTGTGACTTGATCTTGATGAAGGTTGGTGATAGGAAATACTTGAGTTCGCAAGTAACTCTAAGGGTAATACTTGAGTTCGCAAGCAAACCTATCACTGATTGGTGAAAAACAGCGAGAATAATGCAAAATTTGGGTGAAAAAACAGCCCTAAAATGATATATTGCGGTAGGAAAATCAAACCCAAACAATAATGAAAACAAGATACAAGAGATCCTCAATTCGAGAGGAGATCGTCTCTCCCAAATCTCTAGACAAGAGAGTCTAGAGCCCAAGTCGTCAAAGAACCCTAATTGAGACCAAATCAAAACATAAACATCCTTAAAACATCTCATATACTTTAATACATAAACTTTCCTAATCTAATTTCCCTCCCAAGCTCTAGCCGCCCCCTCCTTTTCAATTTTAATTCAATTGGACTAGTGGGGCCCACTAATGTGGGCAGCAATAAGAAAGGGAGGCGGACAAGTTCCACCTCCTGTAGACTTGAGCCGGCCCTTGGGCCGGCTGGGCCGATTCAGGGTGAACCAGCCTAACAATTGGTTTATGAGAGTTACAACAAACACCATTCTTATTCAAACTGAAAAAAGCCTATGATCCTATCTGCCACATAAAGACCTTTGAATCTTCAAAATTCAGGCATCTTCAAATATAGTTGATACTCTTCAATGAATAATAAAGCTAGTCTCCACATTAATTTTAAATAATCATCAAAGTTGTTGATTGTTATAGTCGTTTATGTACTTCAAGACCATGCTTAATAACTTAGAATTATCACAAAAAGATCATATTATGCTAAATTAGAAATATGACAACATATTCAACATATTGCTGAACAAATATACAGATATTTTATCTTAGGGTTTGTTTGGGACGACTAACGTTTTATCAAGTTTATTGTGAAGTTGCTGTGGAGAAAACAACTTTGTTACTATGGTTGCAGAAATAGCTTTCTATCACAGAAATTTCTAAAAGGCAATGAGAAAAGAGTAGCCAAATAAAACTATAGTTGTTATCTAAAAAGGAAAGCATCCAAAAAGTTATCCCGAATAGACCGTTAAGGCTTGTTTGGGACAACTTTCTTACTGCTTTCTAAAGCAATTTTTTAGTACAAAAAATTCTTAAACTAAAAAATTTATATAAAAAATAGCTTTAGAAAGCTGTCACAAACGAAGTCTTAGTGAATCTCTTAAAATAATTTGACACATTCTATTTTAGTATATATATGATCAAAGGTACAACCCTTAACTAAATAATCTTAGGTGTAGCCTTTCATATGGTTGATCAAAGGCACGACCCTTCATTAAAAAATCATAAGTGTGGCCCTTCATATAGTTGATCAAAGGCACAACCCTTCACTAAATCCAGATGTATATTGTGCCTATGAGATGAGAAACTATTTTTTACATCTAAGGTTTCGTTTGGAACAGCTTTCTTACTAGTTCTTAAAGTAGCTTTATAGTACAAAATTTTTAATTTTTAAACTTAAAAGCTATATTAAAAAGCAGTAAGAAAGCTGTTTCAAACAAAACCTATATGTGCCAGTGTGTGATACCTATAGGAATATTGATATTGACTTTTTTCAATAGGTGAAAAATTTAAAATTCCCATAATAACTTTCAAATAATGAGTTTTTCTTACAAATATTATACAACTACTTTTACAAATAACAGTAGTTGCCTCAAAAAAAATTTCAAAGTGAGTCGACAATCATAGAAAAAAAATCCGAGTTAGAAAACCGCTGGTGATAAAGAAGAAATCTCGAAATTTTGATGCGTATATAGAAAAACTTATGAATGAAGAATACATAAGTGATATTGGTTCGGCTCATCTCTTATCTTTCGACCCATCAATTAGGGAGGAACAGTAGAGTGGAATCAATATCACATCATGTCTTCTTCTTCTTTCTTTCTTCTTTCTCTTCTTATTTTTCTTCGTAACCCATTTATTGGAAATGAGAATTGTGTGAGATATGAGGATTGTGTAAATCATAAGGGATATATATAAGCTGGAAATGTATTTAGGAGTAAGAAAAACTCCATAAATGTTAATTATTATTATTAGAGAGAGAAAGAGTCCAATAGCAATATATACTATACCCTTTGGCATTAATTTCTTTTAATAGACATAATGAGATTCTCTAGCATTTATTAAATGTCTTTAAATTTATAATATATATGCTATATGCAGTCATTAATACATATTAGTAAGGTGGAGACTCTTTTTTTTATTATTATTAGAAAGAGATTTGATGGCTGATTCTTTTCTGTAAGAGAAAGAGAATGAGCTGTCTTCTTCCATTCTGAAATTGATCTTATAATATTTAAATATGAGATATATAATATATTTATTTCTTCAATATTATTAAACTAATTGTATGTAAAGTTTTTACAATTATGTTTATCTTAAGCCATAAGCATTAAAAAATTTTAATTAAATGGTTTCATTATTCGATTTTTTTATATATAAGCATCCTTTCAAATGATCTGAGACTTCATACAAGATATTAGGGGTGTCACCAAGTCAAACAAGCTCGTGAGTCGGTCTGGCCTCAGCTCAATAAATGGTTCGTAAATTGTGCTTGATGAAATAATAAGCTAAGTTAGAGCTTGTCCTAACTCGACTCATTAGATCATGAGCTGGTTCAAATAAAAATTTTAATATAGAAAATACACTTAAAATAAATAAGAATTCAAGAATTTAAGTACAAAAATTTTCTTATTATTTTTTATCTAATTTCTCATTCATTTTATCATTTATTACAATAGCAATTTAAATCAAAACTATTTTCGATCTTTCATATTAACTGAACCAGCTCAAACTCATAGAATTAAGCTCAAATTTGAGTCCAAACTCGATTAAGCTAAAATCAGGTGTAGCTCGAGCCCGAACCAACTCGTTTGTACCCTCACACAATCTTAATGGTCTTGTGAAGAAATGCTATTTGGCACCATAATGGACAGGAAAAAATAATAAAGGACAGATTAGGTGGAAAAAAAGAAAGGCTTACAACTTAAATAACTAACAAAAGTTCAGAAGACATTTGGCTTAGTAAAACCCCTCAGAGGTACAGTTTTCCATTAATTTACCTTATAATGTAACAACCAAAGGATTACCAGGAAATGATACAATATTAAATATAATTTTTAATATAAATAAATAAATATTTATTTATTTATTTATGAGTTTCCATCTCAATATCTGACTGTGATCGTCTGATAGATAATTGGAAAATCCAACTGTTTTATGAAGGAAAGAAGATCTCAACCAACTGAATTTTTCTTATATATTACTTACAGCTTGATTGAAATTATATTTCAGACTTCTGGCATTTGTCTGTCACACATGCATTGATAAATAGTTCTGTTTTATAATTTGTATTTTGCCATTTGTAGTCCAGTCTTACTCTTTATTACCCAACTGATCTGACTAAAGCTTCGTTTGAGGCGGCTTTCTGACTGCTTCTTAAAGCAATTTTTTAGTTCAAAAATTAAAAATTTTATACTAAAATGTTGTTTTATGAAGCAGTAAGAAAGCTGTACCTTTGTTTGGGATGATTTTCTTACTGCTTTTTAAAGCAGTTTTTTACTGTTTTAAGAAGCAGTAAGAAAGTCGTCCCAAATGAAACCCAATAGTGCAGCTTAGACAGTTTATAGGACCATAATGTTGCTACCCATATGTCTGTAGCTCAGCAGATTATGTGTTGATCATTTGTGAGTAAGTGTGTTGACCTCGTTTTTGTCCTGATTTACCCTCGACTGTGTTTGATCATGTTGATCGTGCCTCGTCGAGCCCGATTTGATTCAAATCGACGTTAATTTGAGTTTGATTTTATTTTATCTCATTTTATTGAATTAAGTTTGGTCGAGTCGAGGCGAGCTCGAGTCGGTCCGGATCGAACCATACTTGACTCAATTTTGAACTTGATTTTAGTCCCTTGGGTATAATTAGGTTCTAATCAAAATTGGATTGACTTTCCATGCCAATTTGAATCGCACGGTCGTCGGTTCAAGAAATTGATCCGACGGCTCCGATCTCCCCCCCTTGTGCCCTAACTAAGGCGGAATCCCCCATCTCACGCGGTATCCTCGAGTTCCCAAGGCAAGCCGCTCTCTTTTCTTCCTCCCTGAGACGACTCTCTTGGAGTCGGCCTCCCTCTCCGTTTCATCTTTGCTCGAGCGACACCAGGAGGCCGAAAGACTCCCTCCCGAGCTCCCTCTCTCCAGTTCGCAACATACCCGACGCTCTCTGCATTCGCACAACCCGAAGCCTCCCTCTCCCTCTCGGTCTTCCTTCGTTCGCAAAAGCCAAGGGGCCGGCTCCCTCTTGGACTCTCTCTCTCGATCTTTCCCTCTCTCACGCTCTCTCGCTCCCAGTCCCCTCCCGTTCGTGAATCAGAGAAGAGGCCGAAGCCCCCACTTCCTCTCCCTCGTTTTCTCTCCTGTTCGCTTAAGCCTAGACGGACAAAAGCCCACTCCCTACTCCCGCCGAGCCCTAGACCCGTTCTTCTTTCCCGTTCGGAGCCGGATCCAACACCTCCTCTCTTTCTCCAGTGTGAGTAGCCGCCCTCTCCCTCTCTCTCTAGTTATCGGTTTGCAAAAAAAAGCAGGAGGAGCCGAAGCCCCTCGACACCGTCCAGCCTTCGCCGACCGACCCCCAAGTCGCCGCCCTTCCTCCTACTTGCAATGTAAGCTTCCTCTTTCTCCTTCTTCTTCTTCTTCTCCTTATACTTCTTCTTCTTACAAAAAAAAAAAAATCTGAGAACTCTTTCATATATCTAGTTTTATTTAAAATTTATGGAAGCCATGAGACATCATGACAAATCTTATTCACTTGTGACCAAATGGTGGCTTGTGATCTTATTCTTTCTTACGCGCTAGTGGATGATATCCTTAGTTTCTTCAGCATAAAGCATGTATCTCTTTCTTACTTGAGTATCGTAGGTCGATTATTTGATGAAATGCCTTAACGGGAATTCGAATGTTCTATCTTTTTTTATGTCGAGTTATAGATGATCATGCTTCATGTGAATTTGTATTGAGCAACGTGCTTTTGAATGCCATGATTATACTTTTGCAAGTCCTTTTGAAAGGCCATGTTTGTAAATTAGTCTTCTCTTTATTCCCAATTTCCTTCCTCTCCCTCTTTATCTTCTTGCTATTTCTCATTAATATTCCTCTTGCTACTCCTTATTAGCATCTCTCTGATTGGGTTACTTGCTTGCTAATGAAAATTTTGAGAGATTGCATTTTTTAACTTCTTGATAAGGAAATATATCTGGAAAGATTTCTCTAATTGGTTCTATGTGTTTTATGGTTGTTGAAAGAAAAATTTGATGTGGTATTTCTCTAAAGGCAAACAAGCAGTAGCATCCTCTATTTAATTTATCCCTCACATATTCTCTTAAAACAAAAACTCCAAGCATGTCTTCTTAATACTTCTGTTCCAATTTCTCTTTGTTAGTTGATTGAACAAAATCTTCTTATACATACAAATGAAAGAATTGTTATTCAGGGACCCTAGTGAATGGAGTTTCAAGAGAGGTTATAAGAGCTTTCCTAGTTGTCTCTATTTTAAGTAAGAGTAGCTACTGTATGAAGTCTGAACATGAAACTTGTTCTTGCTCGTGATATCTTTCGAGGTTTTTTCATTTAACTTGGAAATATATGTACTCTGATTCTTTAGCAAGTAATTATGCGAATTATTTCATGTGTAAAGGTTGGAGAGGATTTTTGTGCTTTTTTTTTTTTGTATTAATTGTAAGCACCATAAATTCAAGACAATGGTGTATTGGGAATTGTTGGAAAAGCTTCGTAAGCTTTTGGAAATAATTGATTTGCATCTGTGTTGTTTCATCCGTTCTTCCATCAACATTTAAGTCGAAACCAAGCATTATATGGGCATGTATAGCCAAAGCAAACAAGTTGGTATAAATAATGTCATATGGTAGTTGAAGAAAGGAAAGTTCAGGTTTGAAAGATAAATGTAAATTATGGGGAGTGTTGTGTACCTGATTGTATCTTACTCTAAGGAGTTTAGAAGTTTACTTGGTTCTGATAATATAAATGATGAATTTGACGAGTTTCCTTATATACTTCATGTAGTGATATTGTGTAGTACTTAAAACAAGAATTTATGATTTTGTTAGTAGGATTCTATTTCAATATTGTGTGCTAGGCTCTATAGTTCGTGTTGGAAGATTTCTTGAACTGCTGGAATGGAATGAAGTTGTGGTAGCTTACCTTCCTCTCAAATTTCATTCAGCACGAGTGTTGATTTGGAATAAATAAACAAGTAGAAGGTTTGTCTTTTACAAGTTGGGTCCAATCTGAAATCTAGTAGTTTGTTCTTTGTGATTGGAACATTATTTCTAACATTTTGGAGGGAAGCAAACTAGCTCCAAAATATCTCTCTTCTTATTTACATTTGGCTCAAGATGGATTAAAATAAAGTGGTCAGATTTCCTTGTGCTCTCATGGATATTTGGTGGCATGCAACATGGAGAATAGAGAATTTGCTAAGGGGTCTTTTGAATCGTTTTGTAACTTAAAGGCTTTTACGATTTATCTTATATATCAGAAAATTTCATGATTTGTTTTTGTGATTAGAAAGTTCTACGAGCTATTTTCCGTTGAAAGATTTTATGAAAGATTTTAAGTTGGAAAAGATTTGTGAACATTTTATAATAAAAAAAATCTCATGAAATCTTCTCGTTAGAAGATTTTCATGAATTTTACCCCACTCCAAATGTCATAGAGGCACTTGATTATTGGTCTTTTTCTGTGGAGTTTTGTGTCAAAAAATTTTCATAGATACTTTGTGTGGAATTTTGTGTAGTATTTCATTTAGAAGTTTTTCATGAGGTATTTTAGGACTTCTAGCTTTATGATTAGCTTTATGTGATAGACCCGTTGGTATCTTTGTAGAACGAGGTGGTATTTCATAAGGAAACTATATTTCTTCTTGCTTGCACTTGTTTTCTAAGTGGTTTTTTTTTGGATTAGTGGGTAGTAAGATCATGTTTTGGGTTATAAGCGAGAGGTTTAATTTGAGGATTTGTTTCTCTTTGTCGTTTGGAGCTTTGTTTAGAGGGTAGGTTTAGTTATTTGAGTTGAATCTCATTCAAGTGCCTTGTTTGGAATGTGGGGACAGTAAATGGCATTGAAAATACATTCTTCTCTATTCGTATTATATCGAATTAGGGAGGAGGCTATTTTAGAGACACACTTGGCTTCAAAGAAGTGTGTCTAAAATAATAATGCCTACATTCATTTTGTTTCTGATTTCTATTCTTTTCTTTCTATTGTGTTTAGTCGTTCTTTCTCTTACTTCTCGCATTCCTACTGCTTTGCTATAGATTCTTAAATTTAGCAATACATGTACGAGAGTCCTAAGGATTAGAAAACAACACCACTCTTAGCCCTACAACTTTAGTGACATCTAAGGACAAAAATTAAGGATCGGGTCTTAGAAAATATAGACTTAAGATGCATACTCCTTATAGGATAGAGACATCAAACCTAAACTTAGCGACACGCTTTCTTAGGTTTAGTACCCTCTTAATATATTAATAATCAACCAACAAATTAACCCTAATTCGACCTAAAATACACTAAAGTACTTAGCTTTTAATCAAATCCTAATTAACATAATGATTACTAAAATATAAGTTTAAAGCATACACTTACACTAAATCATTCTAATTCATTAATCAACCCCTAACCAACTTAAGGTTTAAAAGATATAGATTGAGTTAGGACGATAAACATAAACTAAAACTTATTAAGCTAAAAATCTTCTAAAATCCAAATCTACTAACTCACCTAAAATTTCAATCAAACATTAAGCTAATCTTTTAAAACAAATCAACAAACCTTTTAATATAACTATATCAACTTGGTTTTTAGGATGGACTACTCCGGGCTGCGGGGCTAAGTGTCCTAAGGAGGCCTGGTTCCTCGAGCCTGGTGGCACAACGCCACGAACCAGTTGATAGCAAACTTAATTTAACCCCTTAATTGATAATAAACTGACTAATTCATCTTTCTTTCTAATTTGTAACTATTAAATAATTCAGTCAAATTCTACAATAAAATCTCTTAAATCAATCTTTTAAAACCAGTCAACAAACCCCTTAATATATAACAATCACTCCAAAGATGAAGTTTATTGGATTGACTACTCCGAGTTGTGGGGCTAAGTGTCCTAAGGAGGCCTGGTTCCTCGAGCATGGTGGCACAACGCCACGAATGAATTCGATGGAGTGGCAAAACTTTAAACTTAATTGATTATTAATGATTTGAATCAAACATCAATCGATAATAAATCACCTAATATACCTTTCTTTTCTAATTTATAACCAACAAATAATTCAACAAAAATTGGTTGTCACTGGGTAACCCAGGCCTACGAGGCTATTAAGTTAGCCCCAAGGAGGGTGAAATAAACCTCACGGCCTCGGTGTGAAACAAAGGTGGTAATCAATCAAATACTAAAAATAAAATCTCTAAAATCAATTATAAAAATACTAATATTTAAACTCAGATTAAAAATCTTCCTTTTGACCTCTAACAAACCAAATGCAAATAACTTGAACTAATAATCCTATATAGGACATACCCTAAATTACACAGCCTACACATACCTTAGACATGTCTGATTAGAACACGACTTTTAGCTCTAGGTCAAGCTTACATTTTCTCTTGTTATTCAATGCTTGTTACATATACATGTTCTATAAATGCAATTATTAAATTTCCTGTTAGTTATATTCAATTTCCTGTTAATTATATCTTTGTTATTTATCTGCATTTTTTTTCTGAACGGCATCTACGCTCATATATATATTTCTCTGTTATCTTTTCTTGCGATGTACATTGGAGCTTAATGATCGGGAGCTAAACGGAGCAATTTACTTATAAGCTTTTAAGTGGCAGCGCCACATACAGTCAGGTATAATTTCTGCAATTTGTAAAATAAATTTTTAGTTATATATCGAACTGCTTCACATCACACACTGCTTGTTAGTAGGTATTCTAGCATGTTTAGGTAGCCAGCCTTAGGTTAGTTCACTGACGACAAAGCTTACCCCCCTTCTGTGAGCCTTAGAGACCATTAGGGTCATTTAGGCCTGTAGAGTAGGCCACCTACTTGTGCCATTGGGCATCGTTGTTTTCCCACACGAAGTGGGCATCGCTAGGTTTTTGGCCTTCTGGTTTTGGGTACGATACCCCCCTTTTTTCTTTCTTTTTTTCTGTGAGCCTTAGAGACCATTAGGGTCATTTAGGCCTGTAGAGTAGGCCACCTATTTGTGCTAGTGGGCACCATTTGAATACTTTTCTGTGCGGGTACCTTGCCTGGAGGGTATCCTTAGGGTGTGTTTATTTATTTTTTTTGTACTCTGGATGTCATGCATGCATTTATCTTTACACACCTTACCTCACATTATGCTTCACTTACATACATGCATCATATCAATAGATTTAGGGATATTTCGTATCTGTTTCATACATCATACATGGCGCTAGGTACATTCTTTTGCATATTGTAGAGTCCCTGATTGAAATCTTTTAAACTACAAATCTTTGATTTCCTAGGATAGAGCCTTCCTATCTTGTATACATATAGGGCGATTGATTGTGTTTAGGATGTTAGCTGGCAGCTCACTCCAGGCAAGCATAAGTCCAGGTTGTACACTCCTCAGTGTATCTCCTTTCATCTGTGTTTTGAGTCTGTTGTTTCTCTTAGGATGGTAATTGTCACGACCCGACCCGACGGGGACGGATCCCGCCCGAGCCGGATCGCGACGAGCAGCGTGCAGCTAAACTTGCTTATCCAGGATCTGGCTTTGGATTAGGTTACTGAACTGATCTTCCAAATTCTTAACTCAACAGAAAAACACAGAACAACAGAGCTACTAAAAACATCAAATGCAGCGGAACAAAACATCTATCTTTTCATTTCCTCAAAATAATCATCTACAGAACAGTACATGGCTTTCAACAGAAAGAAAGACAGAACAGAAAAGCCATGACTGTACAAAAATCAAAAGTACCTAATCGGATCATACTCTGAAACTAATCCTGGACCTCCTTGCCCTTCCCAGAACCTGAAAACCACCAGAAAGCAAGGGTGAGCTCAACAGCTCAGCAAAGCAACAAACCACCAATCTAAATTCTCAGAAACCAAAACCAAATTCATCAGACAGAAATCAGATCAGAAATTGAAACAGAATCGGAAATCAGAACTTATACGGACAGATATCAAATCAGAATCGGAATCGTACAGATCATATCAGAACAAATCAACAGAGTCAGAATCAGAATTCAGAAATCAGAATCGTACGGAGCATATCGTATCAGAATCACAATTTCGTACAGAACAGAACAGATACAGAAAACAAAACAGATACACATAGCTAAATGCCCTGACACTGACGGAATCTCTACGGATTCCGGCCCCTTATGCCTCCCTTCCCAGACACTGACTGAATCTCATAGGATCCAGGCCCCTTATGTCTCCCTTTGTGCTCACGGCACCAAAACAGATGTGCTTATAGCACCAGAACAGAATTCATCGGATCCGGAACAGAACAGATATCAGATTTCAGATTTGAGCTCATTTCAGATTTCCCGTTTCACTAACTGAATCTCATAGGATTCAGGCCCCTTATAACTCCCTTTTTATAGCTTATACACATAGCATTTCAAATCAGAAGAAATTCGGACATTTCAGAAATTACCCGAAAATCGGGCAGCACAACGGCAGTATACAGAAATTACACAAAAATTCCTGCAAAGAAAATTTACCGAATTCGCACAGAACATAGATAATCACATTCCAGAACATTTATTCTACTGCACAGAGAATTTACGATTTCACAGAAAATTCCGGTCGACTAAAAACACAGTCGAATCAAAAACACCCGGACGAAAATCTTCAAAATATAGTCAAAACGTGCACACCCGGCACGGCAACGATATACAGAAACTTACGCGGTAAAAACTGAACCAATCGAAAGATACGGACGAAAAATCGTAACGAAAACGAAATCTGGACAGAAAAATACCGCCAACCGCGACGGAACTGAAAATTGAGAAAGACGGAATGTGCCTTACCTCGAGCACAGCAATTTCTTCAACAGTCACTTCGCTCGAAAACGGCTCCGCGTCTTCCCGAAATCAACTTTTCCAAAATCCTCTTTTTCTCTCTCCTCAGACGAAAAATCAGATATTTTTATTTTAATTTTTCTCTCTCTTCAAATGAGCTGATTTGCCTTAAATCTTCTTCAGATCGGCCTGGCCGATCGTCCAGATCGGCCTGGACGATCAGACCAAAATCCCATCGTCCAGGGACGATTTTTCAGGACGATGTTTACTATTCATATGCGATAAAAACCTCTACTCACTGACTTGTGCCATCCACTGATCGTCCCGGGACGATACCTCGATCGGCCTGGACGATCCCTACAGGAAAACACTTAGAGCAATTCTGGCAAAATCTGGAGCTGAATATACACTGATCGTCCCAGGACGATCCAAAATCGTCCTGGACGATACTGGAGCAGATTGTGATATTACAATCTCCCCAACTCAGAAAAATGTCGTCCTCGACATTATCCAATCCAAACTCAGTCAAAACAAGTACGGGTACGACCGTCTCATATCAGACTCCTTTTCCCACGTTGCTTCCCGTGCAGTCCGGTGCTTCCACTGGACTTTAACCATCGGAATCTCTTTATTTCTTAACTTCCGGACGTCGTACGCTAAAATAAGCTCTGGCTCTTCCTTATACGCCAGATTCTCCTGAATCTCAACCTCGTCAGCTGATACCTTCTTCCCAGAGTCGGATACCCACTTCCTCAGAGTGGATACGTGAAACACATTATGCACATCAGGCATAGAATCAGAAAGTAATAACTTGTAAGCAGCTTTTCCAATTCTTTCCAAAATTTCAAATGGTCCAACATACCTTGGACTAAGCTTGCTTACCTGACCAAATCTGCTCACACCTTTCATCGGGCTGACTTTGACATACACAAAGTCACCAACCTGAAACTCAACAAATCTGTGCTTCTGATTGTAATACTTCTGCTGACGATCTTGAGCGGCTTTCAATCTTTCTCTTATCAAACTGATCTTCTGAGCAGTTTCATCAGCAAAAGTGGCACCCAAAGTCTGTCTATCTCCGACCTCCGTCAGAGTCAAAGGAGTACGGCACTTCCTGCCATACAGAGCCTCGTACGGTGTCATACCGATACTGGACTGAAAACTGTTGTTATAGGCAAACTCAATCAGCGGAATATGATCTTCCCAGCTTCCGCTAAAGTCCAGAACACAAAGTCTCAACAGATCTTCCAGTACCTGAATAGTCCTCTCAGACTGTCCGTCGGTCTGAGGATGAAAGGCTGTACTGAAATGTAATTTCGTACCCAAGCCTTGCTGAATGCCTTTCCAAAGTCTGGAAGTAAAACGTCCATCTCGATCAGATACAATCACACGAGGCACACCGTGTAATCTGACTATCTCTTTCACATATATCTGTGCCAAGCGTTCAACTGAATCCGTCTGTCTGATCGGAAGAAAATGGGCTGACTTCGTCAATCGATCCACAACTACCCAAATAGCATCATGTCCTTGTCGTGATCGAGGAAAACCCATCGCAAAATCCATCGTTACCTCCTCCCATTTCCACTCAGGGATAGGCAACGACTGCAACAGTCCACCTGGTCGCTGATGCTCTGCCTTCACCAACTGACAGGCTTCGCATCTCGACACAAACTCTGCCACATCCTTCTTCATTCCAGGCCACCAAAACAAAAGCTTCATATCAGCGTACATCTTACCACTGCCTGGATGAACAGTGTAGCCTGAATGATGAGATTCATACAGAATCTCCCGCCTCAGATCTCCAAACACAGGTACCCACAACCTGTTCTTACAGAAAATAGCACCAGAATCAGAAATTCGAAGTTCAGGAGTCTTACCAGATCCAATCTGAGCTAGCAACTTCGAATAATCAGAATCTGACTTCTGGGCTTCTTGAATCCTTGCTTCCAAAGAAGACTGAATACTCATCTGAGCCAACTCCAAATCACTGGAGGAAATCACCTCCAACTGCAATCGCTCCATGTCTCGAATCAGAAAATCATCACAAGTAAGCTGAATACCTGATAATCCAGAAGACTTCCTGCTCAAAGCATCTGCTACCACATTCGCCTTCCCAGGCTGATACTGAATAGTTAGGTCATAGCCCTTGATCAACTCGAGCCACCGCCTCTGTCTCAGATTCAGATCCTTCTGAGTAAAAATGTACTTCAGGCTCTTATGATCAGTAAACATCTCACATGTGACGCCATACAGGTAATGACGCCAAATCTTCAAAGCAAAAACAACTGCAGCTAACTCCAGATCATGTGTCGGGTAATTCTTCTCATGTGGTTTCAACTGTCTCGAAGCATAAGCAATTACCTGACCATGCTGCATCAGGACACATCCCAGTCCTTTCAGTGAAGCATCACTGAACACCTGAAAACCTTCCGTACCTGACGGAAGTGCCAACACTGGAGCTGAAGTCAAACAATCCTTCAATCTCTGAAAACTAGCTTCACACTCCGGTGTCCAAACAAAAGGAACTGACTTCTGAGTCAGTCTCGTCAGAGGAGTCGAAATCTGTGAAAATACTTTCACAAACTTCCTGTAATACCCGGCCATGCCCAAGAAACTACGTACCTCAAATACCGTAGTCGGCCTTGGCCAATCAGCAACCGCCTGAATCTTCTGGGGATCTACAGAAATACCTTCTCCGCTAATCACATGCCCCAGAAATGAAATGCTCTTCAGCCAGAATTCGCACTTGGAGAACTTGGCATACAGCTGATGCCTCCTCAGAGTCTCCAATACAATCCTCAAATGTCTGGCATGATCATCCTCAGAAGCAGAATATACCAGAATATCGTCGATGAAGACGATCACAAACTGATCCAAATACTCCCTGAATACTCGGTTCATCAGATCCATGAAAATAGCAGGCGCATTGGTTACCCCAAAAGGCATAACCAAAAACTCGTAGTGCCCATACCGAGTACTGAAAGCTGTCTTCACCACATCAGATTCCTTCATCTTCACCTGATAGTATCCGGATCTCAAATCAATCTTCGAAAATACTGAAGATCCGGAAAGCTGATCAAACAAGTCATCTATCCGAGGCAAAGGATACTTGTTCTTGATCGTGGCCTTGTTCAAATCTCTGTAATCAATACACATACGGAGTGTACCGTCCTTCTTCTTCACAAACAGAACAGGTGCTCCCCAAGGAGAAACACTAGGACGTACAAACCCTCTGTCAACCAACTCCTGAAGCTGAACTTTCAACTCAGAAAGTTCTTTCGGTGCCATCCTATACGGAGCTTTCGATATAGGAGCGGTACCCGGAAAAACATCGATAGAGAACTCCACATCTCTATCCGGAGGCAAACCAACCAACTCCTCAGGAAAAACATCAGCAAACTCCCGTACCACTGGGATCTCAGGAACAGAACCAACCTCCAGGTTCAAATCCCGCACCGAAGCCAAAAATACTGGATATCCTTTCTTCCACATTCTGCTCACCTCTAACGCAGAAATCAGACTGGAGAGAACACCTCGTAATCCCTGAAATACAACTCTCTCTCCAGCCACAAGCAAACTCACTTGCTTCTTCAGACAGTCAATCTGAGCCTCATACTGGCTCAGCCAATCCATTCCCAGAATCACATCATACGAAGAAATCGACAATCGAATCAAACTCGATTTCCACTTCTTGCCAGAAATCTCGATCTCACACAAACAAAACTGTCGAGCAATCAATGGATTCCCAGCCGGTAAAATCACAGACAAAGAAACCGGTAAAACCATCGAATCCAAATGTAAAAGCTCAAAACAATGCTCGGACAGAAAAGAATGACTCGCTCCAGAGTCAAACAAAACACGACAGGGCTGATCAGAAATGTAAACCGTACCTGTCACCACATCGGGAGCATCTCGAGCCTCCTGCTGACTCAAGCTGTAAACTCGTGGCTGAACTGGAGCAGGAGCTGAAGCAACAGAACTACTCTGCTCTCTCTGAATCGGAGGTGGTCTCCGTGGTGCAGAACTAGAACCACCACCTCTACCAGCAAATCCCTCAGGACGTGGAGGAACAGTCCTCGGTCTTCCTGCTGCTGAACCAACAGGTCTGACTAAGCCCTCAGATCGCTGATCATATCCCATCTGTGGACATTCTGCAATCCTATGTCCCGGCTGACCGCATCTGAAACAAAGACCAGCTATCCTGTAGCACTGGCCATGGTGTCGCCGTCCACAACTCTGGCACACAGGTGCCGTACTGACAGATCCAGAACCAATCGTACTGGTAGCAGTACCAGACGATCCTCCGCTTCTCCTGGAATCTCCAGATCCAGAACCAGGAACAAATCTCCTCTTCCCAGAGGAACCACTGCCAGAAGTATCACCTCCAAACCTCTTCCTACTCGCAGTCCACCGCTGCTGAGTAGCCGTCATGTCATTCTCAATCAGACGAGCTCGCTCCACAAGCTCAGAGAAATCAGTAATCCGGAACGGTATCAAAGGCTGCCTCAAAGTGTCTCGTAAGCCTCTCAGAAATCTGTAGCACCTCTCAGCAGAAGTGCTGACTAGCTGCGGAGCGTACCTGGCTAATGCAGTAAACTCAGCCTCGTACTGCATCACCGTCTTGCTCCCCTGAACCAGCCTCAGAAAACTCTCCTGCATCTGCTGTCGTGCAGAAGGGGGAACAAACCAGTCTCTGAATACCTCAGTGAACTCTTCCCAAGTGATCAAAGAGTTCAATCTGCCCTGAAATCTGGCTGCCTGCTGGCCATCCCACCAGTGCTCAGCCTCTCCATCTAACAGAAAAACTGCTAACGGAACCTTCCTGTCTGCAGGACACTGCATCCCGTCAAAAATCTTCTCTAATCTCCTCAGCCACTCCTCAGCAGCTCTGGGCTCAACAGCGCCCTCAAACCTCGGAGGCTTCAACCTCAAAAATAACTGCAGGTGTCGGTCAATATCCTCAGATCTAACAGTAGAAGCTCTGCTCTGGGTCTCGCTCATCATCTGAGCAACAAGTGACGCAAACTGTGAAAGCGTGTCAGCACCGACCACTGGGGCTGTACTCCCCACTGGTGCTGCCTGATCATCACTCTGACCGTCTGTCATGTCTGGGTCTGGCTGATCCATACAGAAAAATCCAGAAAATCCGGAAAACTATCACAAAAACAACACAAAAACAACACAATAAAAAGCCAAACGACCCAAAACTACCTCCCAGACAGACTCACTGATCACTTCCTAGAGCTCTGTTTTACAATTCAACCAGTTTCCAAAACCAGTGCTCTGATACCACAAAAGCTTGTCACGACCCGACCCGACGGGGACGGATCCCGCCCGAGCCGGATCGCGACGAGCAGCGTGCAGCTAAACTTGCTTATCCAGGATCTGGCTTTGGATTAGGTTACTGAACTGATCTTCCAAATTCTTAACTCAACAGAAAAACACAGAACAACAGAGCTACTAAAAACATCAAATGCAGCGGAACAAAACATCTATCTTTTCATTTCCTCAAAATAATCATCTACAGAACAGTACATGGCTTTCAACAGAAAGAAAGACAGAACAGAAAAGCCATGACTGTACAAAAATCAAAAGTACCTAATCGGATCATACTCTGAAACTAATCCTGGACCTCCTTGCCCTTCCCAGAACCTGAAAACCACCAGAAAGCAAGGGTGAGCTCAACAGCTCAGCAAAGCAACAAACCACCAATCTAAATTCTCAGAAACCAAAACCAAATTCATCAGACAGAAATCAGATCAGAAATTGAAACAGAATCGGAAATCAGAACTTATACGGACAGATATCAAATCAGAATCGGAATCGTACAGATCATATCAGAACAAATCAACAGAGTCAGAATCAGAATTCAGAAATCAGAATCGTACGGAGCATATCGTATCAGAATCACAATTTCGTACAGAACAGAACAGATACAGAAAACAAAACAGATACACATAGCTAAATGCCCTGACACTGACGGAATCTCTACGGATTCCGGCCCCTTATGCCTCCCTTCCCAGACACTGACTGAATCTCATAGGATCCAGGCCCCTTATGTCTCCCTTTGTGCTCACGGCACCAAAACAGATGTGCTTATAGCACCAGAACAGAATTCATCAGATCCGGAACAGAACAGATATCAGATTTCAGATTTGAGCTCATTTCAGATTTCCCGTTTCACTAACTGAATCTCATAGGATTCAGGCCCCTTATAACTCCCTTTTTATAGCTTATACACATAGCATTTCAAATCAGAAGAAATTCGGACATTTCAGAAATTACCCGAAAATCGGGCAGCACAACGGCAGTATACAGAAATTACACAAAAATTCCTGCAAAGAAAATTTACCGAATTCGCACAGAACATAGATAATCACATTCCAGAACATTTATTCTACTGCACAGAGAATTTACGATTTCACAGAAAATTCCGGTCGACTAAAAACACAGTCGAATCAAAAACACCCGGACGAAAATCTTCAAAATATAGTCAAAACGTGCACACCCGGCACGGCAACGATATACAGAAACTTACGCGGTAAAAACTGAACCAATCGAAAGATACGGACGAAAAATCGTAACGAAAACGAAATCCGGACAGAAAAAAACCGCCAACCGCGACGGAACTGAAAATTGAGAAAGACGGAATGTGCCTTACCTCGAGCACAGCAATTTCTTCAACAGTCACTTCGCTCGAAAACGGCTCCGCGTCTTCCCGAAATCAACTTTTCCAAAATCCTCTTTTTCTCTCTCCTCAGACGAAAAATCAGATATTTTTATTTTAATTTTTCTCTCTCTTCAAATGAGCTGATTTGCCTTAAATCTTCTTCAGATCGGCCTGGCCGATCGTCCAGATCGGCCTGGACGATCAGACCAAAATCCCATCGTCCAGGGACGATTTTTCAGGACGATGTTTACTATTCATAGGCGATAAAAACCTCTACTCACTGACTTGTGCCATCCACTGATCGTCCCGGGACGATACCTCGATCGGCCTGGACGATCCCTACAGGAAAACACTTAGAGCAATTCTGGCAAAATCTGGAGCTGAATATACACTGATCGTCCCAGGACGATCCAAAATCGTCCTGGACGATACTGGAGCAGATTGTGATATTACAGTAATCTGATCTTTGATCTTCTAAACTCAAAATTTTAATCATATCTTTATCCACTCAAAATTGTCTAATCATCATTAAGGGTAAATAGAAGAGACTCTTTGGAATAGGACTTAGAAACTCTTTTTGTGCACCAAATCAAGAAGTGAATAATACACCATCCTTAATCGAGAGTTTTCCTAGGTCAAGGCCTAGGATGTAATTAACTACGGGGGCTTGCGCCCGTAGGAAACCGATCCCCACAATCAAATAAACCCTATTCGGTGCTGATGTATCGAATAGGGGAAATCTCGTGAATTTAGGGTTATAGATATTATTATCCATCGAGCTGCGTAGGTGAAAACCCGCTATCCTCTATGGCTAATCGTATCTATAACTCCATCTGCTCTTCCATCGGCCTGCTTGTGCCGAGTGTAAAGGCCTACGACCATTTTGTCCTACGGGATAGTGTGATCGTACCCTTTGCATTCGAACCACACGAGCGGAATCCTTTCGGAGACCCACAGATTTCTGGCGACCACGGTAGGACAGGTTTCTCTCTCCATCTTTGGGTGTTGTATTATTCACTTCTATAGGTAATCCTAGTTTGGTGCATAGTTTGAGTTCTTATTTTCTACTCCACTATCTTCTTTTAATTCTTAGTGAGAGTTAGAGATTTTTAATGCATAAAGATTTAATTAAAATTTTGAGTTTATGAGATCCGTGTTGTTTTATTCTCAAATTCAAATCCAGATCAATCTATTTCAAGCCAATATTATTCAAATCAAAATTTCAATATCTATCAATTTCTAATTGAAATTCTTTTAAGCTTAATCTTGATCCATATCATTTCAAATGAGAATATTTATTCTATCCTTGATTACATATGCTTGACATAAACTCTAATCTTGATCATATCCCTAATCTGAGCTTCTTTAGACTTGATCTTGATTCATATCAGTCCAAATAAAATCCAAATTTGATCTTTAATGGAAGGGTCCTTAAATTTGACATATATAAATTTTTCAAAAAGAAAATTTAATTTGAGAAAAGTTTGAGAGTTTAAAATTTGATACAAACTTTTGAGGGAATTTTCTTTAAAGGGTAAGTGATTTATTTTTCATAATGAAAATTTACCTTTATTTTATTTAAAAAAAAATAGAATGAAGTAAGTGTTGGTTGACTCCTTTAAACACTTAAAGAGAATTTCTTTTAATGATCCATAAAAAAGAGCATGGCTCTCCCTCCCATTCCTTGTGTGGGATGATTTTATTTTTGAACTCAAATCTATTTCAAAATGAAATTAAATTTAGAAATGAAAATTTTCTCCGTTAGCTTGCAATTTTCTATCTCATAGGTGTCATTTGCATGCTTATGAATTTAATTCAAAATTTTCTTAATTGAGTTGTTCATTCTTATCATAGGATCGGGTTTGTTTTGTGAATTGTTCTTCCTTACATAAGAGAGTGAGTTTTCTTCTCTTATGTTTGGAAGATAATTTCACAACTGAGAATGTATTATTTTAGAGATTTAGAAAGGAAGCCAAATACAAAAAGTGAAAAGATGCGCAAAGCGCCAAAAATGAAAGATGCACAAAGTGCATCAAAAATGAAAAGATGCGCAAAGCGCCAAAAGTTAAAGATACACAAAGTGTATCAAAAGTGAAAAGAAGCACAAAGTGCCAAAAATTACAAAACAGGCATAAAATGAGCCTAAAGTGAAAGTGTAAATGGCTTCTCTTTCTTGGAAATCTCTAAATCTCAGAAAACCCATGTGTCCTTTGATATTTTTGATACTTGAGTTTGAAAATGATGACTTTGAATTCATATTATGCATTAACATTCTATTAGATATAAAAATATTCTTCATGCAAGAAGATAGAGAAGATTCAATTTCTTTATCTAATTTAAATTATTTTGGATTAGATTTTAATTCAAACAATGCTTATCTAAGGGAGAGAACCCAGTTTAGCTTGTAGGGAGCTTGACTTGGGTTAGCAAATTTCAAATCCCTAACCTTTTTGGGTTTAGATGGAGTCAACCCACTTTTTACTAAGTTTTCAAATTTGGTTCCATTTGTTATTTTGATTGGGCCAAAATAATCAAGAGGTAAATCTTTCATTTTGAAGAATAATACTCTTACTCTTTGACAAAATTTCTACTCTTTGAAAAATTATGTGAATCAAACTTATCTCAATTAATTGATGTGTGTTTAACATCTCTTAGTACCTTTACTATTGAGTATGTTTAAATGCCCATCTCATTCTTTTAAAAAATTCATGTATGGAAATTTTTGGGCCCCTACATTTGATTATAAATCATCCTTATGGACTGATGTGATTCTTCCTTTGATTGCACTCTCATTCTCTTTTGAATCTTGGTTGTTTTGAGTTGTGATTATTTTGCTTACAAACAACCATTTGATGTGCATTTTATTCTCTTGATATCTTTTTGTCGCCGTCTCTTGTTTGGGAGCCACTCTCCCATTCAAGTTACTGCTTTTGTTCACTTGTCTGGGAGCCACTCTCCCATTCAAGCTGTTGGTTTTGTTCACTTGTTTGGGAGCCATTCTCCCATTCAAGTAGCTGTTTGTTCCATTCACTTGTTTGGGAGCCACTCTCCCATTCAAGTAGTTTGTTTTGTTCACTTGTTTGAGAACCACTATCTCATTCAAGTTGTTGGTGCTTCACTTGTTTTGGAAGTCACTCTTCCATTCAAGTTCTGATTCCATTGCTCAGTTGGGTTTATCCCCTTAGATCTTTCTATGTGATTGTTCTGTTATGCTCCTCATATTGATATCTTGATGACTTTACCTCGATTTGCATAAGAGTATTTGTCTTCATTCTATGTCATTCTTCCTCCACGAACAGACCCGTAGGAGAGATTTCTCAGTCGATTTCTGGTGGATTTGTTTGTTCAAGAGATCCCCTTTTGCCACTTCACTCCTTTTCCGCTCTTTGTTCCGCCGTTTCGAATATGGTCAGGCGAACATTGAGTAATCCTCATTCACCGTTTCGAATATGGTCAGGTGGATGTTGGATCCTTTTTCTCTCTTTTGCCCTGCTGTTGCGATGTGGTCAGGCAGGCATTAGACCTCTTTGAGAAGCTCTTTATTCGCTGTTGCGAATATGGTCAGGTGGATATTGAGCTGTTCTCATTCGCCGTTGCGAATATGGTCAGGCGAATGTTGAACTCCCTTTCTCTTTCTCCCTTTGTCTCTCTGTTTCGATCTGGTCAAGCGAACATTGGGTTGTCCTCATTCACTGTTTCGATCTGGTCAGGTGAATGTTGGACTTTGTCTCTTGTCCCACCGTTGCGATTTTGGTCAGGTGGATATTAGACTTTCGGGAGGGCTCTTTATTCACTGTTGCGATCTGGTCAGGTGGATTTTGAGCCATTCTCATTCGTTGTTTCAATCTGGTCAGACGAATGTGAACTCCCCTTTCTGATTGAGAGAGCCCGACAGAGTCCCTGGGAGGCATTCCTCACTACTCTTTTCTCTTTTGTCCCACCGTTGCGATTTTGGTCAGGTGGACATTAGACTTTCGGGAGGGCTCATTATTCGCTGTTGCGAATATGGTCAGGTGGATTTTGAGCCATTCTCATTCGCTGTTTCGATCTGGTCAGGCGAATGTGAACTCCCCTTTCTGGTTGAGAGAGCCCGACAGAGTCCCTGGGAGGCATTCCTCACTACTCTTCCTTCTTTTGTCCCACCGTTGCGATGTGGTCAGGTGGACATTAGACTTTTCTTCGACCCTTTGTTTTACCGTTTCGATCTGGTCAGGTAAACATTGGGTCATCCTCATCTGCCGTTGCGAATATGGTCAGGTGGATGTTGGATCACTTTTCCCTTCTATTCTGCTGTTTCGATCTGGTCAGGCAGACAGTCGTTTCCTTACTTTACTCTTGTTCACTGTTTCGATCTGGTCAGGTGAGCATTGAGTCTTTCCCCATTCACTGTTTCGATCTGGTCAGGTGAATGTGGGATTTTCCTTTTCCCTTCCGCTCTGCTGTTTCGATCTGGTCAGGCAGACGGTTGGTTCTCTTTTTCTACTCATGTTCACTGTTTCGATCTGGTCAGGTGAGCATTGAGTCTTTCCCCATTCACTGTTTCGATCTGGTCAGGTGAATGTGGGATTTTCCTTTTTCCTTCCGCTCTGCTGTTTCGATCTGGTCAGGCAGACGGTTGGTTCTCTTTTTCTACTCTTGTTCACTGTTTCGATCTGGTCAGGTGAGCATTGAGTCTTTCCCCATTCACTGTTTCGATTTGGTCAGGTGAATGTGGGATTTTCCTTTTCCCTTCCGCTCTGCTGTTTCGATCTGGTCAGGCAGACGGTTGGTTCTCTTTTTCTACTCATGTTCACTGTTTCGATCTGGTCAGGTGAGCATTGAGTTTTTCCCTATTCACTGTTTCGATTTGGTCAGGTGAATGTGGGACGTTTCTCTTTTTCCTTCTGTTCTGCTGTTTCGATCTGGTCAGGCGGACAGTTGATTCTTTACTTTTCTTTACTCTTGTTCACTGTTTTGATCCGGTCAGGTGAACATTGAGTCTTCCCCATTCGCTGTTGCGAATATGGTCAAGTGGATGTGGGACTCCCTCTTTCTTTCTCATTCTGTTCTGCTGTTTCGATCTGGTCAGGCAGACAGTTGGCTCTTTCCTTTCCTTACTCTTTACTCACTGTTTCGAATATGGTCAAGTGAGTCTTGAGTCTTTTCTCCGTTCACTGTTTCGATTTGGTCAGGTGGATGCGGGATCCTTCCTCCTTTCTCTTTGCTGCTGTTGCGATGTGGTCAGGCAGATAGATGATTTTCTTGTCTTTGATTATTCTTCCTTACGTCTTTATGATTGTTGCTATATGGTATGATTTTCAAATGATGGTTGAATCTCTTTCTCCTTGCATCACCTTTTAGCTCTAGGTGATTGTTGAGTCTACTTTAGTTCTTTATGTCACTACTTTGATTCTGCTCATGTGAGCATAATATCCCTTCTTCCATTCTGTTGTTGTGATTAGGCAGATAGTTGAGCTTCTTTGCTTGGCTCTTTCTCGCTACCCTAGTTTAGTTGAGTGAGCATTGAGTATTCTTCGTTCGCTGTTTCGATTTGGTCAGGCGAACATTGAGTTTCTTTCTTTCTTTTGTCCCACCATGTTTGTATGATTGAGTGAGCATTATATGAATGAATGAATGTTGTATTACTGTATGATCATTGCATGATTTGGAAACTATTGTATGATTATTTGAGCATATAAGTGACTATTGTTCATATTTATTGTATGATTATACGATTGCTATTGTGTGGTTTGATAATCATTATGTAACTAGATAATTATTGTGTTATTATATGAATATCATATGGTTGTATTTATGACTTGATTATGTGCTATTGAATGATCGCATCGCTATTGCATGACTTGATTATGTGCTATTGAGCTTCTTAGCTCTTACATTACATGCTTATGACTTGATTATTATGTAGGTGCATGATCATTGCATAGTCATATGATTGTTAATGACTATTACATGTTTGATTATTATTATGTGGTTTGGTATGATCAGGTGTGTATCGTATGTTTATCGCATGGTTATGTGATTATTATACGATTGCATGATTGCATGATTTATGTTATTGATTTATAATTGCATGAGCATTGTGTGATTGTATGTTCATAACATGGTGGGACACTTGTTGCATGCTTGTTGTATGATTGCATGCTTCTTGATTCTCTTTAGCCAGTTGTAGGGTTCTTCCTAGCGAGTCTTTCTATTTTGGTCGTAGGATTGCATTTTCCTAGCGAGTCAATTTGGCTAGCTATAGGATTGCATCTTCCGAGTGAGTCTCTTTAGCTAGTTGTAGGGTTGCATTTTCTTAGCAGGTCTCCTTAGTTGATCGTAGGATTGCATCTTACTAGTTAATCTCGTTCGTGGTTGTTGGGTTGTACCTTCTTAAGATAAGGAGGTCAACGCCAACACGTACGGCTCACCCATTGTTCACCGCACCTGTTGGGGTGGAGTTTGTTGACCTCGTTTTTGTCCTGATTTACCCTCGACTGTGTTTGATCATGTTGATCGTGCCTCGTCGAGCCCGATTTGATTCAAATCGACGTTAATTTGAGTTTGATTTTATTTTATCTCATTTTATTGAATTAAGTTTGGTCGAGTCGAGGCGAGCTCGAGTCGGTCCGGATCGAACCATACTTGACTCAATTTTGAACTTGATTTTAGTCCCTTGGGTATAATTAGGTTCTAATCAAAATTGGATTGACTTTCCATGCCAATTTGAATCGCACGGTCGTCGGTTCAAGAAATTGATCCGACGGCTCCGATCTCCCCCCCTTGTGCCCTAACTAAGGCGGAATCCCCCATCTCACGCGGTATCCTCGAGTTCCCAAGGCAAGCCGCTCTCTTTTCTTCCTCCCTGAGACGACTCTCTTGGAGTCGGCCTCCCTCTCCGTTTCATCTTTGCTCGAGCGACACCAGGAGGCCGAAAGACTCCCTCCCGAGCTCCCTCTCTCCAGTTCGCAACATACCCGACGCTCTCTGCATTCGCACAACCCGAAGCCTCCCTCTCCCTCTCGGTCTTCCTTCGTTCGCAAAAGCCAAGGGGCCGGCTCCCTCTTGGACTCTCTCTCTCGATCTTTCCCTCTCTCACGCTCTCTCGCTCCCAGTCCCCTCCCGTTCGTGAATCAGAGAAGAGGCCGAAGCCACCACTTCCTCTCCCTCGTTTTCTCTCCTGTTCGCTGAAGCCTAGACGGACAAAAGCCCACTCCCTACTCCCGCCGAGCCCTAGACCCGTTCTTCTTTCCCGTTCGGAGCCGGATCCAACACCTCCTCTCTTTCTCTAGTGTGAGTAGCCGCCCTCTCCCTCTCTCTCTAGTTCTCGGTTTGCAAAAAAAAGCAGGAGGAGCCGAAGCCCCTCGACACCGTCCAGCCTTCGCCGACCGACCCCCAAGTCGCCGCCCTTCCTCCTACTTGCAATGTAAGCTTCCTCTTTCTCCTTCTTCTTCTTCTTCTCCTCATACTTCTTCTTCTTACAAAAAAAAAAAATCTGAGAACTCTTTCATATATCTAGTTTTATTTAAAATTTATGGAAGCCATGAGACATCATGACAAATCTTATTCACTTGTGACCAAATGGTGGCTTGTGATCTTATTCTTTCTTACGCGCTAGTGGATGATATCCTTAGTTTCTTCAGCATAAAGCATGTATCTCTTTCTTACTTGAGTATCGTAGGTCGATTATTTGATGAAATGCCTTAACGGGAATTCGAATGTTCTATCTTTTTTTATGTCGAGTTATAGATAATCATGCTTCATGTGAATTTGTATTGAGCAACGTGCTTTTGAATGCCATGATTATACTTTTGCAAGTCCTTTTGAAAGGCCATGTTTGTAAATTAGTCTTCTCTTTATTCCCAATTTCCTTCCTCTCCCTCTTTATCTTCTTTCTATTTCTCATTAATATTCCTCTTGCTACTCCTTATTAGCATCTCTCTGATTGGGTTACTTGCTTGCTAATGAAAATTTTGAGAGATTGCATTTTTGAACTTCTTGATAAGGAAATATATCTGGAAAGATTTCTCTAATTGGTTCTATGTGTTTTATGGTTGTTGAAAGAAAAATTTGATGTGGTATTTCTCTAAAGGCAAACAAGCAGTAGCATCCTCTATTTAATTTATCCCTCACATATTCTCTTAAAACAAAAACTCCAAGCATGTCTTCTTAATACTTCTGTTCCAATTTCTCTTTGTTAGTTGATTGAACAAAATCTTCTTATACATACAAATGAAAGAATTGTTATTCAGGGACCCTAGTGAATGGAGTTTCAAGAGAGGTTATAAGAGCTTTCCTAGTTGTCTCTATTTTAAGTAAGAGTAGCTACTGTATGAAGTCTGAACATGAAACTTGTTCTTGCTCGTGATATCTTTCGAGGTTTTTTCATTTAACTTGGAAATATATGTACTCTGATTCTTTAGCAAGTAATTATGCGAATTATTTCATGTGTAAAGGTTGGAGAGGATTTTTGTGCTTTTTTTTTTTTTGTATTAATTGTAAGCACCATAAATTCAAGACAATGGTGTATTGGGAATTGTTGGAAAAGCTTCGTAAGCTTTTGGAAATAATTGATTTGCATCTGTGTTGTTTCATCCGTTCTTCCATCAACATTTAAGTCGAAACCAAGCATTATATGGGCATGTATAGCCAAAGCAAACAAGTTGGTATAAATAATGTCATATGGTAGTTGAAGAAAGGAAAGTTCAGGTTTGAAAGATAAATGTAAATTATGGGGAGTGTTGTGTACCTGATTGTATCTTACTCTAAGGAGTTTAGAAGTTTACTTGGTTCTGATAATATAAATGATGAATTTGACGAGTTTCCTTATATACTTCATGTAGTGATATTGTGTAGTACTTAAAACAAGAATTTATGATTTTGTTAGTAGGATTCTATTTCAATATTGTGTGCTAGGCTCTATAGTTCGTGTTGGAAGATTTCTTGAACTGCTGGAATGGAATGAAGTTGTGGTAGCTTACCTTCCTCTCAAATTTCATTCAGCACGAGTGTTGATTTGGAATAAATAAACAAGTAGAAGGTTTGTCTTTTACAAGTTGGGTCCAATCTGAAATCTAGTAGTTTGTTCTTTGTGATTGGAACATTATTTCTAACATTTTGGAGGGAAGCAAACTAGCTCCAAAATATCTCTCTTCTTATTTACATTTGGCTCAAGATGGATTAAAATAAAGTGGTCAGATTTCCTTGTGCTCTCATGGATATTTGGTGGCATGCAACATGGAGAATAGAGAATTTGCTAAGGGGTCTTTTGAATCGTTTTGTAACTTAAAGGCTTTTACGATTTATCTTATATATCAGAAAATTTCATGATTTGTTTTTGTGATTAGAAAGTTCTACGAGCTATTTTCCGTTGAAAGATTTTATGAAAGATTTTAAGTTGGAAAAGATTTGTGAACATTTTATAATAAAAAAAATCTCATGAAATCTTCTCGTTAGAAGATTTTCATGAATTTTACCCCACTCCAAATGTCATAGAGGCACTTGATTATTGGTCTTTTTCTGTGGAGTTTTGTGTCAAAAAATTTTCATAGATACTTTGTGTGGAATTTTGTGTAGTATTTCATTTAGAAGTTTTTCATGAGGTATTTTAGGACTTCTAGCTTTATGATTAGCTTTATGTGATAGACCCGTTGGTATCTTTGTAGAACGAGGTGGTATTTCATAAGGAAACTATATTTCTTCTTGCTTGCACTTGTTTTCTAAGTGGTTTTTTTTTGGATTAGTGGGTAGTAAGATCATGTTTTGGGTTATAAGCGAGAGGTTTAATTTGAGGATTTGTTTCTCTTTGTCGTTTGGAGCTTTGTTTAGAGGGTAGGTTTAGTTATTTGAGTTGAATCTCATTCAAGTGCCTTGTTTGGAATGTGGGGACAGTAAATGGCATTGAAAATACCTTCTTCTCTATTCGTATTATATCGAATTAGGGAGGAGGCTATTTTAGAGACACACTTGGCTTCAAAGAAGTGTGTCTAAAATAATAATGCCTACATTCATTTTGTTTCTGATTTCTATTCTTTTCTTTCTATTGTGTTTAGTCGTTCTTTCTCTTACTTCTCGCATTCCTACTGCTTTGCTATAGATTCTTAAATTTAGCAATACATGTACGAGAGTCCTAAGGATTAGAAAACAACACCACTCTTAGCCCTACAACTTTAGTGACATCTAAGGACAAAAATTAAGGATCGGGTCTTAGAAAATATAGACTTAAGATGCATACTCCTTATAGGATAGAGACATCAAACCTAAACTTAGCGACACGCTTTCTTAGGTTTAGTACCCTCTTAATATATTAATAATCAACCAACAAATTAACCCTAATTCGACCTAAAATACACTAAAGTACTTAGCTTTTAATCAAATCCTAATTAACATAATGATTACTAAAATATAAGTTTAAAGCATACACTTACACTAAATCATTCTAATTCATTAATCAACCCCTAACCAACTTAAGGTTTAAAAGATATAGATTGAGTTAGGACGATAAACATAAACTAAAACTTATTAAGCTAAAAATCTTCTAAAATCCAAATCTACTAACTCACCTAAAATTTCAATCAAACATTAAGCTAATCTTTTAAAACAAATCAACAAACCTCTTAATATAACTATATCAACTTGGTTTTTAGGATGGACTACTCCGGGCTGCGGGGCTAAGTGTCCTAAGGAGGCCTGGTTCCTCGAGCCTGGTGGCACAACGCCACGAACCAGTTGATAGCAAACTTAATTTAACCCCTTAATTGATAATAAACTGACTAATTCATCTTTCTTTCTAATTTGTAACTATTAAATAATTCAGTCAAATTCTACAATAAAATCTCTTAAATCAATCTTTTAAAACCAGTCAACAAACCCCTTAATATATAACAATCACTCCAAAGATGAAGTTTATTGGATTGACTACTCCGAGCTGCGGGGCTAAGTGTCCTAAGGAGGCCTGGTTCCTCGAGCATGGTGGCACAACGCCACGAATGAATTCGATGGAGTGGCAAAACTTTAAACTTAATTGATTATTAATGATTTGAATCAAACATCAATCGATAATAAATCACCTAATATACCTTTCTTTTCTAATTTATAACCAACAAATAATTCAACAAAAATTGGTTGCCACTGGGTAACCCAGGCCTACGAGGCTATTAAGTTAGCCCCAAGGAGGGTGAAATAAACCTCACGGCCTCGGTGTGAAACAAAGGTGGTAATCAATCAAATACTAAAAATAAAATATCTAAAATCAATTATAAAAATACTAATATTTAAACTCAGATTAAAAATCTTCCTTTTGACCTCTAACAAACCAAATGCAAATAACTTGAACTAATAATCCTACATAGGACATACCCTAAATTACACAGCCTACACATACCTTAGACATGTCTGATTAGAACACGACATTTAGCTCTAGGTCAAGCTTACATTTTCTCTTGTTATTCAATGCTTGTTACATATACATGTTCTATAAATGCAATTATTAAATTTCCTGTTAGTTATATTCAATTTCCTGTTAATTATATCTTTGTTATTTATCTGCATTTCTTTTCTGAACGGCATCTACGCTCATATATATATTTCTCTGTTATCTTTTCTTGCGAGGTACATTGGAGCTTAATGATCGGGAGCTAAACGGAGCAATTTACTTATAAGCTTTTAAGTGGCAGCGCCACATACAGTCAGGTATAATTTCTGCAATTTGTAAAATAAATTTTTAGTTATATATCGAACTGCTTCACATCACACACTGCTTGTTAGTAGGTATTCTAGCATGTTTAGGTAGCCAGCCTTAGGTTAGTTCACTGACGAAGCTTTGACCCTATAGGTCAAAGCTTACCCCCCTTCTGTGAGCCTTAGAGACCATTAGGGTCATTTAGGCCTGTAGAGTAGGCCACCTACTTGTGCCATTGGGCATCGTTGTTTTCCCACACGAAGTGGGCATCGCTAGGTTTTTGGCCTTCTGGTTTTGGGTACGATACCCCCCTTTTTTCTTTCTTTTTTTCTGTGAGCCTTAGAGACCATTAGGGTCATTTAGGCCTGTAGAGTAGGCCACCTATTTGTGCTAGTGGGCACCATTTGAATACTTTTTTGTGCGGGTACCTTGCCTGGAGGGTATCCTTAGGGTGTGTTTATTTATTTTTTCTGTACTCTAGATGTCATGCATGCATTTATCTTTACACACCTTACCTCACATTATGCTTCACTTACATACATGCATCATATCAATAGATCTAGGGATATTTTGTATCTGTTTCATACATCATACATGGCGCTAGGTACATTCTTTTGCATATTGTAGAGTCCCTGATTGAAATCTTTTAAACTACAAATCTTTGATTTCCTAGGATAGAGCCTTCCTATCTTGTATACATATAGGGCGATTGATTGTGTTTAGGATGTTAGCTGGCAGCTCACTCCAGGCAAGCATAAGTCCAGGTTGTACACTCCTCAGTGTATCTCCTTTCATCTGTGTTTTGAGTCTGTCGTTTCTCTTAGGATGGTAATCTGGTCTTTGATCTTCTAAACTCAAAATTTTAATCATATCTTTATCCACTCAAAATTGTCTAATCATCATTAAGGGTAAATAGAAGAGACTCTTTGGAATAGGACTTAGAAACTCTTTTTGTGCACCAAATCAAGAAGTGAATAATACACCATCCTTAATCGAGAGTTTTCCTAGGTCAAGGCCTAGGATGTAATTAACTACGGGGGCTTGCGCCCGTAGGAAACCGATCCCCACAATCAAATAAACCTTATTCGGTGCTGATGTATCGAATAGGGGAAATCTCGTGAATTTAGGGTTATAGATATTATTATCCATCGAGCTGCGTAGGTGAAAACCCGCTATCCTCTATGGCTAATCGTATCTATAACTCCATCTGCTCTTCCATCGGCCTGCTTGTGCCGAGTGTAAAGACCTACGACCATTTTGTCCTACGGGATAGTGTGATCGTACCCTTTGCATTCGAACCACACGAGCGGAATCCTTTCGGAGACCCACAAAGTGCAGATGAAATTTTGTTCTATTGGTGGTTCTCTATTATTTTCATGAATTTTGGCGTTTAGTTTTAATTTTTTCAAGCTTATTTTTTCTATTATTAATTTTGGGAAGGGCTTATAGGCTAAGCGTTACCTTCAGACCTAACAAATGTGCATGGTTTTTCTATATCTAATTATCTATTCAGTTGATGGTTTATAGTATTTTGGTGTCTTCAAGCACTTGGTTGTAGGTTTAGAGGCTTTTGGTTTAGTTGAGATTGCAGCACATGGATTCATGAGATGAGAACAAGCTCTTCTAATGGAGAGATTATTAGGTGCGGAGTGCAGATGGGGAGAACCGTTAGCTAGGTACCCATTTCTTGTGCGGACGGTGCACACTCCGCACCTAATAATTTTTCCTTCTAATGGTATCAGATGTGTGAATATAATGAGGAGATATGAAGGTAGCAGCTCATGAGGAAGTTGGTAGAATACCAAATGAACTGCTATTGTGATTTTTTATGAAAGATCAAAATAATCATCAACTATATATTAAATAACTTTTTTGATCTATCAAGTTCTTAAAGAGGGACTAAAATAGTCCCACAATGGGACTGTTTTGATTCTTTTTAAGAACTTGAAGGATCGAAATGGTCCTTTAATATAATTTGAAACAATTTTGATCCTTCATAAAGAGTTTAGGGACCATTTTGATCATTTTTTCTTTAAAGAAATAATGTTATATGACTAGGGTTGATGAGTCCAAATAGAAAACAAATTAACTTGACCAATCAAAACTTTCAACTATTTGTTTGAATTTTTTATGCGCCAAATTGGAAATGGAGCATGATCTTTATTTTTCAACTACTCTTCAAATCATATTTTGTTTGTTAATAAGAGACAGTTGTCATAAAATGAAGTCATTTAAATTTTAAATAAATGATAAAATACTCCAACGGTCAAATCTTAGTTCACATATCACAAAACTTGGAAATACTTTATTTTAAGACGTAGAAAAAAAAAACTAACAAGGTAAATCAAAGAGTTTGAAATAGAAAAATCAAAACCTACTCCGTAGATTTTTATTTTTATTTTGTGAAAATGACACAATAGTAATTAGGTGATTGGTTTAAGTCCTACTATATCTAATTCTTTTAGGTTCTTATGTGATTTGACTAGATCCTAGCAGGCCATATTCATAAACATTGTAAGGTGAGTTGGTAGATTCATGTTCTTAGACTCTCCTACAAACTCGTATTGGTTTACAGTATCCTCACGCAACTCATCTTGATCTATTGGTCGAAAGCTTTGGCTACCAATCAAGATGTCTTGGATTCAAGTATTGTGTATGTGATGTGTGTATGAATTTGTCTTAAATGACCTATATGTCCCAAAAAAATAGTTTATATAGTATCCTCTAAGACCCTTAGCATATTTTAGGATTGATAGAAAATGTCCTATTTTAAGACATATATATATATATATATATATATATATATATATATATATATATATATATATATATATATATATATATATATATATATATATATATATATATATATATATATATATATATATATATATATATATATATATATATATATATATATATATATATATATATATATATATATATATATATATATAGTTTAGTTCAATTTTTTTAAAATAATTTGTGAAATCTTATGTGAGTGTTGGTTGTAAATATCAGTAGAATTTGATCAGATGGACTCAACATCATATTCTACACATATTCAGCTAAAAAAAGAATATTTGTGGGCTAACTCATGAATATTATACTCATTGTGATATTTTGATGCTCATCTTAATAACTTTCTTAGATAATGTTAAGCAGAAAGTTGGCAAGTATATGATTTTGCACTTATGTTTTTTTCAAAATAGAGCGAAATTCTCAACCATGAGGAGTTTGTTTGGGGTAGCTTTTTTATTGATTTGCTTTTCAGATCATTGTCACATATATGTTTGGCTACAACTTATTTTTTAAGTTTTTCGTAAAATTTGCAGCTCGAAACTATTTATGAGAATCATATCTGCTAGGGCGTAATAGATGTTAGAAAGCTAATGTTTCATTTCATTGGAAAAAATATTTATAATGCTCCTAATAATTTTTTTAAAATAAATTATTTTTCGCAAAATAACTTTATAATCATCTTTACAAAAACTATAACTAACAATCAAGTAGCAATAAAACCCTCTATTTGGCCGCCTTGAGAATATTTCTAAGCATTTAGATGAATGAAATTTTGATACATGTACGAAATATGCGAGAGAGAGACAGTTAGATTAGCTATAAATAATTAAGGCGTTTTGATTCATTTATAAGTACAAATCATGACATATTTCATCGAATAATTGAAATTAATGAGAATTTATTTTTTCCTATAGTATCAAAATAGAAAAAAAATTACATGTTACATGTAATTGCACCAATATAAATACAAATGAAATAAAAAATTATATCATAATATCCTAATGCCAAATATATCATGTGAGCTTCAAAATCTTTAGATATGTATTGAAATTAGTGCAACTCTAAATATCATATGTAGTGCTAAATACAAATGCCCCAACTTTTTAACTATATAAATTATGACTAGGAGAGAATCCAACTATTTCCTGATGGAAAGAAGGTCTCAGTCCAACTGTATTTGTCTTATATGTTATAAATAATATGGCTGAAATGTCTTTCCAACTTTAGGCATTTGTCTCTCACACATGCATTAATAAATATTTCTATTTAGCTTTTTTTTTTTTTTTGCCATTTGTACTTCAATTTTACTCTTTTATCTCCTCGCAAATCCAACTAAGGAAATCGTGTTGCGGCCTGTTGGTCGACGGAAGCAATTCCTTCCAACGATCCCGCTCTCAAATCCCCTAATATACCTGAAAAAAAAAATCCAAATAATGGTGAAGCTTATAAAGTTTATAGGACCATATATTATTCATCAAAAGGCCAGCCATATGTCTATAGTTGAGGGATGAAATTCATGTAGTTAAGGGAATATTTTTGTAATAGTTGACAAGCCCTAAATATAAGGCTAGCCATATATCGCTAGAAGTACAAATTTATTTCATACCTTGGCATCTATTAATCATATGTTTCTTCTCTATGGGGTCATTGTAAGTTCCATCTATGTCACGACCTAGTCTGGATACTCAAATTAACGAGGTTGGAATGAACAGTCGGACTGTTATAACACTGCTTTTAAATTCAAACATTGTTTATTTTCTACATTGCAAATAAAAACCGAAGAGCCACTAAAATTCATTTTCAACAAACTACTAATACAATCTTCTCATCTTAATTACATAAATCAAAATTTACCTGCTTTCATTTGAGCGTTGAATTATGTAAATGTACTCCTCTCTTTCAGTCATTTTCACTTATCAAAAGACTTACCTAAAATCGTTAGTTTATTAGAGTTAGTTTACAAAGTAAACCCCAAGGATAATCATCATTTCATTTATAACAGTAGCATATAAAATAAGACATGTATCATATTCATCTTGTTATTCTCCAATTACATATTTGTAGATATCTCACTTCATATAATACAGATCTTTAACTTCATATAATATAGATCTTTATTATACATCTTTCAAATAACATATTTTTCCGATTAACATTCATTCATTCTTTCTTTCTTTTATTTTCTCATTTATTCCTTTTTTTTTCAATTTAGTATAGGAGCACCATCTAAAATATGTACCAATCAAGGTAGAATCATTTTCATTTTCATTTCATTTTCCATTTCCTTTTAATGTGCTCAGTATGTTACTTCTCCATCCAATATCATACGGGTGTGAACTCCTGTAATTTGCTTGCATGCTACTTTTCCTTTCTTTAATACTTTCATCACATGTATTATTTATCCATAAGTACAAATATATATATATATATATATATATATATATATATATATATATATATATATATATATATATATATATATATATATATATATATATATAAACCTCCACGCGAGCAAAAGAGACGAATTTGGTGACTTATGCGGCAGTTGGCAGACATGAAGTGTCACTTAAATAGTCAAACGACCTCCGATCATGTGCCGAACAGATTGTGTCATTGTGACATGAGCATCGAATTTATCTAAGAGGCCCTTGCAGTTGAATTGAGTGAAGATGGTCGACATCAATGTTCTAAAGACAAAACATTGTGTGATACTGCGCAAATATTATCAATTTGCAAAACAGATATTTTAACATCATCTGTTCGCAAAACAGATTTCACCGTTGCTTCCAGAATATTTAATGTACCCAAAAATAACTACCATATTGTATGGGTCATTCGACAAGCAAAGATATAAAATCAACATGAATTTTCAGATGAGGGCACGTATATCGAAATGCACAAGCAACGAGGGAGTTCATGAGAATCAATCCACACTTATATATCTGAACATTTATTTGCTTTATTATATATTATATAAGTAATTATAAAATATAGAATATAATATACATATCCTATCTAATATTTCTATGCAAATCCTCTACCAAATATCCCTACACAAATCCTATGAAAAGCTGCCCAAAATCCTGCTCAAACCATGCATTTAATATAGCTAAATCCACTGCTCAAATCTTGCATTTACTGTAGTCAAATCCCCTTATTCCTGCTCAAATTCTGATCTATGTAGCCAAATTTAATCATTCCTCCATCACGTGAACAACAAATTTCCAAAAAGCCCACAAACTCAGCCCAGGCTCTACACCCCTTACCCTCCACTAGCACAAACTACACTCCAACAACTCTATAAATAGCCCACCAACTCTGCAAACAGCCCACCTATTTATTTTTAAATCCAGTACTTTACCTACCAGGCAATTTCGATCTCTCTGCAAGCAAATTCTTCACTAATTCTTTCACCTAAACTGCTTATTGCAAAGTAAACCCATAAATCACAACTCCACACAACCAAAACAGTTTCATCCCACTATTAACCTAAAGCCCAACTTAATTCTCTAAAGGCCCACATCTCTCTAACCTTCTACCCTTCAAGGCCCAACAGCCCAACCCACATTCCTCTATTAGAAAAATAGCCCACCTCTCCTACACTCTCATAAAGCCCAATCACTAATTCCCTATCTAAGCAGAGAGTTCACTATCTTCCTTCCCTCTCCAATTCCCTATCCTCTCTAATATAGTGTAAAAAAATAGAAAGAAGAAAGACAAAAAAAAAAAAAAAAAAAGAGACGAAAAAAAGAGATATGGAGAGAAAGAAATTTGTGTTTTAATCCCTTGTCGTCATCACCATCACTCGTCATGAAGGTATAAATGATTTCTAAAAACTCAAAACCCTCAAATCCCTCTTTTGGTGCTCACGATGTACTGGAAAAATACATATATATACTTTTCTCTAGCGTGATTGGAGGGAATCAGTGTGAAGCCTACAGCGAGGCGAGTAGGATCTGTACACATTTTTTTCTAGCGTGATGGGGACAAGTTTATGTTGACTGTAACTGCTCCCAACCAAAAAAAAAAAAAAGACTTAGCCGACTTCCCCACTGACATAGCCGATCGGACATGACGTTTCAACCACCACCTCTCTCACGGCATAAAAACGCTTCTCTCGTTCGGTTAACAGACGCAAACAGAAAGTCTCAAAACAGGAAGAAATCACAAACAAATAAGAATTTGGAACTTACCTGCTCCGGTCAAACTTAAACCGGAAGCTCTACTCGCCGGCGACTTTGCCTCTGACTCCATCCACGCCTTCTTCCTCTCACAAGGCCATGTCTACTAGACCTCAACCCTTCTCCGATCATCGGCCAAGCCTTCGCCTCCGTTCGCATGCACCCGCTGACTCCAGCCGCCGTCGTGCCCTAGAGGACAGAACCAACTCCGCCTTTAGCCAAAGAAACCCGCCGGACGGGCTCCTACCTCCACCGCCGGAGACAAGGCTGACCCGATATTGACTCCTGCCGTCGTCTCCTCCCGCCGAGCCCGATGCTTGCTTCCGTGCATGGCTTCCGCCTCCAGCCGAAGTCTCTTCCTCCCTCTCTCTATATAATATAATATAAGTTATATTATTATAATATGATATATATAATGTTAAGTTATATATATTATATATAATATTATATCATATATTAAATTATATGTATAATATTATATATTATTAATAATATAAGATTTATATGTAATGAAATAAAAAAAAGAGAGAGATAGAGATGGAGAGAAATAAATTGATTTTTAAACAGGTGTCGAAGACCCCGGCCGTCGTACCTTAGGTCCGACCGGGATGGTTTTAAAATTTGAAGACCCCGGCCGTCGCATCTTAGATCCGGCCGGGATGGTTCCAAATTGAAAACCTCACGCAGTCGATATTAGATCCTGATGAGATGGTTTGAAATCGAAGATCCTACGCCGTCGACCTTAGGTCCGGATAGGAAGAACTACGGCAGAGCCGTCCCGATTTCTCCCTCGGTGGGGAGGAGACGCCGAGAGGCTGCCGAAATTTTCAGTGAACAATATAGGACTTGGACAAAAAAAATGGAAATTGATTTGAACGAAATTCAAATGTAAAATCAATTTTAAATTAAAATTTGATCAAATAATATTGGACTTGGACTCAAACTCGAACTAGATTTACACTTGAACTTGAAAAGGATTCGATGCTCGAATAGAAACAAAATTTTAACAAATGAATAATCAATAAAGGGATTGACTTAAGTCATGCTACCAAAATTCTAATGAAATGCTTCCAATAATTCAGTTTAAGTACTATTTCTCATAAAGATCTTCAACTAAGCAACTCTCCTTTAACAAACCTAAACACCATAATTTTTTTTGAGCAGGAATAACACCCACACAACTTTGAAATGTGGCTCTCCAATAAATGACAGCTCTCAAATACATGCTCTCTAAAGTTTTGTTCAACAAACATCCTTATGAGTTGATAGTCCTCTTATATCAGTCACATAAGTGACTTTCAATTTTAAGATTAAGCATATCCTTCAACATAAAGGATTCAATTTGTCAAGGTTTATAATGACTGCTGCTCCAAACCATTTCCTTCAACCCAAAATACAACAAAAAAAATAGAAATTCTTACGAGCCATTGTAGGAAACTTGTCGTACATATAATACAATGTTTATAAGCAGACATGAAAGAAATGTAGTAAATGCAAACATCTGCGGGCCATTGCAAAATACACTACATACACAAAAGGATATCTATGAACGAAATGTTCAATGGATACAAGAGATGTAAATGCCTACAAATAATTGAAGGAGGCTTAATGTACATTCAATATGATTATCTGTAGGCAAATGTGAAAGAATTACAATAAATGCAGTCACCTACAACTCATAGCAGGAGATTCGTAGCAACCAATACAGTTCATTTACAAGCAAGAACATGATCTTCTAATGTTTATTGAATAAACATCCCTTACAAGTTATAGTAGATGATACGATAAGCTTGAATAAATCAAACAACACATCTTATACAATCACCACTCAAACCTGATTTAGATTCACGCCACCAGATCCGCAACATGTGTGCAAGCGGACAGAAGGCGTTTGTAGGCCCCTTAAACGAAATTTTGGGCATTTCCTAAATAAATCCACACACAAATGGATCATATTTAAATATTTTAAAATACCCCCCTTATGTGTTAAATATGATCCCTAATACTAAATACATCCCTGCATGTGCTCCGGTCAATATATTAAAATTACAAACATCAATGACTAAGAATGCTGCGCAGGGTCAAATGTTGCAACCCGCATGTGCTCCGATCATCAAATATAAATGTCAAATCCAACGATCCGAGAATGCTGCGCGTGTTAAATATTCAAGTTTCATCCTCCTCCTGTAAAGGACTGGAGTTGACACGACTTGAATAACAAAATGCATCCCAAAATCCTACGAAAATACAAGTGACCTTAATGCCACCCCGATGATGGCCGTGTTGAACGAAGATATCAACCGGAGGGGTCCATTCACAAATATTTTTCAAATATCATTCCTACCAAATTCTTACAAAAATAAAAGTGACCTCAATGTTACCCCGATTATGACCGTGTTGATCAGAAATCTCAACCGGAGGGGTCAAATTTCAAATCTCAAATGTCAAATCTCAAATCAACAAATCCAAAAAAAATCTAAATTCTTGAAATAAAATCTATCAACTGAAAACACAAAACTAAAAATCATCCACCTCCCGCAATTATTTGTCGGGGGTGATAAATTTGAAATTAACCTCAGCTCACAAAGAGCGAATGCATGTCGAGTGTATCACTACGATTCATCCTCAAACAGTCTCTTGCCAATAGGGACGTGGCACGTGCCCTCTGATCGGGTGGTTTTGCCGCAAAATGGCACCATTATATTACGATCACGACCAAAGCCCGTATGTTCCCTAAAGGCGTCAAACTCTTAAGCGATGGATTATAGGGTATATTCAATAGGCATAAAGCCCTCTGTCGGCTAAGGTGGATTCATATATATCCCCTTAGACAAATATCAACCCAGGTCTATAAGGTATTCTTGGACGAAGCAACCCATGGCTGCCGACAAGATGCCATCTGTCAGGTTGGGTCGACTACCTCCTCTGACTAAGTAGACCAGGGATCATGACAGCCCGGGACAACGGAACCATGGGATCTTGATCGGGCTTGTCTTCATTCCCCCCACCACCAGTTTTAAGTTTATGGTGATAAATTCTAAATTTCAAACTTCTAAATTCAAAATTTAAATCCTAAAATTATTGATATTATATGATAGGTTTATAACATATTCGACATCCTTAATGAATAGCCTTAATCGAAAGTTCTCTCTTGTTATCAGGAGGGGTAATTAACTATAGGGGCTTGCGCCTATAGGAAACCAGAACTCAGATCAAAAAGTCCTCACCAAATGAGGGCAAAATCTCTGGGTAGTGTCTTATCTACAAACCCAATCTGCCTTCTGAAAATTCCCCCGGGATCTCACATCCCAAAATTAGAATTTTTCGGAGCCTACAGATTTCTGGCGACTCCGCTGGGGATTGGTTTCTCTTTCCATCTTTGGCTAGTCATTTAAATGTTATTGTAGCAACAAAAATAATAATGAGCTCTATACGGTGAACATTAAGAAGTGACGATTGGTCCCTCCGTCCAAAAAGTCATTATTGAAAGGTCCCGATAGAGGTAAAAGTAATCATCTATTATGATGATAGAGCAAAGAAAGAGTCAAGATATATATGGTGAGCATCGGGAAGTGACACTTGGATGTATATCCAAGAATCCATCACCAAAAGGTCCCGATATAATGGAAAATAAATATAGAGACCAATATCTCTAAAAAATATATATTCATAAGAATGGTGTGACATATAGTGTGTACTCCTAGAGATCCTCCATTAAAGAAAATCATCAAAAGTGGGTTGCAAAGATGACCATTACATACAATATTCTTGATGGTCGACATTTTGAAGAATCTTTCAAGAAATCTCATCACTTTCTAAATATATCCTCTCAGACTGAAGAAGATCATTGCTCGACTTCATCAGTGACGTTCTTCTCAAAGAGCAAGTAGAGGAAATAAAAGAGATCTTCTATAAATTTAGGGATTGCTTTGCCTGGACTTATGCTGAGATGTCAAGTTTATCCCGTGATGTGGCGATTCACAGATTAGTCATCAAACCAGATGTCACTCATATCAAGCAAGCTCCAAGGATAATGATATTAGAGGTTGAAGACTAAGTGATTATAAACACAATGAAGCTCATAGAGGCGGGCTTCATCCAAGAAGGAAACTATGCCGATTGGATCTCAAATATTTTCCTGGTGAAGAAGAAGAATGATGGATCGTTATGATTCAATCAAATCAAGATGGCGACTGAAGATGAAAAGCATACATCATTCAGAACATCTATAGGCATATTCTACTACACAGTCATGCCTTTCGGTCTAAGGAAGACTAGTGCCACCTATCAATGGGTAATAACACATGTATTTAATGAGCCAATACATCAAAAGGCTAAGTGCTATGTTCTTAATAATGAGGAGATCAATCATCCCACACTGAAAAAAATCGATGATAAATTTGTATCCAATTGGGGAGGGTGCCTTTATTATCGAGAAGGTGCTTCAAGGAGGAGCTTATCAGTTATTTGATTTGGAGGGTCAGAGACCTATGCCGCCGATCAACAGTTGATATCTAAAGAAATACCACACATAAAATTGCCCAAGAAAATGCTATGTATTTCGTACACGTTTATAGCAATACATTTGTATTTTGAAATTCTCTTGTATATCAAGAATGCATTTCAAAATCCCCCGGCAGACTAGGGACATTTTAAATATTTATTTGGGTCGACATCGTGTTGCGAGCCTAGATCTCCAAATAAATATTTAAAATCTTAAATACAAAAAGCCAATCCAAAATGTCCCTACGAGACAGGGGGCATTTTAAATATTCATTTGGTTCGACATCGTACTATACGTCGAGATCCTCAAATGAATATTTAAAATTTTATATTCCAAATCTATTCCATTTTAGAATGTTCCTGCGAGACAGGGGGCATTTTAAATATTTATTCGGGTCGACATCGCGCTGCATGCCGAGATCCCTGAATAAATATTTAAAATTATCAATTCAAATGTTCTTTTGTACTAAAGAATACACATACTTGTTTTTCAAAGTATATGCAGGTGATCTTTCAAAAGATAGAGACAACACCTTCTACAACAAACCAAAACTCAAAAGTCAAGAAAGAGACTTTTGTGGCTACACACTCCTACAAAATTGAGCCGAAGAAGTTTGAAATCTTTTGACAGCATGAAGCTTAAGGTTTGAATGGGTGTAAAAGGTCGGATCCAATACGCCCAAATATGACCGGATCGCTGGCAGCTCCGTCTACTCAACAAGCCATAAGAAAGGCCGTAGTAGCGGAACCCCCGTTTCGTCAACTCGTCAATAGGGACTGCAAGAAGAACAAAGGCAAATTTGGCTCGACAAATTCAAGTGATCGTAGTCTACAAAATTCTCTCAAATGACTGGAGAATCAAAGTTTCAGTGGGAAGAATGAATATCGAGCAAACTATCAAATGTGTGTAGGCTCCAAATCTTCAACCACAAAGGAGAACTTCAAATCTACCAATTTTAGTGAAGTTAGCATTGGGAAGCGCATTTCTCATAACTTAAGTATGAAACCTGAATGGGTGTAAAAGGTCAGATCCAACAAGCCCAAATATGATCGGATCGCTGGCAGCTCCGTCTACTCAACAAGTCATAAGAAAGGCTGTAGTAGAGGAACCCCCATCCTAGCAACCAGAGGACAAAGATCTATCAAATTCTAGCTCTCCCGATTTGATGAACTCAAGAGATTTAGATTAAAGTCTTCTCAAGTGGTTAAGGATCAAGATACTACCTATGTTCGGTAATATCAACTGAATCTAGAACCTGCAAATCCTTCAACAAATTTGTAAAGCACAAAGCGAGGATCGAAGAAGTTTTTCTTCAACAAGTCCGTCAAAGCACAAAGCAAAGGACCGAAGAAAATTATCCCAAAGTTCGCATAAAGCCCAAGGCTGAACTAAGTGGATTCTGTCATCAACAAGTCTGTTATGCACAAAGCTCTGGACCGATGACTTCTCGCCACCGACCTAGTGCAAACCTAAAGGGTTTAGGTCTCCGGCATCTACTCCTTCATCAAGCCCGTAAAAGCTATAAGCAAAGGGCAGAATGTATAAATCTCCTGACAAGTCAGTAAAGGCAAATCAGATAATTTTTCATCAAATGTCCGCAGCACAAAGCACAGGACAGAAGAACCAAAATCTCAATATTCAAGTTAAAGCTATGAAAAGAAACATCCTGAATGACATCCTTGGTGCTTAGAAGATAATTATTTCACACCAAAGAATTGGTGGTAAATTTGAACTAAATTTGTAAGGTCCTTTTGTCATCGAGAACGTGTACCAAGGATGAGCATATCAACTCATTGATCTAGAAGGTCGACGACCTATGCCCCCGATTAATGGGAGATATCTGAAGAAATATCATTCTTAAGAAAAACAAGTTGAAGATCATTCTCCTGCAATAAAAAGAATAATTCTAAGATGTCCTAGAAATTCTCCCACAAGACAGAGGCATTTTTAAGTTTAAAAATGCCAAAAATCTGATGATAGGTGAAATTTTCCTTCAAGGTAGGGGGCATTTTTTTAAAATATTTATTTGGGTTATCATCAAACCCCAAATAAATATTTAAAATAATTCATGAAGGTCATTGCATCAATATGGGGCAGAAGCTAGTGCCTTCAAGCAAGCAAATATACGATCATCGCAAAAATTTTGCCAAAATCTCGAAGTTCAGATTGAGAAGAAATTTTAATCTGATAACTTCAATAAATCAAATTTGACAAGTATGAACTGTCATAGTACCAGTGCTTAAACAGATACAATATCAGTCTCAACAAGCCTATATGTGGCCGAGTCACTGATAGCTTTACCTACTCAACAAGTCGTGATAAGAGGCCGTAGTAGGAAAGCGCCTGTTTTGCTAGCCAGATGAAAAATACTATAAAGTTTGATATTTGTCCAATTTAGCAAATCAAAGCAGTTCAGATAAAAAAAATTTCTCAACTAACAAATGGATTGAGCCAAAATTCAGAAAAATCCCAATCAACTCAAAGGCACCAAGCCACAATAAAAACTCCTATCAAATTTGGAAGCATTATCCTTCAATAAATCTATCAAGCACAAAGCTAAGATCGAAGGAGCTTTATTTCTTCAATATGTCCGACAAAGCACAAAGCTCAGGACCGAAGAAAATTATCCCGCAGTTCTTATAAAGCCATAGGCCTAACAAAGGGTATATTATCATCATAAAAGTCCGTCATGCAAAAAGCTTTGAACAGATGACTATTTGCCACCGACCTAATATCATTCTAAAGGATTTAGGTCGCCAATATGGATTCTTCAATAAGCCCATGAAAGCACAAAGTTAGGGCAGAAGAAATGTTAATACCTGACAAATCAAAAAGATAAATCATGAATTTCTAGAAGACACTCTATATGACATCTAAAATTTAGTTTTAGAGATCTGTAGAGTCAACCAGTTTACAACAAACATGATCTGCTATAGAGCGCATATCATATTTGTTGGGGGGCATTTGTTGACTGTAACTGCTCCCAACAAAAAAAAAAGACTTAGCCGACTTCCCCACCGACATAGCCGATCGGACACGACGTTTCAACCACCGCCTCTCTCACGGCATAAAAACACTTCTCTCGTTCGGTTAACAGACGCAAACAGAAAGTCTCAAAACAGGAAGAAATCACAAACAAATAAGAATTTGGAACTTACCTGCTCCGGTCGAACTTAAACCGGAAGCTCTACTCGCCGGCGACTTTGCCTCTGACTCCATCCACGCCTTCTTCCTCTCACAAGGCCATGTCTACTAGACCTCAACCCTCCTCCGATCGTCGGCCAAGCCTTCGCCTCCGTTCGCATGCACCCGCCGACTCCAGCCGCCGTCGTGCCCTAGAGGATAGAACCAACTCAGCCTTTAGCCAAAGAAACCTGCCGGACGGGCTCCTACCTCCACCGCCGGAGACAAGGCTGACCCGACATTGACTCCTGCCGTCGTCTCCTTCCGCCGAGCCCGATGCTTGCTTCCGTGCATGGCTTCCGCCTCCAGCCGAACGGGCTCTACCCGTCTCTTCCTCCCTCTCTCTATATAATATAATATAAGTTATATTATTATAATATGATATATATAATGTTAAGTTATATATATTATATATAATATTATATCATATATTAAATTATATGTATAATATTATATATTATTAATAATATAAGATTTATATATAATAAAATAAAAAAGAGAGAGATAGAGATGGAGAGAAATAAATTGATTTTTCAACAGGTGTCGAAGACCCCGGCCGTCGTACCTTAGGTCCGACCGGGATGGTTTTAAAATTTGAAGACCCCGGCCGTCGCATCTTAGATCCGGCCGGGATGGTTCCAAATTGAAGACCTCACGCAGTCGATCTTAGATCCTGGTGAGATGTTTTGAAATCGAAGACCCTACGCCATCGACCTTAGGTCCGGATAGGAAGAACTACGGCAGAGCCGTTCCGATTTCTCCCTCGATGGGAAGGAGACGCCGGGAGGCTGCCGAAATTTTCAGTGAATAATATGGGACTTCGACAAAAAAAATGGAAATTGATTTGAACAAAATTCAAATGTAAAATCAATTTTAAATTAAAATTTGATCAAATAATATTGGACTTGGACTCAAACTCGAACTAGATTTACACTTGAACTTGAAAAGGATTCGATGCTCGAATAGAAACAAAATTTTAACTAATGAACAATCAATAAAGGGATTGACTTAAGTCATGCAACCAAAATTCTAACGAAATGCTTCCAATAATTCAGTTTAAGTACTATTTCTCATAAAGATCTTCAACTAAGCAACTCTCCCTGAACAAACCTAAACACAATAATTTTTTTTTAGCAGGAATAACACCCACACAACTTTGAAATGTGGCTCTCCAATAAATGACAGCTCTCAAATACATGCTCTCTAAAGTTTTATTCAACAAACATCCTTATGAGTTGATAGTCCTCTTATATCAGTCACATAAGTGACTTTCAATTTTAAGATTAAGCACATCATTCAACAGAAAGGATTCAATTTGTCAAGGTTTATAATGACTGCTGCTCCAAACCATTTCCTTCAACCCAAAAGACAACAAAAAAAATAGAAATTCTTACGAGCCATTGTAGGAAACTTGTCGTACATATAATACAATGTTTATAAGCAGACATGAAAGAAATGTAGTAAATGCAAACATCTGCGGGCCATTGCAAAATACACTACATACACAAAAGGATATCTATGAACGAAATGTTGAATGGATACAAGAGATGTAAATGCCTACAAATAATTGAAGGAGGCTTAATGTACATTCAATATGATTATCTGTAGGCAAATGTGAAAGAATTACAATAAATGCAGTCACCTACAACTCATAGCAGGAGATTCGTAGCAACCAATACAGTTCATTTACAAGCAAGAACATGATCTTCTAATGTTTATTGGATAAACATCCCTTACAAGTTATAGTAGATGATACGATAAGCTTGAATAAATCAAACAATACATCTTATCCAATCACCACTCAAACCTGATTTAGATTCACGCCACCGGATCCGCAACATGTGTGCAAGCGGACAGAAGGCGTTTGTAGGCCCCTTAAACGAAATTTTGGGCATTTCCTAAATAAATCCACTCGCAAATGGATCATATTTAAATATTTTAAAATACCCCCCTTATGTGTTAAATATGATCCCTAATACTAAATACATCCTTGCATGTGCTCCGGTCAATATATTAAAATTACAAACATCAATGACTAAGAATGCTGTGCAGGGTCAAATGCTGCAACCCGCATGTGCTCCGATCATCAAATATAAATGTCAAATCCAACGATCTGAGAATGCTGCGCTGGTTAAATATTCAAGTTTCATCCTCCTCCTGTAAAGGACTGGAGTTGACACGACTTGAATAACAAAATGCATCCCAAAATCCTACGAAAATACAAGTGACCTTAATGTCACCCTGATGATGGCCGTGTTGAATGAAGATATCAACCGGAGGGGTCCATTCACAAATATTTTTCAAATACCATTCCTATCAAATTCTTACAAAAATAAAAGTGACCTCAATGTTACCCCGATGATGACCGTGTTGATCGGAAATCTCAACCGGAGGGGTCAAATTTCAAATCTCAAATGTCAAATCTCAAATCAACAAATCCAAAAAAAATCTAAATTCTTGAAATAAAATCTATCAACTGAAAACACAAAACTAAAAATCATCCACCTCCCACAATTATTTGTCGGGGGTGATAAATTTGAAATTAACCTCAGCTCACAAAGAGCGAATGCATGTCGGGTGTATCACTACGATTCATCCTCAAACAGTCTCTTGCCAATAGGGACGTGGCACGTGCCCTCTGATCGGGTGGTTTTGCCGCAAAATGGCACCATTATATTACGATCACGGTCAAAGCCCGTATGTTCCCTAAAGGCGTCAAACCCTTAAGCGATGGATCATAGGGTATATTCAATAGGCATAAAGCCCTCTGTCGGCTAAGGTGGATTCATATATATCCCCTTAGACAAATATCAACCCAGGTCTATAAGATATTCTTGGACGAAGCAACCCATGGCTGCCGACAAGATGCCTTCTGTCAGGTTGGGTCGACTACCTCCTCTGACTAAGTAGACCAGGGATCATGACAGCCCGGGACAACGGAACCATGGGATCTTGATCGGGCTTGTCTTCATTCCCCCCACCACCGGTTTTAAGTTTATGGTGATAAATTCTAAATTTCAAACTTCTAAATTCAAAATTTAAATCCTAAAATTATTGATATTATATGATAGGTTTATAATATATTTGACATCCTTAATGACTAGCCTTAATCGAAAGTTCTCTCTTGTTATCATGAGGGGTAATTAACTATAGGGGCTTGCGCCTATAGGAAACCAGAACTCAGATCAAAAAGTCCTCACCAAATGAGGGCGAAATCTCTGGGTAGTGTCTTATCTACAAACCCAATCTGCCTTCTGAAAATTCCCCCGGGATCTTACATCCCAAAATTAGAATTTTTCGGAGCCCACAGTTTAATTACATGTATGCATGCCTCAGTGCCAGCGGAGAAAGAAATTATATGTTTCAAATAAGTACCCCTGAAGACCCATACACACATTTATCTGATGTGGTGGGGTCGAATATCATGGCCGCAGTGTCACCTAATACCTAGCGTACACGCTTTTCTCTAGTGTGGCGGGAAGACCTAGCTCCCCAAATTTTCCCTAAAAGTGGAAACGTTGGGAAGCTGTCGGAATTCAAAGTGATAGGGAATAGCACTTATACAAGACACATGAGACTTTGCTTGAACTAAAAGACAGTATGGAACTAAAACTAATGGAATGATCAATATAAAAATGCAATTAAAATAAAAAAAATGAAAACTAACAACTTAAAATATTCATTGATGCTAGTTGAATAAAAATAGAGGACGTATAATGAAGATAGTAGTCTACATAGAAGTAACTGTGAGAATTTGTAATGAATATGCTAATTTGCTCATAATGCAAGGGAATTTGTAATATACACAACGAATTGTCTATAAATAACCACAGAGAATACACAATGACTGTGTTAACTCGCAAAAGAAGGTTCCTAATGAACGTGCTAAGCTTGCTAAAGAGTTCCTACTTAATGTGATAATATATGCGGCTTGTCCAAAGCTATTATTAGTTAGCTTGCAAACAAAAGTGCCAATCCTTTGTAAATAATAGAAGTTGATATGCAATGAATGTAGGGGTGTCAATTCGGGTCAATGGGTTGGGTTCGGGTTGAACCCGGAACTGACCCGACACTATTCGGGTCAACCCAAACCCGACCCGTTTTTAAACACGGGTCAGGTTTTCAAACCCGACCCAATTCAAGTTTGGGTCAACCCGACCCGACACGAATGACCCGGGATTGACCCAAAATTGCTAGTTTTCGGGTCAAAAATCGGGTCAATCTTCGATTTTATGGTCAAAATGAGTTTTTGTGTCAATTTTGAGTTGTTGGGTCATCCCGAACCCGACCTGTTTCGGGTCCGAGTTGACCCTAACCTAGATTTTTTCAGGTCGGATTTCGGATTGTGTCAAAAATTGACACCCCTAAATGAATGCAATAATGCCTTGCGATCAACTTCAACATACCAACAAATATAGTAACCCTTGCAAGCAATAATAATAGATGTTTTACATTGATGATAGATCTATTATGAATGCAGATGCACACATAATTTATCATCTATAAATAGAGACAACATATCTACAATGCATATAAATGTCTACAATGTCATTGCAAGAAATCCGTCATCTATATGATATGTTATCTTTATCTACAAGTACATAAAGAGCAGCAATGAAAACAAGCACCTACAGTTAATAATAGTTAATATGCAAGGAGTGTGACAATTTCTTTACCAACACATATAGGCAACATGCGATGAACACAATATCACGTTCATGAGCAAACTATGAAAGGGATGCAATAGACAAAACAACATCCTTACGATATTGACTTGTAGATAAGTGAATCATCCCATATTAACACTAAAGATCAATACACAAGCAAATGTAATAGCTTGCCCGCCATCATGCATGGAGAAATTGGTGGTGACTACAACTCACTTAGCAGTCAGCATTAGTCTGCAAATGAACATACTCATTTTCAAACATACATAGGCATCATGCAATGAATGCTACAACACTCTTACAATCATTAATTATGAGATGACTGTCAAATACATTAATCAATTACAAGCAAAGGCTAATAACATGTAGCAAATGCAAGCACATATGAGCTACTGCAAGAGTCTCGCTATCTACAAGTATAATTTATAAAGGAATACGACGAATTTAGCTCACATGCAAGTAGCAGTAATACATATACTATAAGGATGAGGGATCCTCTATGAACATGTAATATGTCATTCACAAGTAAGGACCAATAAGCACAACAAATACAGGATGATATACAATGAATGCAAGCACCTATGAGTTATTGTAGTTAAAGGCAGTGAATATTGTAGTGCCCTCACAATCAACAACCATGCAATAGCAACCAAATACATTAGTCATCCAGAAGTAAAAGCTAGCGATACATAGCAAATGCAAGCTCCTGTGAGTCGTTATAGAAGGTCTGACTTATGTACAACATGCCACTTACAAGCAAATACAAAAGACCTTCGACAAATGCAAGCCCTTACGATTGATAGTAGGTTGGTGCACGACAGTCTACCTGCATAAAGTAGCAAAAAACAAGTAGCGCATCGCTACAATTTACCTGTAAGTAGAAGCACAGAATTAATAGTAAAAATTGTTGGCCGTTGATAAAGCGAGGCAGTAAATTTGTGAGGCCAGGTTGTCACATTAAATAAATCAGCTCACCTACAAACGACTAACTGAAGGCTCCTAACGCACTATACAACTCATTTGCAGGCTGAAATATAATCCCACAAGCTGAATAATAAAGAAGATAACAATGACGTGCAGAAGATGAAGTGAACTAAACTGCACTAACAATACACAATAAATGAAGTACAATGTCATGCCATTGAATCTGCAACACTAATATATGTGGACATAAGATGTTTGTAGGCGTTAAATGGAACTTTGCAATCAATCATATATTTGAATAGTGCAAAAACACCCCATGTATCGAAATGTGCATTGTTGCATCCACATCATGCATATGCATGTTGCAAACGACAAAGCTTGTCATGCATAGATGTCATTCAGCATGTGAAATGCACCACATAGTGACAGCATGCTACGCCATTATACAAATGCTTGACACATTGTATAAAATCCCTAAATCGGCGTGTAAATACATTATGTAAATAAAATTTATGATACATTATACATTCATATCAAGCATATCATGCAAAATGCAAATGCATATGAAAACATACATGCATTTATGCAAATACCTAAATGCACATACAAATATATTAATATACATATGAAGGCATGGGAGTGTGCAAATATGCATGTTGGTCAAAACTATTTGCATATACACAACCACTATACAAACATATCATGCAAATACATGTAAAAGCATACACCCGCATGGGCCCTGGCGAGCGTGTTGTAGGCACACACACCTGATGTCTGAGGATGTTGCACAGGTCAAACATGAACCCTAGTTCTAGCCCAATCCTTTTATGTGAATAGATAGAAGTCGACACAGCTCGAGCTGTCAAACAAACATACAGTCGCGTTGCTGATCGGGATATTTTTGTTATATATGTTCATATTAGGCATATATATATATATATATATATATATATATATATATATATATATATAGTTATTCAATATTCTAAATTTCATTTCATATTAAACCTTTAATTATAATAAGCAAGCAAGCATGTTAATGATCAATAATAGCCCTATAACAATAATCCACATTTTCATTTCCTTTAATCTTCTTGATTTATTTTATTCATACAATATCCATTTAGTCAACATAATGTTATCATAGGTAATGATTATACTAAATTTAAAAAAAAAATTATTATTAAAATAAAAGACATGAAAATTTCTATAAAACAATTATAATTACCAACTTTGATACTTGGTGCTTTAGTTCCCTATAAATCCTCGACCCTTGAAATACACTTCCAATATTTGTCTCAATTCAAATATTTAATTCTACTTATCATTAAATCTTTCATTTCTTCTTTACAATAAAGCTTTCCTTTCTTCTCTATTGAATCAATGTTTACAATAATTAAATTATTTCAAGGCCTCTAAGCTTGTGTGGTGTCCGCCTAGGCACGTTCTTGTGAGTAATTATTGTGTCTGGACACCGAACGCGTCCAGAGACCAATAACAAAGCACCACGTCACCTTAGCGCTCGGTACCGAGCACTCGGTATCACTCGGTATCACTCGGTATTCGTCCAGATTTCCTGTTTTTTTGTGCGGACATAATAACTTTTCCTATTCAACGCACCTTAGAGGATCTTAAATGTAAATTTATTTTTGTATGAAACCCAGACCTTAGTCACAAGAATTTTGAGATATATTTATAGAGAAAAAGAGAGTAAATAAGGAAAAGAAAGAGCTAATCAAAGTTTCTTCAGTAGCTTTCATGAATTTCATGAACTTATACTCCAATATAATTTATAGCTATATCCCTTTATTGCACAGCAAGACTGCACTTTTAGTTTTGCAGCCCTGCAGTGGAGGGGAGAGGCATCTCCCCAACTTATCTTGTGAGTAATAAAAATGAAAATGTTACAGTAAGTAAATGCTTTTTTAGTGCATAAATAACTATTTTTGCCTTCAAATAATACATTTTTTAACTGTTATTAATAACTCATTTTATAAAAATTTGTTCTACAAAAATGGAAATTGTCTTATTATAACTTTTGTTCTTTAACAAATTTTTTCTATACCATCAGATAGAAAGATAGTTGTCCCATAAAAGTCTTATTAATTGAAGATCAATATCATTGATCAAACTATTTATATTAATCCAAAGCTAATTTTCAAACAACTAACAATTTGTTTGTGATGACTGTAATTTTTTATAAAGGTGATTATAAAATTAGTACCTAAAATTTTGGCATCATTTGGGATAGTTTTTTTATTACTTTTTAAGCAAAAATATTAAATTCAAAAATAAATTATACTAAAAAACTATTTTAGAAAGCGGTGAGAAATTTGTCCTAAATTAGGTTTCATTTAAGACAGCTTTCGTATTGCTTCCTAAAATGACTTTCTAGCATAAAATTTTCTAATTCAAAAAAAAATTATGCTAAAAAGCTGTTTAAGAAAGCAACAAAAAAGTTGCCTCAAACAAAGCTTAGTCAAATAAAAATTATGACTGCACTCTAAAAAATAAAGTAACAAAAAAATCGCCCCACAAAATCTAAAAACTTTATTTGGGACAACTTTTTGCTACTTTCCAAAACATTTTTTTAATATTAAAATTTTCAATTCAAAATTTTTTTTACTTGAAAGTCCCTTTAAAAAACAATAAGAAACCTAATGCTTCGTTTGAGGCGACTTTTTTACTGCTTAATGCAGCTTCTTAGTATATAAATTTAAACTTTTATAATAAAAAATCATTTTAATAAGTAATAAAAAAGCCGTCACAAACGAAACTTAAATATCCCCAAAACTAGAAAAAACACAGCATCAACTGAGGAACAACTTCTACTAAGTACTGCACATACCAATATAAATCATCAGTAACAACATGAACATGCTATGACTCACAAACTTCGCATCATGACATGAAATCTAAGATTCCAGACAAAAACGCAAACGATACTTAGCAAACCAACCCAAACTTTCTGTGTCTTCAGATGCAACAGAAGAGTCCAACGAATCTCCATTATTATCACTCTCCTGCAAGCTCTTAGTTACAGGCTTTTTCTTAGAGTGACAGAGACAGAATCGAACGAGAATGAAGAGGATTAAAACAGTGGAAGCAGCATAGAAAAGCTTCACCAATTCATCCCCTAATAGGAAACTAAGAAGCTTGTTGAAGATATGTAGAATCTGAGCTAGTTTCTCTGCAAGAGATTCGATTTCTTCTTCCAGGTCGTCTGTGTCATCATCCCCCATGATCAGAAGAAGCTCAAAGATTCTTCTCTTCTCTCTGCTTTCAGTATAAATAAATGGAACATTTCCATGAATGAAGAACACATTTATGTTGAATTAGTTCTGCACATAAGCTCATTTAAAACGAGCCTGGTACCTTGTCCAGATTACAGGGAAAGAAAGAAGGAATATTGGAAAGAAAGAAGGAATATTGGACAAGTTAATAGATATTGATACAGCCTGCTACAATCAATATGTGTATATGAGTCCTTGTTTGCCGATGAGATCATGCAATGGGATAGAAATAATATATTAAGGCTTCATTTGGAACGGTTTTTTTACTGCTTTTTGAAATAGTTTTTTAATAAATTTTTATACTAAAAAATTGTTTTAAGAAGCAGTGAAAAAGCCGACCCAAATGAAGCCTAAATTTATTATTATTTCTTATATGGGATAGTTACATGAATCTTATTTCTCCATTGCATTATATTAAGAGTCAAATTCTCCCGAGGGATTTGGACAATCATTGATAAATTTTAATTTTGAAAAAAAAAAGATTTTGAAACTCCTAATCAGAACCAACCAATATGAGAAAGTCATTTTTTTTTTCGAAAGTTGGGGTCGTAAGCCTCTAGGGCTTTTCTCTTAGCTGCTTTGCGCCGCCTCCCCTTCCTCCCTCTCCTCCGGCTCTGCCGGAGGTTTCTTCCTTTATGGACTCTTCTCTTCCTCTTTCAGAGTTCCCTCCACTTGTTTCTGCAGTTGGCGGAGCTCCTCCCCTTCCTTCTCGCAACTGGCTTGCGGCTTTCGCGACCGAAGATTCTACTCCAAATGTCCTGGATCTTTCTCACTTCCCCTCATAGCCGGAAATTTTCCCCCTTCTCAGGGGATAAGCTGAATAAAGGAGTGAAAGACTAGAGTTTATGCTTGGTTTGGTACTCAATCAGTCGTAGACCTTTCTATAAGGCTCTGCTTGGTGCCCTCAAGAAGACATGGACACTCAAAGGTTAAATTAAACTATTGTCCCTTAACGATGGCTTTTTTCTTACCAGGTTCACTTGCTTGGAGGATTTGGACATTGCTTGGTCTAGGGGGTCTGGTTCCTCTTAGATAAGCCTTTTGTTTTGTAAAAAATGGCATCCCAAATTTAAACCTAAGCGTGAGAATTTTTTCTCTGTCCCGATTTGGATAAAAATCCACGATCTTCCATTGGCATGCTGGAATTCGGAAGGAATCTCCCGATTGAGAGTAAGGTTGGAGTCCCTCTAGCCGCTGATTCTCTTACCAACCAAAAAAACTCATCTCACATTTGCTCGAGTGTGTGTTCTTGTGGATAATAAGGCGACCTACCCTGAAGAAATTTTCGTCTCTCTTAATGGGGATGTTTTCGGGCTCAAGGTCCAGTACGAATGGAGACCCTCACCTTGTGAGCATTGTCAATCGCTAGTCCAATACTCTGCCTCTTGTCCCACTAAACCTCAAAATGAAGAACCTGGTAATCCTCCTAATCAGGCTGCCACTAGTCGACCTCCTAGAGGTAGGAGTTTTAGTCGAAAACCCAGGAATCGTAATTCCTCTGCCATGAATGCTGGCAATGCTAACTCTGCCCAGGATGCCTCTTTGAAAGCTCCAGTTCCCTCTCCCCATTCAGACAATCCGACTAAAATTCCCACTACATAGTCCAATGAACAGCAACTCCACTACCAACCTCATTGCCCTCCCTTCGACAAACAAATTCCAGCTCTAATCCCTCCTCTGGTTAATCCTGAGGTTGCTGGCCCATCTACAAATATTGTGCCAAACCTTAACTCTCCGACTCATGGGGAATCTTCTTCGGCTACTAGTGCTACATATAACAAAGTTTTGGCTTCTCCAGAGGGTGTTATTTCACCTAATAAATTCAATGTCCTTGAAGAATCATCGGATTGCAGTAATCCTCTAGTTTTGATGAACTGTGATACTCAGAACACCAAATCCAAAAAAACCACTTATACGGCTCAGCAAAGTAACAACCCTTCATTGGCAAAAAAATTGGCAAGGGGGAAAAATGCCAAAAAATCCTCCAATTCAAATGTCTCTTAATGTTATTTCCATCTATTGTTGCATGGAATGTCATGGGGTTTAATCGTCCTGATAAGCTTTTATGTTGTAAACGGTTGGCTAATTCATTCAATCCGGATATGCTCTGCATACTTGAGAATAGGATTCACTCTGCTTCCCTCCACAATTCTTTTTTTGAAAGTACTCATGATGTTTTTTTCTAATGAAAAAAGCTGCCACAATTTTGATCATTCCTCTTTCGGACGTATTTGGATTAAATGGAATCTCAATAAAATAGATTTTTTGCCTGATCATATTTCTTCTCAACTTATTTCTGGTTCTGTCAGGATTGCTTCTTCTCCTTATTTTCAGCTTACTGCTATTTATGCTTCTAATAGCAGTGTTGAAAGGAGGGATCTTTGGGCTCAAATTTCTCGACTTGCTCCTCCTTCTCATGTCCCATGGATTCTTGTGGGGGACTTTAATTGATGTCGGTTTGCTTCTGAAAAAATGGGGGTCGGCCCTTGCTGACAATAATTTAGTAGACTTCAACTCTATAATTTTTTTGAACAGTCTTTTGGACCTTCACTTTGTTGGATGCAAATACACCTGGTTTAACTAGCATGCTGACAATCTAATTCACATAAAGTTGGACAGGGAACTTATTAATATTGCTTGGTTGGAATCTTTTCCAAGTTCTTTTTGCTCTTTTCAAAGTCCTTCATGTTCTAATCATTGCCCTATGGTATTGCATTCTGGAGCAACTTATTTTTCTCAGCATAGATTCATGTTCAAAAACTATTGTAAATATTGGTACAGGTTTATTCTTCTTAAGGCTTTCTCTAAGCCTTTGACTAGGAACCCAATTTCTCACTTGTGTCAAATTCTCAAAAGTTTTAAGGAGGATTTAAAATTGGAGGCTTGGGCCAGTTCTTCTTTGATTAAGTCTCACCTTGAAGGTCTTCACAAACAGCAGGGGGTTTGTCTTGAAAAACCTCATTATGACCCTAATAACATCTCTCTTAATGCTTCTTTGAAAGACATCAATCACAAGCTTGCTGAATTCTCTAATATTCTTGCTTCTTGGGTTATTCAAAGAGAAAAAGTTAAGTGGCTTAAGCATGGGGAAGAAGATCTAAAGTTTCTCTACGCTAAAATTAGGAGTAGACAGGGCAGTAACAAAGCTGCGGTTAACCTGCTGGCTTCCTCTACTTCTTCTTATAGTAATGATATGATTACCTTCATTGTTTAGCATTTTCAGGCTATTTATAATCCTCCTCCTCCCCATCCCTCTTGGATATTGGTTTATTTCCAATTGGGGCTAGGCTTCCGGTTGCCTATATTTCTCTTCTTACTCAGATTGTTTCTGAGGAGGAAATAAAAAAGGTGGTTTTTAAAGGGTGTGCTACCTCCTCCCCAGGTCCAGATGGATTCAATTTCCATTTTTATAGATCGAGGTGACATATTATTGGCCCTACTATTATTAAAGTTGTGCACTCTTTTTTCTCTAAAGGGTATCTTCCTAGTAGGATTAAAGCTACTGCTCTTGCTCTTATCCCTAAGCATAAAAATGTTGAGTCTATGACTGATTTTAGACCTATTGCCTTGTGTAACACTTTCTATAAAATTATTGTTAAGGTAATTGCTAATAGGTTAAAGCCTATCATGCATATGCTTGTCAAAGAAAATCAATCTTGCTTTATTAAAGCTAGGGTTTCCACGGATAATATCTTACTTGCTAATGAGGTTCTCTTTCTTACTCGTAATAGAGGTGGTCTAAAGTTTTTTTTGTGTTAAACTATATATTCGTAAAGCATTTGATAATGTATCTAGGGAATTCTTACTTGTTAGACTGATCCAGAAAGGTTTTCCCAACATTGTTGTGAATTGGATTAAAGCATGTATTACTGATGTTAACTTCTCGTTAGTGATTAATGGAGCCCTCCAAGGCTATTTTCCTACTTCTGCTGGATTGAGGCAACAATGCCCTCTTAGTCCATACCTCTTCTATTTGGTCATGGATGCATTATCCTCTCTTTTGGATGATGGGGAATTTAAAGGGATTACTTCGGATGGATTCACTATCACTCATCTCCTCTATGCAGATGTACTTATTTTTGGGGAAGCTGCAATTGAAAACTGTAACAAATTAACTACCATCCTCCACTCCTTTTATAATGCCTCTGGGCTTCATGTGAATTATGTAAGAGCACTCTTATGCTTCCAAGAAACATTTCCAATTCAGCTGCTATTTGCCAAGCTTTGTCCATCCCTACTATCAGCTCTAAAATTGTTTATCTAGGCATTCCATTGTCTTTTATTAGACTAAAAATTGCTGATTTTATACCTCTCATAGATAGTACTACTAAAAAATTATTTGGATGGAAAGCTAACCTACTTTCATTTGCGGGTCGTTTACCATTCCTGAGATATACTATTCTGAATTCTATTGCTTACTGGATTCGGGGATCTATATTACCAAAACTATTCTTAAATTCTTTAAAAAATCTTGCTTTAAGTTTCTTTTTTTTTTTTTGTGATCCTGTTGTAGTTAGAAAAATGCATATGGTATCTTGGGATAAAGTTTGTATCCCAAAACATAATGGAGGGCCCGGACTTCCCTCCATACATGCTATTCAATTTGGCTTTAATTCTTCGTTAATTCTCAAGATATACAATGCCAAATCCCCTTTATCTGCATTGTTGTTTAGTAGGTACACCTCTACTTGGTGTCCTGCTCCTTTGGGTGCCTCCAATCTCTCAAAATATGTATGCATAACTGCTATTTCTGCTAAGAATAATTTTAATTTCAAAGTTAATTCTCTTACCCCCATCTCCTTACATTGGGATCATTGGTTTCACAATGATATAATTGCTAATTCCTCTGATGGTCTCCCTCTACTTAATGCCACTCATCCAAAAACTACTCTTAAGGTTTTTATTACGGGTACGGCTTGCTCTCTGCTTGATTTTGTGCCCCTTTCTCTTCGAAACCAGATACTTGCTATCAATATTTTTGATAGCTCCAGTCCTTGTTTATTATGGGGAGAGATTCCTAACAACAAATTTAAGCATTATATTCGTGAATTTTATTCTCAATTACTGAAGTGCTCTTGGGATAACCTGGTTTGGCATCCTAAACCTGTCTTGAGATACTTTTGTTATGCTTGGCTTGCTGTGGTGGGTGGCATGAAAACGGCTGACGCTTTGCACCTCAGGAACATTCAAGTTCCATCTATCTGCAATCTCTGTCACATTTTTCCTGAAACTATTTCTCACCTTTTTTTTTTTTTAATGCTCATTTTCTTATGCTGTTTTTTCTGATCTTATGCCTTCTGTCATGAGGCTTCTATTAAGACCTACTATCTTGCAACTTGGTGAGTGGATAAATGATGAATTGGATGTGAGGAATCAAGTGAAAATCTTTATCATCTCTTTACTTGTTGCTCGGTTTACTACATTTAAAAAGAGAGGAATATTAGGAGGTTTGGCAATTCGACAAGCTGTTGCACTACTACTACTATCTGCATCAAAAGTCTTATTTTTTAGAAAGTGCTTACATGGAAATCTGCTTATTCTATGCTGGAATTTTTTTGAATGGGCTTTCTCTTTTCCCGAATGGTGTTGCTCCTTATGGTTCTGATTCAGTCTACCTCTCGATTGGGATCATTGAATTACTACTTGATGTTGCCTTCTATATAGCCTTGAACAATGATTAAGCTCCTTTTGCAGGCTCCCCTTGGACGGTATACGAGGAACCAGGGGATCTCTTTCTTTGACTGGATGATTAGCAATCTTTAATCCTGAGTCCAAGATATTTTTGATTCGGGAGCTTTTATTTTTTGGCTTATGTTTTTCTGTCTTTCTTTTGCACTTTTTTCTGTGCAGGTTTTGGCTCCGGGCAAGGTGTGCTCTCTTCCTCCTGGGAGATATTTTTTTGGAGATTTGTTACTTGTAATTTTTCTCTCGTTATTTAATAAACGGGCTAAGCCCAAATTTTACCCAAAAAAAAAAGAGAAAGTCCAAAAAGGGTGGTAATGACAGTATCTGGTAACTAAGAAAGGGAAATCACCCTTTGGGCAATTTATAGAAAGGTGCAGGTTTAAGGCATCATTATGTAAAAGGAGCATGAAAAACAAAAAATTTATAAAAGAGCAAATTCGCCAAAAAATTTAGCGTAGTCTGAATACGCCAAATGATTTGCCTAATTTTGAATGTGTCAAATCATTTGGTGTATTCACCTAAAATAGGTGAGAGAAATGAGTATGAGAGAGAAATGAGGAGAGAGATAGGAAGATAATATAAATTGGGAGAGAGAAAGAAAAAATTGAGGAGAGAGAGTGGATGGAGAGATAGATGGGGAGAGAGAAAGAGAGATTTAAGTAATCTTTTTATATTCAAAATAATTTTAACTAATATTTATAATTAATATTTATTTGATATAAAATAAAATAATCTTTAAAAACATTATAGAAAAAGGAAAAAAATTATAAATTATATTTAAATTTTATAATATTAAAATTTTTACTCTATAAATATAATTAAATCTATTTTTTAAAATATCATGAGTATTTAAATTTGAAAAATAATATTTGAAAATTTTAAATTAGAATAATATTTAAAATATTTTTTTTGAAATATTTAAATATATTACTTAAAATTATTTTTGAAATATTTAAATATTTAAATAGTATTTTAAATTAAGCTATAAAAATAACTTTTTTATATTTAAATTTAAATACTAAGCAAATTAAAAAAATATAATTTATTATTTTTATAGAGTAAAAATTTTAATATTATACTTTTTAAATATAATTTATAAAATTTTTATTTTTCTATAATATTTTAAAGAATATTTCATTTTATATTATATAAATATTAGTCAAAATTATTTTAAATATAAAAAAATTATTTAAATCTCTATTTGCCAATCTCTCTTTCTCTCTCCCCATCCGTACTCTCTCTCATTTTTATCTTTCTCTCTCCCAATTTATCTTCTCCTTATTTCTCTCACTTACCCATTTCTCTCACATGTTTTAGATGAATACGCCAAATGATTTGACACATTTAAAATTAACCAAATCATTTGGTATATTTAGACTACGCTAAATAATTTAACGAATTTACTATTTTTTAAAGTTTTTGTTAATCATGCTCCTTGAACTTGTTCCTTTCTAAAATTTGCCCTCACCCTTTTCAGTTATGTTCAAGCAACAAGTCAACAAAAGTATCAAAGGAATAAACAAACACTCAAGTTCACATCTAATTGCTGATTAAATAATAAAAATTTAACACAACTTACAAAATCGCAAAAATATAAGAGATTATTCTGTGCGGAGAACGTGTATTGAGGTCAATCCGAATGCACCACGTTATCTAATGCATTATATATTTGATGACATGAAACACCTGAATTGAACTTCGAACGCATCCGAACACTGAACATAATAACTTTTTCAGAAATGGGGTGCTAAATTAAACTTATAAAAACATCAAAGATACAAAATTGAATTGTTTCCTCGCAAATAAAGCTATCTCCAAATAGATATCTTGAAGATGAACGAAATTTGATCCAATAAATGTTGACTCAAATTTCATCAAAATGAGTTTTATAACCATTTATTTGTTTTGAGATATATGCTGACATAAATTTGAAGTGTTGCGCTCATCTCAAAGTAAATATAATGATCATAAAATATATTCCAAGTGTTGTGCTCATCTCAAAGTAAATACAATGCTCATAAAATACATTCTAATCAAATTTAAATTAAGATATTTTTACTCAAATTTTCTCTGGCATAGTCGGGGATGGAGCAATTCAAAAATAATACTTTTGTGGATGATCCTGAGGTCATTCCTCATCTGAATAATTGAATTTTATGGAGTGAGATTGTAAATCTATCTGTCCTCCCCTATATGTTCCACGCTTTTTCTTGGTCTTCTCATGCCTGAAATCTCTGCAAATTTAAGGTTAAACAATTAGCAGTGTTGCCATCCTTTTTCAAATGTAACGGGCAAGCATTGAAAGGTTTAAACAAGCAAAGAAATTTGCGAATTTAAGGGAAATTTACATACATACCACTTTATAACATCCTATTTACATATCTAACACCTAAAACTTTAATATTACATGAATATCACCCTATATTATTTTAATATCAAATATACCACTTACATTTCTTTCCTACCACTCATATATTTCATTTCTACCACTCATATTTGATATGAAAATGAACTATGGGTGGCATGTATGTAATATTAAAGTTTTAGATGTTAAATATGTAAATAGCATAGTATTAAGTGGTATGTATGTAAATCTCCCTTATATAAAATGACAATTTGATAGGAAATAGAAAGAGTCAAAACACTAGCAATTTGATGTAGAACCGTCGTGTGCACCATGAAATCTGATGTGTATTATTAGTTTTATTGGAGGAGATTTAAATGGACATGTTGATATATTAAAATGTATATGCCCGTATGAATCTTTATATCTATTAGTGCAAGTATGTAGGTCTAAGAAGTTATCTAAATATATTAAAAACTAATAGAAATTGAAACATTTAGAGCCAAATGGAGCATGCATCAAAGTTAATGAGCTATGTTTGGCTAAAATTAAGATTGGATTGAGCCATCATACAACTAGATTGGACTTGGCTGGAGATTGGATTGATTGCCTGGCTTAAGTTAAAGGTCGAGACTTGAAATTGGATCGCAAACTGTGACACGACCAGTAAGAGGCAGGTGGTATAAACAATGCTATCTATCATCAATAAAATAGTTTGAGAGGTTTAATCCACAGTAATTACAACATAAACTTAACATTCTATAAGCTCATTTTCTTAGCTCTTTAAACAAATTCTAACTGCTTCATTTTTTAGACGCCCTTAGTAATTATCACAGTTATCTAATGACGAACAAAAAAAAAAAGAATGAGTACGATAAAATGAGCATCAAAGATAAAAGTAGTTTTTCATAGTGTAAACAAGCAAAGCTATGTACTTGATCCGTTTTGAAGCCACCAGAAGCTGTGCTGAACTATTCAAGCAACCATTACAATAGATGCACAGAGAATGTTCTTCTTTTGAACTAAATTAGCACTTCAATAGTTTTCCTTGTGAAAAAATTACAATAATGGTCAAAAATATTTTATCATTTTACAGGTCATAAAAAAAATGAAGAGTCATCTCCTCATTGTATCTTAAAATTACTTTGCTCAATAGCCTTCTTAGTCTAGCCTCCTACAATACCTCAAACAAGGTAGGCGATGACTAAAAATATGAAATTTTAATGTTTTATACTTGGATGAGAAAATAAACAAAAAATTTGCCATCTGAAGTAGTAAAAAAAACAAGAAAAATTTATATATATATATATATATATATATATATACAGACACAAAATACAGGTTGATGAATAGTACCTTCCTCTAACTTGACCCAGAACTTCTTGAGCTTTCGCACCATAACCAGATCCTGAATCATCCTGTTAATAACATCGAATGACATCAAAGATGTAAGTATGGCATGACATTGTAAATAAAAGTTAAGAGTAACCACCAGCCACAGGACCAAGTGGTAGCCTCCCAAGCTCTTTAAAAAATGGAGATGAAGAAATCAACAGTAATGGAATACCAGAGCCCAATAAGAGTTGTCTTGCATTCTTTCATCAGCATACTGAACTTCTTCAACTTTTACTCTTTGAAATGCATTTACGACTTTTGGCTGCATGATGACATCAATAGACAAAAGTTAAGACTCTCGCTTTTTATATTGTATTACAATGATTTTAAGTTCAAAATAATTAAAAGCTCACTGAGAATCAGAAACAAAACAATGTTAAGCACTTAGAAAACCAAATTAAAACACAGCATCAATAATTTAAATGGCACAAAACTCTTAAACAAACTTGATCTTCTGTTGATTAAACAAAATGCTGATCAATGTTTGAGAAGATGAAGGGTATAGACAGTTATAGACATTAGTAGGAAATTAAAAAATGAAGCAAAATCTGCTAAATTGAGAAGATGAAATAGATTAGCTATTGCTTGCTCAAAGTTCCATCATTCATTGCCAATTTTCCAATATGCCAATGCCACTGAAAACTAATTTGTGGGTCTCCAAAAGGATTCTGCTTATGGGATTCGAATGCAAAGAATACGACCGCATTATCTCGTAGGACAAAATGACCATAGGCCTTTATACTCGACATAAGCAGGCCGATGGAAGAGCCGATTGAGCCATACATACGATTCCATGGAGGATAGCGGCTTTCGCCTACACACCTCGATAGATAATAATATGTATAACCAAAAATATCACGAGATTTCTCCTATTCGATGCATCAACTCGAATAGGGTTTATTTGATGTGGGGATCGGTTTCCTATGGGAGTAAGCTCCCATAGTTGATTACATCTTAGACCTTAGTCTAAGAAAACTCTCGATTAAGAATGTTAGATTATCTTCTCAAATTGATTTAGTACAAAGGAATTTCTAGGTTTTCCTAATCAAAAGGGAAGAGAGACCCAATTTGATTTAATCATCATACCTGGTTCAGTATCAACACTCGGTCGGTCTGAAAAAGAAAAAATTGGAGAAAAATAAAAGACAATTGCATTCAAGCATGCGTGAGAGAAAAAGGGAGGTGGCGTCATCCGTGTGACGCGAATGAGTAGGATTTATAAACTCTGACATAATAGAGAACTTACCCACCATTAAAGCGTACAATAGTAGCCTTGGATCTTAAATCTATAAAAGATGTAATATCGTATACACGACACTAACATATACGACCTAACTAATGCAACTTGGACTTATACCTTGCCTGAAAAAGAAAGTCAACTAAAACCACCTAGTCATATAAAACCCATGATATCCGATCCATGTGAAAGATGGGTGGGGTTTAAACTTTGAAATTTGGGGTCGACATCTAGAGATGTTTCTAAGTGGCCCCACACTTATGAATTTTGTTATGCTTCTAAAACTAATGCATTTAAATTTTAATTTCAGTTAGTTGTTAATGCAATGCATGCTGATCAAAATCTACAAATCATAAATGTAAAAAAATTTAAAAAGGCTTATAAAATAATTTTTTTAAAAAGACTAAGTTTCCCTAAGTCCGGCACTTCATCCTCATCAAATTATCCGGACTCTACCCGCAGGCGGGGAAGTGTCTAAAGAAGGGAGATAAAAGAATGTATTAAGATGCATGCGACTCTGGATGATTCCGGATATTCTCTAGATCGTTATGTTTCTATATTATTTAATTCTTAAAAATTATTATTAATTACGAGTAGAATAATTTTGTTCCTAAGAGCCTAGCGAGTCAGGCACATGCACATGCAAGAAAGAAACCTATAAAAAGCATAACAGTTCTACTATGCATACAAAGTAAACAAACATCTTAGCAAATCACAGAAAAAAGTATCCAAAGTCCATGGCAAGTGCCATACAATATACATCGCAGAGTATAGAAAAGTAGTGATGGCAGGGCTCCACCGACAACAACCTAGGTTCTACTCCTAGGGAATGGCGCAAATCTTAAAACAAGATATTTTTTATCTTGATCTTCACTTTCTTGATTCGTCTATGAAATCGTCTTCTTTTGGGTTCCTCATAATGAGTCCTCCAAAATGATGCTCAAATGAAAAAGAAAATTCCCTATAAGAGATTTCCTTTTCCCTTTGGACCCCTTTACATTTAAAAATAACTTATTTTAAATTTTCACAACACTTGACACCAAATAAATTAAATTAGAAAAATTAAAAAAAAAATCTACTCTCCTGCTGGATTATCTTAAGCAGTTATAATAAAACATCCAAGCAGTTGTATATATGAAAATGAAATGCTAAAACCAATCACATTTGGGCGTGCTCTATTTTATTTGGGGGCTAAGCAGTTGAAGCGCATAAAGCAGTTATATATTTTATTAATTTTTAGCCCCCTTTTAGCATTGTGTGAGCACGGCCATCTTCATGAAAACATCATTAGTAAAAAAACGTTCCTAACATATGGATATTTTATCGCTCACAACACAGTGCAGAAAAAAAACTAATAATCATCACAGAAAGCTAAAACAAACAGCAAGAATAATTAGCACACGGGTCACATGCAAAGCGCCATAACATAGAGGCAGAAAGAAAAGCAGAATATCGGCTAACATAAAGCTAGTAGTCATGTCCTAACAAACAAGTCTATATGTGTGTAGCAAGCTGTGTAGTCTTGGGTAAGTTTTATGTATGATGATTTACTTAAAATTACTTGTATTTGATTTGTTAAAGATCAAAGAGAAGTTTTAATTGAAGTTTAAATATTATTATTTTAATATTGAGTTTAAAAATTTTATCTTAGCATTTGGTTGATTACCACCTTTATTTCTCACCGAGACCATGAGGTTTATTTCACCCTTATTAGGACTAACTTAATAGTCTCGTAGGCATGGGTTACCTAGTGATAACAAATTTTGTTAAATTAATTTAGTTGGTTATAAATTAAAAAGAAATTGTGTATTAAGCAGTTTATTAATCAAAAGGTTTGTTAATTGATTTTAAAATATTAATTTAAGGTTTGATCTTTAGAAATATTTTATCCTAATGAGTTTTAGTTTTAGGATTGATCTTCTAATTTAATCTACATTTTTTAAGATTTAAGTTGGTTAGAAGTTGATTATTAAATTTGTTGGATTTAATTTAGGTTTTACATTTTGATAGTTATGAAACATTAATTATGATTTAAATACAAATTAAGTGTTTTAGTGCATTTTTAAGAGTTAGATTAAGGTTGATTTGGTTGATTGATTATAAGTAGATTAAAACACACTAAATCTAAAAAAACGTATCAATAAGTTTATGTTTTGATGTCTCTATATCTTATAAAGAGCATGCATCATAAGTCTATGTTATCTAAGACTCGGCCCTTAATTTTTATCCTTAGATGTTACTAAAATTATAGGACTAAAAGAAATATTGTTTTTAACCCTTAGGACATTCGTACATATGTCAATAGGTTTAAGGATCTAAAACAAAATAAAGTAATCCTAATTATAAATAAAGTTTTTATAGGGTCCTAAAGGGTAGGGAGCATACAACCATTGGGGCCCCTAAAGATTTTTTAAGTTTAAAGAGACTTACAGCACCGGGGGTTATGACCCAGTAGTTCCGCCCGTAGAGCCTCCACCAGATTGAATGAGGGCAACTGATGCTCGGATCTGACTGTTCATGCTCCTTCGCCTAGTGCTCCAATACTCCTTTCCTTTTGCTCTCCAAAAGATAATTTTTTGTTCTTTGCACATCGGGTGGGACACTTACCTTCTTTTTTGATTTTCTTATTTTTTTGCAAGCATTTAATCTTAAAATATAAGTAGAGATGCGGCACAAAAAATAAAAGCAAGAAAAATTATGACAAAATGCAATAAAAAGAAAAGAATAAAAAATCAAAAATAAAAGAAATTTAGGCATTTTTATCGTTGGGCATACTTCTTTGAAGTCAAGTATGCCTCTAAAATGCCCTTTACCTCAATTCAATATAATATGAATATGGAAGAATGTATTTTTTTATGCTCTTTATTGTCCTCACGTTCTAAACAAAACACTAGAATAATACTCAACTCAATTACACAAACTATTTCTTAAATAAATCTCAAAGTAACAAAAGGGAAACACGCTCCCAAAATTAAAACCAAAATAAGCTTCTCTTTCCACACTTATCCAAAACCCAACTTTAGAAACAAATATGAACAAACGAAAGGCAACCCACATACTATTTGTTCCAAAAAAATATAAAGAGACATTGCAACACAAAACTAATTATAAAACTAGAAATCCCAAAATAACTTATGAAATTTTTCAAATGAAACGGCATATAAAACATTTCTAAAAAATAATCTACAAACTCTTTCCAACAAAAACGATTGAGTATTTTTATGTTGACATGGGGTAAAACTAATAATAAAAAAAATTTATAAAGCATTCACAAAACTTATAAAACTTTTCTTGCATAATTTTCAACATAGCTTTCGCATGAAGCTCAAAAAAGAGAAAGGATAGCCTAGATTTAAAATAAACACAAAAGCATCTCAAAGCCTTCCAACTTCCATACCGTAAACCATCAAACATTTCAAGAGAGTTTGTAATCCAAATTCATAAACTTACTTTAGAGCCAAAACTCTCTTTGATGCATATGTTAGGGGTCCGTTTGTTGACCTCGATGTTGAATAGATGCATTTTTGGCTTTGAATTCTTGGCAAACTATTGAATGTTTTGGCTCTAAATGAAGTTTATGAATTTGAATTACAAACTCTCTTGGAATGTTTGATGATATACAGTATGGAAGTTGGAAGGCTTTGAGATATCTTTGTATTTATTTTAAATCTAGCTCATCCTTTGTCTTTTGAACTTCATGCGAAGGCTATGTTGGAAATTATGCAAGAGAATTTTATGAATTGTTTTGTGATAAGTTTTGTGAATGTTTTACAAAAAAAAATTATTTTATAAAATTTTATTAATTTTACCACATGCCAAATATAAAAAGCACTCGGTCGTTTTTGTTGAAAAGAGTTTTTGTATATTGCTCTTTTTTTAGAAATATTTTATATGTCATTTCATTTGAAATTTCATAAGTCATTTTGAGATTTTTAATTTATGATTAATTTTATATAGCAATGTCTCTTTATGTCTTTTTGGAACGAAATGACATCTAGTGTGTGGATTGTCTTTCTCTTGTTCGTATTTGCTTCTAAAGCTGGGTTTTTGGTAAGTAATGAGAGAAGTTTATTTTGATTTTAGTATTGGGAGCTTGTGTTACCCCTTTGTCACTTTGAGCTTTATTTAGAAAATAATTATGTAATTGAGTTAGGTATTATTCGAGTATTTTGATTGGAACGTGGGAACAGTAAAGGACATAAAAAAACACCTTTCATATCCATATTATATTGAATTGGGGTGAAGGGCTTTTTAGAGACATACTGGACTCCAAAGAAGTATGCCCAACGATAAAAATGCATTACTTTTATTTTTTTATTTTTATTCTTTTCTTGTTATTGCATTTTGTCGTATTTTTCTTTAGTTTTAGTCTTTATGCCGCTTCTCTACTTATGCTTTAAGATTGAATGCTTGCAAAAATAAGAAAATTCAAAAAGAATGCAAGTGACCCACCCGATGTGCAAATAACAAAAAGCTTCCTTTTAGAAAGTAAAACGGAAAAAGTATTAGAGCACTAGGCGAAGGAGCATGGACAGTCAAATCCGAGCATCAGTCATCCCCATTCAGTTTGGTGGGGGCGCTACGGGCAAAACCACCGGGTCATAGCCCACGGTGCTGCAAGTCTCCTTAAACTTAAAAAACTTTTAGAGGCACTAATAGTTGTATGCTCCCTACCTTTTAGGACTCTATAGAAACTTCATTTATAATTAGAATTACTTTATTTTGTTTTAGATCCTAAACTTGTTGACACATATACGAATGTCTTAAGGGTTAGAAACAAAACATTTTTAGTTTCATAACTTTAGTGACATCTAAGGACAAAAATTAAGGATCGAGTCTTAGATAACATAGACTTATAGTGCATGCTCCTTATAGGATAGAGATATAAAAACATAAACTTAGTGACATATTTTCCTAGGTTTAGTGTATTTTAATCTACTAATAATCAACCAACCAAATCAACCTTAATCTAACTCTTAAAATGCACTAAAACACTTAATTTGTATTCAAATCATAATTAATATTTCATAATCTCAAAATATAAAACCTATACCAAATCCAACAAATCTAATAATCAACTTCTAACCAACTTAAAGTTTAAAAAATATAGATTAAATTAGGAGAGTAAACCTAAAATTAAATCTCATTATGATGAAAGACTTCTAAAGATCAAACATTAGATAAATATTTTAAAATCAATTAACAAAACTCTTGATTAATAAACTGCTTAATTCACCTTTTTTTAATTTATAACCAATTAAATTAATTTAACAAAATTGATTATCACTGGATAACTCAAGCCTACGAGGCAATTAAATTAACCCCAAGGAAAATGAAATAAACCTCACGGCCTTGGTGAGAAACAAAAGTGATAATCAACCAAATGCTAAAATAAAATCTTTAAAATCAATCTTAAAATACTAATATTTAAAACTTCAATTAAAATTTCTCTTTAACCTTTAACAAATCAAATACAAGCAACTTTAACTAAATCATCATACATAGGACTTACCCAAGACTATACAGCCTGCTACACACACAGACTTTTTTGTTAAAACACGACTACTAGCTTTAGGTTAGGCCGATATTCTACTTTTCTTTGTCTCTGTGAAGTGGCGCTTTGCATGTGACCCGTGTGCTGGTTGTTCTTGCTATTTGTTTTAGCTTTCTATGATGTTTTTCTATGATGATTATTAGTTCTTTTTCTGCACTGTATTGTGAGCGATAGAAGAATACACATAAGTTAGGAATGCTTTTTATACTGACAATATTTTCCTGCAGATGATCGTGCTCACACAGCGCTAAAAGGAGGCTAAAATTAATAAAATATATAACTGCTTTAGGTGGTTCAATTGCTTATCCCCCAAATAAAATAAAGAACAGTCAAATGTGATTAGTTTGAGCATTTCATTCTCATATATACAACTGCTTGGATGTTTTATTATAACTGCTTAGAATAACCCTGCAGGAGAGTCTATTTTTTTTAATTTTTTTGATGTAATATATTTGATATCAAGTGTTATAAAAATCTAAAATAAAGCATTTTTAAATGTAAAAGAGTCCAAAGAAAAAAGAAAATCTCTTTTAGAGAATTTCCTTTTTCATTTGGCCATCTTTTTGGAGGACTCACTACGAGGAACCTGAAGGAAAACGATCCATAAACAAATCAAAAAAGTAAAGATCAAGACAAAAAATGTCTTATTTTAAAATTTGCATCATTCCTTAGGAGTAGAACCCGGGTTATTGTCGGTGAAGCCTAGCCACCACTACTTTTTTGTACTCTGTGATGTATATTGTATGGCACTTGCCATGAACTTTGGATACTTTTCTGTGATTTGTTGAGATAATTGTTTACTTTATTTGCGCAGTAAAACTGACATGCTTTTTATATGTTTCTTTATTGCATGTGCATGTGTCTGACTCGCTAAGTTCTTAAAAACAAAATTATTCTACTCGTAATTAATAATAAATTTTTAAGAATTAAATAACATAGAAACATAACGATCTAGAAAATAGTCGGAATCGCCCGGGGTCGCATGCATCTTAATGCATTCTTTTCTCTCTCTTGTTTAGACACTTCCTCATCTACGGGTAGAGTTCGGATAATCTGGCCTATGAGGATGAAGTGCCGGACCTAAGAAAGCTTAGTCTTTCTAAAAAAATTATTTTATAAACATTTTTAAAATTTCATATATTTTTTATTTGGAGATTTTGATCAGCATGCATCACATTAGGAATTAACTGAAATTAAAATTTAAATGTGTTAGTCTTAAAAGCATAAAATCATTTATAAGTGTGGGTTCACTTAGAAACTTCTCTAGAGGTCGATCCCAAATTCCAAAATTTAACCACCCACCCATCTTTCATATGAACCAGGTATCATAAATTTTATACGACTATGTGGTTTTAGTTGACTTCCATTTTCTGGCAAGGTATGAGTCCAAGTTGCATTAGTTAGGTCATAAATGTTAATGTCGTGTGTACGATACTACATCTTTTATAGATTTATGACCCAAGGCTAATGGTACGAGTGTACCACTGTACGCCTTAATGGTGGGTAAGCTCTCTATTATGTCAGAGGCTATAAATCCTACTCATCCGCATCACACGAATGATGACACATCCCTCTTTCTCTCACACATGCTTGAATGCAATTGTCTTTTCTTTTTCTCCAGTTTTCTCTTCTTCAAACCGGCCAAGTGTTGATATTGAACCACGTATGATGATTAAACCAAATTGGGCATCTCTTCCCTTTTAATTAGGAAAGCCTAAAAATTTCTTTATGCTAAATTCATTTGAGAAGATAATCTAACATTCTTTATCGAGAGTTTCTTATACTGAGATCTAAGATGTAATTAACTACGGGGACTTACGCCCGTAGGAAACCGATCCCCACATCAAATAAACTCTATTCGAGCTGATACATCGAATAGGAAAAATCTCGTGATATTTTGAATTATACATATTATTATCCATCGAGGTGTATAGACGAAAGCCGTTATCCTCCATGGTTAATCGTATGTATGGCTTCATCTGCTCTTTCATCGGCCTGCTTATATCGAGTATAAAGGCCTATGATCATTTTGTCCTACGGGATAATGCGGATGTACTCTTTGTATTCAAATCTCATAAGCAAAAACATTTTAGAGACCCACATAATTTAAAAAAAAATGAGAAATCAAATTGATTAAACAATACACTATAATAAACGTATTTCATTCTCCTATGACATGAAAAATATCCTTCTCCCGAATAACTATCAATTATCACCTGAGAATAACCTGTACTCCAAACTATCCAAAGATAAAATAACAAAATGGTCGCAAAGAAAAAATCATGCTAACATCTTAAACTCACAATTTGTTCAGGCCAATGATATTCATTCGCAATGAAACAATCAAATAATTGTGGTAAAAAAATCAATCCTCAAACACACTTTCAAGTGCATTATCTTCACCAGCAGAAATCCTCTTTAACCATGACAATCATATATGATAACTAACATGTTAAAAACAATCAGCAAGGACAACATATAAGTATGGGAAACCTGTAATTTGAAAAACTACAAAACAACCCAAGGTTAAAAACTGAATATAAGTGTATAATGCTAATAAACGATACGAACTAGCTCCTTGCTTCCGAACACCACTGCACAACCAACATTTGAATAGTTTTGATTCTTCCACCTAAGAACCAAAAGAACATACTCTAGAGATGATGTGTAAAAGGTAAACTTAAGCTTAGTAAGGCAACCAGTGGAGGTGTAGAGGAGAAAGAGGATAAGGGATGAGGGAAATGAACGGAATAAACCAATAGCCGAACAAAGAAGCATTCATGAGGAGACACAGCAGCAAAGCTGAAGTAGAGACCAAATTTTATCATCAAACCAAAAAGTGGAATGAAATATTCAACTTTTGTTTAGACATGCATGTATCTAACCCAATATAGTAGGATAAAAGGTTATGATCAAAGTTATATTACTACATGTATTTATTGGATTGATGTTTGTCAATTTCATTAAGTAATAGAAGTTCGATAATCTTTTATTTGACAACATTAATGTGATAAACACATCTTCAAGATGTAAACTTATCGAAACCTCAAGCAAAGTATACTTAAAAAAAGCTGGGATCCATGAACATTTCTAAGATCGTTGCAGACCTAACAAGAAAATCAAACTAGACTCCAAAATAGAAGTAGGCCACATCCAAAATCATTTTTAATATATGGTACCAAAAAACTTGGTTGAAACTCTACGCAAGCCAAGAAAATTAAAGACAACCTCTCTCTCTTTATATATATATATATATATATATATATATATATATATATATATATATATATATATATATATATATCAACTTCGTAGATAACAGAAGTGTGCTATTCTTTTTAAGGACAACAAGACTGCAAATAAACAAGTGTTTGAGATATGAAGTAGGGATCCATGAATATGTCTAGTACCGTTACTTATCAGACTTAACAAGTTGATCAAACTAGAATAAAATAAAAAAAAATCAAGTTCTGCTTCAAAATCAAGTTTAGGAAATGGAACTAAAAAAACAGGTTAAATTTCCATTCCAGCCAAAACAAGTAAAACCAACCTAATGTTTTGTAAGCAGCCCCAACACATCATTTTATGTGATGTTACAGAAAAATAAACACTATGCAGTACAAAAACAAAGATTTCATAAAAAAACAGCTCTATTAGTTTAATGCATGAATTCAATAACATGGGGGGAAAACACTTCGAACATCTAAGTTAGTTAATATATTTTCAGATTTAAGTAATAAAAAGAAGGTCAGTAGTCTTCTGTTACCTTTTCATAAACTACCAAGCAAAAAATCAAAAGAAACAATCATACCTCACTGGAATGCTTATCATTTTTCATTGACTTTGGCCTAATGCTTCTTTCATTTTGATGCTTCCCAATACTCCCATTTGTGAGCTCATGTTCACTCAATTGCTTCTTCGGATCCTGTGAAGTAGGATTTCCTTCATGCTTATCCAAAACAACACTACAAAGTGCCTCAGAAGGTTCTTTCGATTCCCAATTGGATGGTGAAGATTCACTGCATGTCAAAACTTTATTATCCCAAGTTTCCTTTTCCTCTATAGCAATTTTTGGCTTGGTATGTTTTGACTTGCTAGCTGCAGTTATATTCTCAACTTGTATTGCTGTCTCGTTGGATGAAGACCTCTTCCTCTTCTTGTTAGTTGTCGTTTCAACATCAGTAGTATCCTCTTTGGATATTGCAATGCTGTCCTTTCTCAAGTCAAACTTTTGCAAGCCATCATTATCATGTTTTCCCAGTACATCAGATGTTTCTTCAACAAGCTTTTCAGAATTAATTGTATGTAGGCTATCTGAAGTTGACTTCTCTAGCTTCTTTTTTTTATTTTTTTTCTTATCTTTTCTGCTTTCGTCAGCATTCTCCGATAGATCATTGACTAAGTTATTCACATTCACTGATTCTTGAAGTTTAGAAGAGGCATAAGCCCCTTCATCATTGGGTTTCTTGACAATCACTTTCTTATTGTCGCCCAATTCAAACTGCTCAAGAAATTGTTTAGCTTCCTTCTTCTTCTTCACTCCTTTATCTTTCTCAAAATTACCCGTTTCAACATTGGGTTTATTGGTCAAATCCTTTAATTCTTCAATTTTCTCCATAACAATCTCTTCAAGGCAGACCACTTCACCCATATTTTTACCAAGTATCGCCTTATGTTTCTTTTCCTTTTTGAAATTTAAAAGTTTGCCACAATCAGTATTTTCCTCTGATCCAAGGGTAGCATCACAGTGATTTTTTTCAGTATTTTCTTTCGCAAATAAATCAGAAACTTTCTTAATTTTTCTCCTTTTATCTTTAGTTTCAGCATCTGAATCATCAACAACATCAGCAATTAATTTTTCTATATTTGCATAACAATAAGTTAACATCAAGTGTTGTTGGCATCAAAATATTGACAGGGATCCAAGTCAAAGAAATGAAGTCATACCTTTCTCTTTTGAACCCTCTATGTTAGCAACTGGATATCTTTTACTGCATATCCAACAACATTATGAAATAGAAAAACTATAATTAGAACAATTAACTTGAGTATAAGGTACAGTAAACAAAATAAGAAAAATGCATACTATAATCAACATATTGAGGCAGAACAATAACTGCAAACAATTAAAATATATATATAAGTAGATGCCCTTTCAGTAATGTGACTCCAAATTAACCCAATGTTAAAAGTTACCTCTAATCCAAGCGTAGGCTTCATTAACAACTTCGGTGGAAATGAGGTTCCCATTCTCCAAAACCACAAAACAAAAACTCAATAGCAATAATTTCATCCAGTGGTCACAATCTGTGTACGTAGGGAAAGGCTAAAAAGATTACTTCACCAGGGCAACTACACCTCCAATCGCCAAAGAAAGACCCATGGCTCAATATCCGAAAATTGTAAAATAGCATGGTGATGTCATGGCTCATTAACTCAATGACAAATGAGAGAGAATAAAATTTCACGTACAAGAAAGCCATCCAAAAGATATGGGAAGCATCAAGTGAAAGAAAATTACTTCAACAATAAAAAAAAGAACTTTTGAGGTCTTTAGACTTGAGGCAACTCTCCATAGCTTAAGGATAGAAGATCTTTCTATAACATAATATTTTAATATTCTTAGAAATTGACGCCAAATCAATATTGTTTAAGATTTTGAATGGAAGTATCCAAAGGAAAAACTAATGTTACATAAAATCATTGAATAGGAAAGGGTCAAAATTCTTACGTAGACTCAATAGTGACAATGATGAAAGCCCATCTTAACTTTGAAAAATCTACTCTTGTTACTCGGTAGTCCCCACTTCTCTCATGGCAAACGTGAAAAGAAAAACAAGTTGCAATATAAACAATGTTGGAAAACTGGACATGTCAAAGCTGAACAAAACTTTAGTTTGATCAGTTCTGCTCTATTTTGGATGAATCGAAATGTAATTAAATTTAACAATCAACCTAATTAGCTTTAACTTAAATAATATATATTAAGAAAAATCTCAAGTAACCTTTAATAAAATTTAAAAGTTTAATATGTGAAATAAAAAATATCCACATTGAACTTTTTGTCTCTTGTTTATTTATAGTCCATAGGTTTTGTTGATTTAATATTTAAAAAATTTAACCTAATTAATTTTTTAGTTTAATCGGCTTTATAAAAATAACAACCAAACCAATAAATAAACAATGAAAGAAAGTCAAAATTACATACCTTAATAATCAAATCGAACCAATACCTTAATAATCAAATTGAAACAACCAAATAAAATCAATGTGATTCAATTTTTCAATTTTGTACAAATAATGCATACCCTTAAATCTTTTTATTGCACTAAAACAGGGAATTTAACGTCTTACTGAATACCCAATACAAAACTTTGTATCATATGACGGGATTTCCAACAAATTTCATGCATTTGCCACAAGTCTCACTAATAGTCAAATTCCTAAAAATATTCAAGATGCTCTCATCCAACCTCTACGGAAATGTGTGGTTCTAGACGAATTTTAGAAGAAATATGGGCATTGTGAAGAGCACTATTGGTTTCAAGTGAATCTTCTATGCTAAACATAACGAAGAAATAATGGTGGGCATATTCAAAGCACAACTTGTTACTAAAGGATACACTCAATCTTAAGAGATAGACTATGAAGACATATTTTCAGTTATTGTAAAACTTAAATCAATTTGTGTTTTATTATCTCTAGAGACAAACTGTGATTGACCACTTCACAATTGTCATCAATAATACATTTCTCAATATTGATATGAAAGAAGTATACACGGACATTCCTCAGTTTAGAAACTCAAGAAAACATTACTAATGTATGTAAAGTTTGAAAATTCCCATACAACCTAAAACAATTTCTACGGGCTTGGTTGAGAAATTTACAAAATTTGTAAATATGAATGAATTTTATCACAATGCCAATCCAATCTGTTAGACCGGCCCAGGATGGGCCGGTTGGACCGGTCCAGCAGGGACCGGTCCGCGTCTACGCGAGACGCACGCGAGCGGCCGCCGAACGGGCGGAAACGGCAGAGCCGTGAGCCGTGAAGTTTAGGAGGGAAATTTTGAACGTAAAAGGCTGTTTTAGGAAGTTTATGATTGTCCTTTATGATTAATTTTGTATAATTAGGAGTTGGGGGGGAATTAGGGAGGCATCTGGAATTTGAATTTTTCTCTTGGAGATCTAGGTTTTGCTTTTGGCTCTTGGCTTCGCCGGAGACTTTTGGAGAGTACGTTCTTCCTCTCGAATTGAAGAACAAATTGTATCTTTGCTATTTTCATTGTCGTCTAGTGAAATACAAGTCTTTTCTCCTCATCTTCTACAGTTTTTCCCTCTTTTTCCACTGTTTTTGGCTGATTTCCTGCTGTGGACAGCAGTTTGCTTCGTGATTTGTTGCTAACGCGAATCAAGTATTTCCTATCAAATTGGTATCAGAGCATCGATTTGGGACCACCGGCGGTTGAAATTCTGAAATTTCAGCAAGTTTATCTTGTCCGGAAGAAGATTTTGGGAGATCCGTGAGGAGAGCAATGGCCGGAAAGAAGGTGGACGTCTTGGAAGGCGAGATCGGTCAATTGAAAACCGATTTGGAAGAAAAATTTTTTGAATTTCAAAATCAAATCACCACCAACAACGAAAGGTTGGAGGGGAAATTCACGGCCATGGAAGAGATGATGAAGAAATTACTTGAGATGAAGGCTAATCCGACGGCATCGGATGCAAGAGAGACTGTCGGCGACCATGGCGTAGAAGGAAATCCGAACCCGCCTCGGGGAAGGAGGATTCCGGCTGTGGAGATCCTTGAGGGAGACGACATGCCACCTCTAGAGCCACTTTCTAGAGAGGAGATGAGCTTGGGGAATGACCGTCGAGGTGCTGATTTTCAGCGTCGAGGTGCTGATTTTCAGCGTCGAGGTGCTGATTTTCAGCGTCAAGGTATGGATTTTGAAGGCCGGAGGGGAGAATATGAAGGAAGTGCAGATTTTGGTGAAAGAAGAGGAGAATATCAGCGTCGAGGTGCTGAATTTCAGCGTCGAGGTGCTGATTCTGAAAGGGGAAGAGGGGATTATGACGATGGAACCGGATACCAACGTGGGAGGGAGGACCGGGATACTTGGGGAACACCTCATCTTCGAGGCATGGGAGGTTATGGAGAGTACCGGGGTAACGGAAGGGATCCGAAGGTGAGGAAGTTGAAGATGCCCATCTTTGAGGGGGAAGATGGCCATGGCTGGATTTACAAGGTGGAACGGTATTTTGCAGTCAACGGGTTGACAGAGGAGGAGAAACTGACAGCGGCAGGACTGTGTTTGGAAGGGAAGGCACTGGCATGGTACCAGTGGCGGGACATGAGGCGACCTATCCGAAACTGGAGGGAGTTCAAGGATTGCCTACTAAAACGTTTCCGAACCAGCAGCGGAGGGGATTTCTACGAGCAGTTCTTTGCGCTGACACAGGAGGGGACAGTAGCAGAGTTCCGGGACCGGTTTGAGTACCTAGCTAGCAGGTTGGATCGTCTTTCTGATACCGTGCTTGAGGGGAACTTCATGAAGGGGCTCAAACCAAAAATCAGAGCAGCCGTTAGAGTGATGAGACCACACGACCTGGGGGAGGCCATGGAGTTGGCACAGTTGGTCGAGGACCAGAAGCATCTAGAGAGGGGGAATCGAGGCAGCAGTTCTGGGGGATCCCACCGGATGACGACCACATTTTTAGCTTCCAAGGGAGCTGCACCGGGGGGTACACGAGAAGTACCAAAAGAGAGGACAGGAGGAGGAGGGCCTGGGGGAAACTTTAAAAAGCTTACTGATAAGGAGATGCAGGAGAAGAGGGCCAAGGGATTGTGCTTTAGATGTGACGAGAAGTACATGCCGGGACATAGGTGCAAGGACCAGACTCTTCAGGTTCTCCTTGTTTGCGAAGACGAGGAAGACGAAGAGGAAGGTGGGAGCAGGTCAGAAGTGGAGGAGGAGGAGAAGTTGCACCTGGATGTGGCAGAAGTCTCCCTAAACTCTGTAGTGGGATTCACTTCGAGTCACACTATGAAAGTAAAAGGGGTGATAGCTGACCACGAGGTGGTGGTTTTGATAGATAGTGGGGCAACCCACAATTTCATTTCCACCCGGCTTGTTGAGTTGCTTGGTATGGCACTAGTGGATACCGGTGGCTATGGGGTAATGATGGGCACGGGGAAGGTGGAAATGGGGAGAGGAGTTTGTAGAGGAGTGATGCTGACCATTCAGGAGATACAGGTGAGGGAGGATTTTCTTCCCTTAGAATTGGGAAGTACTGATGTGATTTTGGGAATGAAGTGGCTGCAGACTTTGGGGGAGACCAAGGTGAACTGGGGAGAACTGAGGATGGAACTGGTAGTGGAAGGGAGGAGAATGGTGATACAGGGAGATGTCGGCCTGTCTAGGACGGGGGTGTCTCTCAAGTCCATGATCCGAACCCTCCAGGAGGTTGGGGGTGGATATTTGGTGGAGCTGCAACGATTGGAAAAAGTTAGTGTGGGAAAAGAGGGAGACATTCCTCTTGTAGTTCAACCAGTCATCCAACAGTTCAGCGAGGTGTTCCAGCCACCTCAAGGGTTACCACCGGTCAGAGAACAGGAGCATGCAATTCTACTAAGGGAAGGGGTGTCACCGATTAGTGTACGACCCTACCGCTATCCTCAGATTCAGAAAGATGAAATTGAAAGGTTGATTAGTGAAATGCTGGAGGCAAAGATCATCAGACCTAGTGTGAGTCCTTTCTCTAGCCCCGTATTACTGGTCAAAAAGAAAGATGGAAGCTGGAGATTTTGTGTGGATTATAGGGCTTTGAATAAAGAGACTATCCCAGACAAATTTCCCATTCCTGTGATTGATGAACTCTTGGATGAACTGTATGGAGCAGTGATATTCTCAAAACTGGATTTGAAGTCTGGATACCATCAGATCCGGATGAGGGAGGGAGACATCTCTAAGACGGCGTTCAGAACACATGAGGGACATTATGAGTTTCTGGTGATGCCGTTTGGGCTTACCAATGCCCCTGCGACTTTCCAATCACTGATGAATAGAGTGTTCAGACCGTATCTCAGGAAGTTTGTGCTTGTGTTCTTTGATGACATCTTGGTTTACAGTAGAACTGAGGAGGAGCATATGAAGCATTTGAAGTTGGTATTGGAAGTTCTACAGGAGCATCAGCTGAGAGCCAATCTGAAGAAGTGTTGCTTTGGCCAATCTAGGGTGGAATACTTGGGCCATGTAGTATCCAAGGAAGGGGTGGCAGCTGATCAGTCAAAGGTGGAGGCGATGTTGAGATGGCCATTGCCCAAGAATCTGAAGGAATTGAGAGGATTCTTAGGACTTACAGGATACTATAGGAGATTTGTTAAAGGGTACAGTACTATAGCTTGGCCACTAACAGAACAGCTAAAGAAAGATGGATTCTTATGGGGAGAGGCAGCCACAGCAGCATTTGAGACACTAAAGAAGGCTATGACCACGGTACCAGTCCTAGCTCTACCGGACTTCACTCAGACCTTCATAGTGGAGACTGATGCTTCAGGGTACGGATTGGGGGCAGTGCTCATGCAAAATCGTCGACCCATTGCCTACTTCAGCCAGGTATTAGCAGCCAGAGCCAGGCTGAAGTCAGTCTATGAGAGGGAATTAATGGCTATTGTCTTAGCCATCCAGAAGTGGCGACCCTACCTATTAGGTAGGCATTTCATTGTCAGAACAGATCAGAGAAGTCTGAAGTACTTGTTGGAGCAGCGGATGGTGACGGAAGAGCATCAGCGATGGCTTTCAAAATTGCTGGGGTATGACTTTGAAATTCAGTACAGACCAGGCGGGGAAAATAAAGCTGCGGATGCTTTGTCCAGACGATTGGGTGAACTACAGACAGTGGTTGTGTCTGTTCCTTTGATGCTAGATTGGGAGGCAATCAAAGAAGAGAGCTCGAAGGATGAGGTGTTGGGAAAGATCAGGGCTGATTTATTAAGGGAAGTGGATAGCCACCCAGGGTACTCAGTAGAGGGGGACAGATTGCTTTATCAAGGAAGGTTCGTGATGCCCAGGACTTCTATCCACATCCCAAACATACTCCAAGAATTTCATGGGAGCGCGGTTGGGGGTCATTCTGGGGTGCAGAAGACCTACAGGAGGATTGCGGCTGAGCTGTACTGGAAGGGAATGCATAGAGATGTAGAGGAGATGGTGGCCAGATGTGAGATTTGTCAGAGGAACAAATACATGGCTATGTCACCAGGGGGGCTACTACAACCATTGGCGTTACCAGGAAGAGTATGGGAGGAAATATCCATGGACTTCATAGATGGGCTGCCCCGTTCAGAAGGCTTCACAGTGATCCTGGTGGTGGTGGATAGGCTGAGCAAGTATGCTCATTTTATCCCCCTCCGACATCCTTACACCGCAGTGACAGTGGCTTCAGCATTCATCAGAGAGGTGGTCAGGTTGCATGGGATACCAGAGGCAATAGTGTCCGATAGAGACAAGGTGTTCCTCAGTCACTTTTGGAGGGAGCTGTTCAAGTTACAAGGAACAGTTTTGAAAAGGAGCACCGCTTATCACCCACAGACAGATGGCCAAACGGAGGTGGTTAATAGGAGCTTAGAAACCTACTTGAGGTGTTTTGTGTCGGAGACACCTAAGCTTTGGGCCAAATGGTTACCTTGGGCAGAATACTGGTACAACACCTCTTTTCACTCAGCTTCACAGATGACGCCATTCAAAGTGCTGTACGGAAGGGATCCTCCACACTTGGTCCATTTTGGGAGTAGCAGCACTCCTGTTTCGTTAGTAGAAGAGTACTTAGAGGAGAGAGACCGAGTACTGGAAGAGCTAAAAAGGCATCTACTGAGAGCACAGCAAATTATGAAGAAGCAGGCGGATGGGCATAGGAAGGACATACAGTTTGCAGCAGGGGAGAGGGTGTTTCTGAAGCTCCGACCATATAGACAGAAGACAGTTGCCAACAGAAGGAATGAAAAGCTGGCTCCAAGGTACTTTGGGCCCTATGAAATACTGGAAAAGATTGGGGCAGTAGCATACAGATTGAAACTACCTCCATCGGCAACTATACATCCAGTGTTTCACGTGTCACAATTGAGGAGGGCCATTGGGGAGCACACCACCAATTCTGAGCTACCAACAACCCTGACTGAGGACTTAGAGGTGATTCTAGAACCCATGGAGCTCAAAGGGGTGCGCCAGAAAGAAGATAAAACTAAGGAAGTGTTGATCCAGTGGAAGAACCTTCCTGACTACGAGGCTACGTGGGAGCCATACTGGAGGATGAAGCAACAGTTCCCTGATTTTCACCTTGAGGACAAGGTGATTCTTTGGGAGGGCGGTAATGTTAGACCGGCCCAGGATGGGCCGGTTGGACCGGTCCAGCAGGGACCGGTCCGCGTCTACGCGAGACGCACGCGAGCGGCCGCCGAACGGGCGGAAACGGCAGAGCCGTGAGCCGTGAAGTTTAGGAGGGAAATTTTGAACGTAAAAGGCTGTTTTAGGAAGTTTATGATTGTCCTTTATGATTAATTTTGTATAATTAGGAGTTGGGGGGGAATTAGGGAGGCATCTGGAATTTGAATTTTTCTCTTGGAGATCTAGGTTTTGCTTTTGGCTCTTGGCTTCGCCGGAGACTTTTGGAGAGTACGTTCTTCCTCTCGAATTGAAGAACAAATTGTATCTTTGCTATTTTCATTGTCGTCTAGTGAAATACAAGTCTTTTCTCCTCATCTTCTACAGTTTTTCCCTCTTTTTCCACTGTTTTTGGCTGATTTCCTGCTGTGGACAGCAGTTTGCTTCGTGATTTGTTGCTAACGCGATTAGGAAATACTTGAAATCAAGTATTTCCTATCACAATCACACCATGTTTGTAAAAAGCTCACCATAAGAGAAAATTAATGACCCATTATATATGTGGATGACATTGTTATTATTGAAAATTATGAAAAATAGATAGCAAGCTAAAGATCTTCAAACCAGAAAACTTGAAATCGAAGACGTTGGACACCTCAAAAAATTATCCAAAATATTTTATTAATAACAAGAACGGCATGAGGCCAATTACAAATAAGGGGGGTGCAAAGTTGCTAAGAGATTAAAATTCATGCAAGAAACTATTAAATTTTTTAATATTTAATCTACAGAAGGTCATAGGCCATGCTCAAACCAATGGCCTCTACCTTAGGAACCAGGGAACATATTGCTTAAGCTAGACCTCAATGGTGTGAATAAGCATATGCTCTAGATACCATAAAAATTAATTCGACATAAATCAAAGATGACATTTACAATTCCAAAAGTATGCTTGTAATTTATTATGCAAGAGAATTTAATAGTTGCTAATGTTTCTCAAAATCAATTTGCATTTATGCCGAGTAAGACTATTATAGAAGCTATACATTTATTGAGAGGTTTGATGAAGAAGTATAGAGAGAATAAGGAGGATCTACATATGATATTTATTCATTTAGAGTTCTAGAAAAGAAATGTGTTAATAATGCTTATAATCAAGTCATTTTAAGGACATGTATGTAAGAGTTGTTACTTGTGTTCAAACACGAGATGGTTTGAACAAATATTTTCCTATTTCAGTTGCATTACATCAAGGATTAGCTTTAAGCTCATGCCTTTTTGCTTTAGTCATTGATGTTCTTGCTAGACATTTACAAGAGAATGTTCTCTGGTTTATGCTTTTTTGCTGATAATAATCTTCTTGTTGATAAGACTAGAGAGAAAATTGAAGGAAAACTTAAAATTATGAAGGTTTACCTTAGAGTCTAAATGTTATCGTTTGAGTAGATCTAAAACTGAATACTTAGAGTGTAATTTTAGTAGTAAAGATCTAGTGGAAGGAATGTGACTTTGGGCAATCAAATCATTAAAAAAGAGTACATGTTTTAGATATCTCCAGTCAACTATTCAAAGTCATGGTGAAATGGATGAGAATTTTAATAGTAAAATTCAAGTTGGATGGTTGAAGTGGAGGAATGCATCGGACCTATTGTGTGATAGAAAAGTACCCCTCAAATTTAAGGGAAAATTCTATAAGATGGTGGTGAGACATGCAATCCTTTATGGTATAGAATGTTGGTCATTAAAAATTTAAAATAGAAGCATAAAATTAAGTTAAGTGTTGCAAAGATGTGGATGCTCATATGGATGAGTGGCTTTACTCTTAGAGACAGAACGTGAAATGAATATATAAGTGAAAATATTGGAGTAGCTCCAGTGGAAGATAAGATTAGAGAGTCGTCTTAGATGGTTTGGTCACATAAAATATCGACCTTCTGATGACCCGATTAGGAGAGTAGATGTATTAAATTTAACCTATGTCAAGAAAGGTAAAGGTAGACCTAAAAGACTTGATTAGAAAATATTAGAAATAGCCTCTTTTATTAGATTTGAATGAGAATTTGACTCTTAACATGACACAGTGGAGAAAAAGGATTCATGTTGCAAACCCCATATAGTTGGATAAGGCTTGATGTTGTTGTTGCATCTTTTTCAAAAGCTTTGAATGTCTATGATGGCTTATAAGTGACTATAAATGGCACTTCTCATTTCATGGAGTAAAAGTTAAGTTGCTTCTAAAAAAGTTGTGTGATTGTACTCACCATTTTATATTGTTTGGTAGAGTGACAAAGAAAAGTGATTAATAATCTTGATAAATTTAATGTACTATACAAATATATAATATTCATATTATATTATGAAATGTACAAACTTTCCCACATATATAAGCATGTTATGTAAATAAAACATTAAGAAACATATAATAACAAGTTTATATAATAAATTCAATTACTAATAAAATATAAATTTGGTGTATATGCATACATATGCATAAATAACATTATATTTATTGGAATATATATGCATATACATATCCATGTATTAAAAACACATGTACATATATTGCATATTGTTGTAATTATAAAAAAAATGAAACTTATTGGATATCAAAAATATTTCATAGATTACAAATTACAATGATAATTATAGTATGTGTGGTTGGGTGTATATATATATGTATGTGTGTACACACATGTGCACGCGTGTGTGTTCGTGATATACTATATTCATTCCAACAATATATAATAATTATTAAGCACAAAAAGAAATTTATAATTCTATATTGCGCTAGAGGCGTTTATCAATGGAATTGCGCTGAGGCGGGCCACAATGCGAGCCTCATATTGCGCAATTTTAAACAATAATATTATCCAAATATTATATATGCCTTATTTCTATATAATATCTAAAATATAAACAAACAAATTTGCAGTAGTTGTTAATTATATGAATATAATTTTATCGTACCTTGTAATATGTCATAAGTTACATTATTTGTATAAATGTATGCATGACTATAGTTTCCAAGAAAATGAGGTGTCATATTTAATAAATTTAAGAAGTGTGATTATGAGGAACATAAGCGTGAAGTAAAATGGCTAAGAAATATATTACAAGTCATTTCCAACTTCCCAGTCAACTAAGCAGGCGAAAGTAATTGACTTCCCTCACATCTCACTTCCCACTTCTTACATGTAATCAAACAAGCCCTTGCTGGGAAAGGTTACTACTGTCTGCAAAAGCTTAATAGGTGAACTTATAGAGACAAAACATTCATAAAGAAAAAATTCATGAAGGTTTGAAATATTTATGCTTTTAGGTCCATTGATGAAGTGATCAGCTCAATTCAAATGGTGGCAAATAAACTATAAACTCTTTCTTTTGCTTGAAGTTGAGGAAACTCTATAAACTCTTCCTTTCCCTGATTAAATACAGCTTAATTGATTTATCATGGTTTTATTGTGGCAGAAGAAGTTTAGAGTGTGATCCTATGCTGCTAAACAGCTAACTTTTGCTGTTCAGAGATCAATTTTAGTATAACACGGGTAACGGCTTTATATGTCCAACGTGTACACTGTTTTATGTATGCTGTCTTAACTATGTTTCAAAAGCTACTCTTATCAAAAACACTATTTCAAAACAAATGTTGGAGTAAGAAAATGCTCATTAGATCCCATTGAGCAACATGACCTTTTAACTACTATTGAATATAAGAAATGTGATAATTAGAGCTGTCTAACGAACTCAAATCATGGAATCAATCCGCTCAATGAGCTCATTCCAGTGGCACAAGCCGAGCTCAAGCTCACCTTTTGACCTTGACTCGAGTTCAAGCTATAAATTTGGCTTGCAAGTCGAGCTCAAGTTAGGTCTGTCTCGAGCTCAACTCGACTCGTTTGCACCCCTTGCCAACCAGATACTTTTGAACCTATGAACCGAAAATTTTAAAAATGCATATTGAGATAGGGCGTTTCATTTGCCAAAGGAACCCGCCTGAAGTCTGAAAAACCCATAGTTCAACTTACTAAGAAAATAGTAATAAATTTAATAAAAAAAATGCTTTAAACAATTCAATTAGATCTTTTTTATCTAGATATTTTATCTGCATGCTACAAGGAGCCTGCCTTATTCTGTAAATAGGTAAATGAAACAAGCATAATTGTAAAAATTGTAAGAGATCATGAATGATGGTAAAAAAGGAATGCCGTAGAATTTATCTTAAGCTCCAATAACTGAAATAGTGAAATGCCATGAGAAAGCAAATTTTTAAAATTAAATGAATAAATAGAAGGAAAATTATTCTAAAGTTCATTAAAATGAAAATGTCGCACAGTACCTTGCCTCAATGTACTTGTCAAATAATTCCTCCAAGTTCATACAAGAAACTCCTCTACTGTTAACCTGTTCAAGTAACAGAAATATGAGTTCTACTTCTAATGATATCCTTCATTAAAAATGCAGCACAAAAAAAAAACTTAATGGTTGATGGAACAACAAATCCAACATTTAATGCATAACAAGAAACTGAAAACATGTACTCTGAATCATAACAGATTCTTTATAAAAAACAGAAAAAAATAATGCAAAATTATAAATAGCTGATCCAGCTTTAACAGGAAGGATTTTCTTGACCAAGAACAAAGCTAGTAATTTCAATCTCATAGGTGAATGCACTGCTAAACCAATCATCATGGATAAAAACAACATTGAAACAGTAATTAATGTAAGTACTTCATTGTATATACTATATAAGCCTGTCCATTTAAGTAAGTTGGTACATTTAGTAGAGCATTCATGAATCTGGTTAATTGGAAGCATTAAAGGAGATGTCTCATCTTTTCAAATGGAGGGTGTTACAAATAATTCAAATTTGATAAATAAATGATGAATGAAATAGATACTATTTCCTTATCCACCACACCAATTTGAGCTTTGTAAAGCTCACCACATCTCCTTTCACTTGTTCTCCTGCATACCCTCCACATTCCCAGGGTTTTAAACCGCTTTAAGACTTCATAAGATCAGGTCAAAAGACTTTACAAAACCATAACTAATGTTGTTCACTTACTATGACCAGTCACATAAAAAAATAATAACTTAGCTACTCGCAAATCCAATTGAGCAAAAATCACTTCGATTGGTTCCTACAAATTCCGAACTTCAGATTCGAGGGTCTTCACCCTTCGCAACCGAAGAAAATATATCCAAACACAACAAAGAAGTTTTGGCCCTATATCATTCCAGCATTTGAGCTAGTCACCACTTTTCTAGCTTTTACATCAGCCTTGTAAACCTCTTAACCACCATTCCATCGCAAAACAAGAGAAGTGTTTATGACGTTAACTAATTAATGAAAAAAGTTTCCTATCGCACTCAGAAAATAAAGCCATGATGATCATGTTTGCTTTCTAAGAAGCTGAGAAATGAACTAAAGGAAAACCCACACATTGCACTCTGTCTCAAAGATCAGTGCTTTCTGCTCAAAGTTCACCAAAGACATATTACCTCGATCTGGGCTTCCTTGCGGAAGACCGAGAGCGTCTTAGCGAACCCACAGCCCTCGAGAAACGCTGCGATGGATCTTAGTAGTTCTTCACGTTCCTTCCCTTTACGGGATATATCATCGCCGCTCGGCTTATCGAACGCTATGACTTCCACCGAGCCGGACCCGTCTTCAACGGCTTTGGAAATCTTAGAAGATTTTTTCTTCTTGTTCTTCTTACCCTCGCCCTCAACTTCCATTACTGCCACAGTCTCATGTCTCCTCTTCTTCTCCTTATACTTATCGTCATTAGAGGTGGCGGCGGAGGCGGCTGTAACGGCGGCGGCTGTAGCCGTTTCAAGCATCACTTGACGCGGGACGAAGGAGGTTAGGATTAGGTGGCTGGAAACTTCCGACATGCGACGTTGCCGCGCGCCGAAGACGAAGAAGCCTAGGGTTTTTGAAGTCGATAATTAACTTCAAGTCCCTCGTAATTATTTATCTAATATAATTTACTTTTATAACACCTAAATTTTTTTGGCAACTCAATTGCATTACCTTATCTTTTTTTTTTCTCTCTTTTTTTTTTTCCTATTTGATTGAAAATAAAATGGGTGTAACATATTTTTAAAAAAAATTAGAAATTTTAGAATTTATTTAAAATAAAAAGGAGTTTAAAGTAAGGTTTTAAAAACCTGCCGAACTGGCAGATTCAACTTATTGAATCAGGAACCAGTCTGTAAGTCGATTTATTTCTCTTGTAGAATTGGACTCGCACGAATCGTCAAAAAAATGCTCAAACCGTCGGTTAGATCATTGAACCGGCAAGTCAATGCTAGTTTCAAAAACTCGGGTTGCTTAAATAAGATGAATTTTGAGCTTTTAATTTTAGATCAAATTGTTTAAATTAAAAAAATACTGACAAAACTAAAATTTAATAAAAACTTAAAACATATTCATGTTCTATATGTCTATTATTCTTCCTCTGGTTTCGCTCTCATCTCCCTATTCGTGAACCTGATGATGGTCGCGATGCATCAACGCCTCTCCCCATCGTAGGTATTCTTCATCTCCAGCGTCATGCTCCTCATAGTTCTCTCTCCTCATTTTACATTCAATGTCACTTGTCACTTACCTCCCCGTGGAATGTAAGATTTCTTATCGAAGAAATAAAAATTTCTTGAGTTATTAAATTGAGTTTTTTTTTTATTTTCAAAATAATATTTTTAAAATGTTCATCACATCTTATTAAGCATTTCATATTTTGTATGATTATTTTCAAAAAAATTTGAAATATCCTAATTTTTTTGTATTATTAACATGATTTTTTTAACTTTTTTTATATAATTATATATGCATGAAGTTTTATCAACTTATTAGGGCTTGTTTTATCCTCTTTAATGGTTGTTTACAAAAATTGTTAATGTTATGTTCATTGTATATTATTCTAAGTAACTTTAATTAGTAAATACTTATAAATGATGATATCAAGTCATAAAGCTTTTTATGTTTGTAGTTTTTTGTTATAAGAATTGATTGTAATTATTGTAACTATTTACAATTAAATTTTTAAGTCATGAATCAACTTAATCAAAGTTTGCAAGGAATTTACTCACTTTTTAAAGGGATATGATATTAATTTTTTTTTACACTATTATTTTGCTAAGAAAGGAAAGAATTATGTTAATGATTTATAAGTGTTTAATCAGAGAGTATTATAAGGCGAAGGCCAAAAGTTGAAGTTTTTAGTTCAAATATGTGCCTTAGGCAAGAGGAGGAGGCTAGGGTTAGCAATGGTGAGAGTAAATGAGCAAGGGAGGCAATAAGTTTTTAGGTGCTTAGGGTAGGAGAATGGGAGTCTCAAGGGAGGGAGATTGCCAAGATGCAAATTGGAAATTATGGTAATAGTATTATTTGGATTTCTAATGGATTATTGATGTAGATTTATCTATATATACTAAACTCAAAATTATTCTTGTTATTTGGATAACTTAAGAGTGAAAATATTGAATGTCTATTATGTCACTAACTCGTTATTATTTTGAAGTTCTTATTTGTTTGATTCTTACTTGTTGATTTTAGAAATTCATATTGATTATATATATGCTATATCTATTTGTACATATATGATTATGGATAGATCCTTTATCAATATCGTTTGAATGTGATTGTAAATTTATAATGAATTTATTTTGTTAATCATATTAGAATGGAAGCTTCCAATACTCAGCCTGCAACATTGAGTTATAGTGTGCATGAAAAAATGAATATTGTATAGAATCACTTTTTAAAAAAATTAAAGAAGTTGGTGAAATGAATCCATTCAAATGTTTGTTTTGTGGTATTGCATATAAGGGAGGAGACATAAATAGAATGAAACGACATTTAGAAGAAGTTAAGGGCTACATAGCTTCTTGCATGTCACACAATGTTCGCTACCAAATGTAAGAGAACATATAGGAGATACTGAAAAGAAAGCAATAAGGATAGGAGTTGGAGGGTGCACCTATTTTTGTATATGATATTATAAAGGAAGGGGTCTTCTTCTCTACTCACAAATCACAAACTCCTGAAGCTCATAGATCAAGACATGATAAAGGGAAAAGAAAGATTAATGGTATTGACACATTCTTTGATTCTATAACCAAACTAAGATCCCAACTTTGACTTAAAAGTGTCTTGGCATCCAAGAAAGTAATTATGACACCCTAAGATCCAATGAACGGATTGAATGCCTAAATTAAAATTTACAACCAAACCACAATGGAAAATAAACTAGAGCTAACTCTAAAATCCAATGTAATAATAATATAAATATCATTTCATTTCATTATTCAAAATTCATATACAATAACTAAGTTCACATAAATTTAAAAAATCAAAAAATATACTAGATTGTAAAATACTTTAGCTAAGCTGATTCAAACGAACTTGACTTTACTCTTCTCCACTAAATTGGGCCCTTCCCTTTTCCTGAAATGTCGGAAAATCCACAAGGTGAACATCACTAGATCAGTAGACTTCTTTCACAAGCTTATCATAGATATCTATATCCATTTATATCACTAATAACAATTTATTTAGATGTTAAGTAAATCAATGAGTTAGTAAAGAGTACACTGAGTTCTAAAAGTAGTTTTCTTAGGATTATCATGATGTACTTGGTTTTAGAGTTGTCATATATACTATCACAAATAGCCTTCACAAAGATATCAGAGAACAGAACACTAGTCACATAATCTTACGTACACTTGGGTTTTTTATTTCATCAAATGGATTAAATGTTACATACAGATTTTAGAGTTATCAGAATGTGTTTAAAGTATTAATTATATTTTTGGATTTAGATAGTTTTCAGAATATGCAATACATAAATATAATGCTTATGTCTCAATATCTACTTATAACTATATTTTCATTTATAACTCTCTTTAACCTCCACACCCGCATACAAAAAGTGGGGTCAAAATAGAAAAGAATAAAACAAAATAATCTCTCGAACCAACATGCAACAAGTGAGGTCATACTCTCTTCCACATTCACACAAGATTAATATGATTAGAATAGAACATACAGTGCCCTTGAATCATTTCAACGAGTGCGGATATCACATTCAAATCAAAACTATACCAATGTCATGTCATCAATTATGCAGAGTGAATGTAATAGCAGATTATTATGTTCTTAACACATGATTATGATAATGCATGAAGTGTTAGAATTAATAATAATAATAATAATAATAATAATAATAATAATAATAAGCCGCACTACATGTATAAAGACCTACTCACTTAACATTTTTCATCTACAATATAATTCGAGAGGAATATCTAGTACAATATTTTAAACCTTTTTTATAACTATTGCATAAACAAAAAATACCTCATTTGTTCAATATACACAAAATCAGCAAAGAAAAAATCAACCGGTAAAAATCCAATTTCTTATGGTCAACGTTAGGGGTGTCAAAACGGGTCAGCGGGTCGGGTTCGGGTTGAACTCGAGTTGACCCGGGTCTAAGCGGGTCAACCCGAACCCGACCCAGTTTTACAAACAGGTATAGAATTTCAACCTAAACCCGACCCATGCGGGTTACGGGTTGACCCGACCCGACCTGCGAAAACTGATGCCTAAGCCGAGCGGTCTGCTTCGGGTCTGCTTATCTTCGAAGTGTCGAACGACCCGAACACTAAAGGTGGTCCAGGCAGAACCGCGGTGCGGCCGGAGCATCGCAAGACCCTTGGACGCTGGACTTAGCGTGGTCGAGGTGGCACAGGGAGGTGGAGCGGCAAAGCACCAGAGACCGGAGTTGGCTAAACGGCGGTGACTGGGCGAAGGTTTAGAAAATTCTTTTAGATAATTATTTTTTTTAAATATCATTTTGGCCTGGCGCCCTGGCACTCGCCTCTCCAGCACCATTGCGCTCAACCAAATATTCTAAATTCTCCCTAATTCGCTCAAATAAAAGAGCTTGGCATCGTGGTAGCAATATCCCTAGTGACGTGGTACCCCCTTTACATTTCTTCCCAAACAAAGAGCTAAATATCACAACACTATCCCTAGTTTTTATTTCAATTTTTTTAGGGATCCTTTTGAGGCGCCTGTATCTTTTTATAAGGTGGTTATAAACTTATTATAGGCAAAGTAACTTTTATGAAAGTTATTGTTTGAAAATAACTTCCTGCTACAAAAAATTTTGAAAGTAGCAAGAAAATAGTAGTAAAATTCAAGTGTGGGCAATGATCTAAAAAGAAAATTAGTGAAAAATTGCTCCAAATCATTGTCATTATAGTGGACTTGTTGCTAAGATCAATTCACCCTAAGCCCAAGATCCAACTATATTAAATACTTCCAAGTCATCAAAGCAATTCAAACATTCATTTCGAACAATGTTTAAGCCGTAGATGCAAAACAAAATTCAAAGAATCATTATATAAGGTAAAAAATTGTAATAGGAAAATTGAACCTTATTCAAATCTCGTTTGCACAATGACTTACACATTTATAAATGCAATTAGCATATTAAGCCTTTATTTGAGATAATTTTTTTGTTGCTTTCTAAATCAGCTTTTCAGTACAAAAATTTCTTGAATTAAAAAAATTTTGTACTAAAAAGTCGTTTTAAACCCAACCAAAAAGGTGAAAAAATGATCAACAAGAATATACAAAAAGCATTTTACATCATTATTGTCTTCATAATCTTGATTTTATAAAGATGACAATCACAAAGGTAATCAAAAAAGAAGAAGAAAAAAAAAATCAAAAGATGTTAAGAAGCTCAAGAATAAAGCCATTGCAAACAGGACAATTTTGACGGCTAACCAAAAGCTCCTTAGAACAAAGGCGACAAAAAGTATGACCACAGGGCATGAACGATGCACACTTATGCCGCACCAAACAAACACAACATGTGTGCACCATATCCCCTTCACTCTCCTCCGCATCATTGCCATGCTCATTATCTTGGCCTATACGTGTCTTCTCTTCCTCATAACCCTCCTCATCATCATTGTCTGAATATCTCCCTCCATCTGCCAGCAATGCCATCAACGAAATCTTTGTCGATTGCTCTTTAGTCGGCGGCCGCTGCTGCAACAACGCGGTCACCGCCTCGTCCTGCTCATCACCCCATGCAAGATGTTTTTGTGAGGCTCGCAGTGACGTTGTACGAGCAAGAGCGCCTAGACTGCTACGAGCACGGCCATTGGCGCCTTCAGCAACCGCCGCTGCCCAAGCATTCCCGACTCGATGCATCCGCATGCCATCTTTAAAGGACTTCCAATTGACATCTCTTCCTTCTATATGCTCCTCATGAATGACCCCCTTGAAGGTTTTTTCGAGGCTATCGACATGACCGACGGTCTCAGCCTTCGAGTTTCTCTCATCCATTATTTCAGGCTTCTATTTAGAGGAGAATTGGGCATTAAGAGGAGAGGGGAGGAGGATGAAGGGAAGACAACCATTTTGGGGTTTGATTTTTTCTTCTCTTTTCAAATATGAGGTGGAGCTTTTTTTATTTATTTAATTTTTTTATGATTTAGAAAACTTTGGTTGGCGGGGAATCAGCAGAGTGGGCGGTTGTCCTTACCTATTAGTTGGGCTTTTTTTATGGATGAACTAATTAGTTGGGCTTTTTATTTTTTATTTTTTTTTCGTAGAAGAATAAGATTAAAGGTTATAGAAAATATATTGTATTGATTCTATATTTATTTAATTTAAACGTTTATTTAATCATGCTCTAATATTAATATCATATTCAATAATAGATTTGTTTAATACTCATATTTTAATATTTATATAGACAAATCGTACATCATAGATTTTTATCTCATTTAAAAAAAAAATACAATAAATAGAAACTTATTGGAAATTAAAAATATTACAAAAAATAAATTAAAAAATAGCTTAGTTTATAAATAGATTTTTTAATAATATGACTAATTTTTCCTCCTGTTTTATTTATTTAATACCAATAAATATTTTGTTTATATTTATTTAATACCAATAAATATTTTGTTTATATATATATATATATATATATATATATATATATATATATATATATATATATATATATATATATATATGCTAAATTAATGTTAACGTATGGAAAGATAGTCGATCTATTAGTTTTGATAATAATTGCATGCTAATTCAACCTGAGAAATTCGCTAGAAATCGGGCATTTTTCTGTAGTGTTTGGCTCGCCTGCCTACACCGTGGAAGCACCGCTTGGAAGCTCGATGATAATGAATAGTTTATTCTTAGGGCTGCAAACGAACCGAGCCGAGCCAAGTATGCGAGTGTTCATGTTTGAGTTCGTTTATCATTAGCTTGTTCAAGTTCGGTTCATGTTTGATTCGAGCTTTATTGTTTGTGTTCATGTTTGGTTCGTTTAATTTAAAGATGTTCATGCTTAGTTCAAGTTCGGTTCATGTTTGGTTCGTTTAATGATTATTGAGCTTTAAACAAACAAGTTTTAACGAGCTATGTTCATGAACATATTTAACAAACAATATATTGAACAAATTAACAAATATTAAATTTGTTCATGAACATCTTAAACAAACAATCTAGCAAACATAGACAAATGTGAAATGTCTTTTGTTCAATAAATTAAATTTAAAATAAAAGCAGTTATCTATTTAAAATGAAAATATGATTAATTTATATGAATATATTCTTAAATGAAGCTTTCATGTTGCATTTCTCTCCATTCGAGATTTTATCGAGCTTAATGTCGAGCTTGTTCACGAACTTCAAATGATGTTGTTCGTGAACATAAATGAACCAAACACAATAGTGTTCAAGCTTGTTTATTTAAGGATCGAGTATTTAAAATCTTGTTTAAGTTTGTTTGTTTGGTTAGTTAAACGATCACAAACGAGCTTTAATCAAACTGAGCATCGAGTAGCTCGTCAAACGCTTGGTTCGCTTACCGCCCTATTTATTCTATTTCCATTCATAAAATTGAGAAGAGACAAATAATTTACAATGATTTCATTATGTAGTCTATATCTACCATATGTAGAGAGCATAGTCATTTCTTATTACTAATAAAGAGCAAAAGTATAAGATATGTTAAGAAAAAAGAAAAAACAAAAGTAATGGAACAATTATAGTAGAACATAATGTTATCAATGGTGCCCTCACAAATGATCGTCATATAGACATATAGTCAATTTTATTTTTGCTGAATTAATTTATAAACGGGTCAAATCTCGAATCCGAATCCGACTTGTATGACAAATGGGTTGACCTGAATCCCGAAAGAGCTACGGGTACAGGGCCACACTTACAGCGACAAATTTTTAAATTAGGTATTATTAAAATTTTAATAATATAATTAAGTATCTAAAAAATGAAATTAAAAATGAGCAAAGTCGCATATCAAACAGGCGGCTTATGTTGACTCGAACTTGTCGAGTCATATGTTAGTTGCTCAACTAACGGACGACTTATTTAAAAAAAAAAAAAAATACCATCGCAAATTGCGCGTTAAATAGGCGACTTGCTACAGTAAATTTTGAAAATTAATTTAAAAATAAAATAGGTAGAAAATAAATTTAAAAAATATATAAAAAAACTGATTTTTAAATAAAAATATACAAAAACAAAAAAATTGGAGTTAATGTAAAATATAATTTCTATATTTTAAAAGAAGTCAATCGTTTAAATATATATATTTTTAAACAAAAAATACAGAGCTTTGATATTTATTTTCAAAGTCTGCATTTAAGTCTAAACTTTGAATAGTTTTTTTTTTTTTTTTTTTCTTTCGCTATAATTTCCTGTATAACTTTTATCCATTAAAAAAATTACCGATTAAAATTTTAATAATATCGAAATAAAAAAATGTTCATTTTTATCAATTTTTTTTACCAACATATATGTATTTCAATTATTGACTTTTATTAAAATATAGAAATTATAGTTTACATTAACTTTATATTTTTTTTATTTTGTTCTCTATTTTGATTTTTAATTATTTTTAATTATATTTATTTAATATATTTTCTACTTATTTTATTTTTAAATTATTTTTTAAATGTACCATGTCGCCCCTTAACAAACAACTTGCCATTGTAATTTTTTTATATAAGTCGCCCGTCAGTTCGTCAACTCGGCAATTGGGACATGACTCAGCAAATTTAAGTTAGCATAAGTCACCAATTTGATGGGCGACTTTTTTTTTTTTGGGAGAAATATGGCCATAGCCTTTTCATTAATATAAACTAGTTACATGTAATGAAGAAGAAAAACCTATCAGAAAAGAGAACTAAAAAGCAAAGATCTTGCCTAAACATGCAAGATCCAAAAACCGGGGCAAAGAACAAAAACCCCCATACAAAATTCCAAAGCTAAGGACTGAAGAAATAAAATGACAGGAGCAAAACTGAGCAGAAGATAAGGGGAGAGAGCACAAAAATCCAAGGGCTCAGAAATTGCCGCTCTCTCAACCTGGTTGCAAAAATAGTATCTCAAAATTCCTGCCATCCTAGGAAGAAAGTGGCAATTCAAACATCATTGCCTACTTTCAATATAAAACCTTCACCATTCATGAAAAAACCTACTACCAGCAGAACAAAGAAAAGCTCCAGATACAGCCAATAGACAGAAACCAGCTTAACCAAGCAACAACACCTCCAGAAATTACAGTAGATCTGATATAATACCACCCTTCCACTTTCTGATCTTGGGCAAAACAGCATTTTTGATTTTATTAACTAGAGAAGAAGAAGATAAAGCATTACCCCCAAATTTCCTCTCGTTCCTTTCACGCCAGATATGATATACCGCAGAGCATACCAATAGAAAATACAAGTTTTTATTTTCAGTGTGACTAGCGTCTATGAATTCAAACAACTGTAGAATGTTCGGTCTTAGCAGCAGAAACCCCAGATTTTTAAGTAATGAGGAAACAGTGGCAAAGGAATAGTCACATTCAAAGAATAAATTACTAATATTTGTTGCGAATCTATGATTTTGATGATAGCAAACATTCCTTATTTCTCTACGATTGCCTTATGTGCTAACGTTTCAGGTCCACAAGATCAGACTGTAATCTGGAACCAGCTCAAGTTTGGGTAGACTAGGTCTGAGTCAGTTTGTAATCTTTTTCCTTTCTTGAGTCTGTTGTATTTGGTGTGGGACCAGTTGGATTGTATTTTAGAAGATCTCCTATTGTTCCCTATAAGTTTTCTATTTTTGGTAATATCGGCCAGGACGATATTTATATCGTCCTGGACGATCTGTCCAAAATCAGAAACCCTATTTAGGGCATCCTCATTAAGGCAGCCGTCAACAGATCGGCCTGGACGATACCTGTATCGGCCAGGACGATAATCTCAATTCAGAAAGAATCAGCCGCCATAATCAGTTTAGGAATTCTTTGTTTTAAGAAATCGGCCCGGACGATATTATTATCGTCCAGGACGATCTAACTCAATCATACCTAAATTGATCTGGTATCTTTGGAAAGCATTAATGGTTTGATTGATACGATCACATCGTCCGGGACGATAGAATTATCGGCCAGGACGATGTCCTGGACGATCTTCATCGGACAGCTTGTATTCAGGGCTATGATCAGGACGATTGAAATCGGTTTTAAACTAATCGGCCAGGACGATCGTGAGATCGGCCGGGACGATGTAACCAATTTTCTTCTGATCGTCTCAAGTCGTCCCGGGCTAATGAGCTTAATTTGTACTGATCGGCCAGGACGATATGCCTATCGTCCTGGACGATAATGTCGGCAACTTGCATTAATGAGCTCGTTTTGAGAGCCTCTATTTAAGCTATGGCAAGGCACTTTGTAAGTGTCTTTGGCAGCCATTGTAGCTTCGTTCTTGTGGGGGAAACTTGAAGAGAGAGCTTGAAAGGGAGAGAGGAAAGGGTGGAGTTTGAGAGAGGGAGAAGATCCTGTGAGGGGGGACTCAAGGGAGTGTGGAGGGGGTTCCACACGGTTGCTCCGGCGAACTCGCACCTTAGTACCATCGGATTCAAGGCTTGTCTCGAGGTAAGTTCACCAAAGAAGAAGTCTCTTTGGTGTCAAAGGACCCGGCAACTCCGCCGCACCGGGAGAGATGGAAGTGATTGCGTAAGGGCTTCTCCGCCTAGCTGTGGGGGCTAAAGGAGAGACACTTGTGTTAGTGCAATACTTGGAGGGTGCCTCCAAGGAGTGGACGTAGGTCAAGGTTTGACCGAACCACTATAAATCCGGTGTGTTCTTTTCTTATTATCGCTTCCGCATTTATTTTTTCTTCCGCACTTTTTGTGGTGATTTTGGTTTAAGTTTTTGTCTTTGTTTAAAAGATTCTTCTTTTCCAAATCACCTCTCTTTTAATTAGCTTTGGGAATAAGTTCATAAGGGCTTAACATCCCCATCAAACTTTCAAGTGGTATCAGAGCGGTTTTCATAAAATAAGTTTTTAAAAGCTTTTGAATTTCGATCCATGGCTAATATTTCTAATCGTATTTTTGCGGAAGGATATTCAATCACTAGACCACCATTGTTTGAAAATATTACATTTGATTTTTGGAAAATTCGCATGTCTACTTTTTTGCAATCGATTGATTTTCGTATGTGGCATATGATTTTAACTGGTTATTCATCACCATCACGTATTGTTAATGGAATTAAAACTGATATTCCTTTTAATCAATGGAATAGGGATGAACGAATGGATGCTCAATTAAATGCAAAGTCTTTAAATTGCTTTTTCTGTGCTTTAAATTCTGATGATTTTATGTTAATATCCACGTGCACTACCGGTAAGGAAGTTTGGGACAAATTGCACACCATATACGAAGGCACTAGTGAAATCAAGCAATCAAAGTTGAATATTTTAATGCATGATTTTGAAATGTTTTCTATGAAACCTTTTGAAACGATTTTAGACATGTATACAAGGTTCATTCAAATTACTACATCATTGCATGCTTTAGGAAAAGATTTTTCAAATTTTGAAAAAGTTAACAAAATTCTTCGTTGTTTACTTGAAAAATTCGATGCTAAAGTTGTTGCTATTTGTGAATCAAAAGATTTGAATGATTATTCTATTGATAGTTTGATTGGCTCACTCATTGCCTACGAGCAAGGGTTGAGTCAAAGACTTTTTGATGCAGGTGAGACGATCGTTCTAAAAGCCGAAGATACGGAAAGAGGAAGCTTAGTTGGTGACGATAGCAATGAATTGTCAAACAAAGCACAAAGCTCACCAATGCATAAACAGAAGAAGAAGAAAGGTAAAAGTGGTAAGGATGTCCATATTTCCTCTGACATTGTTTGCTTTCGATGCAGGAAACCTGGACATATGAAAAATGAGTGCCCTAATTTAAGAATTCTCCCTGCAAAAGAAAAGGGTAAGGCGAAGTTAAATTTAAACTGGGGAAATAATGAAAAGCAAAAAATCTCATGGGCAGATCTGGTCTCTGAAGCATCAGACCAGGAGAGAGATAATGGTTAAGAGCCTTTCGTATTTTTTTGTGTTGTGTTTTTGTGTTTCTTTTTTGTTGTGTTTTTGTTTTTATATTTTTTTCATTTTTATTTTGCGTTTTTGTTTTATTTATTCTTTGAAATTTTTTTTCTCTTAAAAATTTTTCTCTGATCTACACACACATTCACTTTTCTAGAAATGAAAAATTTACTTCCTAATTTTTCTTGAAATCTTTAGTAAGTTGTGATTGACTTCTCTAAAAACAATCAAAGGAAGGAAACTCATGTTTTTGACTTTCAATCTCTGTTTCCTAAAAGAGGTTTTTCTACTTTTGATTTAAAATCTTTTTCATCTTCTAAATTGGTTTTTGAAACTAAATTTTTTTTATCTCCCTATATTTTATTTATCGCATAGGAATCTTTTGCATGTTGTTGAATCTAATTCAAAATTTTCTTAATCAAGAAATTCGCTTTATCAATAGTATGGGTTTACTTTTGGTATTTAAGATTTCAGAAATGTAGCATAATCAAAAAATTGGCCAATGATGCCAAAAATAAAAGAAGCGCAAAGCGCCAAAATTGAAAAATATAGAATACACAAAGTGTATCAAAAGATGCGCAGTGCGCCAACCAATTTTCAAGAGGCATAAAATGAGCCCACTAAATTTTAATGCTTACCATTCTTATACTTCTTAAAGCTTAAGAAAACCCTTGATTTTTTGATGCTTGAGTTTGAAAATCTTGATTCATGATTCAACAAATCGTGCATTAATCTTCTATTAGATATATTTTATGAAAGGAGTTTTGAAAAATTACTGTTTCTTTCTCTAATTTATTCCTTGATTTAGATATTGAATTAATAAGTTTTTGAGCCTTTTTAAAGAACTTGAGTTTGGATTATCAATTCTTGATTTTCTAACCTTTACTGGGCTATGTGTTGTCAATCCAATTCTACTAAGTTTTTTGATTAAAACCCAGAGGTAACTTTCTCATTTTAAGAACATTTGTTTTTTCACTTGATCAGGGAATGTTTTTTGTTCATTTTGTTTTTTTGTTTGTGCCTCCTCTCTTTTTGATAATGTCAAAGGGGGAGAACGTTGTAGCTTTTTTCTTTTCAAAAATTTTAAAACAACAAAAAATTTTTTCTTCTCCCCTATTTTTGTTAAAAGGATTTATTCTAGCGAGGGGGAGATTAGGAGGATTTACTTTTATGAAAATTCAAATTGAAATGTTTTGCCATCATCAAAAAGGGGGAGATTGTTGCGAATCTATGATTTTGATGATAGCAAACATTCCTTATTTCTCTACGATTGCCTTATGTGCTAACGTTTCAGGTCCACAAGATCAGACTGTAATCTGGAACCAGCTCAAGTTTGGGTAGACTAGGTCTGAGTCAGTTTGTAATCTTTTTCCTTTCTTGAGTCTGTTGTATTTGGTGTGGGACCAGTTGGATTGTATTTTAGAAGATCTCCTATTGTTCCCTATAAGTTTTCTATTTTTGGTAATATCGGCCAGGACGATATTTATATCGTCCTGGACGATCTGTCCAAAATCAGAAACCCTATTTAGGGCATCCTCATTAAGGCAGCCGTCAACAGATCGGCCTGGACGATACCTGTATCGGCCAGGACGATAATCTCAATTCAGAAAGAATCAGCCGCCATAATCAGTTTAGGAATTCTTTGTTTTAAGAAATCGGCCCGGACGATATTATTATCGTCCAGGACGATCTAACTCAATCATACCTAAATTGATCTGGTATCTTTGGAAAGCATTAATGGTTTGATTGATACGATCACATCGTCCGGGACGATAGAATTATCGGCCAGGACGATGTCCTGGACGATCTTCATCGGACAGCTTGTATTCAGGGCTATGATCAGGACGATTGAAATCGGTTTTAAACTAATCGGCCAGGATGATCGTGAGATCGGCCGGGACGATGTAACCAATTTTCTTCTGATCGTCTCAAGTCGTCCCGGGCTAATGAGCTTAATTTGTACTGATCGGCCAGGACGATATGCCTATCGTCCTGGACGATAATGTCGGCAACTTGCATTAATGAGCTCGTTTTGAGAGCCTCTATTTAAGCTATGGCAAGGCACTTTGTAAGTGTCTTTGACAGCCATTGTAGCTTCGTTCTTGTGGGGGAAACTTGAAGAGAGAGCTTGAAAGGGAGAGAGGAAAGGGTGGAGTTTGAGAGAGGGAGAAGATCCTGTGAGGGGGGACTCAAGGGAGTGTGGAGGGGGTTCCACACGGTTGCTCCGGCGAACTTGCACCTTAGTACCATCGGATTCAAGGCTTGTCTCGAGGTAAGTTCACCAAAGAAGAAGTCTCTTTGGTGTCAAAGGACCCGGCAACTCCGCCGCACCGGGAGAGGTGGAAGTGATTGTGTAAGGGCTTCTCCGCCTAGCTGTGGGGGCTAAAGGAGAGACACTTGTGTTAGTGCAATACTTGGAGGGTGTCTCCAAGGAGTGGACGTAGGTCAAGGTTTGACCGAACCACTATAAATCCGGTGTGTTCTTTTCTTATTATCGCTTCCGCATTTATTTTTTCTTCCGCACTTTTTGTGGTGATTTTGGTTTAAGTTTTTGTCTTTGTTTAAAAGATTCTTCTTTTCCAAATCACCTCTCTTTTAATTAGCTTTGGGAATAAGTTCATAAGGGCTTAACATCCCCATCAAACTTTCAATATTTTCATCACAGCTGTGACAAAGAGCACAGGTTTTGCTCACATGAATGCCCCTAGCAATAAGACAATCCGCAGTTTTAAGACCTCCTCTTATAGCCATCCAACAAAAAGACGAATATCTAATCACAAATCTTTTGTGCCAAACAAATTTCCACCAATTTACTTTAGGAAGATCCCTAAAATAAAAATCTCTATAGAGCTTGTGATTACAGACCTTACCCTCACCCCAGTATAAGGTATCAGAAGAGCCATTTCCTATATTAACATCAGAAAATGCAGCATGCACAGCAGGAGGCATATCATTAGGAAGAACCCAATTATCACCAGCAATAATAACAGAAATGTTGTCATTAACAGGAAATGAACCAAGCAGTGGCATCAACTCCACAATTTCGTTTAACCTTTTGCTTTTAAACCAGTGATCCCAATAAAGTGAGAAACAAGAGGAGCTGTTAACTCTAAAATAGAAATTCTGTTTAGCTAAAATAGCATCCATACAGACTAGTTTCCAGAATTTGGAGGATTTAGAAGTGGGCTCTTTCCAGGGAGATATATTAACTTTAAAAAACCATTCACTTAAGGGGCTGTGAGTATTATAAATTCTAGCAATAAGTGAGCAGTTAAAACTGAATTGAATAGATTGTAAAGAAGGGAGGCCAATCCCACCAAATTGTATGGGTTTACAGGTATTTTTCCAGGCTATAAGATGCAACTTTTTGGCATTGGCATCTCCAAAATATAAGAATTTAGCACATAACTTATCAATTTGCTTAAAAATAGTTTTAGGTATAATCCCACCTCGAATCCAGTAAGCGATAGTGTTCCAAATGGTATATCTTAAAAATTGCAACCTTCCCGCAAAAGACAAAGCTTTAGCTTTCCATCCTGATAGCTTTCTAATAACATTCTCCAGCAAACAAGAGAAATTAGCAATTTTCGGGATGTAAGGAGATAAAGGCACTCCAAGGTAGGACATAGAAGTAGTAAAATTGGCAATGTTGAGGGCCTCACATATACTAGCAGCAAAATTACAGTTGGGAGGTAAGATAATAGAACTCTTCTCATAATTAATAAAAAGCCCAGACGCTTCAGAAAAAACCTTCAGAATTTGATTGAGTTTAACACAGTTGTTGAGATCAGCTTTGCCAAAAATTATTAAGTCATCGGCATATAATAAATGAGATAGCCTATACTCCCCCAAATAAAAGGCCTCAAAACAATCATCACTTAAATTGTAATCCAGTAAACAAGAAAGCGCATCCATAACTATACTGAACAAGTAAGGACTTAGTGGGCAGCCCTGTCTAAGTCCATTGTTTGAAGGAAAGAAGCCTTCTAAAGCACCATCAATACATAAAGAATACCACACATCTTTAATACAGGCTTTAATCCAACCCAAAAAGATATCAGGAAAACCTTTTTGTTTCATCCTTGCCAAAAGGAATTCTCGAGAAACACTGTCAAAGGCTTTTTTGATGTCAAGCTTAACACACATGAGCTTGAACTTAGAGGATTTCCTAGAAAACTGAAGGATTTCATTAGCTAGAATAATATTGTCAGTAGAAATTCTTTTATGGATAAACCCAACCTGATTGTTTTTAATAATTTGAGTCATGATAGGCTTCATCCTATCCGCTAACACCTTAGCAATGATTTTATAAGAAGTATTGCATAAAGCTATGGGTCTAAAATCATTCAAGCCTTCAGCATTGCTAGATTTCAGTATAAGAGTTATAGCAGTAGCTTTAGAGGAACGGGGAATATAACTATATAAGCATTACCATGAAAACCCTTAATAGCTTTGCATATAGTATTACCAATAAAAATCCAAGTAGCTTTAAAAAACTCAAAATTAAAACCATCTGGGCCAGGCAAAGAGTTGGAAGAACCAGCAAAAACCGCTTTCTTAATAGCCTAATCAGTAAAAGGTAAAGCAAGTGAATCTGCCAGATCATCAGAGATAACCTCACCAGAAGGAAAATGCTCAGGATTAAAGGCAGTTTGGCAATTAGAATTGAATAGATTATGAAAGTACGAAATTGAGTCCTGAATGGAATCAGAGATGGAAGACCCAGATTTACTCATGTCTAAAGTAATGGCAGCATTCCTATAACTCCTCCTTATCCGAATTTTAGAATAGAGGAATTTGAGATCCTCTTCTCCTTGTTTGAGCCACTTAGATTTAACTCTTTGCTTGAGTCATGAATACCACATAGAGGAAGCCTCCTCAAGCTGATTGCTAGTATTTTTTAATTCCAAAGAAGCCTGATGCAAATTGACATTAGAATTAAGCTTAAGGAGGCAATTAAGTTGCTTATCCTGCAACGATTTGATATGATCAGCCATGTGATTGGAATTTGCCCAATGTTTACTTTTAATAGCTAATTTCAAATGCTTGAGTTTAGAAGCAAGGTCCACTAAAAGATTGCCAGTGGCTTTAGTACCAAAGATACCCATAAGCAGGAGCCAAAATTGATCATAATTAACCCAGAAATTTTTAAATAAAAAACTGTGCTTAGAAGCAGTCATATCTTTGGATTTAAGAGTGATAGAACAGTGATCAGAACCAACAGAATTTCTCACCAAGTAATAAGAATCAGGAAAAGTAGATAAACAAGATTCATTAACCAGCATACGATCCAGTCGAATATGAATGGGGTTATCTATTCTCTGATTATACCAAGTAAAAGAAGGCCCAAAAGAAGCTAACTCACAAAGATTAGTATCAAAAATAAAACTATTAAAATCATGAAGATGACTTTGCAGTAGAGAATTCTCACCAAGTTTTTCAGAAGCAAACCTACAGTAGTTGAAATCACCCATAACAATCCAAGGAATGCCCCTAGCAGGTGAGATGTTCCTTAAATCATCCCATAAAACTTTTCTATCCGACAAGTGATTAGAAGCATAAATCACAGAGAGCAGAAAAGAGGTGCTGGGACCAAAAGAAACCATACCCGCTATCATTTGAGAAGAGAAAAAACTGGGATGAAAAACCAATTTATCAGAATTCCATTTAATCCAAATCCTACCAGAATTAGCATATTCAAAGTTGTTGCAACTTGATTCTAAATCAAAAATTCTATGACAGTTGAGGAAGCTCGGATCAGAGAGACTAGATAGTTGAATTATGTTCTCTAGTATGCAAACTATATCCAAGCGAAGAGATTGAGTAAGAATCTTACATTGAGACACCTTATTAGAGGAGGAGAATCCTCTAATGTTCCAAGCAGCTATAGAGGGTCAGATCATTTACGCTTGGCAAAAGAGGTGGGAGGCTTTTTAGAAGTTTTCCCCTTAGTATTTTTTCCCTGATTCTTTTTAGCTTTACTCTTACTACCCCCAGAGCTAGACACTTGCTCCGAGAAAGAAGAACCATCAGTTTCAGAGGTAGAAGGTAGAAGAGGTCCTGCTGGTGGCTTTGTGATCGAGACATCATCCAATCCCTGAAGAGAAGAAAACTTATTGCACATCTGTAAGGACGGAGGGGGAGGAGAGCTGATATGAGAAATATCAGCCTCACCACAATCAGCCTTATTAGGAGAATTAAGATTTGGGATTAGAATATTATCAACATGAGGAGGATCACACTGGGTGTTCAGATCATTAGACACAATATTCTTAGGATGCTCAAATTGCTCTTCGGAAGGTGTCTCATCATTATCAATAACTATACCATTTATCCCCTTATCTTTAGGAACCCATATGACTTGGGAAGGCACTAAGGCCAGAGTGGCTGCAGAGGAAGGATTAGCATTGGGAGTAATTTTTGGGATATCTGAAGAAGATCCTGCCACGTTGGCCTTAATATTATTTGTTGAAAGTTTTCTGGCTTGATTAGAGTTCCTAGGATTTCTAGAAGAGCTACGCCCCCTAGTTTGATTTGTGTGATTTTGCTTATCAGTCTGTGCAGTAGGACAGTTTGGAGTTGGGTGCGCTAAAGAGGCACAAGTAGCACAAGGAACAGGCTTCCACTCATACTGGATTTGCATTCTGATAACATCCCCCTCAATAGCAATTGCGACACTTTCAGGGAAGGAGGAAGAGATAGAGACTTGTATACAAACTCTGGCATAAGTAAGCCTAGTTTTTGTAGCAGTTAAGGAGTCTACCAGTATCGGAATTCCTATTTTGGAAGTGATTTTTGAGATTCCCTCTGAGTTCCAACAGATAAGGGGAAGATTGTGTATTCTTACCCAAATGGGTACAGAAGTAAATTTGTCCCTGTTAGGGCTGAAATTTTTTGTCCATTTCTGAAAAATGAATGGCTTTCCATGAAAGAACCAAGCCCCTTTGGACCATACCATATCATAGTCTTCCAACAAAGAGAATTTGAACAAGAAAAATCCATCCGTAAGGGCTAAAAGTTGAAAATTACCTTTAAGCTTCCAAATACGCGAAGCAGTTTCTTTCAAAGCTTCATAGTAAGGGCGCTTACCCACCGAATAGCCAACCAGGCAGAGATTCCATTCCACCGCTGCTGGCTCAGTGTAATCTTTATCAAAAGGAATGATCTCTTCCGGAGTTTCCATTAGGGATACTGGAATATGCAAAGCAGATGGACCAGGATCTGAGATTATGTTTGACCAAAGACGGTCTAACGATCGGGTTACTGGAGCAGGAGCACCAGCAGCAACATGCGACATGGCGGGAAACAGATTAGTGTCACTCAAATCCATTAAGGCCACCGGCCTAGGCCGGTGGCGATGGGAAGAAGAAGTCGAAGACGAAGAAGCAGACGCAGGAGAGGAGGCGGCTTGATGGGCGACTTTAACTACTTCTAAATTTTTTTTTTAATACTTAATTATATTATAAATTTTTTAATAATACCTAGTTTCAAAATTTTCCCTGCTTATAGATCGAACGCACGAGAGAAGTTATATACACAAATAGCTATAATAAAAAAAAAAATATAAGAGAATTAAAATTCAATTAATTTTCAAGATGAAAGATTTGTTAACTATTTTAAATAATTTTCTTTAAAAAAATAATGTTCTTTTGAACAAAAGTACTCAGGCAAATAAACTGGATCAAAATTAGCTCACGAGTTCTGATTAGATATTAAGGTTTCATTTGGGACGATCTTTTTTCTACTTCTTAACGTAATTTTTTAATACAAAAAGCTTAAATAATGAGCATGACCAAGCATTTGATGGGCGACTTTAACTACTTCCAAATACTTCTTAGAGTAATTTTTTTCTACTTCTAACTTTTATCCTATGCTTCAAGCAATAAATTATCTAATATGTTCGATTTAGGCTTCGTTTCAGATAACTTTCTTTCTGCTTTTTACGGTATTTTTTTAGTACAAAAATTTCATGAAAGCGGCGAAAAAACTGTCACAAACAAAGCCTTTGATTCGTCAAATTTGACCCAAAATCATATCTAAACTCCTCAAATTGAAACAAAACATAATCGAATTTCGAATCATACTAAATTTAAAACATTTGGTAGCTGAAACTAAAATGATTTTGTACAGATAATTTAGGTGCTATATCAACAGTTTTTTTCTCAATAACAAAAGAACGAATCAAAAACTATTTCTAGAGTTTCTATTTTGCATAAATTATCAGTCTCATTTCACTTGTAAATTAGGGTTCATAGCAAACATGGTTCAAAGTATCAACAAACAGGCAATGGAAAGCATAATAAGCAGCTCATCAATTCTAATAGATCAGTTTTTCAGATGCTCCACAGCTTGGCCAAAACTCACAGCAGAATATTAACATGTTCATTCATGTCAAAGCCATGTCAAATATACAGAAGATGGCCAAGCCAAGAACACCCCAAAATCAGAAATATAAATTTAGTTACCCGCCGATTTGGTGAAGCATGGCATCGATTTCATCTCCATCTTCCATCTCAAGCTGACGACAAATTTCATAAATAATTGTCATCAGAACATCATATATTTTGCTCGGGAAAAAAATTGTCATACTATTTTGATATAATTGTATCAAGATCAAGGACGGAATCAACCTTAATTCTTAGGGGAGGGGGGGGGGGGGGGGTAAACTTATAAATAACACATATACACAATGTGTTTAATTTTGCTAGGGGGGCAATCGTCTAAAGACAATAGTATTTTAATTTTTTTAAGGGGGACAATTGGAGCTCGAATCATTTATGAGCTCGCAAGCCAGCTTGAGCTTGACTCGTTTAAGGGCTTGCGAGCCAAGCTTCAAGCTCACGAGTCGAGCTCAAGCTCAAACTAGAACTCATTTAGTATACAAGCTCGAGTTCGAGCTTGAGCCAACTCGGCTCGTGAGCTCACGAGCCGGCTCGAATAATTATTAATATTTTTAATAATTTTATCTTATTTATTAAAGTTAAATATTTAAAAAAAAATGAATAAGAACCACTTAAGTTTTATTTAAATGTTAAACATTACATTTTTTTTTCTAAATCGCACCTAAATTTTAAATATCCTGCCTAAGTTTTAAAAATCCCACCAAAATATTAAAAATCCCGCCCATGGCTCACGAGCAGGCTCGCTGTAAACGAGCTCGATAATACCTAAACTCGACTCGACTCGTTTACAACCCTATCCGCCCCTGATCAGGATGTGCTTGAAAATTATTAAAATTGTTTCAAAACTTGTGTACTATAAACTCTTCGTATAAAGCATTTATCATCAAAAAAAATTCAAGGACTTCTAAGTATATTCATACAAATTGTATCAGAGTATCACATCATAATTGTTTTCTATTTTAATAGAAAAAAATTATATCAAGAAATTCTAATATAATTTATAACAAGATGAAATTAAAAATTCTTAGATTTACTATAAGATTGATCAAATAAAACATTAATCTTAAAGAAAATTCAATAATTTTCAATTTATTCAAATGTAATTTCTTTCGGAGTATTTTTTTCTATTTTGAATCGGAAAAAATAACTGAAAATGTAAACTATATTACCTCATGTGGAGTCTGCTCACCGCCAATCCTACGGCCATCGAAGAGGAAGGCAATGGAGTCCAAACCAATAGACTGGCGCTCACAGTATGCATTTATTAGCTTCTTCAGTTGAGTATTGCGCTTGATCCTGAAGAAAAGCTCGTTGCCATCCTACATAACATGAAATATGCTCAAAATGTCAGATGAAAATGTTATAATGAGAAGTTGCCATTGAAAAGCTGCTAATTTCCATTTATTAGGACTACAATTGAGTTTCTAAATCATGGAAGTTATTTCAACATATTTGATCGTGGTGTTTCATGTTTTGTTATGAAGCAGAAAATCCAATGAGCTCAGCAATAAAATATCAGAAATAATCTCACAACCTGAATTTTTTTTTTTTGTAGTGTGTTATTGATGGTTTGATTAGTGCTTAATAATTAGTTTAATGATATTAATTATATTTAATTAGAAGAGATAGACTAACATGATTTTAATTAGAGGTTAATTATGGTTTTTAAGAGGTTAATTATGGTTATTACTAGAAGAATATGTCAAGTCATCTTTTATTATTAGAGATAGAATTATAGCTTTAATGATTGTTGTTGATGCTAAGATTATTAATATTATAAGTGTTTAAGCTCCTCAAGTGGATTTAGATATGTATTCAAAATTAAAATTTGGTAATGACTTAGAAAAATTAATATAAATGATAAACAGTTTTTATTGGAGGAGATTTAAATGGACATGTTGGTAGAGAGATAAGGATTTTACAAGCACTCATGGTTGCTATGAGTTTGGAGCGACTAATGAAGGTGGAAAACTATATTAGATTTTGTTATAGCTTATAATTTTATAATTATTAATACATTATTTAAGAAAAGATATGAGCATCTCATTACTTATAAGAATGGATATGATAAAATTCAATTGATTATTTTTTATAAGAGAAATATATTGTTTATATTGCAAATATTGTAAAGTTATTCCGAGTGAAAGTTTATGCACCCAACATTACTTATTAGTTTTGGATTTTAAGATGAAAGGACATAATAGATGGGTGCATTTAAAGAATATGAACAAAAATATTTTTAAAGTATGATTGTAGGCCTTGAGATTTTGTCTATACATGAGGAAGCTAGTATTATGTGAGAAAAATAATTAGTTATATTAAGAATATTACAAAAGATGTGCTTGTAGTACAAAAAAATTCCTAATAATAAAAATGGTTGGCGGTGGAATCAAAATATGCAAGAAAATATATATATAAAAAAAAAAAGAATATTTATTATAAAATTTAGTTTAAATGTAAAAACTCTAATAATTTGGAAAGATATAAAGAGGTCCATAAGAAATCGAAGATAGCAATATACGATGCAAAGATTATAAGTTTTAATAATTTATATAATAGATTAGATACTAAAGAGGGCGAAATATATATGTATAAGTTAGCCAAACAAATAGATGAGAGTAGTAAGAAATTTGTTCAAGTGAAGTTCATTAAAGATGAAGATCAAAAAGTGTTTTTATTATAAGAGGTTATACAACAAAGGTGGATGAGATAGTTTGCTAAACTTTTCAATGAAGATTTTGAGAATATGATTGATTTTAACGACCGTAGCACCCTAAATGAAAATAGATATCAGATGAGTGAAGAATGAGTGTGTTGATTCTTATTTTTAGGAATAAATGTGATGCTCGAGATTGTGTGATAGAAAAGTCCCCCTTAAACTTAAAAAAAAGATTTATAAGATTGTGGTGAGACTTGTAATACTTTATGGTGCAAAATGTTGGCCATTAAAAGAGAAGCATAATATGAAGTTAAGTGTAGAAGATATAAGGATGCTTAGGTGGATGAGTGGCTTTACTCTTAGAGATAGGTACAAAACGAGCATATATGTGAAAAGGTTAGAATAGATCCAGTGGAAGATAAGATTAGAGAGTCTCCTTAGATGGTTTGGTCACATAAAATGACGACCTTCTGATGACCCGGTTAGGAGAGTAGATGCATTAGATTTGACTTATGAAATGAAAAGATGAGGTAGATCTACAAAGACTTGGTGAGAAAATATTAGAAATGCTATTTATTTATTATATTTAAATGAGAATTTGACTCCTAATAGGACACAATGGAGAAAAATGATTCATGTAGCTGACCCCATGTAATGGGATAAAGGCTTTGATGTTGTTGTATTAAATAAATGTTAATGTTTATACTCGATAACACTATTTTGTTGGAATGTTTAAGGATGATATGATTGTTTATAGAAAAAATAAAAATACAGAATAGATGTCTCGTTTCACAAAAGAGAAGCAACCCTTCGAGCAACTTTATAGAAAAAACGAAAGAGGAAAGGCGCCTTTCCCACACTCTCTTCTCCAATCAAGAAATTTGAATATGCTCGACAACCCCTCAATCCCATGCTCCGATCCCGCATCCCGGCCTCTACCGGACCCGGCTCTACCATGCACGAACGCGAGCCCACCTTCCGCTCACGCCCATGTCATCACTCATCCTGATCCCGTCCATGTGATTTAGATCCTTACCCGTCCGTGGGACCCACGCCCTAACTCCCGCCTCACATGACTTCAGACCGTCCGTGTGACCCTGGGTCTGTCTATGTGATCTCCCACGGCCCGACCACCCTTCCTCTCACGACCCAGCACCCCATTGCTACCTCCGCTTTCTCTTGCGACCATGTCCCACGCCCTTAGCACGACCTCGCCTCTCCCGACTTCCGCTCCTATTCTATCCCGAACGAGCGCAATCCTTCTCGTAAATTCTACACCGACCCTGTCCGAATTCAACAATCAACAATAATTAATGAAATCCATCTCGGTTAAATGAAATCAATTGTAACTAGAGTACATGTATACACAAAAACAAAGAAGACAAGTGTCATCCAATCTTTGATCTGGCCAAGGAAAAATAAATTAGAAGACATCACGTCGTCGTATCTTTGATCCATATGCAGGGGTGAGACACCGGAAGCATGTCGAAATTTTGATATATGATGGATTATAGTGAACGAAACACAAGCCAAAGAGCAATTCATGAGAGAATTGAGGTGCAAATTATGTCTAAAAGGTGGTAAGCAAGACGCAGGTCATGTATGCTAGGTGGGAGTTACAATTGTAGATAAACAAGACAAGAGAATAACTACAACATGGCTTGAGGATGAACAACAAGATGCGAAGTGTGAAGCGAACACAAAGTTGTGAGCTTAATGGAGGGTGAGGGAGAGTTACAGTTGTAAAGACTAAGCATGGTGATCCGGACGCGGAGGAAAATGGTCAAACATGTCTTTCACGCCATGTTTAAAAAAAAAAAAACTTCTTTCATGTTCTCACTAAAAAAAGTGACATAGTTGATGAAGAACAACAAAAAATTGAAACTTACTTTTTATATCTTTTGCAATATCATTTGTATGTAAATGAAATTATTTCATTTACATGCAAATGATATTGCAAATGAAATTTATGTTAAAATCAACATTAAGGGTGACTCAATTGCCCAATTAACCTCTTAATATGTATTATAGGAATTAGGAATATACCTTATCAAGCTCAGAAATATATTATATTCATCTCTGCGTGACAAATTTTCTTACTTGTACACATATAAAACAGTAGAAGGACCTACCTTAAATATAATAATGCTATAAATTGTTCAGAATAAGCTGGAAAAAATGGAGCTAACAGCTCAATTAATATCATAAAGAATGAATGGAGAATGGCATTTATTGATATCATAAAGAAAGAATAGAGAATGAGGTTTCTTAAAGCTAACCCAAAATAGTTGGAATAACACCAATGATGATGATTATGATGGTCAAGATAAATAGTAAAATATGAGAAAAATAATAGTTTGTAATCACCAATGAAGAAAAATAAACATTTTTTATTTTTTAATTGCCAGCATAACATCCAAAAGGCAAAAGAAAATATTATTTCTCCACTTAAAGTATATAATTGTTTGCTAATCAAATTCAAAGCATAGGATATTAATACAGCCAAAAAAATTTTCAAATGAAGCAAAGAAAACAAACACCAATTGCAACCATCAACATATGCAAATGCAAGTTTATGTATCGATAACTTCCTATCAAATACCATGAAATTAGAGGGTATAAAGTAGAAACTATGGGCATCAAAATGGGTTTTCGGGTTGGATTCGAGTCCAATCCGAAATTGGTCCGTCACTATTTAAACCTACCCGAACCCTCCCCCGCCTTGCAGGTGTGCGGGGTCGAGCTCGAGCGAGCGCAGGGTTGAGCACGGATAGGCAGGGCACCGGCAAGGGTGTGGGATGCAGGGTTGAGCCGCAAGCGTGGGCGAGGCAGGCCGGTGATCCGGGAAGAGGAGTCGAGCGTGGGTGAGGCAGGCGCGGGTGCACCATGCGCGATGCAGAACACAGGATTGAGTCGAGTGATGAGGTGCGGGTGGAATCTAGGTCATCCAGAATCCAGATCAACCCGAACCCGGAGCCGACCCATTTGCCAAATGCTTTGACCATAACCCGAAAATTTTCAGGTTAGGTCCGGGTCGGACTTAGGATCGGGTGATCAAATATTGACACCCCTACTTTAGAAACAGATCAAAAGATAAGAATTTTGTATTAAATTGGTAAATGTACAATGATAGAACCTTAAAAGTGCTCCTAACCATCAGAGAAAAAATTTCATAACGTAGTAATGTCTCTATAAGTATTGCACAACAAAAAAAGGAAATTCAGAATTTGACATGGTAAATGAAGAAAGAAATGTATTAATAGATGGTTGTAACACAGCCGGAAACACAAAACACTCTCAGAGGCAAGCATCATTAATAACAGACTTCTGAGAAAAATCATTTTCTACATAATAGTGCAGTAGAATGCCAAAAACATATAGAAATCATCAAGTTTTAACTTGAACTAAACCAACTCTAAAACATAACCAAATTTGCAGCTAATCAATCCATAAGTAAGTATTCAGCTACCCAAACCATTTACGACTATAGCCCAATCTAAAGTTGTCAGGTCAGACCACGAGTCCACCTCAACAAGACCATTTTGATCTCCTAACTTATATACTACCCTTTATATATCTTTTTAAATATCTTTGAAGTACATTGGATTTAATCCATAGTCGAGACAAAGCTCTAGCCTAATCAATAACAAATTAAATAAATATGTTACATGTAGATTTGGCAACAATCCTCATAAATGCCACAAATAAAGCACCATATAAAGAAAAAGACTCATCTCCTCTCACCCTAACTCCAATCTAACCCACTAAAGCCACCCACAACAACTCACTCTACTGATATTGATAATACTCGTACTACAAAAGGCTTGGGTCAGCAGAAATCATAAAAGACGAAAGAAATCACCTTTGCATGGCAAGCTAGGTTGAATAGAAGCAAGAATATGACATCACCTTTTCTTCTCCTGTAATTCATCACGCAGGAGAAGGCCAAAAGGATAAATAGAGTATAATTGAATTTCCAAAACGAGAAAAAATAAGGAATCTAAATTCAAGATACTAAGACAATGAATGATTTTATCAAACTACAAGGCTCGACCCCCAGTTGATTTAGTTTGTTAGGATTTGTTTCCTTATTGTAAAGAGGATTATCCTGCAAGTCATCGAAGACTTAGAGATTAGTTTTACATTTCTTTCAATCATCTACAAATAATAGCTAGAAACTGAAAAAGCTGACCTCTACATGTTCTCTCTCTCCACTCTAGTCAGACAAGTTAGCCACCCCTCCTCACTCTCACTCTCTCTCCCCCTCTCCATTTTCTCTCCCACCCAAGAATGCCAAAAGTGAGTCAAAATCCTTTTGCTAGCAAGGGATAAAACAAAGAGAGGAAATTCTAGAAGAAGGAAGAGGATGAAACAAAAGCAACAAAAAGAGAAGGAGACCGTCATGAAAGAATAACGGATAGTTAGTAGTCTAAGGTTTAGTTCTAGTTTGCCATTTTCTGTTTACCACTCTTGATACCCTTAATTCCTCATCCAATCTTTAGTTGAACCTCATCAAGTAAGCAACAGCTTGGCCTATTTGATAGCAAGTTTCAAACTTTCATACAAAGTTTTTTTGCATTGTTAAACCTATTAAAGCATTCTAAGGATTAAATGATGTCAAAAGTAAAAATTGGTAAGGGATTTTAGCATCCACCTACCAAGTAGCTAACCCAAACCTCCATAATGGAAGAATGATCATGTTTGTGGAAGAGAAGTTGCTAAATATTGTAGATCAAGCAAGAAATAAAGAAAGAAGAGGGATTTGGTGTAAAGAGGGAAAGAGTTAAGAGGTAAGGGAGAGTGGATATTAGAAGGAGAAGAAGAAGATATAAGCTTGGAGAGGGAATAAGGGGGGAGGAGCCTTCAAGACATGAACTTTAAATTTACAAAAATGTCTAATCATCCTCATAATATAAGGCAGACACTATTTTTAAAGGAAGGGAGGCAAAGATGAAATAATAGCCTAAGCATTTTCTTGCAAATGCCTAATATATCCCAAAAACATGAGCAAAAAGCATAAATCCAACAAAAAATGTAATACATAATAGCACAAAATAAATGAGAGATAATATCAACCATGAAGTTGACCATAGAAGCATGTTGGATAATTGTGTCTATAGGGTTGATTTGTAACATCTCCCTAAAAGGAGAGTGAAGGTCAATGTGACAATAATCTTCATATTGTGGTTCCTTAGGGGAGATCTACAGTCATCATGAGGAGCATAGTCTCCGCAACAAATCGTGAAGAAAATAATTGCTGTTGTCCAAAGAGTCAAATGATGATCTCATAGGCAAGGATATGCTGCACTAGCAGAAAAACATAAATGTGATATCTATAAATCCATTTGCAAAAACACTATCATCAAATACCTGTTTTGCACAAAAACAGCAGTAGATTAAGAAATAATTATATTAGAAGGACAGTGAGAATAAGGCATGCAAGGAGATTATTTTAGTGAATCGAATATGGAACCTCTATAATGTAATAAAGTAACTTAACCACTGCTATAGACTCATTTTCAACTAGGAATAAGGTATAGATTAAGAAATAATTATATCAGAAGGACAGTGAGAATAATATTTCATAAAGATAAGATTATGAAAATAGACTAGGTGGTTTGAGAATGTACAGCGAAGAGTTGAAGATGCACTAATAAGAGAAATAGAAATGGTTAATGTTAAAGGATTAATAACAAAAATGTTTATTCAAAAAGGACATAAAATTAGTTTCTAAGGCTCCTCCATCAACCCAAAAACAGAGTTCCAGCATAAATCCAATGCCAGCACCAACTGACACCTTCAAAACGCAGAGCAACAAAAAGATTTATCCACACTTACCACGTTTAACACAAATTAACTCAAATGCATTATTAAAATATACAACAACAACGAGAAAAACTATTTCAGATGGCGAAGATGAAGATGATCTCAACATTTCAACCTAAATCACCGCTACTGAAACCCGATTCCCGATTTAGAAACAAAAAAAAAAAAAAAACAGAGAAACATTCCCCAAATACAGAAATTTAGCCCCAATCGCAAGCTAGGTATTGATTGCGTTCTCAAGCAAGAAAAAGACGAAATCAAGACAGATCGCAACAGGTGTAGCAAATAATCGAGAAAGATGTTTCACCTGCCCTTTCACCTTGAGATTGATATGAGTGCCACCCTGATCTTGCTTCTTTTCATCCCCTGCGTTCGTTCCTGACATTCTTTTATCCCCTCAATCGCTTAGAGAGAAAGAGAGAAACTGAGAGAACCAATGCGTAATCGAAGGAACAGAAGCGCCGATCGAAAAAGAGAAGCCGAATGGGCGTTTTATAGGGACATTCAAAATTACAGTTAATTGATTTTTGGAGTCAGTATCAAATGAAACGGCCTAAGCAAACCAACACAGGCTGGGCGGGCCCTAAATATGGCCAAATTATTACGTGCGGACCGGACGCGTGCCGAGGTGGGATTTAGGGTGTGTTTGGGACCCCGTTTTCGCTGCTGTAAGGTAGGAAACGCAACCGAGTTACGATTTGGGGAGACGAGGTCGTGCTCCGTTCTCAAAATTTTTGCGTCCCGCGGCTACTTTTTCCGTCCTGAAGTAGAGTCCTGCTTTCGCTGCTTTCCGCTGTTTGAGGGTAAGAGAAAGACGTAAATGCCTTGCGAAATACACCATAGCTTCTTCTTCCTCGCGAAGTTCGGCACTTCATCCATCTCTCCGCACAAGACCGCTCGATCGGTGTTGAAGGGAAGAAATCAACCAGGTTCTCATTACCTCTAACCCTAAACCAGCTATCACTCACCCCGGCCTTCAGGAAAAGCAATTAAACTGTAATCCAGAGTAAAAATATAGGGTTCTTGCTTTTAATCCGGCTTCCAAGGTAAAAAAAAACTCCTTATGAATCCGATTACTATTACAGTACAACGTATGAACAAATCCAAACTATTAAAAATTCCAGAGAAAAGTCTAAGCTCACGCTTTAAGCGATAAAAGAAATACATAAAGGCAAGCAAGTCCGACGATTCTTTGAAACCCGGATATGATCAAGGCGAACTTAAAGAAGCAACTCCAACCTGCGAACAACAGTGGAACATAGAGAACCGCAAACCCTGTGCAAGATGAACTGGATGAGGCGCTACTTCCAAAAATTCCTCTGCGATTTCGAAGATGACTTAGGGCGTGCCCAGTTTTGCTTGGATTGGTTCAACGATGAAGGTAGGAACGAAGGAGACGTGCTTATGAAACTGTCCGTCCTGTTTGTCTCCAACTCTCCTTTGACTCTTACTCGTTGCCGCAATTTGTCAAAGTCTTGTGTTCTCGTTTCTTACCTCCTGAGATAAATAATTGTTCAGCACTACTGAGATGAGATCAGAAATGACCTTTGTTTTTAATCCGAAATAAATCTTGTGTGTTCTCTGGATCTGCAGCGAGGAAAAGGGGTGAAAACAGGTTGAAGATATTATCTAAAACAATTGGAAGATTAGAAGACGGATATTACATTATTTGATATTTAAGTAATTTTATTTAATCATAATATATGTAAGGTTATAAATGTAATTTGTTCTCATACAGCTGCAGCACAGCAGCTTGACAGTTATACTTTCCAAACAAAATATACTACTTTCTATACATCAACTTCAGAACTCAACTTTTTATACATTAACTTCACAACCTACTTTGCCGACAGCTGCAGCCGTCCCAAACGAAGCCTTAATATATAGGAGAAATTATTCTGAGTTTTGATGTGAAGAATCATCTCAATTGTGAGTGAGTGTATGTAACATATATATAATGTGTATAAAAATTTTATATACAATATGTACAAATATGTTCATAGTTCATATATCCGAACTGTTATTTCTGCCTGGGCTCCTCACAGAATAATTTTTCCCAATATATAGCGAAGAACTTTTTTTTTTCTTTTATCTTCAAAAAAAAAAAAAGATACATTCGACATCTGCACGTAATAATGATAGCTTCGCAATTGCCTACAAAATTTTGTAATAAAGACTAAAAAAGATATGGTCATTAGGCAATTGTTCCTAACATAATTAAACACATTATATAGAGTTGTTATTGTTAGAGAATCATGAACCAAATACAAAATAAATAGTAAAGATAATCTAAAAATATCCTTACAACCAAAAATTGAGTGCCCCCTTGGACCCCCAACATATCTGTGAGCGTACAACAATCAAGGATATTGTTGCGTCCAGGAATATTCGCGGCAGTAGAGAAATATAAAATTTAGTGTCTTACAAAAATCCGGCACACAATTAGATAAGAGAGAGGGTCTAGCATTTATGAGACACCAAGATTTTTACATAGAAACCCTTAAAAAGGGGGGAAATCATGGAGCCTAGCCCAGTTCGAATGAATCCACTAGTATAGCAGTAGATTACAAATGAGACTCTTCCTTGGGAGAAGGCCTTAGCTTGATGTACATTTTATAGAGTACATTATATGATGTGAATACAAAGAGTCAATATTGACGTAGTCGGCGGGCGACAGAGGTAAGAAGAATCGTAGTCGGAGGGCGACGAAGGTCATAAAGATCGTTGTCTAGCGACGGAGGTCGGAAAGACTGTAGTCTACGAACGACGTAAGTCAGAAAGACCGTAGTCGGCTGGAGACGGATGTCGGAAGGATTGTAGTCCGTGGGCGATGCAATTCAGAAGGACCGTATTCGACGGGCGACGGAGGTCGAAAAGACTGTAGTTAGTGGGCGACGTAAGTTAGAAGGACCATAGTCGGTGGGCGACATAGGTCGGAAGGACTGTAGCCGGTGGGCAACGTAAGTCAGGAGGACCGTAGTCGGCTGGCGATGGAGGTCGGAAATAATGTAGTCGGCGGGCGACGTAAGTCAGAAGGACCATAGTTGGCTGGCGACAGAGGTCGGAAGGACTGTTGTCTTCCGACGAAGATCAGAAGGACAACATCAGGTAGAATCTGGCAACGAGCGGAGGTCGGGTGTCGGGTAGAAGTCCAACGTCAGTTGGCGGCCGACTATAACTTCGGCGCTAGATGGTATTCAGGCAGAACTCTGATGTCACTTGGAGTTTAGGCGGAACCCCATCGTCACTTGGAAGTCGGGCAAAATTCCAACGTCACTTGGGCAGAATTCCGGAGTCTCGTGGAAGTCAGACAGAATTTTGACCTCACTTGGGAAGAATTCTGACGGTTGTGGTCGAGGAGTAGTTTCTTTCCTCCTATCCTCCTTCTCTTCTCTTCTCTTCTTCTTCTTCTTCTTGCTTGGATCCCCTTTCAAGAGAAATAAGGGTCTATTTATAGATTTTCTGGAGTGTCATGACCCGTAAATAGATGAGGGATCAGGGGCAAATATGGAGTGATTCGGATGAACTGCCGATATTGAATCCTTTGATCATGAACCGTTTATCATGCATTTGAAAGTCTTAAAGACTTTGGAATTTAGAGATCTTGGGCTCATTGGATTTGTCTCGTCGAGCCGCTCGATTTGACTATACAACAACAACATCAAGCCTTTATCCCACTACGTTGGGTCGGCTACATGAATCCTTTTTCTCCATTGTGTCCTATTAAAAGTCAAATTATCGTTTAAATCTAATAAAGAAAGGTCATTCCTAATACTTTCTAAACAATCCTTTTTAGGTCTACCCCTACCTTTCTTAACATAAATAAAATCTAATACCTCTACTCTCCTAACCGGGTCATCGGAAGGCCGTCGTTTTATGTGACCAAACTATCTAAGGCTACTCTCTCTAATCTTATCTTCTACTGGAGCTACTCCAACCTTTCACGTATATGCTCATTTTGTATCCTATCTCTAAGGGTAAAGCCACTCATCCACCTGCGCATCCTCATCTCTGCCACACTTAACTTAGCATTATGCTTCTTTTTTAATGGCCAACATTCGGCACCATAAAGCATTGCATGCCTCACTATCATCTTATAGAATTTTCCCTTAAGTTTGAGGGGTACATTTATATCACATAACAAGCCCGATGCATTCCTCCACTTCAACCATCCAACTTGAATTCTGCTGATAATATCCCCATCTATTTCACCATCACTCTGAACAATAGATACAAGATATCTAAAACGTGTACTCTTATTAATGACTTGATCACCCAAAGTCACAATCCCCTCACTAGGTTTATTACTACTAAAATTCCACTCCATATATTCTGTTTTAGATCTACTCAAGCGAAAACCTTTAGACTCTAAGGTTGACCTCCATAATTCAAGTTTACCTTCAACTCCCTCTCTAGTCTTATCAACAAGAATAATATCATCAGCAAAAAGCATACACCAAGGTACATCCTCTTGCAAATGTCTAGTGAGAACATCCATTACTAAAGCAAAAAGATATGGGCTTAAGGCTGATCCTTGATGTAACCCAGCCGAAATAGGGAAATACTTGGTCAATCCACCTTGTGTTTGAACACAAGTAATAGCTCATGCATACATATCTTTAATGATTTGAATATAAGCATTATTGACTCCTTTCTTTTCAAGAACTCTCCATAGCACTTCTCTTGGAACTTTATCATATGCTTTTTCTAAATAAATAAATATCATATATAGATCCTCCTTATTTTCTCTATATAAGGAAAAAGTATATGATAAAGTTCTTCGAGTCCTTGATTTGGACTCATTTAGGCTTGGATTGAGTCGAATTTGGTGTGGTTGGGTTTGTATTTCTAAGACGCTCAATTTGACTGTAAGTTTGTTGAAATCAAAGATCAGGTGACCCCGAATTTAATTTTTTAAGTTTTTCAGGTTGATTTTTCCTCAAGATTCGTGCTTGATCAAGATAATTTTTTGATAACATATCAGTTGCCCCCCTATTTTTGGACGTCGAAGCTCCATGAGTCTGAAAATATGTGTCGACATTTCATATTGGTCGAATCGCAAAAAATTATGTTTCAAAAATTAAAATTTTGCTCAAACTTGATCATAGAGGTCCCATTGAGCTTCGAAAGTCTCAAAATTGAGTCTGGAATGTCGAAAAATATTTGGGACCCCAAAAACGTCTGATTTGGACCATCCGGACAAAAAATCGGGCCCGTACACGCTTAGGTGGCCGAACCGGCCGACCGCTGGCCGTTGCCGCTTGCCGGTAGCGGCGCCCGCGCGGCTCTTGAACAGGCGTGCCCCTCCTTGGGGCGCATGGTTCTGTGGCTTGGGGTTAATATTTATTTTTTTAATTTTGTGGGGCCCACATGAAAATTTTAAAATCCAAAAAATTCTTAAAAAATTGTAAAAAATTCCAGAAAATTAGGAAAATTCTACAAAATTCCAGAGAATTCCGGAATGTTCTTTTCTTCTCAAAAAAATCTATAAATACCTCCCAAGGATAGGGAAAAATTTGCACATTCTTCTTTTCTCCTTCTTTATTTATGACAGTTGCGGCTTTCCGCTATTTTTCACTATGTGTCTTTCCTTACTTGATTCGGCGCCCCTCCTCTTATATAGAAGTTATTCATCTTTTTCTTCTTCTAGCTTTCTAACAATTGATCAGTTTTTCTGCTGTTTTTCATAGGTGTCTTTCCCTACTTAAATCAATACCTCTCCTCTTATACAGAAGTTGAAATTTTCTCCTCTTTTTCTTCTTCTGGCTTTCTGATAGTTGAGCATTTCTGTTGTTTTTCGTAGGTGACTTTTCCTACTTAAATCAGCGTCCCTCCTCTTGTACAGAAGTTGGAATTTTTCCAATCTTTCTCATTCTTTCTCCCCCATTTTTCTTCCTACTCTAGAGGTTTTTCTCTATCTTTCGTAGGTGACTTTTCCTACTTAAATTAGCGCCACTCTTCAGTATAGAAATATTTTTTTTTCTACTTGCATTGTCTTCTGTTATGAAAATCTTCTTACAGTCGAGGCATTATGCTTGCTTTACGTAAGTGATTTGTCCTATGTAAATTGGCGCCCCTCCTCTCGTTCAGAAGTTAAAATTTTCTTTTCTTTATGCTTCATCGTTCTAACTTTCTTACAGTTGAGACATTTCCCTATTTTGGTAGGTGGCATCCCCTATTCAAATTCAGGGCCTCTCTTCTTATGTAGAAGTTAAGATTTTATAACCTTTTCTTTTCTTCTCTTCTAGTCTTTTTCTTACAATAGATGCATTCCACTGTCGGAGATAGGCGGCATTCCCCTATCAAGCTTCAGTGCCTCTCTCTTGCGTTGAAGGAGATATTTTCCTTCTTGTTCTTCTTTTGTGTTCTTCTTATTACATTAGAGGCATTCCACTGTCCGAGATAGGCAACATTCCCCTATCAAGTTTCAGTGCCCCTCTATTATGTAGAAGAAGTCGTGATGAGAGTTTATCTTTTTAATATATAACCCTTGATAGAAAAAGATCAATCGTTGCTTGTATGTGATGATGATTTGAAAAGATCTGGCGGCAATAGTATTTGGAGGAGAGCTAGAAGTTATGAGCAGACGGAGAATTTCGACATTGTTTGAGAAGAAGTTTGTTGGTGTTGGATGATCGAGCCGAAGTTCGTTGGTAGTCAATGACCGAGTGTAGAGCTGAAGGAGAAAGTTCGAGGGTGCGTTGCTAGTAGCAGTTGAGCAATAATTTGATGATGGCTGATATGAAGTGAAGGACCGCCGACAAATATCAGACGAATGGCCGATGATGGCGGGAGTCCAGTGGCATTTTGCTATTTCAATATGTATCCATATTGAAATGTACGAACATCAAATTCCTTTATGAAGTGGTGTACACTGTCAGCATTCTAGAGACACACTAATAATGTTAATTGAGTTGAGGCATGATGAAAACCAAATTGTAATCTTTCTTTAAAGAAGATGTTATATGAGATGCTTGTGTGCAGTAGAAAACAAGTCACTTAAATCCATTAAGGATTTTGGACTATTTTGAAGTTATTTGTTGCTTGATGATAGTAGCTTGTACGAGTGACGCCACTGTACTTTTGATTTCAGCTTGAGAATAAATGTACACTTGAACTTGATGTACATTTTTGCAATGTAACTCTAGTGATATTGTATATGAAGTTGAGAACTTATCCTTTAGAGAAAATTAAAACTTTTATACATCTTTAAGATATGATTTGATATCTTGCCCCCCATATTTTTGGAGGCACTATTAGACTACTAAGGTCTTTATATGAGTGCTGATTCTATTAACCACTTGTTTTAATGGAATCTTTATAGAGAGAATTTTGTTCACTAAGAATATTGCTCGATGATGTTGACATATATAAAAGAGGTTACAAGAATCCACTAAGGGCATATGACTTATTCGAGGTTGTATGTCAGAGCACTGCTCGATGATATTAATATGTATGGAAGAAGTCGAGAAAATCCAGTAAGGATGTGAGACCTATCCAAGATTGTATGTCAGAGCCCTGCTCGATGATATTAATATGTATGGAAGAAGTCGAGAAAATCCAGTAAGGATGTGAGACCTATCCAAGATTGTATGTCAGAGCCCTGCTCGATGACGTTAACCTATATGAAAGAGGCTGAAAGAATCCATCAAGGATGTAAGACCTATCCGATATTGTATGTCAGAGCACTTTACTCGATGACATTAATTTATATGAGAAGAGGTCGGGAGAATCCATTAAGGATATAAGGCCTATCCGAGATTGTATGTTGGAGCATTTGCTTGATGATGTTAACCTTTGTGAAAAAGGCCGAGAGAATTCACCAATGATGTGAGACATATCCGAGGTTGCATGTTAGAGCCTTTTTCAACGACGTTAACCTATGTGAAAGAGGTCGAGAGAATCCACCAAAGATGTGAGACCTATCTGAGGTTATATGTTGGAGCCTTTGCTCGATTACGTTAACCTGTGTGGAAGAGATCAAGAGAATAAACCAAGGATGTGAGACTTATCCAAGGTTGTATGTCGGATTCTTTGTTCGACGACGTTAACCTGTGTGGAAGAGATCGAGAGAATCCACCAAGGATGTGAGACCTATCTAAGGTTATATGTCAGAGCCTTTGCTCGACGACGTTAACTTGTGTGAAAGAGGTCGAATCAAATCCCCTTAGGATAGATTTTGCTTTGATTGGGAGGGGGCGAACGCCGCGTGTATCCTGAATTAAAGGTAAAGAATGGTCTATCTTTAGACCGTTACTTCCTTTTTGAGGTCAAGATTAAGACCTTCCCCAAAGAGTAGAAGTCCAGCAAGGGATTGTATAAAGCATATAACGGATTGGAAGTATCCTTGTATTTACTGGGATTTTCTTGAAATATCATATTAATATTGAAAATAATGGAGGAATCTTCTTGACCACAGTTAAAGTCAAAGTTGCCCCACCAGTCTGGATTTAATTTTCATGAAATTGATGCATCAATAGCAGTTGAATCACCTTTTAAGGTTGGAGCCAAAATTGCCCCCAGTCGGGAACCATGTTCCCATAGACGGCACCTAACTGTTGCGTCCATGAGTATTCGTGGTGGTAGAGAAATATAAAATTTAGTGTCTTAGTGTCATGCCCCAAGATCTAACTTGGAAAGAATGTCAATCAATTTCACAAACAATTTACCAGAGTTATCTAAAACCTTCAATTAAACAATCTAACAAACATCTATAAAATTTAAAACATCAATATACAAGTCTATTCATATCTCCAAAATATCATGTACAACACTCATGAACTATACTATCAATACAAGTAAAGAAATCTATCCTGTCCTGAGTACAAAAGAATCTCTAATCCACCACAAGAACAAAACCTGAAGATCTGGATCAATTCCTATCTCCTGCTCCCAAGCCTTGACCTGAAAATATCAACCACATATAATGAGCTTTACAAAGCCCAGCAGGTCACCTAATACCTATAACTGAAATCAAAGCACGGCGATGCTATCAATATGAATGTCAGTCAATCAAATCTATTACAGTCAATGGTCAATGAATCTGTGCAATCCGGAAATCCATAGTCAATAAAACCAGTCAATGCAGCGGCAGGCAAATCGATAAATCAACTCAATCAATACACGTCAATCTCGAAGAAATCCGTACACAGTAGAAAATCAATCGATCCGTCAAATCAGTCAATCAAATCAAACCAAATCTAATCTATCAAGTCGATAAAATCAATCTTAAAAGCAATATGATAAATTTCAATCTATACTATCAATAAATCCAATGTAGCAAGTCAAATCAGTACAATGCAGAATCAATCTATAGGCAATACCAATATCTATAGTATCAATGAATCTATACAATATCTATGTCCATTCTATCCATATCAATATCAATGATCAATAATCAATATTATCCATGCTCAAAGATCAATCAATGAAGTCTATAAATCCATACGAAACAGTAAATCCGATCAAATCAATAAAGCAGAAATCTCGATAAAACACTAAATCCGTACGCCAATACAGTAAACATGCATTTCAATACTATAATACTGAATAATTACAAACAACTGGCTATGTTGCTGTTGTAGAATCCATATTGCTGTTGTAGATATCCATATACATTGGTTCTATCAATAAGAGTCGTCACTCTTTTCGCCCGTCGACATATCAATAAACTCCTTATGACTCCCATCCATATATCAATAATCAATATTTAAAGGAAAGCCCGTCGGCCCACCATCCTGTACAGGTCTATCAATCTTCAACCAATGTTCAACTAGGTTCCACTTGTATTTCAGTATCAATAATCAATTCAAGAATCAATCAATAATCAATTCAATAATCCATATTAAAGCAATCTAGAACAATCATATCAATAGTCATGCACATATCAATTCAATCTATCAATTTCGGGAAAATCAGAAATCGTACGAAAATCAGGCAGAGTAACGGCAGTCTATCAAATTTACACAAAAATCATGCAAAAAGCACAAATTCTAAATTTCTCCAAATTACAATAGAATATCCATGACATCAATACAAGACTATTATTCTATAGAATCCAAATCAAATCAAGTCCTGATATTTTTCTATTCGATTAAAATCGCGTAGAATCAATTCCGACCGGTAAAATTGTCGTAGAACATACTCAAATCGTGTACAATAGTCATATCTATAACATACCAAAAGTTGTGCGGTGAAAGTTGTGTCAAATCAAAATCATGTCAAAAGTTCAACTACGAAAACACAAAACAGTGCACAACTCGATCAAAACTCAATATCTCTGAAAACAGAAATAGGATTCGGAGTCCTTACCACGAGATCTTCACTTTTCCCAACAGCGGCGTCGGACGAAAAGCGCTCCGCGGTCTCCGAAAACCAGCTTTTCCTCTTTTTCCCTTTCTCTTTCTCTCTCCTCAAAATATCTGATTTTATAAAAATGATTTTTCTCTCTCCTCAAAACGACTGATTTCAGCTTTATAAAACTCAGATCGGCCCGGCCGATCGCCATATCGTCCCGGGACGATCAGACCAATTTTGATCGTCCTGGACCGTTCCAGGGCTATGCTCAGGACGATATTTTGAACAGTACAGATCGGCCTGGACGATCTCAACATCGTCCTGGACGATCCTTTCCAGAAATCATTCCAGAAAGCACTCCAGAAATCAGCTGTTTTCAATGCACTGATCGGCCTGGACGATCTCAACATCGTCCTGGACGATCCTGGGAGAAAAATCCAAATCAGAGAGGAACAGTAAAGGAACGAGATCTCACACTTAGCGTTATACGAAAATCCGACACACAATCATATAAGAGAGAGGCTATAGAATTTATGAGACATCAAGATTTTTACATGGAAACTCTTAAAAAGGGGGAAAACCACGGAGCCTAGCCCAGTTCTAATGAATCCATTAGTATAGCAGTAGATTACAAATGTGGCCCTTCCTTGGGAGAAGGCCTTAGCTTGATGTACATTTTATAAAGTACATTGCATGATGTGAATATAAAGAGTAACTATTGACATAGTCGGCGGATGACGGAGGTTAGAAGAATCATAGTCGGCGGGTGACGGAGGTCGGAAAGACTGTAGTCTACGGACGACGTAAGTCAGGAGGACCGTAATCGGCTGGAGATGGAGGTCGGAAGGATTGTAATCGGTGGGCGGTGTAAGTTAGAAGGACTGTAGTCAGCAGGCGATGGAGGTTAGAAAGACTGTAGTTAGTAAGCGACGTAAGTCAGGAGGACCGTAGTCGGCAGGCGACGGAGGTCAAAAGGATTGTAGCCGATGGGGGACGTAAGTCAGAAGGACCGTAGTCGGCTGGCGACGGAGGTTGGAAGGATTGCTATCTGACGATGAAGGTTAGAAGGACGGTGTCAGGTAGAATCTGGCGACGAGCGGAGGTCGGGTATCAGGTAGAAGTCCAAGGTCAGTTGGCGGTCGAGGGGAACTTCGATGTTAGATTTTATTCGGGCAGAACTCTAATGTCACTTGGAGTTTAGGCGGAACCCCAACGTCACTTGGAGGTCGGGCAGAATTCCGGCGTTACTTGGGCAGAATTCCGGAGTCTCGTGGAAGTCGAGCATAATTCCATCCTCACTTGGGCAGAATTCTGATGGCGGTGGTCGAGGAGGAGTTTCTTCCCTCCTATCCTCCTTCTCTTTTCTTCTATTCTCCTTCTTCTTCTTGCTTGGATCCCCTTTCAAGAGAAATGAGGGGTTTATTTATAGATTTGCTGGAGTGGCATGACCCGTAAATAGATGAGAGTTCAGGGGCAAATATGGAGTGGTTCGGATGAACGACCGATATTGAATCCTTCGATCATGAACCGTTTATCAGGCATTTGAAAGTCTTAAAGACTTCGGAAATTGGAGATCTTGGGCTCGTTGGATTTGTCTCATCGAGCCGCTCGATTTGACTATAAGTTTGTCAAATTTGAAAACCGTTTGGTAACTCAAATTGTGGTACAAACTTTCCAACAGTGCTTCGGGTCCTTGATTTGGACTCATTTGGGCTCGGATTGAGTCAAATTTGATGTTGTTGGGTTCATATTTCCGAGACGCTCAGTTTGACTATAAATTTGCTGAAATCATAGATCAGGTGATCCCGGATTTAATTTTTTAGGTTTCCGGATTGATTTTTCCTCAAGATTCATGCCCGATCAAGATAAAATTTTGATAACATATAAGATATGAACAAATAGGAGTCGAGCTAAATTCTACACTTTTACTTATATGTTTGCCTCCCCTAAAAATTAAGACCGGTTCCGCCCCTGATGTCAATATAATGATAGCTCTTTTTATGTTTTTTTCTTTTTAAAAAATCGCTTATTTTGGTAAACCTACCATAAGCATAAAATAGATTAATATTTTTTAATAAAAAATGTATGAATTTAGATATCAACCATAAATTTTTTTATTTGGATATCTAACATTAAAAATTATTATTTCTTTTTTGGGAAATTTACATACATACCCCTTTATTTTATGCTATTTACATATCTAACACCAAAAATATTAATATTACATACCTACCACCCATATACAATTTTAATATCAAATATACAACTCCTATAATTCATTTATATCATTCATACAATCCTATAAATTTTAATATTTCATTTCATGCACCCAAATTTGTTCTATGGGTGGTAGTCATGTAATATTAATATTTTTGATGTTAGATATGTAAATAGCATAAAATAAAGTGGTATGTATGTAAAGCCCCCTTATTTTTTTAACATGTAAAACCTTACCAAAAAAATTAAATTAAAATTATCACTCCAAATTACTTCTAAATATAATATATGCTGCTACATTATTACTAAGAAAAGTGTCGCATACTTTTCGCATAAAAGATCTTTTACCTTCTCTGACTTCAAAGAATGATAGCAAAATATTTCGAATAGACGAACAAAGTTGAGCATATATAACAGCTGACAAACTGTGCGCAAAGAATAGCATGTGAGGTTATGTGAAAAGGAAACTCAATAGCTTTGTGTCAACTTTTTTATTTCTCTTAACTGTTCCAAATCAATTGCTTGTACTCAATATTCTATTTCCTGAACATATCATTTTCATTTCTATCTGTAGATCGCAATTAGGGTTTCATCATAACATCCAATGCCATCACAGCATCGATGTCCGACACCGTCACAACATCAATGTTTCAAAACCATTTGAAAATCAATATTTGACGCCGGCAACTTCAACCCCCGCAATTACGCCGCTGCATTGTCTCAACATTTCATATTTGACCAACATAATCTCAACATAGATGATCGATGCTATTTCTACATCGACACTTGATGATTGACTCTTAACAATATTGTCCTCTCCCCTATCGACGCTTGAAACATGACATCGACGTTCAATTCTCAACATCTTGATATTAATCATTTAAAGTACAAATATTATGTTGATAACCAACAACACCAAATTTGACTTAATTCGAGCCCAAATGAGTCCAAATCAAAGACTCGAAACACATTTGGAATGTTCAAACTATAATTTGGATTACCAAACAGTTTCCAAATGTGACATACTTATAGTCGAATCGAGCAGCTCAACGAGATGATTCAACAAGCTAAAGATCGTCAATTTCTAATATCATTAAGACATTCAAATGTCCAATAAATAGTCCATAATCAATGGATTCAACATCAATTGTCCATTCAAACCATTCACAATTTACCTTTGATCTTTCTCATATTTACTAGCAATGTCACTCTCAGAAAATAATAAATAGAACCCTCATTTCTGATGACAGGAGACCTAAGCAAGGAAGCAAAGAAGGAAAGGAAGAGCACTCTTGCTACTAGACTCCTCAACCACCGTTGAACTTTCTCCCAGCCACCAATTATCGCCAGATTTTTGCTCGACCACTGACTGATGTCAGACTTTTGCTTGACAATCAACTGACTTCGAACTTCCGCCTGACTGTCAATTGAAGTCGGATTTTCGTCCGACCACCGAACATCGTCAGATTTCCAATCTCCACTTGTAACTACATTTCAACCCAACGGTTGATTATTATAATCTGATCGTCTTCAATTTCAACGAGCCAGTCACTTGTAATCTAGTCAAACACTAGTGTAATCATTTCAACTGGGCCAAGCCCAGTGATTTTTCCTTTTTAAAGGGTTTTTCACATAAAAATTCCAATGTACATTTTTTCTTCTGTTTGTTTGCTGGATATCAATACAATACTAAGACAACAAAATCTAAATCTACCGCCGCATATATTCTAGCCCACAACAAGGTTTAATTTAGGTTGAAACATTAATGGCATCTTTCTCTCACCATATGAAATAATCATCTCATTTTAGGTTTAGATTATAATCATAAAATTGAATTCATTTTTGTAATGGATGAACTTGTAAGTATGGACTAAGTGCACTTACCATATAGAACTGTTTTGTACATCTTCCTATTGCAGAGAGAACTTGGCTCTAATAGCCTAAAATATAAAATGAGTAGAACATGATAACATCAAAGAGAAGAGAAGTATGAAGGAAAATATACAATTTGTATTCATTGTATTATGTCACACTACAACATATAATTTATGGGAAAGACATAAAACCTTTTTTTGGAACATAATGAAACAATAAATAATTAGAGGGAATAAAAAATGTTAGAATATCCTGATGAAAAATATATCATCACAGGCTTCTAATGTAACAACTCAAACTCTTAACTATCAAGATATTATCCGTTTTAGTCTAAGGCCTCATGATTTTGCATGTTGATATAACTTCCCAGTATATCACATATCCTAGTATTGCTCCAGGATGAGCAATGCATACTTTCTTAGTGAAATTTCAACCATTACATCAAAAAGTGCATTGAAGTTTAAGAGGTTAGCTTCTTTTACTTAAATGATTTAACAATCTTCCCCATTTAAGTAACCAACTTCCTCGTCAATATTTTTATCCTAGAATCATTCACCAGGCAGATAAGATTCTAGAGATGACCCCTATAAGTTTAAGTTGTGGCTCCCGTAATGTAGCATTTTGTCTAAAACATAGTTCAAGAGATGACTCTCATGACGTAGCAATTTGTCTTTTATGACACTTAGTTCTCATCTTTTGGTTGGTGTATTGCTCTGATATCATTTGTAATAGCTCAAACTCTCAACTATCAAAATATTATCCGCTTTGGCCTAATGGTCTCATGGTTTTGCCCTGTTGGTGTAACTTCCTAATAAGCCACCCATTCCAAAATTGCTCCGGGATGAGCACACTAAACTGCGGAGTTTCTTAATAAAATTCCAACCATTACACCAAAAAGCGCCTCAAGGTTTAAGAGTTTGACTTCTTTTACTTAAGGTGTTTCACATCTTAGCTCTAAGTTTTGTGTTGAAATGAGCACAATTTAATATATTACAAATAACAACAATCTTAGGTTTCAATTGTCACAAATTACTTATTGTTTTCTAAAATAGTTTTAGCATCAAAATTTTTTGAACTAAAATTTTTTTACTAAAAAGTTGTTTTAGAAAGCAGCAAGATAACTGTCTCAAATGAAGTCTTAGGTAAATCTAAGGACTTTGAAGTCCACCTTGATGTATTATGTATACGAACATTCTATCATAAATTTGAAAAAAAAAAACTCTTATTAGCCTATTGAACCCAAAAAAGAGAAAATAAGGATATATGGTTGGGAATATAAACCCTTCTATTTTGGTTAAGGAATAAAACAAAAATTAAGATCTAGCATTTATTTGGACACTAATTGACCAAATATAGCAACAACGATGAATGAGAAAAAATATCATCAATTTGGGCCCGAATTGTTGGTAGTTGTTCAATAAGAATTAGGATGTTAATCCTAATTAAATATCCCAAGGCTAACCAAGAGGGGGGGGGGGGGGGGTGAATTGGTAATTAAAAATTTTAACCCTCTTTGAAAATTTAATGGAAATAAAGCTTTAGTTTGTGAATTTTTCTAGAAAACTTTTTCAAGAACAAAGTTTTAAACACAAAAAGTAAATAAGCAACGGAAAATAAATGACACCAGATTTATAGTGGTTCGGTCAAAACCAAACCTACATCCACTCCCCAGAGGCACCCTCTGAGTATTGCACTAATACCAATAGTGACTCTCCATTAGCACCCACAGCAAGGCAGAGAAGCCTTTACAAACTCTTTTCACCACTACCCGGTGCGGCAGAGAACCGTTCATCTTTTCACACTCCCCCGATATCGGCAGAAAACCGTTCGTCCTTTCACACTATTCCAGTGTTGACAGAGTACCGTCGTCCTTTCACACCCTCCAAGTATAGGCAGAGAACCCTTTGTCCTTTCACTCCCACGATGTCGGCAGAGAACCGTTCGTCCTTTCACACTAATCTCAGTGTTGGCAGAGTACCGTCGTCCTTTCACACACTCCAAGTGTAGGAAGAGAACCCTTCGTCCTTTCACACTCTCCTAGTGTGGGTAGAGAACCCTCGGCTGTTCACACTTTCCAAGTGTCAGCAGAGAACTAGATCTTCTTCCAAGATCTTCTTCACAAGTCCAATCTAAAAGAAAAGAGAGAAGATTGAAGTAATTTCAAACTTGAAAGTGGAAACACTTACCCTTAAGTACCAAGTGAAACCTTCACGCTCCAATGGCAAGAAATCTCTCTTAATTGCTCTCTCACACTCTCTCCTTGACTCTCTTCTCAATAGGCATGAAGATCAATGACCAAGAAGTATTATTTGCAGTTTAGAATAGCCTATTTATAGAAGAGACAAGCAAATCCATCTAAAAATGGCAGATTTTAAGTTATCATGTACAAGATCGTCCCGTACGATCGAAAATCGTCCCGGACGATTTTACTTAAAAGCATTGAAACGAACCTGTTTGTATATGTGTACGAAATGATTTTGTACAAGCTGATCGTCCCGCACGAACCAAGTTCGTCCGGTACGAACGGTTATAACAAGGTTTGTTCCAAAAACTGTAGAACAAATATATAAAAATTGTCCTAAGTCGGTTATATTATCTGGACGAAATTCTTACAGAGAGAAAATCATCTTGTACGATAATTAATTTCGTCTGGATGACATTCTTACAGAGAGCAAATCGTCCTATACGATAATTAATTTCGTTTGGACGAAATTCTTACAGAGAGCAAATCGTCTTGTACGATAATTAATTTTGTCCCGGACGAATAGGACTTAGAAAATTTTTCTATCCAGTTCCTATTCGTTCCATGTGATCTTAATAGGAAATAACTGTCTGATCGTCCCGTACGAACTAATATCATCCAGTACGATCAATATAAAATTTATATGATCTCCTTATGTGTGTGTGTATATTTTTATTCACTCAATTACAATTACTCCCTCTCAATTAAAATGACATTTTTAAACTTTAAATTCAAAAGAATTTCTTGCTGAATTTGATTTGAAGTCTTCATGTTTGAGAGTTTGATTCACCTGAAATGTTAGTACACAGAACAACAAATACAAAACTTCTAAAAAATTGTTAGGAGATAACTACACAAAGAACAATAATATTTGGAATCATCAAAACTATACAAGTTGCAAGAATGTAAAACATGCAAATAGCAATGACGCCGGAGCGTCCTCTGTTCTCAAATATTCTTCCTTTCTGTTAATTCTGTTTCTTGAATTACTGCTTACTTGTATAGCCTTAGCTGTAGCCTTATTCTTACCCGCTTGTATAAATAAAAGCTAATGAAATAAAGAAGGCAGAGAGGTTTATCAAATATTTTCTTCCTTGATTACTCAGGTTATTATCTTGGCTGTATCCTGAACTTTGTTGTTCAGGTGGTGCGTGTAATAGCTTTCTGTATCCTGAATCTTCTAATTCAGGTGGTGGTTCCCTATTCTTGGCGCCGTGCTGCTCTCGACGATTCAACGTCGACTGAGACGGTACATTCGGAGCTTAGATTGTCTAGAGATTCCAAGGCGGAGTCAGATTGGTATCAGAGCTCAGCAAGATGCCGCCTAGGAGAAATCAACAAAGACCGGTCCAAGATATCCTCGTTGAGGATCTCCAACGAGAGATCCAACAGCTTCAACAAAAATTGGCAATGTTCGAACAAAAAGAAGCATCAGATCATCAAGAAGGTGATGACGAGTTCAATCCGTTTCACGAAGACCAAATCAGCGACGAAGATAGAGGTAAACACTATCAAAACTTCGTCAGACGTGGAAGACGGGATGAGTGTGGAGTCAAAGTTGATTTGCCTGAATTTGATGGTCGGTTGGATCCCGACGAGTTCTTGAATTGGCTACACACCGTCGAACGCATTATTGAGTTTAAAGAAGTAAGTCCTGACCGCATTGTTAAACTCGTGGCCATCAAGCTCAAAAAGAATGCATCTCTTTGGTGGGAAAATATCAAAAGAACAAGAAGTAGAGAAGGCCGAAGTAAAATTATTGAATGGGCCAAGATGAAGAAGGAGCTGCAACGAAAATACCTACCGGACCATTATAAACACGACCTCTTCTTGAAATTTCACCGAATCCAACAAAATCAACTTACTGTTGAAGAATATGTCGCGGAATTCGAACAATTATCTCTCAAATGCGACCTTATGGAACCAGAGGAGAATACAATTGTGAGGTTCTTGGGTGGGCTGAACACATCTATCGCAAATACTGTCCAGCTACAACCTTACTGGACATTGCAAGATGTTATTAGCCTGGCCCTCAAAGTAGAGAAGCAGCAGCGCACGGGACGACAAGTGGCGACTCGAGTTTTCCATCGAGAACTAGCAGAAGAGAAAGCTGAACCCAAAAAGAGTGTGGCAACTACTGCCTCATTCAACAAGGAAGTTGGGAGTCAAGCAAGTAGCAGTCGAGGCCAAGCAAGTACAGCGGGGTTTCCCGCCCGGAAGTGTTTCAAATGCCAAGGATTCGGCCACATAGCTTCCGGTTGTCCCAATCGCAGAGTCGTCACGTTGATGGAGGAACGAGATCAAGAAGTTCAAGAATTAGTTGAACCCGAAGTAGATGATCCGGGTGATGGTCAGCCGTCCACAACCATTATTCCTCCAGACGAAGGCCCACTGCTCGTCCTTCGTCGACTATTAAACTCTCACAAGGAAGAACCTATGCAGCGGCATAATATTTTTAGAACTCGGTGCACGGTGGGTGGCCGAGTTTGCCAATTAATTATTGATAGTGGAAGTTGTGAAAACGTGGTCTCCACGGTCTTGATCGAGCGATTGAAGCTACCCACAGAAGAACACCCATCTCCATACAAATTAGCTTGGATTCAGAAAGGAAATGAAGTGGAGGTCTCAAAACGCTGTTTAGTTAACTTCTCAATTGGGAAGTATGAAGAGCAAGTTTGGTGTGATGTCGTCCCAATGGACGCATGTCACCTGCTGTTGGGCCGACCGTGGCAGTATGATCGCAAATCGATCCATGACGGGGCTGCAAATACCTATTCCCTGTGGCATGAAGATGAACAAATTACACTGGTTCCATTGGATAGTGGTATGGCTGAATCCAAAATCAATTTAAGCCTTGTGAAGCATTCTCTGTTCGTGAAAGAATTACATGAAGCGGCTGGTGGTTATGTAATGCTCATGATGGAGGCCAATGAAACTGTGTCAGAACTGCATGAAGACGTTCATCCACTGCTAGAAGAGTTCCGAGATATAATTACTGATGAAATACCTGCCGGATTACCACCGCAGCGAGAAGTCCAGCACGCTATTGATCTTGTTCCGGGGGCTACTCTTCCTAATCGGCCACATTACCGACTCCGTCCAGACGAGCATGAAGAATTAAAGCGTCAAATAGAGGGGCTCATGTCCAAAGGGTTGGTCCGACCAAGTGTCAGCCCATGCGCGGTGCCGGCGCTCCTCGTGCCAAAGAAAGACGGAACCTACCGAATGTGCATTGACAGTCGAGCTGTCAATAAAATTATGATTAAATATCGGTTCCCCATTCCTCGCCTCGATGATATATTCGATCAACTTCATGGCGCTAAGTTTTTTTCAAAAATCGATCTCCGGAGCGGCTACCACCAAATCCGTATGCGCCCGGGAGACGAGTGGAAAACGGCATTCAAAACGCGAGACGGCCTCTACGAGTGGACGGTAATGCCATTCGGGTTATCAAATGCTCCAAGCACATTTATGCGGCTTATGAATCATGTTTTCCAGCCATTTTTATGCCAATTTGTCGTAGTATATTTCGACGACATCCTTATATATAGTGGTAATCAAGAGGAGCACTTGCAGCATCTACACCAAGTTTTTTTTGTTCTCAGGGCTCAAAAATTATTCATAAACTTACCAAAATGCCAGTTTCTTGTTTCACGAATTTCCTTTTTAGGATATGTTATTTCAGATACAGGGATTGAAGCTGATCCAATAAAAATTGAAGCCATTGTCAATTGGCCAGTTCCTCAATCCTTCACCGACGTTCGAAGGTTTCATGGACTTGCATCTTTTTACAGGCGTTTTATACGCAACTTCAGTACCGTCGCCGCTCCCATCACCGAAGTCCTGCGGGGAGAACAATTTGCGTGGAATAACACCGCTCAATCCAGCTTCGAATTATTGAAGCGTGTGATTGCAGAAGCCCCCGTGCTGGCACTACCGAACTTCAACCAAGTCTTCGAAGTCGAGTGCGATGCCTCCAATGTGGGTATCGGGGCTGTCTTGAGTCAAGGTGGACATCCTCTTGCTTTCTTTAGCGAGAAGTTGAATGACTCACGACGAAAATATTCAACATACGACAAGGAGTTTTATGCCGTCGTACGAGCGTTACACCATTGGAGTCACTACCTTCTGCCCAGCGAATTTACCTTGTTCTCGGATCATGAAGCATTGAGGTACCTTCAAAGCCAAAAGAAATTAAAAAGCCGGCATGCATCTTGGGTTGAGTCGATTGCTGCTTATCATTTCGTTCTCAAATACAAGGCCGGACAACATAATACTGTAGCTGACGCCTTAAGCCGACGACATTTGCTTCTACAGGTGCTACAATCGAAGGTTGTTGGGTTTGAAGTCCTAAAAGAACTCTATAAAAATGATGCAGATTTTCAAAATATATGGACAAGATGCCAAGCAGGACCTCAGCAGCTATTTCATATGAAAGAAGGATATCTGTTTCGAGGTAATCAATTGTGTATACCTCAAAATTCCCTCAGATTGGAACTCCTCACCGAATGTCATGCGGGCGGTCTTGCTGGCCATTTTGGCAGAGATAAGACGCTCTCCATGCTGGCTGAGAACTTCTTCTGGCCTACTATGAGGCGGGACGTCGAACGATACTTACGTAGCTGCCGTGTTTGCCGGATTGCAAAGACACAAGGCACTAACGCCGGATTATACATGCCACTGCCAGTGCCTGAAGCTCCTTGGCTCGACATCAGTATTGATTTCGTTCTAGGATTACCGAGAACACAGCGAAACAAAGATTCGATCATGGTGGTGGTTGATCGCTTTTCAAAAATGGTGCATTTCGTTCCCTGCACAAAGACATTAGACGCTACTCATATTGCTGATCTATACTTCCGGGAGATAGTTCGACTACATGGTATTCCAAGAACAATTACATCGGATCGAGATGTAAAATTTTTAAGTCACTTTTGGAAGACGCTTTGGAGTAAGCTCGGGACGCGACTGCACTTCAGCTCCGCCGCCCACCCGCAGATTGACGGACAAACCGAAACTGTGAATCGCAGTTTAGGAAACCTGTTGCGGTGTTTCGTTGGTAAAAACATCCGACAATGGGACTTAATATTACCGCAAATTGAATTTGCTTTTAATTGGTCGCCAAATCAAGCTACAAGCCGTAGTCCGTTCGAGGTTGCTTATGGTTGTAATCCCATTATGCCTATTGATTTAATTCCAATAGCTTCACCCGTTTCTTTCAGCTCAGATGGATCAAAGCGAGGGGAGGAGATTCAGAAATTACACAAACAGGTCAAAGAAGCAATTACTAAGCAGAACCTTAAATATCAGGCTAAGGCCAACAAAACGCGAAAGAAAGTTTTGTTCAAAGAAGGAGATTTCGTATGGATAAGGCTGCGCAAGGAACGGTTCCCTCCGGGAGCATTTGGAAAATTGAAACCTCGAGCGGATGGTCCCTTCCGAATTAAAAAGAAGATCAACGACAATGCATATCAAATCGATTTACCAGGAGATTATCAAGTATCTGCCACTTTTAATGTGGCGGACCTTACGCCCTTTTATGAGGAAGAAGTTCTTCCTACTCCGGGGGAATGACGCCGAAGCGTCCTCTGTTCTCAAATATTCTTCCTTTCTGTTAATTCTGTTTCTTGAATTACTGCTTACTTGTATAGCCTTAGCTGTAGCCTTATTCTTACCCGCTTGTATAAATAAAAGCTAATGAAATAAAGAAGGCAGAGAGGTTTATCAAATATTTTCTTCCTTGATTACTCAGGTTATTATCTTGGCTGTATCCTGAACTTTGTTGTTCAGGTGGTGCGTGTAATAGCTTTATGTATCCTGAATCTTCTAATTCAGGTGGTGGTTCCCTGTTCTTGGCGCCGTGCTGCTCTCGACGATTCAACGTCGACTGAGACGGTACATTCGGAGCTTAGATTGTCTAGAGATTCCAAGGCGGAGTCAAGCAACTTTTTGATGATGGCAAAATAATTATTGTTTGTAGGATTCCAAATTTTAATAATCTCCTAAACTCCTCCTGAATTGATGAATACATAAAATTAAGGAGGAATTTTGAACTAAAGATCACAATTTTTTATTTTCAAAATTTTTATAACAAACAAACAAAACAAAACAAAAAATACAAGACTGACAACACAAAAATACAAGAACACAAAACAAACAAAATAAAAACACAAAATAAAAATACAAACAAATAATTTCTCCCCCTTTTTTACAACAACAAAAAGTGAAGAAGAAATATATGTAATCATATGAAATTCATTTGCTAATTTAATCTTGAAAGTGATTGATATAAGGTATGCAAATAAAATTAAAAATATTAGGCAAATCATATAAATTCATAGAATTTAAAGTGTGATATAACATTGTAACTAAGAAGAATTTATCAAAGACATGATTCAATTTAGACATTGAGATAAAAAAAATCATTGCAAGAAAGATGCATTAAAAATTTTATATTTCAAATTTTAATAAAAATATAAATGAACATAAGATTAATTTGAATTAAGATATTAAAAGAATCTGAAAAGAAGAAAACTACCACATGTGGCGCTTTGCGCATCTTTTTCAAATTTTTGGCACATTTTTGTGCATCTTTTTACATTGGGCTTATTTTGTGCATTTTTTTCACATTTGCGAACCTTTGCGCATTCCTTTTGATTTTTTTTACATTTGTACAATTTTCAAGAGTAATTGAATTCTTTCAAAAAATAATAATCTAAAATTTTAAACTTTTCTAAGTGCATATATATGATTTGAAAAAAGAAATACAAAATAAGAAAATATCTAGATTGCAATAATAATATTAAATATAATGTAGTCTAAATGAAAAACATGAAATTAAAAATTCTAATTAAAACAAGTTATAAATATAATTTAAATTTAGAAAGACTAGATTTTCTAATGGAATTAATTTCAATTTATAATCTAATTTTAGGCACAATTAAGATTAAAAAGACTAATGAAATTCATAAATATTAAACACATTTCAAAAACAATTCAAATCTAAATCAAACACAATAAATATTGGTATTAATAAAAAGATTACAATATCAATACTAATACAAAAGGAAAATACACTGAACTTTCAAACAAACATAACTAAAACAAAGATTGATACATGAAACATCTAGAAAATCAAATCCCAAATTTCTATTCTTCTGAAGGAGGAGGAGGAGGAACACCACCAAAGAAGTTGAAGTAGGAATTTATTAATATAACATTAGTATTAATTTCATGAACTTTATTTCTTATATTACCAATGTCCTGTTGATGCTGCTGAAGTTGAGCATCAATTTGATCAAATAATTGATCAAAATGAGTCTCAAGTATATCAAATCTCTCAATCAAATTCTGATAATTTGGTTGAGGTGCAGATGTTTGTGCTCATTCTTCTTCTTCTTCAGAATCACTGGCATGTGATTTCCCTTTGTCCTCCTTGATGATCGCTCTAAAAGAAGCATCGTTGTAGTAGAGCGGCTCTTCATACTCTTCATCAGGATGCACTAGATTGTATTTCTTTTCCAAGATAAACGTAACTAAATGACCTAATGCAATATTTCTTTTTCTTTTCTGACCAGCATGCCTAATTTTGGAAAGCCCATAAAGATAGTTTAAGATAAGTTGGGCTTCATCAATAGGTTGATTTTCCATAATAAAAAAAGTCACAATAGAAAGGAGTGGAGTAATGTTGATTCTATCACCAGCTTTTGGACTAATAGAAGATCTAAGAATGTGCTGGATGATTCGAGCATTTTTGGTCAGTCCAGAAATTCTAGCAATATGATAATCTAGGCTATTTCCTCTAATCACCCTATTGATTTCAAACCACTTGAAGGTGTTATTGTTCATAAGGGCGTGGGCTCTAAAACCTTCAGTTCTTAAGTTGAGAAAAGCACCTAAGTCATGATTTGTGATTTCAACCTTTTGTTTAAAAATAAAAGAACTGACAGAAGAGTGGTCGGAGTTGAAACTCATATTTGCTAGGAAGTAAAGGAAGGTTTGTTTGTTGTAGAGGTGGATAAGAGTTAGGATAAATTCAAACCGAGTTGAAGCAAAAAGATGCATTACCTTGAAGTTTATCTCACTCTGGATCAGAATGCGAGATGGAGTGATTTTTGCAGAGGCAAATCGAGGAAAAGATTCCTCATTTACTTTTGAAAGAAAGTTCTCGGAAGGATTTCTATGGGTTTTCTTTGCTAAAACCTTTTGACGCTTGCTAGAGGAGGCCATTGTTGATCTAGAAACCGAAAGGGATTGAAAGAGATGTTTGGAAGTGTGATTGTTGAGTTAGAAAGCCATTTTATTTAAAGAAAACTATACGTTCATCCTGGACGAAAAATGTTTGTACAGACGATCAAATTCGTCCAAAATGTAATGGTTTTTCGTAATCAACACAACTTACGATATGTCCTTTCGTACAGACCTTTGACTTGACCGATCGTACAGACGATCCATGTTCGTCCAGACGATCACACATGTGATCGTTTTAATGACAGTTTTAAAACTGTCACCTACATTGAACCTCCATGTTTTTTGTCCAGAAGAACTCCAGGTTCGTACAGACGAAGTTCATTAAAAACTACCTTATCCACTCACTCGTTTTCTCATTTTTCTGCACAGTTACTAAAAAATTTCGTCCCGGACGATCTGAGGATCGTATAGACGAACTTAAAAACTGAAAAAATTGCACGAATAATTTTTTAAAATCTGACAGTTTCACGCATTCCAACACATCATCCCGTACGACAATTTTTCATCCCGGACGATCTGCTTTCAAAATTTTTATTTTTGTATTTTTATCAAAGCAAATAAAAATAAACACACAAAACAAAATGAACAACGAAAAAGTACAGACTCTAAATAAAAATTCACTAAAAAACAAAAAAAAAATCACAAAATCACATAAAAACAAACTATGAAAAACAAAACATCAATGTTGCAAAAATATTTTTATTTAAGCAATTAAATCAATCACACCAAGCCTTGTTCTTAATGTACTGAAAGTATCAAAGGCTAAAGGTTTTGTAAAAATGTCTGCAAGTTGATTTTCAGTAGAAACATGTGTAAGTTCAATTTCACCTTTTGAAATATGATCCCTTATGAAATGATGCCTTATGTCTATATGTTTGGTTCTTGAATGTTGAATAGGATTTTTAGAAATGCAAATAGCACTAGTGTTATCACAATAAATTGGAATAGTGCTTATTATTAATCCTAAGTCAATCAACTGTTGTTTCAACCAAAGTACTTGTGCCACACAACTTTCTAATGCAATGTATTCAGCTTATGCAGTAGATAAGGCAATTGAGTTTTGTTTTCTACTGAACCAAGACACTAAAGAATTTTCTATAAATTGATATGTTCCAGAAATATTTTTTCTATCCACCCTACAACCTGCAAAGTCAGAATCAGAATAATCAATTATTTCAAAGGAAGTACTAAACTTAGAATACCAAATTCCTAAGTTTTGAGTTCCTAACAGATATCTTGAAATCCTTTTCACTGCTGTCAAATGTGATTCTTTTGGATCTGATTGAAATTTAGCACACAAGCAAACACTAAACATGATATCGGGTCGGCTAACAGTCAAGTAAAGTAAAGATCCAATTATCGCTCTAAATTTCTTTTGATCAACAGATTTTTCCTTAGGGTCCTTATCCAACTGAACTGAGGAACTCATTGGTGTACTAACATGTTTAGTATTGTCCATTTTATACTTTTTGAGGATGTCCTTAAGATATTTAGATTGACTAAGAAAAGTACATTCCTCATTTTGCTTAATGCTAAAGCCTAGAAAGTAACTTAAATCTCTCATTAAACTCATTTCAAATTCATTACTCATTATTTTAGAAAATTCATCACAAAGATTTTTATTTGAAGATCTAAATATGATATCATCCACATAAATTTGAACAATGAGTATGTCTTTTCCAAATTTTTTAAAAAAGAGTGTTGTATCTACACTTTCTTTTTCAAATGATCTTTTAAGTAAGAAAGTGCTCAACCTCTCATACCAAGCCCTAGGTGCCTATTTCAATCTATATAATGCATTTTTTAACTTAAAAACATGATTTGGGTATTTAGAATTTTCAAATCCAGGTGGTTATTCTACATAAACATTTTCTTTTATTACCCCATTTAAAAAGGCACTCTTAACATTCATTTGAAATAATTTAAATCCTTTAAAACAGGCAAAGGCTAACAAAACCCTAATTGCTTCAAGTCTAGCTACAGGGGCAAAGTCTCTTCAAAATCAATCCCTTCAATTTGATTATACCCCTTAGCAACTAATCTAGCCTTATTCCTAATGACTACTCTTGGGTCATTCATTTTATTTTTGAATACCCACTTAGTTCCAACTACACTTTGATCCTTTGGCCTTGATGTTAATTCCCAAACTTTATTTCTTACAAATTGATTCAACTCTTCCTGCATGGCCAAAATCAAAAATTCATCCAATAATGCTTGATCAATATTAGTGGGTTCAATTATTGAAATGAAGGCTGAATGATTGACTTCTTTGCTTAATCCATACCTAGTCCTTACACCCTCACTAGGTTCTCCAATTATCAACTCCTTTGGGTGGTTTTTAAAAAATCTTAAATATCTAGGCAAAGGGTTTTCTATTTCCAAATTTTCTTCCAAATTTATCTTTTCAATCTTTTGGGAGTTATCCTCAATCTCATCTTCTTCAATTTTTGCCTTTTCAAAATTTCCAATTTCATCAAAAACAACATGTGTGGTCTCTTCAATTTTCAAAGTTCTTTTATTGAACACTCTAAAAGATTTTCCAACACTTGAGTATCCAACAAAAATTCCCTCATCTGATTTTGGATTAAATTTTCTTAAGGCAAAATTTTTATTATTATGAATGAACACCTTGCATCCAAAAATATGCAAATGACTCAAATTTGATGTTATACCTTTTAACAATTCATAGGGTGTTTTATTTAATTTTGATCTCACATTCATCCTGTTCAGAACATAACATGCAGCGCTAACCGCCTCAGCCCAAAAATATTTTGGAAGTGAATATTCTGCTAACATTGCTCGGGCGGCTTCTATTAATGTTCTGTTTTTCCTTTCGACTACCCCATTCTGTTGAGGGGTTCTAGGTGCAGAAAAGTTGTGATCTATTCCATTTTCCTTACAAAAGTTTTCAAATTTTTCATTTTCAAATTTTCCTCCATGATCACTTTGTATATTTATGATTTCACACCCAAGTTTTCTTTGAATCAAGTTGCAAAGTTTCTAAATTCCTCAAATGATTCACTTTTATGAAATATAAATCTAACCCAAGTGAATCTAGTGTAATAATCCACAATCACAAATCCATATACCTTTCCTCCTAGACTTACTGTTCCAACTGGTCCAAAAAGATCCATATGCAAAATTTCCAAAAGTTTACTTGTTCTAAGATCCTTATTGGTTTGAAAAGAGGACTCCACTTGTTTACCTAATTGACATGCATCACAAAGGTGGTCCTTAGTAATGTCTAGTTTTGGTATTCCTCTCACTAATTCTTTTTGGGTAATCCTCCTAAAATTTTTCATGCTAGAGTGACAAAGTCTCCTATGCCAAAGTTATGACTCATCAGATATAGTTTTCAAACAAAAAGCAGTAGGAGTATGAAAGCAATTCAAATCTAGCATATAGACATTGTTTACCATTTTTCCATTTAAAACATCTTTACTATTAAGACTTAATATGCAGCTGGTAGGAAAAAATTTGACACAATACCCTTTATTACATAGCTGACTAATACTTAACAAGTTATGCTTTAAGCCTTCTACCAATAGCACATTTTCAATGAAAAAATTCTTAATATTACCAATTATACCTGACCCAATCACCTTCCTTGTGGTGTTATCTCCAAGTGTAACCTTGCCTCCACTCCTGGCTTCTAGCAAAATGAATTGTGTAGAATCTTCAGTCATATGCTTTGAACATCCGCTATCCAGGTACCATATGCTCTCACGAGGCCTTGTGTGAGAGCCATCCTCTTCTTGATCTGAATGATCAAGTATATCGGCCATTAAGCATAAATTAGTGAATTCCTCTTCTTTTTCTGTCTCCGATGAATCTGAAGCTGAGTCCGCCCAAAAAGCTCTTTGGAACTTCTTTTTGCCCTTTTTCACAAATGGTTTCTCCTCTACTTTCTTCTTGCTAGGATTTACTTTGAGTAATGGGCATTCAGTCTTTATATGTTCAGGTTTCCTGCATTCATAGCAAATAACTTCATTAGAAAATTTTGCATTTCTATTGAACTTACCTTTATTCCGTTATTGGCATCTCTTTTGTTTTCTCTTCAAAAAGTTTTTGAATTGTCTAGTCATTAAAGCAATGTCATCTTCATCATCAGGTTGTGAATTTTCATTTTCAGACTCTTCCACATTCAATGATATATTCTTCTCCTTTCGTGGTTCACCTGCATCATTCTTTCTTTGGCTAACTCCTTGCTCGTAAGCAATTAGCGATCCAAGAAGATTGTCAATGGAATATATGTTTAGATCTTTAGACTCTGTAATTGCAGTAATTTTAGCATCATAAGTAGTAGGCAAACATCACAAAATTTTATTAACCATTTCAGCATTAGTTAATTCTCTACCTAAAGCATGCAAAGAGGTGACAATTTGTGTGAATCTCGTGTACATTTCAGAAATTGATTCATTTGGTTTCATGCGAAACAGTTCATAATCATGCAACAAAATATTAAGTTTAGATTGTTTAACCTCATTAGTCCCCTCATATGTTATATAAAGTCTATCCCATATGTCCTTTTCACTTTTGCAAGTAGAAACTCACATGTAATCTTTTGATTTTAAAGCACAAAAGAAACTATTCAAGCATTTAGCATTAAGTTGTGCTAAGTCACGTTCTTCTACAGTCCATTCAGTAATAGGTGTTTCAACTCTTACTCCATCAACTAATCTAGTTAGTTTTGTATACCCTTCATGAACTAAAATCCAAATGCGATAATCAATTGACTGTAAAAATGTAGGCATGCATGTTTTCCAAAAATTAAAAGGAATGTTTTCAAACAGTCGAGGTCAAGTAATAGAATAACCCTCAGGTGTATTTTTGTTTTCAAATGTAGTCATCTACGTTAATCAAAAAGTAGTCTAAACTTATAATTTTAAAACAAAGCTCTGATACCACTTGTTGGTAGTTGTTCAAAAAGAATTAGGATGTTAATCCTAATTAAATATCCCAAGGCTAACCAAGAGGGGGGGGGGGGGTGAATTGGTAATTAAAAATTTTAACCCTCTTTGAAAATTTAATGGAAACAAAACTTTAGTTTGTGAATTTTTTTAGAAAACTTTTTTAACCACAAAGTTTTAAACACAAAGAGTAAATAAGCAGCGGAAAATAAATGACACCAGATTTATAGTGGTTCGGTCAAAACCAGACCTACATCAACTCCCAGAGGCACCCTCTAAGTATTGCACTAATACCAATAGTGACTCTCCTTTAGCACCCACAACAAGGCGGAGAAGCCTTTACAAACTCTTTTCACCACTACCCGGTGCGGCAGAGAACCGTTCGTCCTTTCACACTCCCCCGATGTCGGCTGAGAACCGTTCGTCCTTTCACACTATTCCCAGTGTTGGCAGAGTACCGTCGTACTTTCACACCCTCTAAGTGTAGGCAGAGAACCCTTCGTCCTTTCACTCCCCCGATGTCGGCAGAGAACCGTTCATCCTTTCACACTATTCCTAGTGTTGGCAGAGTACCATCGTCCTTTCACACCCTCCCAGTGTAGGCAGAGAACCCTTCGTCCTTTCACACTATCCTAGTGTGGGCAGAGAATCCTTGGCTGTTCATATTTTCCAAGTGTCGGCAGAGAACCGGATCTTCTTCCAAGATCTTCTTCACAAGTCCAATCTAAAAGAAAAGAGAGAAGAGTGAAGTAATTTCAAACTTGAAAGTGGAAACACTTACCCTTAAGTACCAAGTGAAACCTTCATGCTCAAATGGTAAGAAATCTCCTTCAATTGCTCTCTCACACTCTCTCCTTGACTCTCTTCTCAATAGGCACGAAGATCAATGACCAAGAAGTATTATTTGTAGTTTAGAATAGCCTATTTATAGAAGAGACAAGAAAAACCATCTAAAAATGGTAGATTTCAAGTTATCATGTACAAGATCGTCCCGTACGATCCAAAATCATCCCGGACGATTTTACTTAAAAGCCTTGAAACGAACCTGTTTGTATATGTGTACGAAATGATTTTGTACGAAATGATTTTGTAATACATGTATGTAAGTGAAATACAATGTGAAGTAAGGTGTGTAAAAAAAAACAAATGCATGCATGACATTCAGAGTATAGAAAAAGTAAATAAACATCCTAAGGGTACCCTCCAGGCAAGGTACCCACACAGCAAACCATCATAGCATGCCCACTTCATGTGGGAAAACAACAATGCCCAATGGCATGAGTAAATGGCCTACTCTACAGGCCTAAATGAACTTAATGGTCTCTATAGCTCATAGAAGGTGGGGGGTATCATACCCAAAACCAGAAAAAGACCAAAAATTCTAACGATGCCCACTTCGTGTGGGAAAATAACGATGCCCAATGGCATAAATAGGCTGCCTACTCTACAGGCCTAAATGACCCTAATGATCTCTAGGGCTCACAGAAGGGGGCGAGCTTTGACCTATAGGGTCAAAGCTTTGTTAGTGAACTAACCTAAGGTTGGCTACCTAAACATACTAGAATACCTATTAACAAGAAGTGTGTGATGTGAAGCAGTTTCGATATATAATTAAAAATTTACTTTACATGTTGCAGAAATTATACGTGACTGTATGTGGCGCTGCCACTTAAAAGCTTATAAGCAAATGATGTCGCTTGATTCTTGACCATGTAAGACCCGATGTACCTCGCAAAATAAGATAAAAGAGAAAGATATATATGAGCGTAGATGCCATTCAAAAGAGAAATGCAAGTAAATAACAAAAATATAACTAACAGAAAATTAAATATAACTAACATGAAATTTAATAATTGTATTTATAGAACATGTATATGTAACAAGCATTGAATAACAAGAGAAAATATAAGCCTGACCTAGAGCTAAAAGTCGTGTCCTAACCAAACAAGTCTAAGGTATGTGTAGGCTGTGTAATTTAGGGTATGTCCTATGTAGGATTATTAGTTCAAGTTATTTGCATTTGGTTTGTTAGGGGTCAAAAGGAAGATTTTTAATTTGAGTTTAAATGTTAATATTTTTAGGATTGATTTTAGATTTTTTTTAGTGTTTAATTGATTGCCACCTTTGTTTCACACCGAGGCCGTGAGGTTTATTTCACCCTCCTTGGGGCTAACTTAATAGCCTCGTAGGCCTGGGTTATCTAGTAGCAACCAATTTTTATTGGATTGATTAGTTGGTTGCAAATTAAAAGAAAATGTGGATTGAATGATTTATTATAAATTAAGGGATTAAATTAGTTGAGTTTGCTATCAACTGGTTCGTGGCGTTGTGTCACCAGGCTCGAGGAACCAGGTCTCCTTAGGACACTTAGCCCCGCAGCCTGGAATAGTCCATCCTAAAAACCAAGTTGATATAGTTGCATTAACAGATTTGTTGATTGGTTTTAAAAGATTAGTTTAAGGTTTGATTAGGAATTAGGTGAATTAGTAGATTTGGGTTTTAGAAGATTTTTAGTTTAATGAGTTTTAGCTTAGGTTTGTTTTCCTAACTCAATCTACATCTTTTAAATTTTGGATTGGTTAGAAGTTGATTAAGAAATTGGTTAGATTTAATTCAAGTGTACATTCAAGTTTTGCATTTTAATGGTTATGAAATATTAATTATGGTTAGAATAAAAATTAAGTGTTTTAGTACATTTTAAAGGATTGAATTAGGGTTGATTTTCATTGGTTGATTATTAGTATATTAAGGGGAACTAAACCTAGGAGAACGTGTCACTAAGTTTATGTTTTGACGTGTCTATCCTATAGGGAGCATGCACCCTAAGTCTATGTTATCTAAAACTCAGTCTTTAATTTTTGTCCTTACGTGTCAATAAGGTTGTAGGACTAAAAGAAGTTTTATTTTCTAACCCTTCTAGACATTCATACATGTATTAATAGGTTTAGGAATCTATGCATGAAATAAGACAATAAGTAAGAAAGTAGTAAAAATGCATAAAAGAACGAAAATTACAAAATAGCAAGAAAAGAAAGAAAGAAATGAGAAGACAAAACAATAAAGGAATTTTGGCATTTTTGTTATTGGGCATGCTTCTTCAAAGCCAAGCATGTCTCTAAAACGCCCCTCGCTCCCATTCGATGTAACACGAATAGGAGAAAAGGTGTTTTGATGCCATTCAGTGTCCCCACGTTCCAAGTAAAGCACTCGAGAAATATCCGACTCAACCAAATATATTATTTCCTAAATAAAACTCGAAACGACAAAGGAAAATCAAACTCCCGAAACCAAAACTAAAACCAAAATAAGCCTTCTTCCCAACCGCCATATTTATCCAAAACTCGACTCTATGAGCAAACACAAAGAGAAGAAGAATAACTCACCTACGAAACATCACATCATTCCAAAAAGATATAGAGAACTCTCCCACGTGGAACCATCTATAAAATTTTCAATCCCAAAACGACTTAAAAAAAAAAACTTCCAAATCATACGACACATAAAATCCCTACACAAATAATCCACCCAAACTTGTTTCGACACAAAACAATCGAGTGCTCTTATATTTGGTGTGGGGTAAATTCATGAAAATCTTCTAACAAGAAGGCTTCATGAGATTCTCTATCATAAAACATTCACAAAGCACATAATAGAACTCAAGGTAAAATGATTAACAAAGCCTTTCGTAAAATTTCCAATAATATAGCAACTTATAAAACGTTCACATGAAGCAAACTCATGAAACCTTCCACCTCGAAGCACTTCCCTAAATATTGGAAATCATACTTAAACGACAACATGTATCATTTTCCAACTTAACCCCAAATCACTTTTTATTAAACTTAAAACATGCCAAAAGTCAAAAAATATATATATATATATATATATATATATATAAAATGCCACTTAGACTTTCTAACACAATTGCCAATACTGCCCTTTCATGAGATTGAGCAAGTAGGGAAGAAATGAGATTCAAGTGAATATGGAAGGACCTCAAAATCCGTCAATAACTTATAGCGAAACACATCTCCAATAACCCAACTTGTGATGTTTCAGATTCATAAAAGCATATGATAAAATTTTGCAAAGAGACTCAAATTCTTTCTAAACAATCTAGAATATTTCTCAACACAATAGTTTTATGTCAGATCGAATTCACTATTCCCATTTCAAGCTAAACATATAATCAATTTGTTAAAAGCTCAAAATCAACTACACATTATTGAAGAGTTGGCAAAAATATAAGCAAAATATATCCTCTCTTAAACTTGCAATCTCATGACACCATTCATAAATTTCTTTCCAATCACATTAACTGATGTGATTTATATATATATATATATATATATATATATATATATATATATATATATATATATATATATATATATATATATATATATATATATATATATATATATATATATATATATATATATATATATATATATATATATATATATATATATATATATAATTCAAACCAGTGAAAGGGAAACCAAAATTTAAGAATAAAATGAAAGTATTTTATCACTTGCCATAATTTCTTTTGAACTAAACATGCTTCCAACTCATTTTTATTCTCACCCAACATTCGATGCAAAAGAGATAAAAAAAGATTCAATGCAATTTCACTCTTTTTAATATCCAAGAAAATTCTTTTAGTCCATAGGAAGCAAGATTACATTCACATCCATGTGCAAACTCATATTTTGGTCGTATGAAAATTCTCTAATCTTTCCCCAAAATACCTTATGCGAGGTATGTGAATACTTGTCATGATTTCACTCCAACAGCCTTTCCAATTTCATATTTTCTAAAGATGCTTTATAGAAGGCTCATGAATGTTCATCCTAAAAAAAAATGAATACTTCCCGACACTCATCTCCAAAAATACTTAGAGCATACGATGAACAAAAATCTGCATATATTTCATTCTTGAAATAGTTCGCAGCACTAAACGAGTTAAAATATGTATTCAATCGATTCCCAAAATAGTTTGAGGCATAAAGACAGGGAAAATCTACATCTAACCCTTTTCCAAAATAGTTTGGAGCACAAAATAGTGAGAAATCTGCACATAACTCGTTCTCGAAGCAGTTTGGAACTCAAAATAATGAAAATTCTGCATATAACTCTTTCCCAAAACAATTTGAAATGCAAAATAATAATAAAAAAAATCTGCATATAACTTTTTCTCAAAAATGGTTTGGAATGTAAAATCTGCACTTAACCCAAGTACAAGAGCATATGCAGCCTATGGATGAAGTATTTCATCATCTTGTAACAATATACAAATAAATTTCAGCACTACATAACATATCACAAGAAAATTTCAGCACTTAACATTGTGGAAAGCAACATCCAAAACCCTCATTCTTGCTCTTAAAGAAGGTTCTCAGATTTTGTACTCAAATGCTTATAAGGAAACAATGTTTGCTCACAAGTGTCATCAACAAGATTTAAAAGAAAAGAGCAAGCATTAGCGAATTTTACTTAGTCTTTCCTCAAATGAACGAACATAAAGAGCATGGTCATCTCTCCTTGAAGGCAATCAACACAACAAAGAAATTCGATATTTAGATGAAGAAAAACAAATGTTGACCATTTCGAGTTTCCGAGAGAGTAACAAAAGAAATCATTTTTTTTTATTCCACCAACCCTAACCCGCTAAACATTCAAAGGAAGAAGATCATTGTTTAGGGCTTTAAGGTAAGCAAAATAACTATGACTTTCTCTAGGACATTATCACAAACACTTCGATTGCATACTTCAATAGAGAATCAACATGGCTTCACATGCCTTTCCACCATTTTCACCTTTTCAAATAAGGAGAAGTCGACATCAGGTTCGAAGCCGAACGCAGAGGCGGAGTCGAACAGGGGAAAAGATCCATCAGGTTCAGTCATGGGTGCGTGAAGCCGAGAGTGAGAGATGGTGGGGAGGGCACCGGGTCTGGTCCGATCCAAAGAAGAGGGAGAGATCACGGGATCAGAGGCAGCTCTTGGTTCCCGGACTAAGAGAATCAAGGGAGGACGGACATCGCGGCTTCTGGTGTTGTTCGCAAGGAGAAGGAGACTAGCCTCGGCTAGGGCAATGGCGAACGGCTCGTCCAGAGAAGAGGGGCGGACGAAGAAGAAGCAGGCGAAGAGGTTTCAGCCTTCTCTTTGGATTTGCGAACTAAAGAGGGCCGAGAGGGGGAGTGGGGAGGAAGAGATATTCGGTTCCCTTGGGACCTTGCCGAACAAAGAGTCAGCGGGAGGGAGGCTTTCGGCTCTTGCCTTGCCAAGACCGAGAGAGCCAATGAGATGGAGGCTTCGGCCTCAATTAGGGCACCAAGGGAGAGAGGGTAGATCGGAGCCGTCCGATCAAATTCTTGATCCAACGGTGGGATTCCAATTGGCTTGGAGAGTCAATCAAATTTTGATTAGGACTTAGCCGCACCTAAGGGACTCAAATCAAATTCAAATTGAGTAGGGTTTGGTTCGATCCGGGTCGACTCGAACTCGCTTCGACTCGACCAAAATTAATTCAATAAAATAAGATAAAAAATAAATCAAACTCAAATTAATGTCGATTCGAATTGAATCGAGCTCGACGAGACTCGATCAACTCGCTCGAACATGCTCGAGGGAAAATCAAGACAAAAACGAGGTCAACAGTCTTGTACGATAATTAATTTCGTCCCGGACGAATAGGACTTAGAAAATTTTTCTATTCAGTTCCTATTCGTTCCATGTGATCTTAATAGGAGATAACTGTCTGATCGTCCCGTACGAACTAATATCGTCCAGTACGATCAATATAAAATTTATATGATCTCCTTATGTGTGTGTGTATGTTTTTATTCACTCAATTACAATCACTCCCTCTCAATTAAAATGACATTTTTAAACTTCAAAATTCAAAAGAATTTCTTGCTGAATTTGATTTGAAGTCTTCATGTTTGAGAGTTTGATTCACCTGAAATGTTAGTACACAAAAAACTTCTAAAAAATTGTTAGGAGATAACTACACAAAAAACAATAATATTTGGAATCATCAAAACTATACAAGTTGCAAGAATGTAAAACATGCAAATAGCAACTATCATTAACACGAATGACGCTAGATTTGCACAGAGATTAGTATAACTCATCATATCATGTGTAAGCACCAATCTTAATGCAATTCTAAGAATATTCAAATCCATTTTTATGTAAATTGCATCAGGATATACTTATGTAATTTTTATTTTTTTTTCAATTTGTAGAGCAATCCATAATATTTATTTCAGCATTATTAATTTTTAATAATTTACCTGACGGAAAATTTACCCTACCCAAATCTGTCCCATCTAATAAATGAGCCAAAACACTTTATAATTCAACCGTCTAGCAATCTAAATGATCTAAACTTGACCCATTAACCCAGTTTGTTTAAAAAAAAAAACTATTAGCTAGAAATTTAGCATAATTTATGAAAAATAAGAGTATTATACCCTCAAGTTAAAAAAAATATGAAAAAAATAATAACTGAGTAGGGTCAAAAATTGGTTCTCGGGTTAACTTAAACCCGACCCGTTTATTAAACAATGCCTTATGCATACTTGCTTTTAGTTTTTTTTTGGCTTGATATGTTTTTCTTATATTTTGAGAACGCAAATAATCGCAAGCCCAAAGTTCAAGGGAACTTTTTTTTATTTTGGTGAACATTTTTTTGTGATTTTTTTATGATTACTTTTTTTTTGTGATTTTTGTGATGATTACTAAATTGCTAATTAGGTTTAATTTAGGTTCAAATATGTTTTTTGTGATGATTACTAATAGCACTAGGTAGAACTAATAGCACTATGAAATAATTTATTAATTTTAAATTCGATTTATTTTTAACTCTTAATTTTAATTATTATTACTAACTAATCTATACTACTATTATAAAAGGGGCTTGAGTTTCCACCCCCATTAAATCTTGACCATCAATTTTATTCCTTCTTAAATTATCTTCACCATCCATTATATTATAAATAATTAATAAATCATAAAAATTAATATTTATATAATTTAATGCTCCTATTGAACACTACAGTTAAATCAACTGGGCGTGACCTTTCATCTGGGATAAATCTACAACATTTATTTTAAATGCTTCATATTCCAATAGCTGAGAAAATTTATTACTTCCGGTAGACAAAGCTTTCTTTAATATCCAAGTATTTTCACTCGATCCAGTAGCCCAAGGGTTGCCTCACTATTGAGTCTTCCGCTGCCAAGCAGTTAAAATAGCAAAATTAAACATTTCACCCTTCGGTTTATTGCTGATCGGTCTCCCCAATACTGATTGATTGTCGAACGTTTTCTCCAATATTGGAACGTTTCATTACCAACCATCTGATTTCGTGGCTCTTCAAGCTGACTTCCCCATCGGCTTCGCATACAAAAGAGCTTTTGGAAGAGTCGCTAATTGCCTTCTTCTACGATCATTGTTCCTACGGATAAAAAATCACCACGAGAGGTCGCCACTTGCTTCGTGTAGGCCTGTCAAAATCGAGTCGGGTTCGGGTTCAACCCGAAATTGACCCGGGTACATACGGGTCAACCCGAACCCGACCCTTTTTTGGAAACGGGTCAGTTTCCTGGACCTGAACCTGACCCGCTTCGGGTCCGGGTCAACCCGACCCGACCCGTATGACCCAAAAAAATTAAAATTAGTTTTTTTATTTAATTACAAACAAAAATATATACCCTTCCTTCAATTAATTGTGAAACAAATTTTTAAAATGTACAACAAAACATATTATTTACAAAATAGAAATGAATAAATTACAAAAAAATTACATATCTTTTAGACTTTTACAAAAAAATTTACATATCATTTACAAATTAGAAATCAACCAAATGACCAGGTCGTCACTTTTGCCTTGCTCAACCAATAAGCACGGCTCAACTCAAGTCTCCAGCACTTCACCTGTATTCAAAAAACAATGAAGAAATGTATTCTGCGAAATTAACAAGTTAGATAAGATGCTCATTGCTCAGATTAAACCTTCCAAATCTTTAATCACCTTATGAGGTGTATGTTCAAATTTCAATCAACATTAGCATATTACCATCCAAGGAGACGAATTGTATTTTGCATTAAGTTAGTATCTATTCATTTATATATGTAGTATCTAGTCATTTGACTTGAATACAAAATTACAAATATCTCCTGGTTGTAATAGCATTTATTCTGAAATTATTCAGTTATTCCCACTATAATTTATTAATTTGAGAAGGTTGATCATCATCGCTTCATCACTTCAAAACAACAACAAATAATATTCAAATGAATCATAACAAGCAGTAGGATACACAAGGATGGGTCAAAAGAACTAGCACATATGACAGATCAAAAGAACCAGCAAAGAACTGAAGCAGCTGGCAGCTAATGGACCCGAAAAAACACAACAACAAAAGAACCAGCACAAAATTTCTGTTTTCTAGCACAGAACTATCCAACAGGACTAACACAGCACAGCACAGAACTAAAGTTTTCCAACACAGCTAAAGTTTTCCAGCACGGCACATAATTGAAACTGAAAGAGCAAGCAACAGGTAACCCGAAACCAAAGACACTTACAGAGTTACAGCTACAGAAATACATGTATACAACATTAAAGAAATAGGCAAATAGCTGTTTTTCAAGTTCAACATTAAACCAAACTACCAAAGTAGAGAAGAACCAAATAAATTTTTCATATAACAGAACTTTCCCCAACATTTGTCTCAAGTTCATTTACTGTTAAAGTAAGTACATCTTCAGTCACAGCTTCAAGCTCAGGATCATGTATAACTGCAACAAACCAACAAATAATAATATGTTTTTAATAATTCAGCTCTTAATTACTAAAGAAAGTGCAATTATATAAGTAAAAGTTTAGAAAAACTACACCCTTATCCCCGTATAGCCAATCCTTGGCACAGACTAAAGCCTCAATGATATCATGTTTTAGTGCACTCTGATATTGATCAAGGATTCGCCCACTATTACTAAAAGCATTTTCAGAGGCAACAGTTAATATGGGAATACACAAAACATCACGTGCCATTGCAGAAACCTTAGAAAATCTATATTGGTTGGCTTTCCAAAAATGTAAGATATCTAACTCAATTTTTCTATCTATTTTTGGTTCATCAAGATACATCTCCAATTCTGATTTTTTTGGCATTTCTACCTCCTCCTCAAAGGAATCAAAATCCTGTTTTGGAAAGTAAGAAGTGAGCATTGGTGCAAATAAGTTAAGCCTCAAAGGATTCATATATTGTTAATTAAAAAAATTTATACCTGCAAAAATTGAGAATTCATAATTGTGGAAGAAGAACGACTTGTGCATTCATAGTTTTGTCGTTCACTTACATTTGCCGGAACATTGACACTATTGCTTGCATAATTCGAGAATAATGAGAACAAACTGTCTTTCACCTTCTTTACCTCAAAAACATAATCACCCACATATAACCTCTTGTAGCACCATTCTACAAATGCGAACTTATATCTCGGATCAAGAATAACTGCTATTACAAGAATGACGCTAAAATCATGCCAATACTTTTCAAATTTTGCAATCATCCTTCTACACATTTGTTTATATAATCAGGGCCATCTATCAATTCATGTTTCAATGTAGCATAAGCTATAGATATGCATGGAAAATATAGATTTGCCGTTGGATACTTCGTGCCAGAGATAACACACGTTATATCATAAAAAGGTTTCAAGAATGTTGAAATTTTCTCTACTCTTTCCCATTCTAAATTTACTGGACATGTTTTGAAGTTGGAGTCACCCAACTCTAATTGTTGGAAAGCCCTGCGGTAATATAGAGCACTTTCTAACATTATGAAAGTGGAGTTCCACCTTGTAGGAACATCTTGTCTTAAGCCTCTTTTTGATTCCAAACAACTCTGTTTCATACAATCTAAAAATTTTTGTTTCCTGGCTTGAGATTCCTTGACATATTTTATGCTCTCTCTGATTTTTGTGATTGAAGCATCAATCTCCTTGATTCCCTCTTCAACAATAAGATTAACAATATGAGCTGTGCATCTAATATGGAAAAACTGACCTTCACATAACAAAGCTTTTCTCAAATTTAACTGATTTCTCAAGTAGTCAACACATACATTGTTTGCGGAAGCGTTGTCTAAAGTAACACTGAAAAGTTTAGATTCTATTTTCCATTCAAGGAAAAGAGACTGCAATTTCTCACATAGTGCTATCCCATCATGGGGTGGTGGCATAAAAGAAAAACTAATGATTTTTGTGTGTAAATACCAGTCATTGTCAATATAATGCACGGTCAAACAAATAAAGCCATCGGTGTTTATAGATGTCCACAAATCAGATGTAACAGAAACTCTGGTAGTGCACTTACTTAAGTTTGATCGAATATTACAAACCTCTTTAGTGAATAATTTCTTGCAACCATTCCTTACTGTATTCCTAGAAAACATTTGAACATCCCGACGAAGATATGTCATAAGTGATCGAACACCCATCCATTCAACACATTGGAAGGGCAAATCATGCATAATTATGCAAGCAGTAAATAAATCACGAAATTCTGCATTGTCAAACTTATGATCAACCATAGAAATAGATGCACTAGAACCAGTTTATAATATGAGCTGTCATATATCACGTAAATCTCTTTTCTTGCAATTTTCCAAGTGTCTCCTTAAGTTACCAGTGCCATTTTTACTATCACATAAGTATTGAGTACCACATCTTTTACATTTACACCTTTGTTTATCATCTTTAGGATTAGGTAACATCTCAAAATGACCCTAAACCTTGGAAGACATCCTTCTACGCTTCTTAATTATGACTGAACCATCATCTCATGCATCATTAGATGCATCTAAACCCTCTAGCACATTGTCTTCAATGCAAACTTCATCATTTTCTTGAATATAATTTTCAGGAAGTGTGTTTGAATCCTCCATCTATTGCAAAAATTATATTAAATTATACAAATGAAAAATGATAATTTATCTTAAAAAAATATCAAACACACAAATACAAAATCAGTGAATTATGAAATTGTTGTAATTGCATATAGCCGAGCAACAGCCAACAGGTAACAACCAACACCTCACATAGTCACATGACAACAGCCAACATATAATAGGCTAACAACCAACAGGTAACAGCCAACACCTCACATGGCAACAGCCAACAGGTAATAGGCTAACAACCAATAAGAAACAAAGAATTCCAATAGTCAATACACTGATTCACTGATACACTCATACACATCACTAACACATATACACTAATAAGTAATAAGTGAAAACAGCCACACCTCACATGGCCGATAACAGCCACAAGGCCGACCACGGACCACCCACAGCCCACAGGCAGTAGCCAAGCAGAATAAATGAATAATAGATATTGCCAATTTCAATTTGCCATAACAGATAATCAAAGCCACAGATAAAAATAAAAGCACAAAATGTGAAGCCCTAAATCCTAAATCGGTATTTCAAAGCCACAACAACTTCAAACTGGAAGGAAGAATCGAAGAAGCAAATAACTCAAAAAAACCACTATAGTCTCTACTCTCTAGCAATAGCAGTGCCTCCATAACAAAAAATCAAAAAAAAAAAAAAAAAAAAAAATGCAACACTCATTGCTTGAGTTCAATTCTTCAAAGATAACCGAAAGAATGGAAAGATAAGTAGATAACTGAAAGAAAGTTAACCAAAAAATCAAACCAATGAGGCGATGAGCCGATGAGTCGATGATGAAGAAGGATGAAGAATCAAAGAGGCGCAGAGGAGGAAATCTCAGCGAAATCGACCAGCCGTGCTTAGGGTTTTCTGGCTCGAAGAGAGACGAAGTCACGGCTCACGAACAGCGCACTCTCGGTTAATGGCTTGTTAAATGCCATAAGAAGGTAAATTTGTAAATACGAAAACGGGTCGAAACGGGTCACTTTCGGGTTACCCGGGTTGACCCGAACCCGACCCGAAATGTCATACGGGTCAAAAAACAGAACCCGAACCGACCCGTTACGGGTTCGGGTTGACCTGAACCCGACCCGTTACGGGTTCGGGTTGACCCGAACTCGAAATTTTCGTGTCGGGTTCAGGTTGGGTTTTCGAGTCGTGTCAATTGTTGACTGGCCTAGCTTCGCGCATTCACCTGAAGAAGAGTTTTGAAAGTGATCAATGTCCTCCAAAAGCCGTGAGATGATTCCATTGGTAACACAAGTGATTTTTTTTTTCTTTGGATTATTACAATTTACCTTATTTTTCATATGGGAGTAGTCTTAATTGGGGGAAAAATCTTTGCCCTAAGTTTATTAATGGATCATTTCCCTCTTTTCCCCAAGATTTCTGGCTCATTTATGTGAAGCTTTTTGGTGATATTTGCAGCTCTGGGAAATGGAGGCGAATAAAGAGAATGGGGTCAAGGATGATGAAGCAACCAGTTCGGCAATATCTCTTGTAGGAAGATGAGGTTTTTTTTTCTTTCAATTTTATGATGATTTTCTATGAGAGAAATATTTGCGATTGAGTTAGGCAATGATGATCAGGTTTCTATATATTTGATTTTAATTGATATTTTTCCCCGCATTTTAGTGCCTTCGATGGTATTGGGGATGCATATTGATTATGGTTACATGAATAGCTTAAATTGCATATTTTGCATGGTTTTTGTGTAAATGTGTTATTTGTTTTATTTCTCATTGATTTTTTGTCACCTTTTCTTGATGATGTTCAGTCGCTCATGAAATTACAGCAACAACCAAGAAGAGAACCACAAGATCTATGAGGATGATGCACTTCTGCAGCTCAAACTTTTAGCGAAAAAATGGTGATACACTCCTCATCTCAAAGACCATTGAGGAAGAGGGGGGAAAATTGCTAGAGGAATGAATGAGGGGGGATGAGAAGGCTAAGTAGGAAGAGGAAGTGATGCAAAGCTTGGAAGTGAAGTTCAACAAGTTGGATGAGCTTCTTACTTAGGAGTAGTTGTATTCCGAGTTTCTTCTAGAGGATTTGGGGGATATAACATTTGTACTTTTCTTCAATGACTGTTTAGGTTCTATAAATAATTTGTGTTATTCTTTTGCTTATGATGTTAAACATTTTTTTAGCTGAACGATTTGAAAAGTCAAGTACAATCGGATGTCTCTAATGGGAAGAAGGCTGTCCGTGGTCAGGAGAGGAAGGCAACCAACTAGTCATTATAAATAACAGAACTAGAATAATTAATTTAAGTATTTAATTATTTATTAATTCCATTATTTTCTTAATTAATTTTAAATTAATTTATTCGTATATCATATTCTGTCTGTTCTGCCGCAGATTTGCTAGGTTTGCTCTTCCACTTCGCCTCCTTCGCGTGCCAGGTAGAGTTCTGAACGAGTCGCTAAAAAACTTCTTCGCCTCCTCCTTCGACGACGTTCCTTCCTGTCGGATCCGAAGTCACACCTTCTCGCCGTTCTTCTGTTGGATCGGAAGTAACGACGACGACGGGAGCTTGCTTCTTGCGAAGGTATCCATCTTTCTTCCTTTCGCGCTTCTTCGGCGAAATCCCGTAATCGGTCGAACTCCCGGATTTAGAAAATTCGGTATTTACGGCAAAAAGAGGGAAACGGAGGATTTAATTCGCTGTATGCAAACAGTTAAATTTATGTTGTAAATAAATAAATCTTAGGGGCTGTTTGGCAATAAGTGGGATTTAACTTTAGTGAGATTTAGTAAATCCTGTAAATCGGATTTAGTAAATCCGAAATGTGTTAAATCCTAAAAACTGTTTGGTATACCAAATGTTAAATCCTATTAAATTCGGAAAAACTGTTTGGTAACATATTTCAGGATTTATATCAGTTAGACACTTAAATGTGAAGAAGATAAGTATAACTTAAAAATAAATTTATAATTAAAAATAAAAAATATAATGTGTTATAAATTTAAGAATATGTTAAGTACAAATTACCAATTAATTATTATTTATATAATTAATTATATATTTAATAATAGATATATTAAGTTATATTAATTAATCTAATTATATTAATATTTAATTACTAATTATATAATTAAGTTAAATTAGATAATTAATTTTTGCACTAGTTATACAATTAACTATTTAATTAATTTACTTAAGTATTAATATTTTAAATTATATTAATTAAGTTAATCAATAATAACTTAGAGGCGTGTAGGGTTTGCCTTTCATCTTCTCTTTTCGTTGTTGCTGTTCGGCTCCGTTGCTTTCGCGGGAGGTGCCGAGGTGTAGAGATTGCAGGCGTCGCTTATTCGGCTCCTTCGTGGGCTCGTGGCTGTTCGACTTCGCTCCTGCGACGACTTCAACCCGGATCGGAAGTTACGGCATTTTGATCGGAAGCTACGGCATTTTGATCGGAAGCAAGAACGGGAGCTCGCTGGCTGTGAAGGTAACTTTCTCCCTTTCGCGCGCTTCTTCGGATAAATCCCGCTCGGATTTACTAAATCCGGCTACCACTCGGATTTACTAAATCCCGGATTTAAGCTGTAAATCCGTAAATCCGGGATTTACTGAATCCCGGGATTTAACGCGCGCACAAAAACTGTTTGGCTGGATTTAGCGTAAATCCGACTTAAATCCCGCTGTAAATCCGATACCAAACAGCCCCTTAATGTTTTATGTGATATGTACGTAAATTCCTCTAGTTTTTTTAATTTCTTGACTAAAAAGTGTTTCTTTTATTAGAAAAAAGAGTATAAAGGCATTCAAAATTTGAAAAACTAATAAGATGTTGGTATTTCAAATATATCTTCTTCAAACTCCCACTCCCAGAACCACTCTTACAGTTCCCTAAATCATAGTAAAGAAAATCTCACAGCGGATTTAATTCAACAAGAACATTTTGGTTCTTTTCTCAAATTTTTTTTTTCAACTTTTCATACACCTCCCATTTTTACAGATTTTGTCAAAGTTTTATTTTTGAGTAGCCATGTTAATTTCAATGTCAGCATCTCAAGCTTCCATTTGTCTCTTGATAATTTTGAATAGGCAAATCCAACCCAGATTGAGAGGGTGTTTGGAAATTTGGATGGATGCAAAAAATGCAAACTTGGAGGAGAGGCTGAAGTCTCTTCTCTTGCAGCTAAGTTCTGAATCTGGAATCATTGAGAGAATCGTTCATAAAAGCAAGAACCAACATAGGGGATCTCTGTACTTCCAAGCCCTGCTCAAGGTAGCCACAATTTATGTCAATTGTATCTAAAATAAATTTGATTTTTCAACAAGTATTGATTTTTTTTCCATTTATGCGTTTTTTAATATAAGATGATGCAACCTTCTTTTTATATCTCTGTTTCTTGGATAGAATTTTCATCACATTTATTGTGTAATTCCTAGGTGAGGAGGGATTTAAGGCTTCTGCAGTCAGCAGGGCTTGTCCAGATCTTGAATGCCCTTTTCCCTCTCATTAGAGGGAAAAGTCTGGCTGAAAATGCTCATCATTCAAAACTGTATGTATTTATTTTTTTATTTTTTGGGTGTTCGAATTTTGAATTTTTTTCAATGCTTTCCACTAGTAATTTTTTATTATTTTGGTATACTTTCGGGTAAATATAAGCTTAAGAAAGGACTGGAAAAAGGATAAAAAGTGTGCTAATCCAAAGTGTTTAGGCATTCCTTACGGCAGTTGGATTGATAGTGAGTAAAATAAATTGTTTTTCAATTCGTGGTGCATTAGTGGTTGAGTGTATGATTTATATGCTGCTATATTTTGTGGATCCCTCAATTCATATTTGAAACTTTTTTTTTGTTCTCTATTATGTAGTAATAATAAAAGTTGCTTCGTTGGAAAGCACACCTACCAAAATCGGCTCTTGGGTGTTGCACGTTTATTATCGCAGGTATGCTAGCTATTCTGTTGATTAAATTGCTAATGTTTGGTGAGATTTTCTGCTTATAATTTGATTATTTATCTTCGCTTTGCTATGGAGTTAATATTCTCTTTTAATTATTACTTGTTGATGCAGTCAAGCCTAGCTATTTTATGTTTTTTTAATTTTTAACTTATGTTTCTAGCTCTCTCTCCTTTGGCTGTTTGTTTCCTGCTAATGTTCTTTCAAATCTACAACGATCTTGTGAGTTAAGAACTTAGTTTATTTAATCAAATTAGAATGTTATTTAATGTAATGCCAAAGGCTCAATTAGAAGAGACCAAAACTTCATATTGTTCAAGCATTTTTTTTTCTCTTCATGATAGAAATAAAGGTGGTGTTAGAGATGGCAAAGGTATTGTGTTCAAAGGCGGCACTAGAATAGTGGTGGCAATTGTCTGCGATGTCCGTTCAGCCCCGCACGCCACTTTTGCAGTAATTTCAGCAGCTTGTTGAGGTCCAAGAATCAGCAGGAATTTTACCTGACATTGCCAATAAAACAAACACGCATCTGGAAATTCTGGTTCTGGTGTTCATAGTAGTAGGTATGCAGAATTCAAAGATATATTTGAGGCATGGAGGCACCGACCTCTTAATGATTGGGATAAACAAATGCAACAAATTGTTTCAGGACCCAATAGTATGCCTGATGGAAAAGAAAGAAGGTCTGAATCATGTTGGTAGCGCTTTGCCTTCTGAAAGCCATATTCATCATGACCCCCAAAATGGCAGTACTTCTGTTTCTCATGATGGAGGTGGTACTCAATGGCAAGATCTCGAGGGACCAGCTAATACAGAAGCTGAAGTTAATAGTGATCTTGAACAACTTCCACAAGCTGCAGTTTGCAGCTGCTTAAGAAAACAACCAACTTCCATTTAGGCGTAATACCGCACTTTATTGGGATGCTTCTATTGCTAGTACATTGGATGCTGCAAGGGCGTAATGGAAGCTCTCAAGAACAAGCACCCAAACTTGTCTAGTGAACTTGAGGCATTGCTATTAGGAATAGGCTCGAGATTTGTTACTCTACCTGAGGTGTGGCTTTTGATGTTGTTAATGCATCACTTCATCGTTGCTACGTGTATCCAACTGCTACCATTGCTGAGATTTCATAATATCTTAAAAAGGAGCTATTTGGAGTTTGTAGGGCTTATTTCTCTGCAAGTGTTCTGAATAAGCATGTTGATTTTGTGAGGGAATATAAATAGAATTTTGAATGCGATTTAGACCCCGGGAGCACAAACACATTTTCGACTACCCTCTTAGAATTAACTGATAAGTGGAAGCACCAGAAAAATATTATTTAGCAATAATTACCTTAATTCCACCTCGAGGACAAGATGATTCTTTGGGAGTGGAGTACTGATTTGTCAGGGGGGCCAGCTTGTGGGGACCAAGGGAGCTATTATTCATTATGTAAGGAGGAAGAATCAAGGGAAAGTTGCTTAGGAAAGTTTCTAATCAAGGGGAAGCTATTTAGGAAGGTTCCTAATCAAGGGGAGAGCTATTTAGAAAGGTTCCTAATTTAGAGGGAATTGTTTAGGAAGTTTTCCTAATTGTGTTTATGCTGTTTATGAAGGGTTTAATTGATTAGGAAGGTTTCCTAAATTTTTAGGCTAATTAGGAAGGGCCTAATTATTTAGGGAAATATCCTAAATTATGTTTATGCTGATTAGAAAAGTTTTATTTATGTTATTGTGTTCTAGGACTATTTAAAGGGGAGTTGTCTAGGGTTTAGTTTATGCGAACACTGAGTTTTGAGTTTTGCTGGAGTTCTTTTCTTTGAGGAATTCCTAGCAGCATTTAGGTTGATTGAGAGAGCCGATCTACCTCTCTAATCATAGATCACTTGTATCTTGTTCCTATTGAAGTGATAATACAAAATCAGCTATTGTTTCAAGTATTTCTTTAGTTTCTACTATTTCTTTCGCTGTTCTTTTACTTCCATGGCTTCTCAGTTAACTTGGGCATTTCAAATTTGGTTTGTGGAGCCTACATGGCCCTTGTCCAATCTCGTACTTATTCTCTTGTAAATATGGTTGATTAATTTATATATTATTTAATTGGAACTAGATTGTTGTAAATCTGAAGTTGCAATTTGAGATTTGTTTAGTTTCCTTTTTATTTATTTATTTATTTTTTGTAAGTGGTTGGTTGGGGTTGAGTTGCATGGAAATGTAGGCCTAGAACATGGAGAGTGAGAAGCATTATTCAGGCTGATGGAGTTTTTAGGAGGGCTTTTACCTTGTTGTAGCAATTAAAGCCACGTCATGCTACTAATATTGGGTAGGGAAGGGTTTCATAGGATCAACTTTGATGCCGGTTGCAGGTTATTGATTGCACAAGTAGGTTGAAGTAGACATTTAGCTTGGTTTTCTACGAAAAATTAATTGCAATGACTATAACCTGATTTATGCACTCTTATTTATTTCTCTACTCTCTTTTTTTCATTTACTTAGACATTCTTGTTGGTTTATTTTCTGTTTTTTCAGATGGTTGAGCCTATTCTGAAAGCAGCGATGTATCCTTTATTAACATATTCGTATGCCACCATCTTATTTTTGTAGTGTGAAACACTTAAATATATTTAGATGATGCTTATGACTAAAATCTTAACTTGTAATGCTTATATCACATTTTAATGAGTTTATTTGCTTATATAACGATCAACAATATTTTCTATAGATTTTTTTTTTTAATTTATATTAAGAGTTATCATTGATTTGAGTTGTTATTCTCAAATTTAATTTGAAACCTATCTTAAAGTCTTCGCAAAATAAGAGAGCATTCTCTGGGTATTATTTTATCTGCAATTAAATCTGTTTTCTAAAAATTTGACCCGGAACATAACTCTTGGCAAAATTTCACATACTAGGAATTCTATATGAAATTACCATTCTGGTTTTCAATCTCCTTGTTATTTCTACAGCGGTGTTTTTGGTGAATTTGATAGCAACTATAGACCAATTCTATGTTGTTGATTTTGATACTAGAATATTAGCATTTTTTGGTACTTCTACTATCGCAGCTAATTTCTCTGCATGATTCCTAGTAATTGTTTGTGATGGTTTTCTTTTTATAATATTCATTTTCTACTATTAGATGATCGGTTCTTAGTTAAGTCTAGTTGTATGAATCGCATATTATTTGGTCGGTTCGGTTGCTCTTTTTATATTCTCTTCTTTGTGATGCTTTTGAATGTTGTAATTTCATATATATTTGATTAATTCCTAGTATATGAATGGTGACCTGTGACGACCTCTTATGCTGTTGCGAATATGAATGGTGATGCTGAGACCTTCTGAGAAGGGCAATTTGCAACCTCTCACCTGCAAACATGAACGATAATGACAACCTGCGACGACATAACCTACCTCAACACCTTGCAATTGCATCGACGACAATGACTTGCATCCTTGTCATGCACTAGGTAGATATGTTTTTTTAATTATTAAATTATTTTTAATTAATGCCAACAAAATTAAAAAAAAGGTCTCTTAATTCCTAATAAATTGAATTTACCGTAATCTTCTAAACACTTTCAACCAAACATCCCCTAATTCACTTGATTTGTGCCTTCTAACAGTGGCGTCAGCCTTACAGATTATCTTGCATTTGTCTCAGCTTACTTTGTGTTAGTATGAAACTAATGATGCTGATGTTTCAGCTTCCTTTATGACCACGGTTTAGGCTTTGTTTGAGATGGCTTTCTTACTAGTTCTTAAAATGGCTTTTTAGCACAAAAATTAAAAAATTTATACTAAAAAGCCTCTTAAAGAAGCAGGAAGAAAGCTGTCCCAAACGAAACCTTAGTTTCAACTTGAGCTTGTTTTTCTCATCTTTCCCTTGGGTGTTTTCATGGCAATTTTTACTTGTTTCGCTAAGAGACGCCAATATTTGATCATAAGCTGCTTCATATTTGAAGTTTACATGGGTGCAGGAGCTTGATTTGGCTAATTACGCTTTTGTTCTAATACTATAGTGTTTATTGAGGAATAGTGAGAAATAGTAGTACATAATTTTTCATCATATTCTTTGATTTATAAGATATAATCAGCGTGTTTTCGTGTTTTGCATCTGCTTACATTTCTAGTTCTATACATGGTTTCTTGATCATCCATAGTCAGATATCTCTCTTGCTTGCTAAGTCATTCTTCATGGGATTTTCACTCACAATACTGGCCTGCCTTGGACGTCTTCGAGTTCTTGTTCAACAGGTCAGGTGTTCTAGTTCTTCAAATTCAATTCTAGCCATGGAATCTTTCTCTTGAATATATACAGGATTCTGACAAAGATTATTGTGTTGACTAAGTTGATTTTTGTTTTTGTTTTTGCTGCACAATTAGTATTGCATCTGTTTTTTTTAATATAGTTTTTTATTTAATGATCCGAAATAGCTGAGATATTTTCTATATGAATTGTTGATATCAGGTTATATAGGAAAAAAAAAATAAAAATCTGTTCTGATAATTGTACTTTGAAAATTTGATTGAGAACAGTACTTGGAAGTTTTATGTATGAGCATGTGTAGCAGAAATCTGCCCAGTTCTCATGGATTTCTAAGTTCATTTTTTTTGCTAGTTTTTCTCCAACTGGAGATAAAAAGGAGAATTTTTTGCCGCCTGAATTAATAGCACCTGATTGGCCGAATGGCTCTCTTTTATATTGTAACAGATTTTAATAGATGCTGTTTCTGTATTCAATATGTTTTCAATTCACTCTCAAAAGCACTCCCTGAAACTCTCTGGCGAAGGAATTGAGGTTTGTTATTGTAAAGTAACTGATATTTTCAATTTTCATGTTCTTCAGTGTAGGATTTGCAGTGGGTTTTGTGCTCAAGAACTTATGTAGGCTATAATGTACTTGATTTTCTGTTATTAACCAAAGGTTCTCTTATTGTAGGCTTTTGTGGAATATTATTCTTCAAGTGGTATTCTGACACTGGAATGCATCTGGGAAGATGACAAATATGTGTTGCATGAAAGCTCACAATGTGACAACAACAAGATCCCAGAGGAGGGAGCTTTTCCTTTGGAAACTCAGTATCAAACTTTAGAACTTTTCGGCAAAGGTAATTATTTTATTAATGGAGCTTTACATACATATCATTGAATTTTTATATATTTTCCTATCTAATATCTAAATCTGTTTATTCAGTTATATATGATTCTAATCTCTTATCACTTTATGTAAATTGATAAATCTTTTCCTGCTTATATTTTGATGTCATTTTGACAATCGGGTGTTATAAATGTAAATATAAAATTTAGATGTTAGATATGTAAGTAAATAAAGACCTCAATTGTGCGCGTGTAAATGTTGGTAATGTACTAAATACTTTGGTGATTAGATTATTCTTAAGGCAGCTAATTATGGCTTCGTTTGGGACGGCTTTTTTATTGCTTCTTAAAGTTGCTTTCTAGTACAAAAATTAAATTTTTTGTACTAGAAAGCTGCTTCAAAAAGCAATAAAAAACCGTCCCAAACGAAGCCAATGTTTTCTCATTTCACTTCCAACACATTGCCTGCACCTTACATAACTGTGCCATGTTTCAGATTCATGTAATGAGCAAGAAGAAAAATCACTCAACTCGCAACCTCATACCAATTCATCCTTGGATGAATCAACACACACTGGAAGAAGCATAGAGAGTATAGATTTCAAAATGTCTCCTATCACAGAGCCTGCTTGTGAACCAAGTCCTGGCAAAGAATTGCTTACAAATTTGATGAGAACTCAAAGTAAATCAAGGAAGACAGTAGCGTTTGTTTCTGTTCAAGTTCCTAAAACCTCTGAAATGGAGTCAAGCGAACCAGAGAAGAAGAAGATGAGATTGGATTTGCCTTCTGTTAGAAACTCTGATGCTTCTACTGCTGCTGTTTCTCCATTTCCAGGTTTTTCCCTTTAGCGAAGCCCAGAATAGCTCTTTATTCTGATATAAAGTTGATTAGCTGTATACCATTCTATTCTATAAGTTTATAGCCATTTGAGCTCCAATTTATAAATAATATAGGTATCCATGGACTTGATGCGACATGCTAGATTTGTAACATTGTCATCACACTAAAACTTATTTGGCCAAAATTGCTTTGAGGTGAGTACATTATACCAAATTTTTTACCAAATCAGAAGTTTTACCATTCCCTACTTTTAGTACCAAATAATTCATCACAACAAATAAGATGACAATAACAATGACAATTCACATGAACATATCTAAGTAAAATACAATAAATTTTTATCTTAATAGATGAACAATAGATATGAATGTAATATTTCTATTGATGGATGGGGAGCAAACAATTCCTTTATTGCAATCAAACTTAAAGCTCATGAAAAAATGAGCATAATTTAAGTAATTAAATGGATCAAATTGTCACACATTTGGAAAAAAAAAACAAGAAATTAATTAGAATCTAATGATGGTCGAAGAAAGGGATAGTCAGTATACCCAACAATAGGATCAGGGGTGTAGAATGTCGCCCTATCATACTTATTAAGAGGAGCATTGAGCTCAAATCTTCTTGGAAGATCAGGGTTGGCCAAGAAAAGTCTCCCATATGCTACCAAATCTGTATAACCTTCTTCCACCACCTTATTGCCTTCCTCCCTATCATAGCCACTTGCGGTGATGAAAGTTCCCCGAAACACCCTCCGCATCTCATGGAGGCGATGAGGGAGCTCTAATTTTCCCTCGTTGAAAGTCATTCGAGGCTCAGTTATGTGGCAGTAGAGGAGGTTATATTTATTTAGGGATTGCACCATGTGAACCCCAAGAGAATCTGGGTTAGAATCTCCACACTCCATTAGGTCAGAAAAGGGAGAGAGCCGGATGCCTACCCGGCTTGCCCCAATCTCATCCACCAATTTCTCAACCATCTCCAAGATGAAGTGGCAACGATTTTCCAGGCTACCCCCATACTCATCTATTCGATCATTTGCACCATCTTTGAGAAACTGCTCCAGCAAATATCCATGCGCCGCATGTATCTCCACACCATCAAACCCTGCTTCAATGGCATTTCGTGCAGCAACTCTGAAGTCATTAATGATATGTGGGATTTCATTAGTTCTTAGCCTTCGAGGCGTCGAGTATTCTTCAATTGTACCATCAAGATGAATTTGTGGATGAATAGGCTTGTCTGTGCTTGAGATTGGAGCCTGTCCATTTCGTTGGTAGACTGCACATATAATATAAAAAATTAATTAACCTAAAACCCTACGAAACAACAAAAAATTAAATATAATTACCATGATTAGAGACCCTTCCAACATGCGCAAGCTGACAGATAAAAACTCCTCCCTTTTCATGAACTGCACTGACAATAGGCTTCCATGCCTCCACCTGCTCTTTAGTCCATATGCCTGGAGTTCTTGGATACCTATTTTTAAAAATTTTAATTTAAATATAGCTTTAATTACTAATTAATTATAATTAGTGATTTAATTAGTGATTACCCTTGAGCAGTATCAGAAACTCCAGTGGCTTCTGATATAAGAAGGCCTCCTCTTGTTGTTCTCTGTGAGTAAAATAGTATGGCATGAGGCTGTGGAATGTTGCCAAAAGATCTTGTTCTTGTCATAGGTGCCAAGACTACCCTGGCAATTTTCAACAAAAAAAAAAGGAGGAAAAATTTAGTAATTAATATTGTTAATTCAGCTGATTTAGAAGAGGCACCCATCCTAGAAATCTCCTGTCCCGCATTTGATTGCGCCATACTTAAGAGGCATTGCCGCTCGAGGGGAATCGAGCAAAGGTTGGTGGTTTTCCAACCGTACTCGCCCACCAACCAAACTAAGCATCGATGAGTTTAAATATATATTTAAAAACAAAAATAAAAATAAGAACAAAAAATGATGCATCTCTAAATAAACATATGGATCAAAATAATAATGATCCATTTCTTAAAAAGAACATAATTAAACACTCTTAAGGAGTTTATATGAGCTAATGAAGCTAATTAATGATAATTAAGGGTGCTTAATTACCTGTGAGATAGATCAAAGGAGCCCATCTTGTGAGGTTTGAGTAGAGGGATTTTATGAGCTTCCATTTCTCTCTCAATTTATTAATCTTTATGGAGAATATGTATTCTTAAAGAGCTTGAGATCTCTGAACTTGAATTTATAGTTTTTGAGATGAAAGCGAAGGCTTCAATCATAATAAAATATAAGAACAAACATGCAATGAATGTGGTCATCAAATGACTTCTAATTTCAACGTGTAAAAGTCAAACTAAATAATTGACCAAAATGTGGTGGCCTTTTTCAGTAATTCATAAGAGGAGGCTTAAGAAAAAGTGCCTCATATACGAGATTAGACTAAGGTTACGTTTGAGACGGTTTTTTTATTGCTTTCTAAAACAGAGTTTTAGTACAAAAATAAAAAATTGTGTACTAAAATTATGTTTTAGAAAGCAGTAAAAAAGCCGTCCCAAACGAAGCCTAAAGTTTCATTTAGGTCGACTTTCTTTCTGTTTTTTAAAGCAGCTTTTTAGTACAAATTATTTAAACTAAAGAAATTTGTACTAAAAAGTTGCTTTAGAAATCAGTAAAAAAGTCGTCCCAAACGAATCCTGAGCCTTCCTTTGGGACTGTTTTATTGCTGCTTTATAAAACAGTTTTTTAGTACAAAATATTTTAAACTAGAAATTTTTGTATTAGAAAGCAACAAGAAAGCCATCCCAAACGAAGCCTAAGATAAATACGAGTAGGATTTATGATACGATTATCTAAGAGAAATTTCTTTGGTAGTACTTAACACTTAAAAAGATGAAACAAAACATAATCTATTTGTTGTTTTATTTTTATTTAAATAGATAAAAATTATAATATATTTAAATTTAATAATTTAATATGATTCAAATTATATTATAGATTAACTTTGCAATTATATTATTTTCGTCTTTGATAGTCCAATTGACCTTTTCATGGCGTCAGCTCAAATGTCATCATAAAGCTTTTAGAAAGAACAAATTGAATGAGAATTTGGTAAAAGAAATTATTATATCAATGGTTGAATATAGGGTTTGGTCTTTTCCTCTCAGCTTTAAGATTTTAGGCATAATAGTTCATATATCCTCAAAAAATTATCTTGATCAGGCACGAATCTCGTCGCAAAATCAAGTTGAAAACTTCTGAAATTAAATTTGGATCCATATGAACAACGATTCCAGCGAACTTAAAATTGAACTGAATGTACTGAAAAGACGAAACCAATGAAAGCACATTTGACTTATATGCAATAAAAAGTAAATCACGCTTGATCACACCCTTATTTATTTGAGCCTAAACAGCCGAAGCATATGTAACATTTATATTAATTATCAATTTAGCACTATTTTATTTCCCTGCACGAGTGTGATCGCTTACAAAAAACTCAATGAGCAACCAAATTTGTCATAACCTAGAATAAACTATCTCCCATCACATCAATTTATAAATTATAGTTAAAGTAAATAAACACTCACCTCAATCACTTTTCAGTAATATAGAAATCCTTAATTAGGGCACCCATTGTAAAGTAAGATTGCTTAACTAATCATACTGGATGATTCAAGATCGTACATGACAATCAGTTATAGACATGAAAAATATCCGCCAATCATAATTTAGGCAATATTTTGAACATCAAATTTTTATTCTAATCGTACAGGTTGATATAAACCATAATGGACAATTTATGACAATCATGTCTAAATTGATCCTATGATTAGGGCAATAATTATGGTTAGATTGCTCGATCATATCGCACAAAATAATCAACAACGATCGTACTGGACGATATTTGATATTTCATGGGACGATCCTGCATCGTCTAAGATGAATACTAAAATTTGCTTCTAATCATACATGCGATCATACTGGACATCCCGAGGGATGTGCAGGACGATATTTAAATTGCCACTCATTGTCCCATAATGTATTAGATGATCAATACAGTAACTTGAACTAATCATCCCGGATGATCGCAAAATCATATTTGATGATATGTATAAATACTTGAACTGATCGTACATGAAAAGCTAATCATACTAACTGAAAGGGCTATTTTGTTCTAATCGTACAGGACGATCTAATGATCAACTGGACGATCAAAAGCGTAGAATTGGCAATTAGGGCTTCTTTTGGAGGCTCTCTATTTAAGCTATCATATTATTCTTGTGATATATTTTTTGTCGTGGAGTTGATTTTAGAGTGAGCTTAGATTAGGAAGAGAGAGAGCTTGGGAGAGAGAGAGAGAGAGCCTTGGGATTCACAAAGGTTGCTCCAAGTAAGGTTTCCACCATCTTCTTCAAGCTGCTTTATTGATTCCTTGATGGCACTAGGGGAGATCATCATCAGCATCAGATCTAGGTTCTTTGCATTTATCAAGAGAGTGAAAAATGATTTAAATGTTCTTTATCTACTCCAGGAGGGATTAAAAGGATTTCAAGGTTCTCTCCTTACTCTAGGAGGGAGTAAAAGGGTTTTTAGATTCTTTGCCTATTCTAAGAGGGAGTAAAAGGATTCAAAGCACTCTGCCTCACTAGGTCGGTGGAAAGATTTTGTAAGGAATTCTATGCCTTACTATGAGGGCAAAATGAGAGACACTACTTTTAGTGTAATACCTAGAAAGGAGGTTTCAAAGGAGTGGACGTAGGTCAAGTTAATTGAACCACTATAAATATGATGTGTTCTTTTTGTTTTCTTTTATGCTTTTAATTTTCACATTATTCTATGATTTCTTCTATGGCCGAAACATCTAATTTGTGTTATTGTCAAATTAATGTCGCTTCACATAAATTGTTTATTTTAAAATATTCAAAAAGATTCCAAAAAGAATTCTTTTTTTTTTTTTTTTACTTAAGAAATTTTTTAAATAACCAATTCACCCCCCTCTTGATTAACCTCAGGCTTGTTCATAAATGTTTAACAACTCTCACAAATTCAGGAGGTGTTGGTTGGGTTTAATTAGACTTATGTTGAGAAATGGCTCAACCCATAGTTGTTTTGACCCCTTTGGGTTAGCCTAATTCCTAACCCAAGTTGACCCAAGGGGTGGGTTGACCAAGGTAAGTGCATTGGATCAAGGGAGACCCAATGCCACCAATTGCTTGATCCAAGTGGGCTAGGGTTGGAATTTGGCTCAAGGGAGATCTCACTTTGGGCACTTGGGTCAAGCAAAATGGCTAACCCAAGTGGACCAAAGACTTAGATCCACCTAAGGGTCATCCCTAGGGGTCCAATAAGTGGTCATAGGGGTTTAGATTAGTTTAGGAAAGCCTTGGTCAATGGGTTTGAATGTATAGAAGTGTGTTGACCTCAATTTTAGCTCGAGCGTCCTTGAGGGCCTTTGATTGATTTAATCAAGCTCCATCGAGTCTAATTCGAGCTCGAATCAGCTCGAATTGAATCGAATTAGGCTCGACTATATTCGATTAAGCCTGATTAGTTCGCCCTAGCCGCGTCGAGTTTGAGATAAAACCGACGATAGAGATTTCATCAAAATTCAAATACTAGCCGTTGCTTTGATCGACTCGCGGGATATTTTCACTTGGAAGGCAAGAGCAGATTTGGGGGAGAGGCTACCTTTCTCGGCATGGAGGGGGGATTTACTCCGAGCATTGAGAATGGCCTGAGGCCCGATGAGGAGAATTTGGGAAAACTACTCTTCTGCCCGAACCAGCCCAGGAAAAATCCCTCTCCAGCTCTCTGGCATGGGCATGATCCTAGGCACCCGTTCCCGCTCTCTGCCTTCATCTCTCTTCCGTTCGGGCCAGGCTAAAAGACCGACATCCCCTCTCTCACAGTCTCTCCCCCAGTTCGCGTAAGCAAGAGGAGCAGAGTCGAACGAGAGCGGCGACCCAGCTCTGACTCTACCCCTCTCTCGACCTGCCTCTTACTTGCTCTAGCCGAGCCCAGTTTTCAATTGCTAGCTCCAACTTTGCCCTTAGAATTAAACCCGACGCCTGCTGGACACCTTCTCTAGCCGATAGCTCCCGCCGCTTACAGGTTATCCTTTTCTTCTTCTCTTTATTCTTCTTCTTTTGCTCATTCTTCTTCTCCTTCTTCTTTTCTTTCTTCTTCTAATCTTCTTCTCCTTCTCAAAAGTTTTCTTCTCCTCCAACGTTATCTCTACTTTCTCTATATGATTGTTGGTCTGGCTCAAGATTCAGATAATCAGTTAAGCTTTCTTATAAGAATGAATGGACATATTGCTGATTTATTTTTAATTTTAGGAGTTGTGCTTAGATTCTTGAGACATTTTTTATTATTCTCTGGTTGAAGAAAATGGTATTTGGGACTACCATTGGATGCAATGTTTCTTATTATTTCATGGGATTTTATTATCTATGAGTTATTATTCTTATTCTTGAAACTCGATGAGCTTGTGATAGCCATGTTGCAAACAAAGTCGATTTTGCCAGAATATGTTGATTTGTCTTGTTTAGAATAGACAATTGTTATGTGAGACTTAGAGTTTAAGGTGTGAACTACGGAAAGGCAGAAGGGGTCATTTTGATCTACTATTAAAGCATGCACATATGATGTTTGTGATAATGCTTCAAGGAGTTCTTTCTTGTGTTGGAGATTGTTTTCCTTGCTATACTATTCGACGCCTCTCTTTGTCGCTGCTTCACCTGGCACCAAGGTGTATATCTTCATTCTCTAATAGATTTACTAGAGCACCCAAACTCAATATTTGCATACTTCTTGGATACCCTTGTGCCAATCCCATTTTAGGAATGGATAATGTATGATCCTTAATCGAGAGTTTTCTTGGGCTCCGGCCTGGGATGTAATTAACCACGGGGGCTTGCGCCCGTGGAAAACTTGGCCCCACTTCTAATAAAACCCATCTGAGCTGATGTATCGGGTGGGTCAAATTCGTGACTGTGATCAGGTCGTGTATATTACTACCAATCGGGATGCGCTGGCGAGAGCCGCTATCCTCAATGGTTAGTTGTATGCACGATCCAATTGTCTCTTCCAATTGGCCTATTCGTGTCGAGTGTAAATGCCTACGATCATTTTGTCCTATGGGATAGTGCGGCCGTACCCTTTGCGTTCGGACCCCACGAGCGGTGCTCTTTCGGAGGTCCATAAAGTGTAGGGGAGGTTTGATCAAATTTGGTTGACTTAGTCAACCAAGTTGACCTAAGGTCAAGGGTTGGGTCCATTGAGTTCAAATTGATCATATGAACTCAATGGAAGTGGTTTCAAATCAAGAGGAGGTTATTTAGTTTGAAATGGGTGTTTAAACCCTTAAGGGCCACTTTGGTCAACTAGGTCAAACTCAAGTATGGGTTTAGATCCAATGTGTTCCTAATGATACTTAGGATCCATTGGGATAGGTTTTGAAGATTGATATGGGAAGGACATGTTGAATTTTTGGGGAAAAGACTAAAAAACCCTTTAAAGAATATTTTAGTCATTTTGACCCCCTGGTCAACCCTAGGTCAAACTGGGTCCAAAAAAATATATGTTACTGACCAACAAGTCATGACAAAGGTCATGGGTGTGATTAGAAGGTTTGGAAAGAATCTCAAGGTCTAATTCCATTGAATGTCAAGTCTAGTGACACGGGCTGTAAATATTTGAAGGTTTTGCGGCCTTTGAAAATTAATCCAGTTTCTAGGGCTAGGGACCTCAGAATGGGCTCAAATTTGGTGGGTTGGTCTTCGAGACATACCTAATCAATATGCAATTAATAAACCTCAAATCAGAGGTTACTTGAATGGTTTTCTAAGTGATAAAAAATTCACCTAGAAAAGGTTTCAAGACTTAGGCTTTTGTCTTGGATTTGGAAGTAGGAATTTTGGATTTGAGATGCATTTTGGACTTGATTGATTGGATTGGATTTTTCATATCAATCTCAATTCGATGAATGGTTGATATTGATTGAACATGATTATAATTTGATTGAAAATTGATCTAGTACCTGGAATTGAAAATTAAATTGGATTTTGGACCGGATTTGATCATGGAACTAGATTGGATTTTGGATGGGATCTATATGACTGACCTTAGATCACCAAAGTGAGATTTGGATTTAACTTGATGACCTCATTAAAAAAAATTAGGTCAACATCATCAACAACGTTGAGTACATAAAGGGCACATCTAATAAGATAAGGCTTATAGTTAGGTGTGCCCAACATGATAACTCGTCCAGTCCCTGCTTATGGCGTCTGCACATTGCAAAAATTAAGAGGCTTGGTGGTATATGGGAAGTCTCGTGTAATGGTTCTCCACATACTTGTATGACTCATATCATGTCAAGTGGCCGTCATAATTGTAACTCCAAGTTTATTTATTACTACATCACTTTTATTCTTCGTAAGCAAATAGATTTGAAGCCACGTGAGATCATTGCTCATATGGAGTCAAAGTTCGATATTAAGATTCCTTATATTAAGGCTTGGGATGCATGGAGGAAGGCTATCAAATTAGTCTTTAATAGTTTTAAGGAATCATACTGCTCACTACATCGTTATATGGAAGTAATTGAATTTGCACTTCCATGATTAATTTACAATATAGAACTTATTGGGAATAATTGTTTCAAATCACTATTATGGGCATTTGGTCCATCAATTAAGAGATGGAAAATCTGTAGCTCGATGCTTAGCTTGGACAGGGCGTTTCTTTTGGGTAAATATAGAGGCACTCTACTTGTCACTATTGGAATTGATGAGAATGGTGGACTAAACTCCCTTAAATTTGCTTTCTTAGAGGCCAAGGCTAATGAGTCTTGGTCATGGTTCTTGAAGATGGTCCATGACCTCATTTCATACATCCGAGCTCGATAATACAACTTCTTTGTATCTAATAAGCACCCTGAATAATACAACTTCACATATATATAAAAGGCAAAATAACATTAAAAAAATAAGTGAGATGATATTTTTAATCAAGTTTAAATACCGTTAAATAACAATTTATTAGTAAACAAACAAAAAAATTCATGGAATAGAGACCGGAGAATTAAAATCCGGTTCTACGAAAACCGGAAAATAAAGTTTCGGTTTCTACTGAAATAAGAGAAAGAAGTTCCGGTTTTAATATAATCAAATAATTAAATTTCAGTTTCTATTGAAATTGGATAATTAAGCTAAGATTTCTACAAAATCAGATAATTAATCCCCGATTTTATGAGAATTTCGAATACGGGCTTCTATTTTCTATATTTTTTCTTTTTTAAATTTTTTCGTAACCCTGCTCCTTAATCTAATTTAAGTTTAAAACATGCTCTTTTTTTGCAAATGAACCATTTTGTACCAAATCAACTATGAAGTTTTACAATTCCCAATTTTTAGTACCAAATAATTCAGCACAAGAAGTAAGTTGACTATAACAATGACATGAAAGTATCTAAGTAAAATACAAGAAAATGTTATTTTAATAGATAAACAATATACATGAGTGTCATATTTCTATCGATGGATGGGGAGCAAACAATCCCTTTATTGCAATGAAACTTAAGCTCATGAATAATGAGCATAATTTAAGTAATTAAACAGATCAAATTGTCACACATTTGGAAAAAAAAAAAACAAGAAATTAATTGGAATCTAGTGATGGTTGAAGGAAGGGATAGTCGGTATACCCAACAATAGGATCAGGGGTGTAGAATGTCGCCCTATCATACTTATTAAGAGGAGCATTGAGCTCAAATCTTCTTGGAAGATCAGGGTTGGCCAAGAAAAGTCTCCCATATGCTACCAAATCTGTATAACCTTCTTCCACCACCTTATTGCCTTCCTCTCGATCATAGCCACTTGCGGTGATGAAAGTTCCCCGAAACACCCTCCGCATCTCATGGAGGCGATGCGGGAGCTCTAATTTTCCCTCATTGAAAGTCATTCGAGGCTCAATTATGTGACAGTAGAGGAGGCTATATTTATTTAGCGATCGCACAATGTGAATCCCAAGAGCATCCGGGTTAGAATCTCCACACTCCATTAGGTCTGAAAAGGGAGAGAGTCGGATGCCGACACGACCTAGCCCAATCTCACCCACCACTTTCTCAACAATCTCCAAGACGAAGCGGCAACGATTTTCCAGGCTTCCGCCATACTCATCTGTTCGATCATTTGCACCATCTTTGAGAAACTGCTCGAGCAAATATCCGTGCGCCGCATGTATCTCCACACCATCAAACCCTGCTTCAATGGCATTTCTTGCGGCGACTCTGAAGTCATTAACGATAACTGGGATTTCGTCGGTTCTTAGCCTTCGAGGTGTCGAGTATTCTTCAACTTTACCATCATGATGAATCTGCGGACGAATAGGCTTGTCTGTGCTTGAGATTGGAGCCTGTCCTTTTGGTTGGTAGACTGCACATATAATATATATAATTAATTAACCTAAAACTATAGAAAATAATAAAAAGAAAAAAAAATTAAATATAATTACCATGACTAGAGACCCTTCCAACGTGCCAAAGCTGACAGATAAAAACTCCTCCCTTATCATGAACTGCATTGACAATAGGCTTCCATGCCTCCACCTGCTCTTTAGTCCATATGCCTGGAGTTCTTGGATACCTATTTTTAATTTTTTTAATATAAATATAGCTTTAATTACTAATTAATTAATAATTAATTATAATTAGTGATTTAATTAGTGATTACCCTTGAGCAGTATCAGAAACTCCAGTGGCTTCTGATATAAGAAGGCCTCCTCTTGTTGTTCTCTGTGAGTAAAATAGTATGGCATGAGGCTGTGGAATGTTGCCAAATGATCTTGATCTTGTCAAAGGTGCCAAGACTATCCTGAAAATTAAAAATAAAAATAAGAACAAAAGGCGATCCTAAATGATCTCTAAATAAACATATGGATCAAAGCAATAATGATCCATTTCTTAAAAAGAACATAATTAAACACTCTTAAGGAGTTTATATGAGCTAATGAAGCTAATTAATGATAATTAAGGGTGCTTAATTACCTGTGAGATAGATCAAAGGAGCCCATCTTGTGAGGTTTGAGTAGAGGGATTTTATGAGCTTCCATTTCTCTCACAATCTATTAATCTTAATGGAGAATATATATTCTTAAGGAGCTTAAGATCTCCAACTTGAATTTATAGTTTTTGAGATGAAGGGGAAGGCTTCAATCATAATAAACATGCAATGAATGTGGTCATCAAATGACTTTCAATTTCTATATATCAAAGTCAAACTAAATAATTGACCAAAATATGGTTTTCTTATTCAATAATTCAAAAGAGGAGGTTTTTAGAAAACATGCCTCATATACGAGATTCGTCTAAGGCCTCGTTTTGAACGGCTTTTTTTATTATTTTTAAGCAGTTTTTTAGTAAAAAATAAACCTCAAATTAAAAAAAATTGTAGTAACAAGCTGCTTTAGAAAGCAGTAAGAAACGGTAACTGTTTTTTTGCTGCTTTCTAAAGCAGCTTTTTAGTACAAATATTTTGAACTAAAAATTTTTGTATTAAAAACCAACAAAAAAGTCGTCCCAAACGAAGCCTAAAATAAAGACGAGTAGGATTTATGATATGATTAACTAAGAGAAATCTATTTATTGTTTTTTTTATTTAAATAGATAAAAAATTATAATATATTTAAATTTAATAATTTAATTTGATTCAAATTATATTATATATTAATTTTGCAATTATGTTATTTTCGTCTTTGATTGTCCAATTGACCTTTTTATGGCGTCAGCTCAAATGTCATCATAAAGCTTTTAGAAAGAACAAATTGAATACGAATTTGGTAAAAGAGATTATTATATCTGTTGCGTGCTAGAATATACGCGACGATAGAGTTTGTAAATTTACGTTCTAGCGTTGTACGTGTATTCAGCACACAAGCAGAAAAGAGAAGTGAACACCAAGATTTTTATGTAGAAAACCAGAAAGAGGAAAAAAAAATCACGGGGCCTCGCCCAGTTGCAAAGTTCCACTAGTATTTATTTGAAGTACAAAGGTTGATCCATCTTACAAATCAAGACGATCAATTTACAATCAACTTATCACAAAGTTACAAAGTTCTGCAAATTCTCGGCGTTTCTCGAAAATCCAGCAGAGTTCCGGCGTCTTCAGGCGGCAGGAAGAGCTCCGGCGGTGGTCGAGGAGGAGCTTCTTCCTTCTCCTCCTCTTCTTCTTCTCTCTCTTCACTTGAGTCCCCTTTTTGTAGAATGAGGGCTCTATTTATAGTTTTTATGGAGTGGCATAGCTCGTAAATAGCTGTGAGATCATGGACGAATAGGGAGTTGTTTGAATGGACGACCCATATTGAACCCTTCGATCGTGCACTGTTCGTTGGACATTTAGAGGCCTTAATGATGTTGAAATTTGGCGATCTTGGGTTCGTTGGATTCGTCTCGTCGAGTCGCTTGATTCGAGTATAAGCTCGTTAAAATCGAAGACTTATTGGTAACTCAAATTACGGTTTGAACCTTCCAACAGTGCTTTGGGTCCTTGATTCGGACTCAGTTAAGCTCGGATTGGGTTGATCTTGGTGTCGTTGGCTTCGTATTTCCGAGACGCTCAATTCGACTATAAGCTCGCTAAAATCAGAGTTTGGGAGCTCCCGGAATTAATTTTTGAAGTTTCCAACTAGCTTTTGCCTCGAGATTCGTGCCCGATCATGCTAATTTTGTGATGCCGTATAAGTTGCCCCCCTATTTTTGGACGTCGAAGCTCCAGGAGTCCGAAAATATATGTTTCAAAAATTAGTATCGGTCAAAACACCAAAAATTACGTTCCGAAAATTAAGTGTTTCTCAAAACTTGATCATAGAAGTTTCGTTGAGCTCCGAAAGTTGCAAAATTGAGTTCGGAATGCCGAAAAATGTGTCCGGGGACCCCAAAAACGTCGAATTTAGTCTTTTCAGTGCGAAAAAACGGATCCAGAACGGACTGGGCGGCCGAACCGGCCGGACCGGCCGGCTGGCAGCTGCCGCCGGCGGCGGCGCGTAACAGCGGCCACAGGCCACTCCCGCGCGGAACCAACAAAAATTTTTGTATTAGAAACCAACAAAAAAGTCGTCCCAAACGAAGCCTAAAATAAAGACGAGTAGGATTTATGATATGATTAACTAAGAGAAATCTATTTATTGTTTTTTTTATTTAAATAGATAAAAAATTATAATATATTTAAATTTAATAATTTAATTTGATTCAAATTATATTATAGATTAATTTTGCAATTATGTTATTTTCGTCTTTGATTGTCCAATTGACCTTTTTATGGCGTCAGCTCAAATGTCATCATAAAGCTTTTAGAAAGAACAAATTGAATACGAATTTTGTAAAAGAAATTATTATATCAAATGTTGAATATAGGAAAAAGTTGATTGATAAATTTATATTAAGATGTTTTGGTTTGGTCTTTTCCTCTTAACTTTAAGGTTTTAGACATATATAATTGAACAAAAAAAAAAGTCCCCAGGCCTATTTTTGTATTAGATTTTAGATTTATACGGTCAATTTAGGTTTCGTTTGAGATGATTTTTTTATTGCTTCTTAAAGCAACTTTATAGTATAAAAATTTTAATTTTTGTACTAAAAAGTTGCTTTAAGAAGCAAAAGAAAAGCCGTCCCAAATGAGAGCAATTATTATGTCAGGTCACTGGACTCGTCCAGAGATCAATAATCACGTGTCGCATCACCTGAAACTCGGTATTGCTCGGTATACGTCCGGATTTTTGATTTTTTGTCATGACGTAATAATTACTCCCCAAACGAAGCCTTAATCCCAGAGTATCAAGTTGCCCCAATTTAGTCCATTGATATACATAATTTATAAAAATAGTCCGCTATATTATAACTGTGATTTAAAATTAATCTCAATTTAGTCTCTCGCCTTACAAAATTCATCCTAATTTAGTTGAAATGCTAAATTGGAGCAACATTATACTTTGAGACTAAAATTATCATATATGAATAGTTGGGGACTTATTTTGAAATTTAACCCTACAATTTAATAGAAATTAAATTTCTATGTGAAAAAAAAAAATATGACAAAATATATGAGATCGACTTGAATTTTAAACTCCCTGAAGATTTATATGATCGCTTCTCTAAGAAACCTTAACACATATAGTAGCATTTTTGGATGTAACATTTATAGCTACCTCATGAATTCTCTATGACAATGATGCATTGTCCTAACCAACAATCATTTAATAAATTTTTTTAGAAATATTTAGATAAAAATTTTAAAAAAAATTCTAAAGAATTTATAGATTAAGAGTAGATGTGTCAAATCGGGTTGCGGGTCAGGTTCACGTCGAACCCAATATTGACCCGCTATTGTTTGACATGACTCGAACCTGACCCTTTTTTTGTAACGGGTCAGAAATTCCAACCTTGGCCTGACTTGCGCGAGTTACCAGGTTGACCCGACTTGACCTGCTAACCCAGAACACATTGGGCACGAGCGAGTTCAACGAACGTGGGCGGTGTAATAGCCGAAACTCTTTACTATCGAGATATTTTCCACTTTTGCCTAAGTGTCTCATAGTTTTGTCAAGTTGGTGTAACTTTTCAGGTGGTCACCCATCCCAAGATTTTTTTGAAATGATCATGCTTAAATGCATAGTTTTTTAAGGAAATTTCAACCATTACACTAAAAGATGTCTCAATGTTTAAGAGTTTAGCTTCTTTTACTAAAGGAGTTTGACAATCTCCTCCATTTAAATAACTGACGTCATCGTCAGTATCCTTATCCAAGAATCATCCACTAAATATATATGATCCTAGAGGTCGCCTCTGTAAGTTCAAGTGGCGACTCCCATAATGTAACACTTTTTCTGATACAGGGTTCAAGAGGTGGCTCCCATGACGTAGCACTTTATCTTGTATGACACTTAGTTCCCATATTTTGACTGGTGTATTGCTCTGATACCATTTGTAACAATCCAAACTCATAATTATTGAGATATTATTCGCTTTGGCTTAAGGGCCTCTCGATTTTGTCATGTTGGTGTAACTTCTCGAGAGGTCACCCATTCTCAAATTTCTCAGGAATAAGCACACTTCACTACAAAGTTTCTTAAGAAAATTCAAACCATGACACTAAAAGATGCCTCGATGTTTAAGAGTTTAGCATTGGAGGCAGAGATGTCTACAATGAGAGTGTTCTAGGGGATAATCATGGTATTGGCCTTGTGGAAGACACTTAAAGATTTGAGAGATGGCTGGTTGAAATTTCATAAATATGATTATAATGTCATAAAGGAGATGATTGTAATTCGAATATAGAGAATTGTGATTCTAATGGAGGTATTAAGAGAGATGGATATGAAAAATGAATTGTGAAGGTGATAGCAATGTAGATCTATGAGCAATATTAGTAATGTAAAGGAAGGTTGTTGCATAGGTTTTTGATAATTATCATGACCCATCTGATCGTTGCACTAGTTTTAATGCAACAACAAACATACACTACAAGAAAATCGGTAGTTACAAACGGATTTTTCTTTTGGCTTTTATGTAGACTATTTTTTGATAGATTTTCGACATAGTATGATGAAAATTTTTTAGACTAAATTTATGATAGATTTTTCGGCGACTTTCCGGCGTCTTTTGGAGGTGGTTTTAAATAATAATATTTTAATAAAAAAAAGAATGACAATTTTGACATATTTGCCCTTCCAACAAATTTGTTGAGTCTTTGAAGTTTTTTAGGCATTCGAGCGAGCGGGCAATGCGGGGAGGCGATCGCGGCCAGGCAGCAGGCACTGCGGGAGGTAGTCGGACGGCTTCATTTTTCCAAAATTGTTTAATATTTCCAACGGCTATGACCGCCAGAAATAAATGTCGCCGAAATAAACTATCGATTTTAGTTTCCTATGCTGTTTATTCAAGCGAAAAAAAAAATCGGCTGAAAAACTTCATTACCGTCAGAAATTCATCCAGTTCTGTCAATAATGACTGATTTTTCTATAGTGATAACTGATAATATATGATGCAAAATTTACAATACAAACATAAATAATATAAGTGAAGCTTAGAAAACAAATATTGAATTGACAAAAGCTATGATATTTGTTAACCGTATATGATATTTGTTTAATTATGAGTTAATTGGATGAAGAGCTATAAGTGAGCTAATATACTAGAATATATTTATCTATATTTTATATAGATAATTAAATAAGTTTAATTAAAATTTTTAAAACTCAAAAAAAAAAAAAAATTGAAACATTAAATAACTTATTCACAAGAAAATAAACACAAATGCTAATATATATATATATATATATATATATATATATATATAGAGAGAGAGAGAGAGAGAGAGAGAGAGAGAGAGTTAGAACTCGGAAGAAATGCTCGGCGAAATGTTCACGAAGCTGAATGATGAATGCACAAAACGAGGAGAACGAGACTTTTGAGAAGCAGAGATCCTCTTCTTCGTCTCCCCCACCTCCAAAGTTCCACCTGAGACAACCTCTCACTCTCCCCATAACAGCTTCTCCTTCCCGCTTCGTCTACCTCGTTCGCTCTGCTCGCTCTCTTCTTCATCTAAAGCAAATCCATGCCCATCTTCTCCGCCTCAGCCTGCTCTCGGGGGCCTCGCCCGCCGCTGCCGCCATCCTCGCCGCGTCCACTCCCCTCCGTTGCATCCCTTATGTCCTCTCCCTCTTCCACCACCTCCCTTTTCCTCCCCCTTCTCCTCATCTCTTCAACGCCCTCATCCGCGCTCTCTCCGACTCCTCCCTTCCCGCCTCCGCTCTATCATACCTCGCTTTCATGCTCAGCTCCGGCCTTCGACCCGGTCGCCTCGCTTTCCCCTTTGGTTTCCGTTCCGCCGCGGCTCTCCGTTCCTCCGAATCCACAGCCACCCTCCACTCTGCTGCGGCAAAATCCAGTCTTGATCTGGACCCCTTTGTCCGCACATCACTAGCCGATGCCTACGGCAAGCTTGGGTCACATGAATTCGCCCTCAAGGTGTTTGATGAAACGCCCCAATGGCACCTTGCCTCGAATGTCCTTATATGGAATGTTGCCATCGCTGTCTCCTGCCGCTCTGAAGGTATTAGTAAGGCAAGGAAGCTGTTTGATGAAATGCCAGAAAGGAATGTAGCATCCTGGAATAGTATGATTGATGGGTTCATGAAGGTGGGCGATTTGGAATCCGCAGTGGAGTTGTTTGAGAAAATGCCTGTGAAAAATGTGGTTTCCTGGACCACTATGTTGGCTGGGTTCTCTCGAAATAAGGACAATGAGAGAGCTTTAAGCATATTTGAGAGCATGTTGGAAGAAGGCATGAGGCCAAACAACTTCACTGTGTCGGCAGCGCTAGCTTCTTGTGCCAAGATTGGAGTATTGAATGTCGGTATACGCATCCACGATTATATAAAGAGGACTGGGTTACGAGAAGATGGACCGATAGGCACGGCGCTAGTTGATATGTATTCCAAGTGTGGAAAGGTTGAACTTGCTAGTCAGGTCTTTAATAGGATGAAGGAGATAGATACAGAGACCTGGACTGCCATGATAATGGGGTGGGCTGTTCATGGTTGCTGGAAGCAAGCACTTCAATGTTTTGAGGACATGAAGTGCTCTTGCATCAAGCCTGATGAGGGAGCTTTCCTAGCCATTCTGGTGGCTTGCTCACATGCTGGAAAGGTTGATAAAGGGCTTGAATTTTTTGATAGTATGAAGTCTCACTATCAGATTGAGCCAGGCTTAAAGCATTATACCTGTATTGTGGACATGTATGGCAGAGCTGGAATGGTTAATGAGGCTCTTGAGTTCCTGAACTCCATGCCTATTGAACCAGACTATGTTCTTTGGGGAGCTCTATTGTCTGCCTGTCGGGCTAACAAGAATGTCGAGATAGCCGAATTGGCAGCAGAGAGACTGTTAAGACTCCGACCGTTGCATACCGGAAGCCAAGTCTTCATATCCAACATGTATGCTGGTGCTGGAATGTGGGATGATGTTGAGAATGTGAGATCTAGTTTGAAAAAGAATAACCAAAGTAAGGTGCCTGGATGGAGCTCTTCGCAGGTGACCGGTCGCATCGATCATGGAGTGAATTTATACCAAGTTGGAAGAGTTAGTAGCTCAAGCTAAGGAGGAGGGTTATGAGCCAGACATGAATTGGGTGCTTCATGACATTGAGGAAGAAGATAAGAGGGGTTCCCCTAGCACTTGCCTTAGGGCTCATGAAAACAGTTGAGGAGGAGATTAGGATAGTGAAGAATCTCAGGGTTTGTGGAGATTGTCATTCCTTGATGAAATTTACAAGTAGGATCTACAATAAGGAGATTGTGCTTAGAGATAATAAGCGTATTTAAAGATGGTGAGTGTTCCTGTAGAGATTATTGGTAAGCTGAATACTGAATCTGGTGCTCAAATAGGCCAATCCACAAGGAGCTGTGCGTTCAATTGTAAACAGGCCAATTGCCAGTTGCTTGCTGGGCATCCAAAACGTAGAAAAGGTACTAGAATACGACAAATTATTATGTGCGGACACTGGACACGCTTGCGTCCGGATTGATGTGCTTTTACTACGCTTTTGATATATTTTTGCAAAATGGCAGCTCGTACATAATTTTAATTGCATATTAGTCGCCCATTTTATTAAGTATTTGAACAGCGTAGCAAAAGGGCAACAAATACTCATTGAGTAAGATATTTGCTGCTCTTTTGCTGTAATTTTGCAAATACTCAGCAAAAGGGCAGATAATATGCAATTAAAATTAAAATTGTATATTAGCTGCTCTTTTGCAAAAATACATCAAAAGCACAGTAAAATCGCAATAAAAGATGAGAATTCCAAGTAAATTTGCCCTAAAATACAAAGCACTTTCATAAATCTGGAAATTCCAAGTAAATTTCAGATTTTTGTTTGTTTGTTTGTTAATTATTCATTTCATGGCAGTCAAACTATCTCCTCTCTTTGTGGTAGGCTACAATATTTTTATGCCCAGCACATGAGAAGAAACCTTGCAATGAAAATTTTCAAATATTCAAAAGAATTGTTTCATTGAATTTGTTGATCCATCGACTCCGTTGGTAATTTCTTTTGGTAATATGGACTAATGTTCACTATTGATGATTATCATTAAGGTAAAATCTGTATATGTTAATCAGCACATAATTTGCACAATTTTTCTGCAAAATAGGAAACTTTGCTAAATTACTTTGTTGCTTGAATTGTTTTTTTTTTTATTTAGATTGGTACAATTGTTGTAGATTATCTGATTTATTAAGTATAATTTAAGTCTTAGTTTTATAAGAGGCAATCAGCCACTTCTAATCTGCCATTGATTTAGATAAAGATGATAAAGAATCAGCCTCTTTATGCCCATGGCGTCTTCACTTGTCTTTGTGAGGCGAAATTATTACGTGCGATCACCAAACGTCATCCGAAGGTCAATCAAAACTCACAACGTCGTTAATATGTTGTTGTATCTTTGTGTATTTGATGATATGGTACATTCTGATTGGCCTTCGGACGGTCTGATGAGCAGGGACATGGCGGTCCACCTCTTGTCTTTCTAAATCCAAGTTGCTGGTTGCTACAAAGGCTTTCTTGATCGCGTCTGGTTGACCAGGAACCAGGCACAGGTATTGGTGTGATGTGATGGTCCGACTTTGACTGCCATTGGGTGCGGCCGTGGGGGAGAAGGGGCGAAGGACTTGTGAAGCATTACTCTTAGATAAATATTACAGATAATATACTTTTAAGCATGGTGGCTATGTTTGATTGTGAATTGAATTTATTCTGCCAATATTTTTCTTGGACTACTTTTTTGCTATAGTATTTTTATATTTCAATTTCTAGGGGTGTAAAAAATTACCCGACCCGCCAACTTAGTCCGAATCCAACTCAAAAAAATTTAGGTTCGGATTGACCCTTTAATAAACGGGTCGGATTCTGGTTTGAAATTCTAGCCCATTTATTAAATGGGTCAAGTTCGAGTTGACCCGCCAATCTGATTTAAACCCAAAATAACTCGTTTAAATTATTTTTTTCTTAATTTTTTTATTTGTTGGTATTTTTGCCTTATTTTTTATTAATTAATCTAAAATTTATCATTAAAAAGTATATATATATATATATATATATATATATATATATATATATATATATATAATCAAAATTGATTCTGGGGTGAGTTCGAGTTATTTGGTTGCTAGCGGGTCAAGTTTGGATCCGCATTTTTTACTATTTATTAAATGGGTTAGATTTGGGTTGGGTTAATTCAAGTTTGATTCGAAGTCGACCCATTTTGAAACACCTATCAATTTCCTATTTATTGGTGTGATGTCACTTTATAATTGCATTAATTTGTCTTTGGCTTGTTAGATTGAAGGTCCATGCTAGTTGTGCATAATTTTATTTCCAAGGGAATTGAATAGCATCAAAATTTAAAGTGATGGAACCTAAGTTCTTAAACTAAGTAGGAGAATATTAAGAATGCAAATTAAGATACTTTCTTTTCATATCACATAAAATGATGGACATTTAGTAGAAAATCGATTTGGAAAAATTGTTAGGGTGTCATATAAGGCAGAACAAATAACAAAACACATAAATTGTAAACTCTCATAATAACCACGAATGGTCACCTCACATGCAAGCACAAATTAGAGAAGATGCTCAAAGGAAAGAACAAATTAGCGATCTGCCACAGGAATTAGGTTCCATCACAAGACCTTGTTCCTTTGGCAAATACCAATAGAACATAACATAACACCACTTACAACTCATAATAGTTTAGAGAAGAAAGATATATGTGAAAGAGAAACCATGAAGAGAAGAAGTAGAAAGAAGACATAGAGGAAGAAGTAGCGATTAGAGAGAAGACAGCTCATAAGCTAAAAAGAGACCCTGAAGTTTTTAAAATAATCACTCTCCAAAAACTCCCCCACAAAAATATTCAGCCACAATATATAAGAGAAAGAATTGGAACAAATAATTATTAACCCACATAAACTTGCCTCCAAACCAGCCAATAAGAACCACCCAACTCAGCTCATTCAATGAGGAATTAAAGCTTCCAGCATATGATTCAACAAAGCGAAAACTTAGTAGCCAGCAATAGGGAAACCGAACAACCACAGGGAAAATCGAGCAGCCAGCAGGGAAACCAAATAACTAACAGGGAAACCGAGCAGACACCAGACAAAATCGAGCAACCATAGGAGAAAAGGAGCAACAAAACCCAAGTGGAAGGACAATGTTGTGAACGAACCTGAGTGCACCAAACCCGACATGTTTATATGTTGTTTTCCATCATAGACCATACAAAATAAAATTACACAACACTTGACTGCATCATACAGGCCATGTATGCTCTTGGTATGTGCTGAGGATTTTGTGTTGCACATTCAAGGTTGAGCATTTTCATGATTATTTGATGTCAATTCATCAAATTCTTAACTTTTTTTTTTATTCATATTGTCAACATACATATAAATTTTATTGAGAATTAGATCATTAAATTTTTGTGATACTCATCTAATCTCTATGAAATACAAATATTAATAGAATGCACATAAATGATATATGAAAAACATGAAAAAATAGCAATTATGAAAAATAAGGCATGACACATCAATAAATTAAAAACAAAAAATAAAAATATATATAAAAAAAAATGCTTTCTAATTTCAATTTCAACAAAATATCAATAACCTAATAATTTAATTAAAGTAAAAAATAGGTCAATTAAATAGTTAATAGTATTTATTATAAAGACTTATTTTGAACTAAGTAGACCTAAGAAGACTAAGAAGACTGTAGAAGCACAAGAAATAATTGGACTCTTCGAGAAGCCGTTAACTTAACACGTGAAAGCAATTCCCGTTTTACGGCTCCACAGCTCCACAGCTCCACAGCTTCTCAACGAGCTCTTCTTGTGGACGTCTACTTTGTCCGCCGGCGATATGAGGATGGTCGCACTAAAGCTCGCCGACAACGCCAGCACGACGGCGGCGGTGAAGATGACAGTGCGCGGTAGCGCAGGCGTGGATCTTGGCAGCGTAGGGCGGGCTCTGGGGCTGGAGCCGTCGACTGTTAGGCTGAATGGGCACTTCATTAGCCGCGGGACCGATCTTGTATCTTCGCTATCATGGAAGTCTGTCCTTTCTTTCTTCGCTGCCCGCGGCCTTCCTGCCGGCGGTTCTTTGCTGGATTCCATCGTTGTTCAGGGAAAGCCCACCGCCAATACAGGTTACTGTTCTGTTTCTGACTATGCTTTAGTGAAGTTTAGGGTTCATGTTTTTTTTTTTTTTTTCTCATGTTGGGGGTGGCGGACTCGTTTACCTCAGGCTTTCAAAATAACATATTTTATTTTGATTATGTTATATGGGAATTAAAAAAATCAGCATAAAATCAAAGAGAAAGGAGTTGAGGGAGAAAGAGAGCCACTTGTTTATTAGAGATTAGAGGAGGAGAGGGGAAGATTTGTGTTTAGGAGGGGTGGGGTTTCCTTCTTGGAGCATGGAAACTCTAATGTTTATAATTCGTTATAAGTCTGTTACAAGTTACTAAAATAATAAATCAATTTGAAAACATCAAAATTATACCATCCCATGAATCGAGACGCTGAAAACGGTTCTAGATGTCTTTGGTTAGCTATAATGTGCTTGGGAACCTTAGGTGACCCAACCAATTTTAGTTAATTACTATTTTTAAGCTTGCATTGAGTTCTGAAGTTGATTTTGATCTATGAATCTTGTTTAACCTAAATTGAATCAATTGATCTAATTTGACTATACAATCATCTCATCTAATTGTAACTAGGTCGACTTACTTTGATGTTATGGCATTATATATGAGAGGACTATGGCCTTTGCCTTGCAATGATGCTGCTTTGCAGGCAATTATAGCGATGTAGGGCGGCCAATGACAATACTGGCTTTCTTTTTGATAATGATGCAGTAATTATTTATATACACATCTGTTAAGGGTTCAAAACATTTTCATCATTATCACTAGCCTTATCTCAACTATTTTGGATTGGTTTATGAATCATCATTTTCATTTTTTCTTTTTGAGTATTATTTGAGGTGTTAAAGCTACTCTTTTTGAGTTATTTTAAGCAACTTCTATCCATATAACTTTAGATCTACTCTTTTTTCCTTACAATTTTTTTAACAATAATTTAATCTTCTCATCTTATGGGCACATTTTCTACCTTTTGGTGTACATGCCTAAAAAAGAACATTATAAAGACTAAAAAAGTTGTGATTAAGTTTGGGTGTTCCAATGATGAAAAATGAAAAATTGGTAACCTAGCAATTTCTAGGTGAAAATATGAGAGATCAAGATATAATTTCTCTTTCTTTCTCAAACGCTATGATAGTTTTGTTGACAAAAATTGAATGAAAAAAGAGAAAAAAAAAAAAAAGACTTTTCAAATTTCTTTAATTTTTAAACTTATTATCTTCAAATATTTGTCATGGAAAAGGTTTTACACATGCATCTATATATTGCTTATTGATTCTATTAAAGGGCATGTTTATATAATTCATCTTATATTCATCATAGTTGAATTGATAACTTTCCAATATTATTTAAGGAAATAATTTGCATCTTAATTCATCTTAAATTATATTCATAGTGATAAAAAATAAAGATTATGTGACATGTTTCAGTATTTTTTTGTTGAATTATCGTTGTATTTTCGCTATTAATTTATTTCTATTGTTTATTTTTCATTGTTATGGACAATATGGCTATGTTTTTAGTTAGGAAGAATTTGATTACAAAAAATAAAAAAAAAAATTAAACAAAAAAAAAATTTGATCATTAGTTTTATTGAAATGGAAAGAATCTTTAGTATGTTTCTACCTCCTCTTAATGTATATGTCGTCTTCTTCTTCTTCTGTTGCTTTCTTATTTTTTCTACTTCTCTTATCTCTTTCGACCATTCAAGGCTTTCGCAAATACTCTGCCTTGTCGGCCAACTGATCTTGTTAGATGGGGTGCATGCTTATCAACTTATGGAATGGATGAAACTACTGGATTGAACACATCCTTTTTTATGTTTTGGATTTCAATCCTTGTTCATTATCCTGTTAGAGCATTACTTTGGTATTAACATATGGTACAAATCAGCTCAAAATGTTTTAGCCTTTTGATTATGAGATGATGGCATGATTTGTTCAAGACAATCCCTTCTGGCTTTTTTATTAATACTTGGCCAGGAAAATATACTTTCCTTTACTGCAGCTTTGCTTCTCCTCAGGAAAGTTAAACTTAAAAATAAATTGAAGTCATTATGTGAGTTACATTAAATGTATACGTGCTCTTAAGTTCTGAGTTCTAAGCTTTCCCACCCATAGTTATCTTAATGGAATGTTACTAGAAAATTTGGTAGCTTTGATGCATTTTGGTGCTTTTATTTCTCAATGCAGGTTGGCATTCCTCCTCTGATATAGATCATGTGGGTCACATAGGTTTCAAGAGAAAAGGCACAATAAAGGATGAAAAACCTGGCAAAAAGAATCGATTTCTTGAAGGTCAACCCAAGGAGCAGAATATTGGTACTAAGCAATTGGCTGATGACGAATGCCTTTGTATTAAGAGACAATTGAAGTTGGATGATGAACAGCCATCCAAGAAGGGGAAGATTGGTGAATGCTGTTCAGGTATGTTTGCTTTAATTCTTGTGCATGGTTTGCTGTTTTCGTTTATAAGTGTTCTTGGTGAAACTTTATCAACTTTTTAGCTGGTTGTCTAATTGAGTCCAAATGAGCTTAATCAAATTTATAGTTGAACTAAATAGCTCGACAACGCGAACCCAACAATACCAAATGTGATTCGATATGAGTTTAAATGAGCTTAATCAAGCACTTGAAGTATTGTTGAAAATTTCGAGACATTAATGATCTCTAAATCATGCATATTTATAGTCAAATCAAGCATCTTGATGAGATGAATGCAATTTTTCAAGCATCTTGATGAGATTGAATGCATTTTTTTTCCTTTTTAGATTTTTTATGTAACGAAATTGGTGTCTTATTCAATTTTTTTTCCTATCTGTGTATGTAAGATTTTCGTTTAAAGCTAGGACGTAAATCTCTCATATTCATGCAACATAACTAAATGTAATTTAATAGAATCTATCTTTAAATTTATTTGTTATTTTATTATCACAAAGTACTCCAGAGACAATTATTAATTTTTATCATCCAACTTTAATTTAAAAAGTTATATTCTTACTTGTATTCACATTATAAGATATATCCTTACTCATATAGACATCCTTCTAGATGATAAATCCAAGATGCTTAAATCTATCATATTTAGGTTTCACTTTAATTTTTAATAGAATTGGTTGATAATTGATAATATAATGCCTATTAGGAACGTCACACTAATTAAAATTGTATTTCATATACATTCAATTTTCGCTCTAATTTTAAGATTTATGTTAAAAATTTGTTTCCGTTATTCTAACTTTTCAGTTATTTTAATAGATATCTAATCAATTAAAAAAAAATCAAATCAATTGAAACTATGCATCTATTAAAACTCTTACTTTTCACTTCTCGACAGAGGTATATTGAATTAGAACTACACCTACGGCTACAAAACAAATACACTAAGTACCCTAATTTAAAATTCTCTATAAGATTTTTATAACTAACACATAAAGCATGGATTGAATGCTATCTTTGATATAAATCCATAATGATTGTGAACTCCTTGGTCATAGAATGACTACTTTTTTACCAGTCAATGCTCAATCATTTATATTTTCAATAATCTCAACATATCTTATAAATCTTTTTTAATTCATAGCAAATCAATTCTCATGTTACTTGATCATATATTTTTATCATAATCAAATCCTTTCTTTTTTATCAATATTTTTTATTAAATTCCTTAGCACATAAATCACATCCACCAGGGATTTTTCGGGAATAAAGCCAAATTGGATCTTGTATTTTGATGGAATTTTTAAAAACCATGCTCCATTTTCCTCTCCACATCTGCATTGTATGACAGTAAATTTGACTCATATATTTACAACAAGCTTATACATGTCGGTTGTTCTTGTATGGTGCTAACTAATGTATCTTTTCCAATTGTTTTTCATCCTATTACTCATAAAAAAGCTACTGAAAAGATCTTTTAATTGATTCACTCTAATATCCATTAATAATTCTCCAAATTTTAATGGATATCTCTTCAGATTTAAAGTTTAATATTTGTATGTTTTCTTTATTGCTAATTCTATTTCATTTTAGTGGATCAATCTAAATCTGACTCATTATTATATTTGATTATGTCTTAAACGCTTTTCTAAAACAAAATTCATTGTGTTCTTTTTATTAAAGTCTTAAAATTATTCGAGCTCTTAAGTTCTAGGTTCTAAACTATCACACCTTTAAGAGTCTTGATTGAACTTTATTAGAAAACGAGAAGGGTTTTTTTTTTTTTTTTTTTTTTTTACTGCGTTTTGATTCATTTATTGTTAATACAGATTGCCATTCCTCTTCTAACATGAAAAATGCCGATCGCCTACACTTCAAGGGCAGCGAAGGGATTGCAGATGATAAAAAAATTCCAACAAAGAATCAGTTTCTTGAAGGTACCACTTTAGATCAGAATTTTGGCAGTGAGCAAGAGACTGATGATACCGACTTCCTTAATTGTATCAAGAAAAGGTTGAAGTTAGATGATGACCACCCAGCCAAGAAGGGGAAGATTGATGAACTTAATTCAGGTATGATTGCGCTGATTGTTGTGCATGTTATTTGTTGTACTTGTGGAAATTTATTGCGGATCAGGTTGTGGCTCATTGAAGTGTTAAAATCATCTTCATTCGAAATGCTCAACCAACACCAAAAATACTTTATCAGTTCCATAACTGTTCATCTTATATAAGATTTTAACTGAGAACTTGAAAATTCAAATACATTCTCTATGAATGCTTTTTTTTTAGGCTTTTGCTATGGTCTTGCCCTCCAGAAAAATAGGTAGAGGTCATTTTGTAACTAAGGCCTCATTTGAGACGGCTTAATTTCGCCTTTTAAGTTTCAAAATGGTAGAATTTTTTTTTGCTGTTATTTGTATGTGCTATTTTTGCAGAAATATTTTTTAGAGAACTATATTTTTGTACTGTTTTCAAAAGCTTTCTAATATTAACTTCTTCATTAGTAAACTCCATTCTCTCAAACAATAGTTTTAAAACAATCTTTTAGGAAAGGTACAAAATAATCAAACGAAGCCTAAAAAACTAAACGGTTAGAATTATTGATAAACGCTTAGGTTTCATGCCGTTCTTAGGGAAACAAATGTTGAATTTATAAAAAAACACCGCAAATTTATATGATTGTAGTATTATAGCAAAATTCTATATTTGACTCCTTTAGGGTATGTTTGGAGGAATGCAAATGCATGTTACTTCACAACTTCAAATTGGGTACAATGCTTTGAAAGGTGAGGTGAGGCATTTTATCCATCAAGAGGTGTGATGTAAGCCTCAAAGCCTATAGGATATAAGGTCCATAATATTATGTTTTTAATATTTCATAAATAGAATTATAATTAAAAAACTCAAATATTAGAACAAAATATTAAATAAATTTAAAAATCCAAAGTTCATGACTATAGACTTTTTTATGGTAACTCCAAAGTCTGATTTGAACAAACATATATAATCAAATAAAATAATACATCAAAATAGAACAAGATGAGCAACCCACAGAGTGGGGTTTTAATGAACACAAGCCATGAGTTGACAAAGGAAGCAAAAAACAATGAACGATTCTTTGGTGAATCGAATGGAGATGTGGAGATATGCTTTACATTAGAGAAACGAAAGCGAGTTGGGCTTTAGGGATTCAATGTATTTTGAACTTGTAGTAGAGGAATTAGTTTAATAGAGCAATAGCATACCCTATTAAGAGATTAAAAGCTAAATAATTTTGAAAAGTTATTTATGTTTCCCATTTGAAATGAATTTGAAAGGAATTTTTTGAAATCCTCGCTTAGGAAGCATTCTAACCAATCAACCATGTCTATATTTCTAGCCAGACTCTTAAATTTTTTTTCAATTAACCTTTCTAAATAACTTCTTTCCTCAAATCTTAGAACATTCTATAGACTCCTTTTTAGCTTAGCTTTACTAGGAATTCTAATCTTGTTGCAGACTTTGGTACTTAGATTACCTACCCAATCAATTGAAAAGTGAAAAGAAAAATTTATCGGCTCATCATGAAACAGGAAACAAAACTCAATTTCTCATGAAACAAAGAACATTTTTTTATAACAAAACTCAATTTCTCAACAATTTTTTTTTTTCCTTCGTTTTCAATTCTTTAAAACCAAATTAAGCCTTGGTCATTTCTTGGGGAGCAAAAGGATTCAATTGCACCTTCTGCTTAAATCATTAGACCTTTGTAATGTTATGCTATTAGTGATGCATGTTTTGTTCTAGAACTACAACAACAACAACATCAAGTTTTTATCCCGCTATATAGGGTCAACTACGGTAATTCTTTTTCTTCATTGTGTCCTGTTAAGAGGTAAATTCTTTTTTAAATCTAATAAAAAAATATCATTTCTAATATTTTCTAACCAATTTTTAAGGTATACCTCTATCTTTCTTAACATAAATCAAATCTAACACTTCTACTTTCCTAGCCGGGTCATCGAAAGCTGGCGTTTTATGTGACCAAACCATCTAAGACGACTCTCTGTAATCCTATCTTCCATTGAAGCTATTCAAACCTTTTCACGGCATCTTTAAACATTAATTTCTGTATGTAGGTTTGCCTGATGAAGCATCCAAACTTCCTGTGGAAACTGGCTTTAACTGCAGTTTCATCAATGTATTTGGGAAGCGCTTGAGGGAAGATGGTATGGCTCCTTCTGTCTTTTGTGAAAAGATAAAATGATTTAATTCTATTATGTTGGGGTTCAAGCAAAAGAGCCATCTTCAGAATCTGCAGTTTACTGAGAAATTAATTGTGTAGCAGCAGTTCTCTGCTTGAGAGACAATTTCTTTCTCTATTTTGTTAATTATAATGTTTGTAGGGGGAATTTCTGTGTACAGGATGTATCTGATCCTGTTTTGTTCAGTTTTTATTCTGTGCGGACACCGGACGTTATCCGGAGGCGAATCAAAGCCCGCAACGTCACTTTTTACTGTGTACCGACGCTGTGTACCGGGTGATGTGGCGCGCTCTAATTAGCCTCGAAAATGTCCGGTCTCCGCACAAAATAATTTCTCCAAAATTTGTATATGTTTGTTACTTTTTCAATGTTGGAGTTTTAAGTTGGAATTCATATAGGGATCTTTGTTTTGTTATAAAAATAATAAATAATAAAATGTAATACAGTGTAAAAAAATGTAAAGTAATTGAAATATTTTGAAATGTTTGGATGACAGTGAAATATTCAAGTAATTAATTATTTTTTTGTTTGGCTTGAATTTAAATGACTGCATTGTAAAGCACAACAATGATGGCGGCGGTATCGGGCGGCGATAGGAAAGAATTTATGGTGTATTTGGAAATCTAATTTTAATGACATTCAAATACGTAAAATTTGAATAAAATTTAAATATTTTTATTTTTTTATATTATATTTTTTTCTTAACATCAATATTTTCCAGCATTTGAAATATCCTACAACTTTTTTGTTGTAATTTTTTGTTTATATCAAAGGCATAGGACTATAATTTTGTTTGTTTTTATTATATAAGGATTTAGTGAAACAATTTATCAATATTTTTTAGTAACATAATAATAGTGTTATTATATTAATATTGCAATCATTAGACTTCCTATTTGTTGAGCATATATATATATATATATTTTTTATATTAAGTGTGACTTTGGAGCAATTTAGAACGCTAAAAATCACACTAAACATATAGAAGTGTTTATTTAAGATTAATGATGATGGTTAGGATGAAATTGTAGATGTGAGGGCAATAAAAGGCATAATATTGAGTGATTTAGGCTTTGTTTGGGACAGTTTTCTTGTTGCTTCTTAAAGTAATTATTTAGTATAACAAATAAAATTTTTATACTAAAAAGATGCTTTAAGATACAATAAGAAAGTCATCCCAAATGAAGCCTTATTTTCACATAATAGTATATGAAGAAGTAGAATAAGGATTACTATATAAAGATGTGAAAAATGATATCAAATAATTAATTATGCAAGAATATAAATCTAAATTATGATGAAAACATTGTTTTTTTTATTTGATGTCCATTCAACTTATATTTACATGTCAACAATCTTTTATTTTATATTACACTACTCTCTCTCTCTCTCAAACTCTTGTATTAACTTTTTTTACTTTTAGTGTATTGTTTCTCGTTCTAGAGAGAGAGAGAGAGAGAGAGAGAGAGAGAGAAAGAGAGAGAGAGAGTCGAATTAAATAGAAACATTATAGATATTATTTTGATGAATGCATAAATTTTATTTAGAATGTTGGCTTTCTAACGACCCAATTATGAGAGCAGATGTATTAGGTCCAAAGGCAAAGCTTGACCTAAAAAGGCTTCATTACTAAGTGTTTTGAACTCATTATTTTATTAAATTTAAATGAGAACTTGACTCTTAATAAGACACAATCGAGAAAAAATAATCCATAAAGCTGGCCTTATGTATTGGAATAAAGATTTGATGTTATTGTCGTTGTTGTTATTATTATTGCTACATTAACTTCATTCATAAAATCTTCTCAAAATGATAAATCATTAATCTTTTATCTATAGCATTGGGAAAGCTCTAGAAATAGCCTCTAAAAAGCTTTTAAAATGTTCAATAAGTAGTTCACAAAACATTATCCAAACAACTTCAAAGGAAACCTAACAAATCAACTACTTATTATTCCTATAAGGCTTGGGTAAGTGCAAGATAGGGTTGAGATGCATCAAAAATCATCAAAAGATTTTAATATTATTATGAAGATAAGTAATATTAAACACATAATCACAAATTAGAAAAGCAAAACAAGAAAAATTTACATAATTATTTCAATTGTAAATAAACCAAATAAATTGCTAATGTTGGTGATTTCATTACTATTATTCTCATTTTAATTATCTCATATACAATTATGCCCCTTTTGAAATCAAAATAGCTTATAAATAATAAAATTAAATTAAAATCAACATGTTAATTATCATTAAATACCAATCAACAACATACCAATTATCAAAGTTTATAACATGATGTTCATTTGCTAAAATAATCATTAAGGGGGACTAAAATGAAATTATATGAGATTTACAAATTATAATCTTAATAAGTTCAAGTTAATCTAAAAAAGGGATAGACATTTTCAAGAGTATTTTAAGGTAAAGGATTCAAACAAATAAGAAATTTGAGAGAAAATTTCTAAAATGAGGGGTAAATGTATTAACACAATGCTTTCATGTTCTTCAAAATCATATGAATGTTAGAACTCAAATTCATAATTTAAAATATTTAATTTTAGAATCAAAATTAAAGCTTTATTTTAATCCTTTTATTACAAAAAAAAAAAGAGAACAAATATAGTTATAATAATACATAACAATGATGTTTGCGTAATGAAAACTAATATTTTAATAATACAATGATGACTTTGTGGATTTAAATTTTGTTTGATGGAATCATATTTTTATGATGAAATAAATAGCCTAATTTGGTCAATGATGCATATTTTTATGATGCAAATTATATCTTAAAATACTATTATTTCACAATACAAATATTGAGTTGAATTCTTTACAATGAAATTTAACTTTTTCTTTTATTTTTTAATGATGAAAAGTTTGTGTGTACTTAAGAGAAAGTTTTATGAAGAATAAAAGTTAATTTAGGTTTTGGAAGTTATTTTTTTATTTTTTTTTAGTTTAGCAATTTTCAATTTTATTAGATTTTACTTAATTTAAAAATGATCACATGTATCATTTAACATGTGATTGAAGCAAATTAAGTATATATTAAGAGGATGATTAAGGGTGTTTAGATGATATTGAAGATTAAAGATGATTAGAGTTTAAGGCTTCGTTTGAGACAGTTTTTTTCCTGTTTTTTGAAGCAGGTATTTAGTATAAAAATTAAATTTTTTGTACTAAAAAGCTGCTTCAAGAAGCAGTAAAAAAGTCATCCCAAACAAAGCCTAAATTTGTTTCTAATTGAAAGTTTATGTTTATTAGATTTGTGTTGCAATTTAAGGCATCGTTTGTGACAATTTTCTTACTGCTTTGTAAAACAACTTTCTAATATAAATTTTTTTTGAAACCAACAAAAAAGTAGTAGCCAAAAACTATCTCGAACGAAGCCTAAATTTACATTTTTCTTATAGAGAGGGGGCTATAGGAATTTACGAAAACTGTTGTGAATGCTAGAATAGAGGAAGCTTTGTAAAAAACTCTTTTATTTTAATAGGCAATATTTGCTCTAATGTATGTAGTAGATCCTTTCTTTTCTACATATTTACTTGTACTATTATATCTTGATATACATATGAAAATGATTGTGGAAATATGACATGGAAAAAGCTCTTCAAATTGCTTATTGCATGACTTGGTTTATATGTTGATTTGTATGATAATTTAATCATACAAATCAACATATATATGAATCAAATTAATGCTTAATTTACTTTTAAAATAAGGATAAGGGGCTATTTGGTTGATGCAAAATGAGTGTAAAATATTTCAAACGCAACAGTTTTAAAAATATTAATTTTTGGTTTGAAGTAAAAGAAATGCAGTGTAAAATTTTAATGCATTTGAAATTCACACTTTAGTTTATTTTTTGTGCATTTGGAATTCCTCAGATTTAGGTGAATTTCAAATACACCAGAAATTAATTGTAATTGCCTCCGCCCACCACTGCTCAACCACCATTGCCGCCTGCCCCTACTACCTGTCAGCCACCATTGTCCCCAATGTCGGCCACCTACCACCGCCCTCTTTGCACTTTACATTTTCATTTTACTTCAAACCAAACAAAATATAATAAACTCATGCATTCCTTTTAAAATCATCCAAACAATTCAAAAGTACTCCTTTTACACTAAATTTTTCAGCAAACCAAATAGCCGCTAAGTGAGATCAAAACACCATAAAATCTTAACAAAAGAATCATTTCATTATGAATAAACCATTATTAAAACCAAAATTGCATAATATAGATCCCAAATCAACTTGAATTGCACTAAATCCAACAAGCTTGGATTAGCATGGCTCACTTTAGTCACCTCTTTCCAAAGTTTCCACATAAAATTCTCTAGCCATGCAGTCTAGAATAGTGTGTGCAATATAAAAAAATAAAAGGTAAAAGTTCATTAAGATCAACCCTCTCACTCTAATGACCTGATTTCTCACAAGAAAAAAAAAAGTCACTCAATCTCTATATTTATTGCATCTATTTACACTTCAAACTTAGGCACATTGATATTAAGATTTCATTTGGGACAGTACTATTTTCTAAAGCATTTTTTTAATTTAAAAAAAAATTATTGAAAGAAGCAAAAAATAGGTCCAAAAAGCTATCTCAATAAGAAAAGTTATTTTGTGCGGACACCGGACGGCGTCCTGAGACCAATTAGAACAGATCACGTCATTTTTTTGCTTGGTACCGCTGTGTAATGAATGACATAGCGCATTCTGATTGATCTCTGGTTTATCCGATGTCTGCACAGAATAATTTCTCCCCAAAAGAAACCTCAGTTCTACCAAAAGTAGACATTTTCAACCCATCAATACTTTCATAAAGAAAAATATGTGCAATGAATGATTGGGATAATGAAAGCTAACTGTTTCTATATAAACGCTTAGCAAAAATATTAGCCATAAAAGCAAACAATCCAGCAAATGAAACGGATTACTATGTTAATATTCCAAGATCCAAAAGCCCCACAAGTTCTAAATAAAATCATGAAGATAATAATACTATAGAAAGCCGATCTGTAAAGAAAAAAGAAAATACTGGGTACCAACCTGTAACCTTCTCTACTCTGTGTTATAGGAATTTCATCCCAATAACCCAAAAAACAGAAGGAAAACTTAATTTACTTTATCTCAAAGCCTCAACTTCTGTATCCAAGTGCCTGTGCCTGAAGGATCTGGTTGTCCTCCAGCAAGCGATCATATTCAAGGAGAAGCTCTTCACACTGTTTCTGGAGAGCAGAGACATGAGCCTCGGCGGAGATGGTTCGCTTTTCGTGATCGTCGGAGTCTGATTTTAGCTTCTGGAGCTTCTCATTAAGTACAGAAATCTCGTCTTTTAGCTTTCTGATCTCATCTGATGACTTGATTTCCTTCTCTTTGAAGTGGAGTTGTTCCTTCTGAAGCTCTTCAACTTCATCTCTGGAACTAATAACTGTTTTTTTAAGATTTGTTAACTTGCAGAGGTAATGGTGAAGCCGGTCGATCACAAAGGCTAGAAACAGGATGTAACCTGGAGAGCTAAATGAGTTTGAGAACAGCATTTCTAATTGAAAAATTACATGCACAGACCATAATAAATGGCAGAATACTAAACTTGAGAAAACTCTTGTAGAAAAAGGAACAGGCAATGTGAGTGAACTATTGTAACAGTTAACTTAGGCAAGTTGGAATGTTCTCCATGTCACGTCTACTTGTTTGTTGGTTCTCAGAATACGATGCAACACTGTTGCCAGCACTAGCAGATGAGTTGTTGTCTGAGAGACCGCTGACCCTAAGATAAGTGACCAATGTTGTCACTAACACACCCATATTTGGTTGCAAGTTAATATAAACTCTCACTAAGTTATTGTACCTTCTACACCACATCTTTGTGAACAATACCTCGCTCAGTGCTTCTCCAAAAGAGAGAAATAATTCCATACCACATTCTGCATTGCTTGTTTTGTGAGATCAAAATGAGTGTTGACCACTAAAATGAAATGCGCGCAAAAGGAATAATTCCACATTAGATTCTACTTAAATGATAGTCGACGGGCGCGACGCATCACTTGAAAGGTTAAACGACCTCCAATCGTCGAACGGATTGCACCGTTGCGATCAGAGCATTAAATTCGCCTAATAGGGAGCCTCTTGCGGTCGAATTGGATGATAACGGTCAAAATCAGCGACCAATACCTGAAAACGATGCACGACGCTACCTAAACGGCGTACAATTGCGAAACGGTCTTCGTCTTTGCGCTCGGAAAATCCGAGTCCTAGAACGTTCGCATCACCAAAAAATGAATGTAATTTTGCTCAACAAAAATAGCGCAGAGAAATCAGCATGTATCCTGAAGAGACAACATACAAATTAAAAAAAAAAAAAAAAAATTGGCACGTTCAATATTGCATTTATATGCAAATGCCATACATGTGCAGCAGAGTGTCCTCCTGCATGTATTTGCAAGATACAGACGATTTCATTCAAGTAATATCATGCAATATTCTATTATGCAATATTCCATCTATATGTAAAAAATATATATTGCACACTACAACTACATAATGTGCAAAATGTAAAATACAAAATACACTGACCAATATATGTGATACATACAAAAGCGTCGCATACATCCACTGTATACGTATAACAATCGCATAAATGCATCATGCAAAATACATGTAACATATATATGTATGGCCCCCAGTGAGCGTGTTGTAGATACACACGTGACGTCTAAAGATGCTGCGCAGATTAAAAAATGAATTTAGATTCGAACTCAATCGTCTGTCAACAAGTAGATAGAGTCGACAGGGTTCAATCAACAAAAATGAAACAACTCGCATACCCCGATGATGACTGTGTTGATAGAAAATATCAATCAGAGAGGACCCAACTATTAAAAATGCCTCCCAAATTCCCAAATGCCCATAAAAAACTAAAATTAAAAAATTCACCAAAACTAAATATTTAAAATTGAAATAAAGCACTTAAACAATCAAAGCAAAAAATATCCATTCACCCTCCGCAACAACTTGTCAAGGTGGACAATTTTGAAAATCACTTCAGTTCATAAAGAGCAAATGTTTGGTCAAGAATATCACTCGGATTTATTATCAATTCATCTCTTGCTAGCAAGGACGTGGCACGTGTCCTCTAATCGGTGGTTTCACTATCAAATGACACCACAAATAAATGGTTATGACCGATTGGTTTTGCCGCCAAATGGCATCATTATATTACGATCATGGTCGGAGCCCGTATGTTCCCCAAAAGACGTTAAATCATTGAGAAATCAATCAATAGGATATGATCGATAGGGTACAAATCTCTCTGTCAGCTAAGGCGAACTCAAATTTGTCCCCTTGGAAAAATATCCACCACACGTCTATAAGGTACGCTTGGACGAATCAACCCATGACTGTCGAGAAGGATCCTTCTATCAAATTGGGTCGATTATCACCTCTGACTAAGTAAACTAAGAACCATGATGACCCCGGACGACAAAACAATAAGATCTTGATTAGGTCTATCAGCACTCCCTCCCACTATCCGCTTTAAGTGTATGGTGGTAAATTTCCAATTTTAAATATCAAATTTTCAAATACCTATGTTGCCACTATATGTCAGATACTACGTATATGTTTGACGACTAGCCTTAATCAAAAGTTCTCTCTCATTATTGAGAGGGGTAATTAAATATAGGGGCTTGCACCTATAGGAAACCAGAACTTAGATCATAAAGTCCTCGCAAAATGAGGGTGAAATCTATGGGTAGTGTCTTATTTAAAACCCAATCTGCTTTCTGAAAACTTGCCCCGGAACTTACTTGTTAAAACTTTCCTCGACGACCCGAAGAAAAGAGAGAAAGGGGCCGCAGAGAGGTCGGGGCGTGAATTTTTAGAGCCCATAATGAGGTTATAAACCTTCTTGGTATTTTAATATTGTCCCTCTTTATGAAATCATCACCACCATTGCAATTGCAATGTCCTCGCCAATTAATGTTTTTAGATCCCTTATTGGAGAATGGCCAATAATGGCCATGGTTAGCCACCTGAGCATGTCTGGCCGAGTCCAGGAGAGCTAGTCTAAGGTAAGACTTACTGGGTTGAAGTTTGCAAAATTTATAGTGATGGAATGGAATGGCTACAGCCTCCTTTGCCCATTCACAAAAACACTCGAATAAATTATTCCTCTAAAAGTCTATACATGAAAACCTCTGCAATCTTAGAGACTAAACAAAATTATGAA